>CM051458.1:51665907-51863361 GCA_028274465.1 Plantago ovata
AACTCATCCTTTGTTAGTCAGCTCCGGGTCGTGGGGAGTTGGTTGACGAAATCATCGATCTCGTGCAAGTCCATCACATCTTCCCTTGATAAGCCATAGAACCTCGGAAGTTGTTGGAATGCGTGGTTCTTGATCTCCAGATCTCGGGTTGCAGACGAAAGAACCATCTCCGGTCCCCTCATACGATCTTTGGTGGGTTGAACCCATGCCTTCAGTGGTCTAGCTTCTGCCATTCCGTCGATTTCTTGAAGAGACGAGTAGAGATTCAGAGAAATCGGTTTCCTCTATTCCTCTAGTGCGCGCCTTTCAAGTAGTCTCCTTCTTTGGTGGTCGATTGTCGATCTAAGCAATTGAATCAGCAAGCGGTGTTTCCTGCAGAACGTGTATGCGGCATACACTATCTGTAACAGACTAGGAAAGGTGAATAGAAACAGACAAGGAAAGCAGTATAGAGAGATTAAAAAGGAAAACTAAACTAGTAGAATTAGGAATCTAAGGCTGAAAATATAAAAAATTAAACAGAAAAAAGGAGTATAGTCCCCGGCAGCGGCGCCAATTTGATGAACCGATTTGTCAGATTCGAATTCAGCAATATATTCGTAATTAGCCAAAGGCAATCCACAACTACAACGAAAACCGTAGTGTAGCAGTAGAATGACTCGAGTGCCGTTCTCTCAGGACTATAACTAGTTTTATCTATTAATAAGAGAATATAAACAGCAAACAGATAGCAAAGGGGTTTTTCTAACAGATAATGGAGATTGGTGATAGTATGATCCTTCAAGCATAACGGGTCGATAATCATGCATAAATTCCTCGGTCTTGCATAGAGATCTTTGAATCAATCTAGTGTCCTGTTGCAATTGTTAAGCACTACGAAGATAACTGGTCTGACAAGTCAATCACTATTGTCCTATTGTGTTCCGTAATTATTCAACACTACGAAGATAAACTCGCACACAGGTCGACAAGTGTCCAATTGTGCAAAATAATTAATACAACATACAAGAATTTAGGTTGTGCCTGATCAACGAAATAAAGCAATGACACGGAGTATAATGCGCGATATAGCCATTAGCATGATTATCTTCCCTTCGCTAAGAATTCACATACTACCACCAACGATAAGTTTAGCTACTCATAATTGGCATGCAATCAACAGAAATCATAGAAGAAAACATATTGAAAGATATATAAAATAAGTAGATTAAACTGTAAGATACAAGTTACCGAAGGTTGTCAATCTCCGAAGAATACGATCCTACGAGCTCCAATCCGCTATGAAAAAGTATCCCCTAAGCTACGGACCCCAGAACAGGCTCTGGGAAGTCCCTACCTAAAACTACAGAGAGTGGTGAGAAAGTAGGTCTGGAAAGATATGATTTTCGGAGAAAACTGAGCAACTATATATAGGCCTCGAATTACTGTGGGGCGGTTCGCCCCACACACAGGGCGGTTCGCCCGGTGTGGGGTGGTTCGCCCCACGTCAGGGGCGGTTCGCCCCAGACAATTTCTCGCGGAATTCCGCGTTTCCGACGTGGTTTTCGATTTCTTCCCCTTTTCGGACTCGGTTTCTGACTTCTAGTGGCCTCTAACCTCCAGATTCGACCCCTAGACTCCAATCCTATCCGGAAACCTTCAGATACTCCAAATAGGCTTCTGGAACACCAATTCCTTGTCAACTTCAATATAATTGCCCGGAAATCCTCGAATTTCAACCAAAACCTATAAAATAAAATCTAAAGGGAAACGTGACACTATTCTAATAAAATGCATTAAAATATAGATAAATTAACATAGAGGATAGCTAAAATAGGTGAAAAAGACTCGAATGAAAGTGTAAAATACACATTCATCACTTATCAATCTTCATATTGATCCTTGCACTATGGATCAAATCAATCTTCCATAAATCATTATGAGAATACTCCAAATGTATATCGACAATGATTCTTTCGCCATTTCCTATCAAAGAAAACAAGAAAGTTAGTATTTTCGAATCAACAAGGGATTAATCCACTCAAATCCAAGGATAAGAGAAGATTAACATTATTTTGCTTTAAGATTGTATGACATAATGAATCGAAAATACATATAATTAGCTTGTACAAAATAGGAAATGCAAAGAAATAACGAAATAAAAAGAACTCTCTTCCTGTTTCACAAAACACATTTGCATGAAGATTGAATTCGAGGCCTGCACGGACGCAGTCTCCTTAAAGCAAAATACGCCCTCTCACTATGGTGCTTGAGACGTTGAGCGGCTGCTTCCCAAGATACAACAAATTCCGAGATCACTTAGCCGCACAAGCTAGCAATCTCCACCGAACGAGAACTAATGCCTGGATTATGCACAAGGGGAGAAGAAGAGAATAGAATAGAGAGGGTTTTTCTCTTCTTCTATTTCTTTGGATATCTTTCTTACATGTCTTACATCTCATATATCTTGTATGTGTTCTATATGTTTACATGTAAGTGAGACCTCTTTATATATGTGAGCATGGAGTATGTAACTCCCAAGTCCTTAAGTGCCTTTCATGACATCTCATAAGTGTCCATCAATATAAAATATTTGGAGCATTATGGATGACAACAAATGTCATGTAAATGACAACAAATGCCATGTTAAATATTTGTAACTACCATGAGTTACAAAAGCTAACATGGGTCAACATCCTTCTAGAAGGTCTTGAGAGGTTGAACCAGCAAAAACTCGGTTCGGTTCACATTCCATGTTCGAGGGTAGCGATCCACTCGTACACAAGTCCTCTAGTTTTGTGTACCAATCTGATCAGGATTGTACTCAACTCATCTAGCTACACCACTTGGACACCAAGTAGTAAGTAGTAGATTATAAACTAGAGACTTCACTTTATCTCAAGCAATGTGGGACACACCCATACAACCTTCTTACTTTAAGCACTTATTTCTCACTAACCCAAAGTCCATTATGGGTATCTAATATATCCATTCGAAGCTCATACGAAGTAGCTTTCGGATACATATTACTTTATCTTAATTACTCAATAATTAAGAAATGGTCTCCAAATAAATAAACCACAAAAGGTATTATTTGTTTATCATTTTTCTTCATAATTTTCAACACTTATTACTTTTCAGTAATTAGTTTGCTGATACTTAACTTTCTCAGCAAGCGCAAGTTACTTTTCAGTAACGAGTTTTGCTGATACTTAAAATCAGAGAGCGGAAGCCTTTGATACAATAAGTGCTTTGTCAGTAAGTGATAGTTTCAGTAAGTGAACAGAGTGACTGTGTACAGATAGATATGCTTTGCTAAAAACTAAATGCAGTAAGTAAATCACACAAACACTTTTATAGTGGTATCTGAGAGTGGCGTAATCTCTCAACTAATCCACTTTGTCCTTTCTAGGACTGAATCCACTAAGACAAGTTTGAGGTTCCTTACAACACCTATCTAGAGCGATTCAAACAGAAACCAAAGCACACTTGCTTCGTTTCCAACCTAACTAGAGAACGAAACCTTGTTCTCCACCAAACTTGGGACTTTTAATCAGCAACTCTATGCTTGATTAAGTTCCGCCTAAATTTCACGCCTGAAAGGGTGTATTTTCAGTTAGAGAGGTTTGGGATGAGATAACTTGATTATAACTTATTCAGCTACAACAAGTAATCTAAGAAACAAAACTTTGAATACTTTGCAGTAAACAAGTTTGAATATTTCTGGTGTCAAGACTTGTTCTTGTTTGAAAGAAAGAACACTTAACTAATTTCTTAGCCGTGTATGTTCTACTTTCTTCACAAGTAGCTTTATCAAGTTTTAAGTCTTGGAACGGATCAATGGCAGTAAAGAGTGTTTGAAGGGTATGTGAGTTTAAGCACAAGTGAGAGTTTGATCACGTTGTTGACACACTTCAACTCTTTGCCGGATGACCTCTATTTATAGTGAATCAAGGGAGCCGTTTGAATTTCAAATTCTAAGGCTTTGTTCCTTAAGATGTCACGATCTTGCTTTTGTACTTTCAGCAGCGTCCTTTATTTGTCTTCTAGTCTTCATGTCCTTCGCGTGCATGCTTTGCATTTAATGTTCATTTGAATGGATTCATACATGAACGTTGGAGCGCAAATGCAAGTACTTTCAGCAAGGAGGTCACATATGTTTTTCAGCAAGTGGTCGGTCTCAGTTTCAGCAAGCACAACCTACTATGTCATTTAGATTTTCACTTATGCAAGCTGTTGCTGAAGTTTCCACTTTCTTAGCAACATGTGTCTTTGTAGATACCAGTCTTCAGAAATCATCTAGTCTTCAGTCTTCGAATTCTTCAAGTTTCTGAACGGTTCTAAATGCTTCAATAGTTTGTTTGTGTAAACAAAGTACATCATCAGCAAATGCTTCAATAGGTTGTTTTTCTTTTCAGAAAACAAGATACATCATAAGCGGTAAAACACACCTATCTAGCACCTACTCTAAGTCTTCAGCAAACGTTCCTCTTTTACAATGTCCTCTAAAATTCTAAATTCCTATGTACCTTAAAAGTATTAGTTACTAGACTTTCCTTAATTTAGCATGGTTAATTGCTCATCAAAATTACAAGTTTCCTAACAAATTTCCCCCTTTTTGATGTTAGCAATCCATGGCTAAATTAATTGTTATCCTTTTAGAGGTTTCTGATGTTGAATAAATCAATTGATTAATGCAAGCATACTCGAATAATAAAACAGTAAGCATAAGTAGATTGCATAATCAAAAACCAATAAGAGTCAAAAGCTTCATTGCTCATAGTTATCTTTCAGTAAGTTTACAAGAAAGTTCAGAGATAACTACCCAAATCAGCCAAACAAAACTAAACAGTGCTTTTACAAGGGACTTTAAGCTCTTTCAGCAGAAGATTTTCTCAGAATCTCCCTTACACTCTTCTCAGCAAGTGCAGAAAATTCAACACAGTCCTTTTCGTATCTTCAAGTAGCTGACGGACTTCGAGCTGAATGATCCTTGCGTTCTTGCAGGCGGTATAATGATGTTTTTCAACATTCATTCTTTGTAGTGCAATACCCACAAGTGCATGCCCCAATTTCTGGCATGGAGAAGTTGTGTATCTGAAATGCCCTTGTTAGCATGAATCTTCCTTAACCAGAGAAGATCTTCTTCTTGATCCTTAGTAGTGAGATAGAAATACTCATAAGGAATCAAGCCATATTTCTTCTTTGACTTTTTGGTTAAAGGGTCAGAGTAATAGGCAACATCAATTGGTCTAATCAGATCAGGTTCTTGTTTTAATTTCTTGCCAATTGAAGTTCTTCTTACCAAGACTTCCAGATTCAGCCATCTTCCAGCAATGTTTCTTGGGAAGGGAGGAGGATCCCTTTCTTTTATTTTCACCTTCAATTCAATCCAAGTGTACATTTGATTCAGTACAACAGTTGGAAAGAAATCATTTGCCAATACATCTTCCAGCTTTAAGATCCAGCAACCATGAACATTTCTGATCACATTTTGAGTTGTTTCCTCATTGCTGGTCTTTGTGTATTCAATGTCGGAGCCAATGACAATGCTGGCTAGCCTCTTTTCTTCATGTCTTTGCCTTCTTCTTCTTGACTTTGCATTTTCTTGATCTCTTGCTGAAGATCTTGAGTCAGAAGAGAAATGTTTTGAGTGGCCAAACGGAGTTAGGGCTGTAATTGGTCTAGCTCTTATAGCTTGAGCTATTTTCTGATTGTCATCATCATCATCTTCATTCAGATCTTGATGACTTTCAGTGTTACAGTATTCATGAGTTTCAGCAGAAGTTTTTCTATTTTTCGGATTTGCTGAATTCAACGCAGAATCTGCTTCAGCTTGTCTTTTAGAACTTTGCTCTCTTTCAGGAAGAGGTTCTATTGTCAGTGGCGCTTCAACAGGGGTTTTCTTTCTTGAAGATTTTCTTTGCTTATCTTCCCCCTTAGACATGGATTGCATCATTGGAGTAATGTGCAGAGAAAAGAACTCATTGCAATTTTCAACAAGAGTACTTAGGCTATTGTACTTCATGATAATTGCCTGCTGATCAAAGGTCAGCTTTGAATTTTCTTGATTATTACTCACCAAGTTCTCCTCATGTCTGCGCTCATTTTCGACTTTGTCTTCAATGAAAGTCTGAGCCTTTTTCAATGCAGACTTTGCTACTTTGAGTGCTTGACTGACATCTTCTTCTTAGCTTTTGTGGTGTAGACTTATGTCTTTCTGAGCTATGGTAAGAGAAGTAGTGCGTTTCAGCACAGTAGTGATAGTGTATATGTCCTAGAGACAGTCCTTATTAAGGGCATGGAGCCCTTATAAAGGGCATATATGTACTATTACACAGGTCAACGTAATATAATATATGTTTGTTGTTTTACTATTGAGTATCGCTTTCATATTTATATTACACCAGGCATGCAGCATGTCATATCTCTATTTCTGTCTGTATTGATATTAAACATGTCCCCTCGGATAAATGACCGATCACACAGATAGTGGGAGCTATGTGAGTTATCATCTATCCCAAACTCTCCCTAGTCGAGGTTCATCTCGGATGTAGAGGTCTGAATGAACCAGATGAGACTAGTATGTGTGGAGGTTATACTTGTTGGAGCAAGTGTGAGCCGATCCCACGGCCACGGAACGGATTGTTAGACAATCGAGAAACGTTCCCATAACTGTGCATAGTTGTTCGAAGAATGATTATCGAACAATGGAAGTACGCACCGGACACTCCCATCGATGTATACTCTACACCGAAGTGTCTATGGGAACCGGTAAGTTGTCGAAGTGATGCCAGTCGTCCTTTGGACTTACAGGACTTTATCATCACATTTGTTGCCCCATATCCTTTGTGGACCCGTCAATGTCAGCTCTGAATAAGCAGTTGACCTAAGACACGATCCAGGATTACGGCTACATACAAATGGGGATGATAAGTGTTTCTGTGAAGGATTCATCTCTCATGTGTAGCACAGGAGAGCACTGCTCATAGTCTTCATAGTTGTGTTGGTAAAGTCACTGGCCAGTGCATCGATATATTATGATGGTCATAAGTATATCTTAGTAACCAAGCAACTCCCTGAGACGCCAGTGGATGTATTATTGGGATAGACACATCATTGATCCTAGATGCATTCGAGTCAGTCAGATGAAGGGACGTTACCATCTCCGCGTTGAGCGCAACAGACTTCGCAACGAAAGGGTTTGCTTTGAGAAACCTCTCAAACGTCCTCATGTATTAATATTGCAAATGGAACCGTCTAGGAATTCCATTTTGCCTAGTCTAGGACTTGCTTAATACAATGAGGCCCTATGGGTCACACTATGTGGTGATTCAGCTTATCAGAATATCCTTGAAGATGGAATCGCAATTAATTTGGAATTAATTATGATTGATGGATTATAATTGATTTGGAATTAATTATAATATTTAGTGGCACAATTAATGATTTGGAATTATTAATTGAATTGGCTAATTAATTGTATTTTATGTAAATGCAATTAAAGATTATATTTTAGAAATATAATAGAGGTTTGATTTGAAGGGATATGTTAATTTAGAATTAACATATGCACATGGGCAAAATCTACTTGGAGTTTGAATTGTCTTAGAAGTGGGTCCCAATTTCCGCGCGCGCGAGCTGGGATAGGGGAAGGAGTTCGACTCCTTCCTCTATTAGAAGTCCAAGAGATAAGTTAGATTTTCCTGATTGAGTTTTAATTTGATTGGGAATGAATCTAGACTTGATATTGGTTTCCTAGTGCAATAAGAATTAGATTCTTATTCCTTTACGAAGTCTTATTGCTTATGCTTTAGGCTTCTATTGACTACTATATATAGTAGACTATTAGAGAGCTTTTTCATAATTCTGAACAATCAATTCTTAGAGAATTATTCTACCCAGTTTTCTTAGGGAAAATAAAAAGCTCTCCCCTCCTCTATAAGCCACACGCGCGGGCCACCTTGCCGGAGGAAAATCGCCGCCCGGTCTTCTTGGTCACCCAAAGAATATCCTAGCATTCTTCCGATAGGCTGTTCATCCGTGGATACCAAGGTTGAGGTTCTAGGAGCTGGAAACTAACTCTTATTGTCTTGCAGATAATCAGAGTATTGCAGAAATCTTCGACTTCGGCGAAGGAGAAGATACACCGGATTATTACGAAGACTTGGAAGCTGCTTTGGAAGTAAGGTTAGTCTTCTAATTGACGTGTTTACATATATACGACATATACATAATCAATTAACCTGTATGTTAAGAAATTTTTTGAAATTCCGCTGCGTACCCTTTGATGAATGTGTATTTTACACTTTCATTCGAGTCTTTTTCACCTATTTTAGCTATCCTCTATGTTAATTTAGCTATATTTTAGTGCATTTTATTAGAATAGTGTCACGTTTCCCTTTAGTTTTTATTTTACAGGTTTTGGTTGAAAAACGAGGATTTTCGGGCAATTATATTGAAGTTGACAAGGAATTGGTGTTCCAGAAGCCTAATTGGAGTATCCGAAGGTTTCCGGATAGGATTTGAAGTCTAGGGGTCGAATCTGGAGGTTAGAAGGCCACTAGAAGTCAGAAACCGAGTCCGAAAAGGGGAAGAAATCCAAAAACGCGTCGAAAACACGTAAATTCCCGAAATTTACTCCCGGGCGAATCGCCCGGGATGTGGGACGAATCGCCCCACACCAGGCGACTCGCCCGGTGTGTGGGGCCCTTCGCCCCACACTATTTCGAGGCCTATATATAGTTGCTCAGTTTTTCTCCGATTTTCATACTTTTCCAGACCTATTCTCTCACCTTTCTCTGTAGTTTTAGGTAGGAACTTCCCAGAGCCTGTTCTGGGGGTTCATAGCTTAGGAGATACTTTTTTATAGCAGTTTGGAGCTTGTAAGATCGCGATTCTTCGGAGACTGACAACCTTCGGTAACATTGTATCTTACAGTTTTTCTACTTATTTTTATATATCTTTCAACATGTTTTCTTCTATGATTTCTGTTGATTGCATGACAACTATGAGTAGCTAAACTTCTCGTTGGTGACAGTATGTGAATTCTTAGCGAAGGGTTAATAATTATGCTAATGGCTATATCGCGCATTATACTCCGTGTTATTGTTTGTTTCTTTGATCTATCAAAATCTCTATCTTCGTATTGTTGATTAATTATTGCACACAATTGGACAATTAATTGGTCTTTGACCTATCTAAATCTATATCTTCGTAGTGTTTGATAATTACAATAGGACAATTCATTGATCAAAGATCTCCATGCAAAACCGAGGAATTTATGCATGATTATTAACCCGTTATGCTTTGAAGGACCATACTATCACCAATCTCCATTATCTGTTAAGAAAAACCTTTGCTAAATCGTTTGCTGTTTTATATTCTAAATTAGATTAGATAAAGCTAGTTATAGTCCTTAGAGATCGACACTCGAGGTTATTCTACTGCTACACTACGGTTTTCGTTGTAGTTGTGAATTGCCTTTGGCTAAATAACAAATTTATTTGATAATCCGGAACTGACAATCCGCGCATCATCAAATTGGCGCCGCTGCCGGGGACTATACTCCTTTTTTCTGTTTAATTTGTTTATATTTTCAGCATTCAATGCCACATACACGATCTAGAGGAACACCGCTTGCTTATTCAATTGCTGAGATCGACAGAGTCTACCACCACAGAAGGCGACTACTTCAAAGGCGTGAACTAGAGGAAATAGAGGATACCGATTTCTCTGAATCTCTACACAGTCTTTTCAAGGAAATCGACGGAATGGCAGAAGCTAGACCACTGAAAGCATGGGTTCAACCGTCCAAGGATCGTATGAGGGGACCAGCGATTGTTCTTTCGTCTGCAACTCGAGTTCTGGAAATAAAGAACCACGCATTCCAACAACTTCCGAGGTTCTATGGCTTATCAAGGGAAGATGTGATGGGGTACTTGCACGCTATCGTTGATTTCGTCAACCAACTCCCACGACCCGGAGCTGAAATAATAACGGATGAGTTGAGGATGAAGGTTTTTGCTATGGGACTTGGCGACAGAGCCAAGTCGTGGTTGAGTTCTCTACCAGCAGGCTCGCTCGACACTTGGGAGAAGGTTTTTTCAGCTTTCATGGAAAAATACTTCCCTCACACCTTGACTACCGCGCTAAAGGCGCAAATCACCGGATTCAAGCAGGACTATGATGAGACCATCTGCACCGCGTTTGAGAGATTCCAAGATCTCACGAACAAGTGCCCTCACCATGGTTTTGAGCTTTCTAACCTAGTCCAATACTTCTACAATGGACTAACCTTCGAGAACCAACAAGTGGTGGATTCCGAGGCAATATTTGGGAGGAAACCGCAGAAGCTGTCTGGGCAGTTTTCGAAAGGCTTGCTAAGGGTTCGCAGTTCAAAGACCCAAGAGCAATGGTTAGGAGACGTGGACCTGAAGCTCCACCGACTCAAGACGCCCCTATGTATAGGGGAATGGGGATCAATTCGATTGCTTTACCAACGAATTGAAGCAAGTCCTCAAGGGCGCCACTGGAACAACTGTTTCAAACAAAGTTTGCCGAATATGCAAGAACTACGGACATGGCGCTCATATGTGTAGATCGGAGCTTGCATATGATGATGGCAACTGGGCTCAAGGAGGCGAAGAGGAACCTTTGCTACGGAGTTTGGTACTCAAGAAGCTAGTTACGGACAAGATGGTAGAAATCCTCGGGGTGGATTTTGTAGAAGAGGGTTCCGAAACAATCAAGGATATGCACCAGCTAGCCAAACTTATGGCCCTAACCAAGACCGTAGTAAGATTAATTATGGTAATGATCACTGCGAAAACCCCGCTCCGAAAGAGCCACCGAAGTCAAAGTCGGCTCAACTGATGGAGAACTTGTAAAAGATTGTTGATCACACCCAAAGTTTTCTCAAACGTTATGAAGAAGATTCTGAGAAGACTAGAGCGAGACTTGATAGGTTGGAAGAGAGCACTAGGCTCGCCCAACAAAAGATGCAAGAGTTGATCGACCGAGGAGCAAGTAGGGAACAAGGCAAGCTGCCTAGCAACACTGAGAAGTCGATGTCCATTACCATGGTGGGTGATCTACCTGTCGAAATCACCATCAAGAAGGTTGCTAAGTGGAGTGTTGCAAGAAGGAAGAACCTCCACAGGCTAAGGAAGAAGAGAAGGACCTTAGTTCTGACGAGAGTGAAGAGGAGCAAGAGGATCCCGAGCCACTCCCTCAAAGTTTCGATATTAAGGTTGGGATTGGTGAGCTTGAAGATGTCCGTGCCACACTAGACACGGGATCCTACTCTAATGTGCTCCCTTTGAATGTGTTCGAGAAGAGTAGCCTTGGAAAACTATCTGAGCATAAGGCTATTGTGCAACTGGCGGATGGATCCTTTGTGAGACCCGAAGGCGTTGTGAAGAATGTATTGGTCAAGATTGGTGAAGCTTCTGTATACACCAATTTTGTAGTTATGCCGACATCTACACCTGGGATGGGGGATGTCATTCTCTTGGGGCGAACGTTCTTAACTAAGCTACGCTCCGTGATGGACATCTACCGAAGGACATGCACTATTAAGGTGGATGGAAAGCGACATGTGTTGCGAGCCATATCCGATCCACCTGATACTTCTCACACTACTCACTACTGTGGTCTTGCAGCCTATGTTCATTCTTATTCACAGATTCGTGGCATGAGGAGGAGATCCATGAAGGGGAAGTCTAGTACCCTCAAGAAGAAGAGCTAGGCGCAGACAGGAGTCGAGTCAAAGACTTTAAACAATGGCACTATCCGGGAGTCAACCCGGAGTTTTTATCGCTTTCTTTACCGCTTTATTGCATGCATTCATTCTTGAACAATTTTCTTTTCATATGTGAATTTGTTCGTCTCTGTGTCGTATGTGCTTATGTTATGTTTTAGTGATATTTTTCGAGTGGTTTTATGAAGAAATTGGTTTCGGGGATTAAAAAACCGCATTTTTTGTCGGAGATTTCGTCTCCCAGCATCAGGGAGTGGGGGGCGAATCGCCCCGCACCTGGGGCGACTCGCCCCATGGTCCCTGATGGTCAAAAACGCGGATCTCTCCCCTTTCTCTTCATTTCTTCATATCTTCACCATTCTTCCTCCCCAAAATCCGAAATTCGCGATTTTAGCTTCAAATCTTCCTAATTTCTTCATTTCTTCACCAAATCTAGTGTTCTTTAGCTTCAATCGAAGCCTATTACATGATCTATCTTTTCATCCGAACAGATTTCACCCTAGTGTATTAGTTTTCCAGATCGGAGGTATCTTCTTATGAACCCTAATTTTTCAAATTTGGGGGTTTTCTAATTTGAGCTTCAATTATGCTTATATGATGCATGGGTAGGTTGTTTGCGTGATTAGAAGCGTTATTTACTATCAATTGCATGCTTAATTATGCTTGGATTGTTGATTTGGGAATTTTGCTACTAGATGATATATCTTGTTATGCAATATATCTTTATCTTTGATTCATACATATGATTGTGCTTATTGATGTAATGATGATGGATTTGATGGTAGAATGCATAATTGTTGAGTATGAGGATTTATGATGCTAGAAGTTTTCGCTTCTATGGTATGAATTGAGCCTTGTTATTTAAGGTATTGGTTGTCTAGCGAGAGCATAATGTGATGTATTGCATGTAGTAGTTACATTGGTATGTTGCATGTTGTAGGTGCTAGGCTGGATATAAAGGATTTGGGGAGCTCGATTGTTGATTTTATCACTTGTGTGTTTCGTTCTTACACTAGCATATGCATGAGTCAGTTTTGTGTCATACGAGGTACTAACTGTTGTTTGTAGGAACCATGCCAAGGGAGAGGAGCATTCCCGTATGATTACTATGAAGTATTGGAGGGAGATCGATTACAACCATGTCAAGGAGAGTGATCTCGGTAGAGGTGCGTTCGAGCCACGGGCTCTTGCAGCAACGTCGCGGATTATCCAAGAGGAGGAGCTAGAGTACACTTGGAGTAAGGACTCCTATGCCTATTCATGCACCACCGAAGGGACAGGAACAATTATTACGTCAGAAATCCATCACAAGGACTGCAAAGTTCGAGTGAATTGGAAGGCACCGGGACGATCTTGCCGCGACCGGATTCAATCTTGAGTTCACAGTTGCTAGAAGGTTCCGAAGCGCTAGCTTGGTTCCAAAACATAATGACATGGGTGCCCTCGTTGGGGTGCCCCCTGACTGCCTCTAAAGGGAGCATCATATAGACATCGGTCGCATCAACCGTAGAGAATGTGGTCGACATTGGAAAAAATGGTAGAAGACTTCTGAGTATCCGAGCAGCTTACTGTAACCTCCTCGGGGTGTAAAACGTTGGAGAGGGAGGCTCTGATACCACTGCTCTTTCCCCTCCAACAGTTCACAACCTATTGGAGGGCTACAGGATGGAGGATTCCATAACAGCGGCGGCTAATCTTAAGGATTCTATTCGACAATGCAACTCTACTGGCGATGATGATGGTGACAGTAGTGACAATGAAGGCCATACGGACAATGATGATACTGATGGAGGAGTTGTTCCTATCCGGCCTATAAATGGAACTACCGCACCTACCAGAAGACCTGATGATCACCTATAGGGCTTCCAGAGCAGTCCCAATAACTCACAAGCAGCATACTCAGCCGACCGAGGCCAAACCATGCGGTAACATCTAGTATCACATCTTATTTCCTCATTTTCTTATTGCTAGGGACTAGCGTTAATTTCATGAGGGGGATGGAATTTAAGTGATCTAGTGTTGTTAGTTTGGAAGCTTGTCATTGATGGTTTAGAGCTTGGCATTGGTAGGATGAGTATAGTACCTTGCATGTTTTATCCGTCTGCATTTGCATTTGCACGTTTACTGCTTTCTTAGTTTTTTAGGTTCCATTCACTACATTCATCCTAGGATAGTCCTGCATGTTTTATATGGAGTTTATTGCCGAATTTTTTGAACTTTTTTATTGGGTAGATCAACTAACTATGCCATTAATCATATGCTTCATCTCTATGAATTTGTTTGAGGTTTTTCTCGCTTGACTTGTCACATTTATGTATTGCACTTAGTTAAGCTTGGTAGTCTCGACATCACTTAGTGGTGTTTTCTCTACTGCGATTCACGAAGGCCTTTCTAATAGGATGATGCATGTTAGGGTCTTATGGTTGTTTTCCCGAGTAATTATGTACCTACGAGGAAACAAGTCTTCACCTTGCTTTGAGATTGCTAAATGCCTAGGAAGGAGGTAGTGTGAGGTTGTGTGATCCTTTGTTTATAACCTATTCTTTCGAATAGGTTTGGGGAGGGGGTTACACTATCATTAGACTTGTTTTTCGTTTTTCATTTCCGTATTGTGAGTTATTTTTCCTTTCTCGTAAATTTTGTACTCCAACCTATTCTTTCGAATAGGTTTGGGGAAGTCGTTTGTGAGTCATTTTGTTTCTCTTTTCGTTGTGCTACTGCTGGCTAAAAAAATCGGAAAAAAAGAAAGAAAAATTCCAGGAAAAAGAAAAAAGGAAAAGAACTGGAAAGAAAAAAAAGAAAAAAAGAAAAAAAGAAAAAAGACCCCAAAAAAGCAAAGAAGGGTCGGAAAAAGAAAGTCAAATAGCAGTTTAGCAAAGTGTTGTGTCTCATTTTCCAATTCTTGTAATGTTCGTAATCGTGTTGTAATTTTCTATTTTTTGTCTTTTGATTTTGAGTGTCATCTGTTCTAGACCACCCTCGTCCTGCCATTCAGGAAGTGGTGAAAATCTTAAGGCTTTGCTTGAGAGATGGGTAGAATAGGGAGTGTTATCTTTTATAGGGAACCCTCCTTCGTTTGATGAGAGCCAGTACTGGTTCGACCTCTTTGAGGAAAAGTCTTAACTTGGTGAACAACAGTAAGTCCTCAGTTTCATAGGCACGGGACAACCATTCGTATCTTAACATGTTTCATTACGTCGTCACTGACTAGGTCCAGGTAGAGAATGTTACGAGAGGCTATCTTGTCTTAACATAAGTGCTTATGTGGATGTGTATGAGTCAATCGAGGCATTCTTCAACCTATATTCATGTTTTGATTTATATGGTTTTTGTTCATATGTTTTTTGATAGATTCAGTAGATTAGTTCATTTTATTTGGCATGAGACTCCATTTTATGTGTTGCATTGTTTTTTGCATTAGAGTCTAGCTTAGTTGCTTGAGGACAAGCAAAGGTTCGGTTTGGGGAGTTTGATGAATGTGTATTTTACACTTTCATTTGAGTCTTTTTCACCTATTTTAGCTATCATCTATGTTAATTTAACTATATTTTAGTGCATTTTATTAGAATAGTGTCACGTTTCCTTTTAGTTTTTATTTTACAGGTTTTGGTTGAAAAACGAGGATTTCCAGGCAATTATATTGAAGTTGACAAGGAATTGGTGTTCCAGAAGCCTAATTGAGTATCTGAAGGTTTCCGGATAGGATTTGAAGTCTAGGGGTCGAATCTGGAGGTTAGAAGGCCACTAGAAGTCAGAAACCGAGTCCGAAAAGGAGAAGAAATCCAAAAACGCATCGAAAATGCGTAAATTCCCGAAATTTACTCCCGGGCGAATCGCCCGGGATGTGGGGCGAATCGCCCCACACCAGGCGACTCGCCCGGTGTGTGGGGCCCTTCGCCCCACACTATTTCGAGGCCTATATATAGTTGCTCAATTTTTCTCCGATTTTCATACTTTTTCAGACCTATTCTCTCACCTTTCTCTGTAGTTTTAGGTAGGAACTTCCAAGAGCTTGTTCTGGGGGTTCATAGCTTAGAAGATACTTTTTCATAGCAGTTTGGAGCTTGTAAGATCGCGATTCTTCGGATACTGACAACCTTCGGTAACATTGTATCTTACAGTTTTTCTACTTATTTTTATATATCTTTCAACATGTTTTCTTCTATGATTTATGTTGATTGCATGACAACTATGAGTAGCTAAACTTCTCGTTGGTGATAGTATGTGAATTCTTAGCGAAGGGTTAATAATTATGCTAATGGCTATATCGCGCATTATACTCCGTGTTATTGCTTTATTTCTTTGATCTATCAAAATCTCTATCTTCGTATTGTTGATTAATTATTGCACACAATTGGACAATTAATTGGTCTTTGACCTATCTAAATCTATATCTTCGTAGTGTTTGATAATAACAATAGGACAATTCATTGATCAAAGATCTCCATGCAAAACCGAGGAATTTATGCATGATTATTAACCCGTTATGCTTTGAAGGACCATACTATCACCAATCTCCATTATCTGTTAAGAAAAATCTTTGCTAAATCGTTTGCTGTTTTATATTCTAAATTAGATTAGATAAAGCTAGTTATAGTACTTAGAGATCGACACTCGAGGTTATTCTACTGCTTCACTATGGTTTTCGTTGTAGTTGTGAATTGCCTTTGGCTAAATAACAAATTTATTTGATAATCCGGAACTGACAATCCGCGCTTCATCAACCCTAGGGGTAACTCTAACCGTATTTTCTTACAGTGGTATCAGAGCGAGATTAATTGATTACGTATATACGTATATATATTGTATGATTTTGTAGTTATGTGGATGCAATTGATTCTATGATTAATTCGATTTTCAAAAGTTTTGTTTTTATATAAATTTAGAATTTATATTTTTCAAAAAAAAATATATATATATATTGTAATTTATCAATTTATTGTTTATTGCAATTATATTGTTATTACTGATAGAATTACTTATTTGTAATTTATCAATTTATTGTTTATTGCAAATTAGTCCTTCTACTTTGAATTTTAGATTTAACACCTCCAAGGTTTTTAAAATTACAATTAAGTCCTTCGGGTTTTCGAAAATTGCTACTTGGTCAATAGAATTTTCGAATGTTTAATCTAGTCCAAATTTTCAATTATTTCATAGAGATTATAAGTATGAGATTATAATTTTCATAATGAAATTATGAAGTCATTTGTCATACACATAGGCTACTACTTGTTTCATATGCTCAATATGCTATTGTTTGACAATGCATGTGTAAATACCATGTTTTTACATTCCGTTCGACCGCTATGCATGCGAGGGTAGGCGGCGCCCTCTTATATGTCGGACCGCGTATTTATGTATGGGTAGGCGGCACCCATTTTGTGCTTGACCGCGTTTAGAACTAGAATGGATAGGCGGCATCCATTACGTGTAGACCATTCATGCATAATGGGTAGGCGGCGCCCTTATTTGTTTGTAGATGACTGATAACAACCCTCAAGCGACAAGCCCCAACCAATATAAGTACAGGAATATATATATGTATGTATTTCTGAGATGCTTTCCATAGGGTGCTTTAATTCTGAACTTTCATTGCGTTTTCTTGTATTGGCGACCTCGTCTTACAAACTCGCAGTGATCGTCAGATTAGAGTAAGCCTATGGTTATGACTTACTGCATATCGTATATAGCGACCTCGATAGGTACAATATGTAGGGCATCGGGTTAAATTAGATTTAACAACCAAGAGTTGCGTGATGCAATTGGATAGTCCTACCGGTCATATTATGCTGTGCGACCAACCCCCGTTGGAGTATAGCATTGTATGGATTTGGATCTTGTCCACTACGGTAACTTGTTAGACATTACCCGTATGTTTGTTTTGGGGGCAAGCATATGTGAAAATAGTGGGAGCTAAATAGCTAAAGGACCTTGTTGTTTAGTTATGTTGATTGTGTATTTAGAAATAGTATTTCAATAGTCGATTTATTATTTTCGTTCTATACTATTTCTCCTGGAAAACCGAAATGGAGAGTATCTCGCTCCGTGCTGTCTTAGAGAAGAAAATTTTGACCGAACCAAACTTCCTAGATTGGATCAGGAATATACATTTGGTGCTGAGGTACGAAAGGATTGAGTACGTCTTGGACGAGGCTAATCCCGTGTATCCCGAGAATCAGACTGTCGATCAAGTTGCTGATTTGGAATCAAGCCAACAAGGCAAAGTCTGATAAGCATCATGAGGATGCTAGATCTGCGCAGTGTATTATGCTGGCGGCAATGAGCAATGAGCTGCAGAGACAACATGATAGCATGTTGCCGTATGAGATGTTGAAGCATCTTGAGTCGCTCTTTAAGATGACAGCAAGAAGTGTTGAATTTGATTTGATCAAAGAGATACACAGATGCAAGCTCAATGAAGGAGGCAACATGTCTGAACATGTTCTCAAGATGAGAATAAGATCATGGGGATCTTTGTCCTTCAATCATTGCCGAGTTCGTATTCGCAGTTCATCATTAACTACACGATGAATGCGAAGGACGTAACACTGTCCGAACTCCATAATCTGCTGAAGACATATGATCAAACTCTTCCTAAGAAGGAAAAGTCGATCATGTATGTTGCGTAACCGTCTGACCCAAACCCGAGAAACAAAGGTGCTAAGGGTAAGGGAAAGTCGGGAGCCAAGGCTAACACTTCGAGTGATAAGCCTAAGCGTCTGAACTAGAAAAGGAAGTTCAAGAGGAGCGGAACGGTACACACAGATGAATATCTTTTCTGTAAGCAGAAAGGGCATTGGAAGAAAGATTGCCCTAAGCTAAGGTCAGATCAAGCTAAGAAGCCGCCGACTTCTAGCTCAGGTATGTTTGTTATTGAAATGAACATGACTACTTTTGACTCCAATAGTTGGGTATTTGATACAGCCTCTGGTTCGCACATTTGCAATAGTGTGCAGGGGCTAATTGAACACAGGCTAGTCAAGCAAGGTGAAATCGACTTGCATGTTGGGAACGGCAATCCAGTTGAAGCCAAACGCGTTGGACGCTGCAAGATAGATTTACCTTCAGGAAAATGTTTGGAACTTGATAACGTTTATTTTGTTCCATCCATTGTCAGAAATATTATTTCCATTCCATTGTTGGACAATTTGGATTTTTCCTTTCGATTTGCTAATAATACTTGTTATTTTTCATTAAATGACAAGTATTGTGGAAAGGATCGCTTAGTGAATGGTTTATATATATTTTGCAAAGTAGTCTACCTTTAATTCAAATACATAACAAACAACCGTCTTCAAGTAGGAAGAATAATCCATCTTATCTATGGCATTGTCAGCTAGGCCATATCAATGAAACACGGATTCAAAGACTAAGAAAGTTGGACTACTTAGAACCATTTGATTCTGAATCATATGGTACATGTGAATCATGTGTTAAGGGTAAGATGACGAACAAACCTTTTGTTGGACAAGGTGTTCGTGCCACTCGCTGCTTAGAGCTCATACATACCGAGGTATGTGGACCTTTTAAAGTCCATGCGCGTGGGGGTTATCCTTACTTCGTTACCTTTACTGACGATTTCTCAAGGTATGGATATATTTATCTTATGAAGAATAAATCTGAGACCTTTCGGAAATTCAAGGAGTTTAGGAATGAGGTCGAGAATGAGTTGAACCTAAGGATAGTCACTCTTCGATGAGATCGAGGAGGTGAATACCTTAGTGAAGAATTTATCAACTACTTGAAGGAAAATGGAATTCAATCGCAATGGACTCCTCCTGGAACACCACAGTTAAATTGTGTGTCTGAGAGAAGGAATCGAACCGTGTTAGACATGGTGAGATCAATGATTGGATTCTCGACTCTTCCAAAATATCTGTGGGGATATGCACTACAAACTGCAATCTACATTCTGAACCGTGTACCATCTAAATCAGTGGAGAAAACTCCTTATGAGTTATGGAAGGGAAAGAAGCCCTCACTGGGCTATCGTAGACCTTGGGGCTGTCCTGCGATAGTCAAACTGATGCGCACTGATAAGTTAGATGCGAAGGGTGTCAAAGTATATTTCATAGGCTATCCTCGTCAGACGAGAGGCTATGAATTCTATCATGCTGAAGATCACAAGGTGATAGTATCTAGAAACGTCAAGTTTTTAGAAGCAGAATACCTCGAAGAAGAGAGGTTAGATGACATGATAGAACTTGAAGAAATTCAAGACTTTGACACGCGCGAACATGAGTTCTCTAAATCTTCTGATTTGGACTCAAGTTCAGTGGGAGCTTTCGAAGAAGACAAGGGTAATGATATGACACTTGCTAGGCATGTCATAGTCAGTGGGAGTCCTGTGATTAGATCAACAGTTGAAACCACACCAATAGAACCCGTTGTCAACCAACCTGTGCAACAAGTTGCACAAGAGCAGCCTCCCGCAAGGGAACAGGGTTGCGGGGTGTGACCAGCTGCATCAGTACCCACTGATAATGTTCGTGTTACACGAAGCCAGAAAATAAAAGCACCAGAACCAGTCGAGCTCCGTAGGTCGAAGAGGATCCTAAAAGGACCTTAGAAGCAAAGCCTTATGATTGAAGACATCAGTGAACTTGATGTCGGCTTATCAGATCGGGAAGATCCCGAGACCTACAAAGATGCAATAATTGATATTGACTCAGACAAATGGCAAGAGGCCATGGAATTGGAAATTGACTCCATGTACCTGAACCAAGTTTGGAACTTGGTAGACTTGCCCCAAGGGGTTAGACCTATTGGGTGCAAATGGGTCTTTAAACGAAATACATATGCCGATGGCAAGGTACAAACGCACAAGGCTAGACTTGTGGCGAAAGGCTACACACAAAGGTATGGCATCGATTACGATGAAACCTTTTCACCGGTTGCAAAATTGAAGTCCATTCGAATTCTACTTGCGATAGCTGCCTACTATGATTATGACATCTGGCAGATGGATGTAAAGACTGCCTTCCTCAATGGCAACCTTGAGGAAGAGGTCTATATAGTACAGCCGAAAGGTTTTATTAGTAAAACCAGGCCAACTACTGTATGCAAATTATAAAGATCCATCTATGGGCTAAAGCAAGCGTCTAGGAGCTGGAATATCCGCTTTGATGAAGCTGTCAAATCGTTTGACTTCATCAGAAGCAAGGAAGATCCTTGTGTCTACACTAGGCATAGCGACAAGGGAGTCGTTTTCATGATCATCTATGTTGATGACATTTTGATCATGAGAAACAATGTCTCTATGCTAGAAGAGACTAAAGTTTGGTTATCAAGTACCTTCTCAATGAAGGACTTGGGTGAAGCGGACTACATCCTAGGGATCAAGATCTATAGAGATAGATCCAAGAGGATGTTAGGATTGACACAGTCCACCTACATCGACAAAATACTGAAGCGTTATAAGATGAACGACTCAAAGAGAGGCTTTCTCCCAGATAGGCATGGGATTGTCTTATCAGTTAAGGATAGTCCTAAAACTGATGAAGAAAGAAATGCAATGACTCGTGTGCCCTATGCTTCTGCAGTAGGGTCTATAATGTATGCAATGAATTGCACAAGGCCCGATGTGGCATATGCGCTTATTGTCACTTGTCGACACCAACAGAATCCAGGAGTACCTCACTGGACTGCTGTAAAGAACATTCTTAAGTACCTTCGACGGACTAAAGATATGTTCTTGGTGTTTGGTGGAGAACCAGAATTAAAGATGTCTGGTTATGTCGACGCTGGATTTGAATCAGATCCTGATGACTTTAAGTCACAGACAGGATACGTATTCAAATTGAACGGAGGAGCTATCTGGTGGAAGAGTTCTAAGCAAGCCACGGTTGCTGACTCATCCACAGAAGCCGAGTACATTGCTGCATCAGAAGCATCGAAAGAAGCTGTCTGGATGTCAGAGTTCTTGAAGGAATTGAGGGTTGTTCCTGCTCCTAGTCCAATAACGATTTAATGTGACAATACGGGCGCCGTCGCTCAAGCTAGGGAGCCTAGATCTACAAACAAGAACAAACATGTACTTAGAAAATATAACGTTATACGTGAGATTATTGATAGAGGAGAAGTTAGTACAGAACGTGTCTCTACCACGGACAACGTGGCAGATCCTTTCACCAAGGTCTTATCAGTGGAAGTCCACTTAAGACATTATGCTAATCTGGGTATTAGGCATAAAGGTGACTGGCTCTAGTCCAAGTGGGAGATTGATAGTGTATATGTCCTCGAGACAGTCCCTATTAAGGGCATGGAGCCCTTATAAAGGGCATATATGTACTATTACACAGGTCAACGTAATATAATATATGTTTGTTGTTTTACTATTGAGTATCACTTTCATATTTATATTACACCAGGCATGCAGCATGTCATATCTCTATTTTTGTCTGTATTGATATTAAACATGTCCCCTCGGATAGATGACCGATCACACAAATAGTGGGAGCTATGCGAGTTATCATCTATCCCAAACTCTCCCTAGTCGAGGTTCATCTCGGATGTAGGGGTCTGAATGAACCAGATGAGACTAGTATGCGTGGAGGTTATACTTGTTGGAGCAAGTGTGAGCCCATCCCACGACCACGGAACGGATTGTTGGACAATCGAGAAACGTTCCCATAACTGCGTATAGTTGTTCGAAAAATGATTATCGAACAATGGAAGTACCCACCAGACACTCCCATCGATGTATACTCTACACCGAAGTGTCTATGGGAACTGGTAAGTTGTCGAAGTGATGCCAGTCGTCCTTTGGACTTACAGGACTTTATCATCACATTTGTTGCCCCATATCCTTGGTGGACCCGTCGATGTCAGCTCTGAATAAGCAGTTGACCTAAGACACGATCCAAGATTATGGCTAAATACAAATGGGGATGATAAGTGTTTCTGTGAAGGATTCATCTCTCATGTGTAGCACAGGAGAGCACTGCTCATAGTCTTCATAGTTGTGTTGGTAAAGTCACTGGCCAGTGCATCGATATATTATGATTGTCATAAGTATATCTTAGTAACCAAGCAACTCCCTGAGACGCCAGTGGATGTATTATTGGGATAGACACATCATCGATCCTAGATGCATTCGTGTTAGTGAGATGAAGGGACGTTACCATCGCCGCGTTGAGCGCAACAGACTTCGCAACGAAAGGGTTTTGTTTGAGAAACCTCTCAAACGTCCTCATGTATTAATATTGCAAATGGAACCGTCTAGGAATTCCATTTTGCCTAGTCTAGGACTTGCTTAATACAATGAGGCCCTATGGGTCACACTATGTGGTGATTCAGCTTATCAGAATATCCTTGAAGATGGAATCGCAATTAATTTGGAATTAATTGTGATTAATGGATTATAATTTGGAATTAATTATAATATTTATTGGCTCAATTAATGATTTGGAATTATTATTTGAATTGGCTAATTAATTGTATTTTATGTAAATGCAATTAACGATTATATTTTAGAAATATAATAGAGGTTTGATTTGAAAGGATATGTTAATTTAGAATTAACATATGCACATGGGCAAAATCTACTTGGAGTTTTAATTGCATTAGAACTATAAGTGGGTCCTAAAATTGGGACCCACCTATCTCCCGTAGGATAGGCGCGCGCGCACGCGAGTTGGGATATAGGAAGGAGTTCGACTCCTTCCTCTATTAGAAGTCCAAGGGATAAGTTAGATTTTCCTGATTGAGTTTTACTTTGATTGGGAATGAATCTAGACTTGATATTGGTTTCTTAGTGCGATAAGAATTAGATTCTTATTCCTTTACAAGTCTTATTGCTTATGCTTTAGGCTTCTATTGACTACTATATATAGTAGACTATTAGAGAGCTTTTTCATGATTCTGAACAATCAATTCTTAGAGAAATATTCTACCCAGTTTTCTTAGAGAAAATAAAAATCTCTCCCCTCCTCTATAAGGCACACGCGCGTGCCACCTTGCCGGAGGAAAATCGCCGCCCCGTCTTCTTGGTCACACAAAGAATATCCTAGCATTCTTCCGATAGGCTGTTCATCCGTGGATACCAAGGTTGAGGTTCTAGGAGCTAGAAACTAACTCTTATTGTCTTGTAGATAATCAGAGTATTGCAGATATCTTCGACTTCGGCGAAGGAGAAGATACACCGGATTATTACGAAGACTTGGAAGCTGCTTTGGAAGTAAGGTTAGTCTTCTAATTGACGTGTTTACATATATACGACATATACATAATCAATTAACCTGTATGTTAAGAAAATTTTTGAAATTCCACTACGTACCCTAGGGTTAACTCTAACCGTATTTTCTTACAAGTAGCCAGTATTTTGCCGATGTCAAGCGGACTCTCAGCAAGCAGTGCATCATCTTCTGCTTTGCAGGCTTTGTGGACTTTCATCAGTGCCAAAATTCTTGGAGTAAAATTCTCCACATGTGGAAACGGCACTAAAGTCGGGGTCAAGGAATGAACTTTAAGCTCAGTAGCGAATTGATTATCTCTGGTTAGCAAATGGCTTCTTATATCATCTCCTACATCATTTTCATCATCAGGAGGAGGAATTGTGACCACAGTGGGTCAGCTTTCTTTGATTGGTCATCCTCATTTGCTGAAAGATCTTCTTCGTCATCAGATTCATCAAGGCCAGCAACCTTGGTTCCTAAATTTGTAGCTTCATTCCCTTTTGGTTGAGTGGTTGTTGATGGCAACGCTTCAGACTCAACAACTGGAGTTTCACAAGTAGTGACTTTTGATTGAGTAGTTGCTGAAGGCAACGTTTGAGACTTCTCACCAGTAGTAAGTGGAAGGGAGGGGACTTCCAGAGGCTTCACTCCTGAAGATTGAGCAATGTCTATATTTTGCGTATGCCTTGCATGAATATGTAGACTGTTTTGGAGTGCTCTTTGATAATCTTCATCCAATTCTTCATCATCAAGGTTTGGATCAGTGACCTTGGCATCGAGTAAAGATAACTCGGCATCAGAAAGCTTGCTTTTGCCTAGCTTCAATTCAGCGCGCTTTCTGGCGTACTCTTCTTCAGTGTCAGCGCCTTGTTCAGGTGCTGGAGTACTTGTCTCAGTAGGAGCAGGATTGGATTCTTGTTGCTGACTTGGTGTTTGATCAGCTTGCTGATTGTCATGATGTTCAGTCTCAGCAACTGTCAGTTTAAGTCCACCAGCATCAGGACTAGGACCTTGATTATCATCATCGTCATCCTTTTTGTCCTTAGAATCTTTTCCTTCATCATCACTTGGATCTTTAGGAATGTTCTCATCCTCTTCTTCTTCATCATCGTCCGTCAGTATGACCAACTCAAGATGTTTGTAAAGTGCAGTACTCGTAACTTCCTCTTCTTCATTGATTTTGTGGGGATCAGCCACCACGGGTACAAAGGAACCCTTGAGCATCACAGCTTGTTCAGCTGGAGAGGCACTCTTTTGGCTTTCATATTTGATAGTGTATATGTCCTAGAGACAGCCTTTACTAAGGGCATGGTGCCCTTATAGAGGGCATATATGTACTATTACACAGGTCAACGTAATATAATATATGTTTGTTGCATTTTACTATTGAGTATCGCTTTCATATTTATATTACACCAGGCTGCAGCATGTCATATCTTTATTACTGTCTGTATTGATATTAAACATGTCCCCTCGGATAGATGACCGATCACACAGTTAGTGGGAGCTACGTGAATTATCATCTATCCCAAACTCTCCCTAGTCGTGGTTCATCTCGGATGTGGGGGTCTGAATGAACCTGACAAGACTAGTATGCGTGGAGGTTATACTTGTTGGAGCAAGTGTGAGCCGATCCCACGGCCACGGAACGGATTGTTGGACAATCAAGGAACGTTCCCATAACTGCGCATAGTTGTTCGAAGAAGCTTTATCGAACAATGGAAGTACCCACCGGACACTCCCATCGATGTATACTCTACACCGACGTGTCTGTGGGAACCGGTGAGTTGTCGAAGTGATGCCATTCGTCCTTTGTACTTACAGGACTTTATCATCACATTTGTTGCCCCATATCCTTGGTGGACTCGTCGATGTCAGCTCTGAATAAGCAGCTGACCTAAGACACGATCCAGGATTATGGCTAAATACAAATGGGGGTGATAAGTGATTATGTGAAGGATTCATCTCTCAAGTGTAGCACAGGAGAGCACTGCTCATAGTCTGCATAGTTGTGTTGGTAAAGTCACTGGCCAGTGCAAATGATATATTATGATGGTCATAAGTATATCTTAACCAAGCAACTCCCTGAGACGCCCGTGGATAGACACTTCATCGATCCTAGATACATTCGAGCAAGTCAGATAAAGGGACGTTACCATCACCACGTTGAGCGCAACAGGCTTCGCAACGAAAGGGTTAAGCTTTGAGAAACCTCTCAAACGTCCTCACGTATTAATATTGCAAATGGAACCGTCTAGGAATTCCATGTTGCCTAGTCTAGAACTTGCTTAATACGGTGAGGCCCTATGGGTCACACTATGTGGTGATTCAGTCTATCAGAATATCCTTGAAGATGGAATCGCAATTAATTTGGAATTAATTGTGATTGATGGATTATAATTGATTTGGAATTAATTATAATATTTAGTGGCTCAATTAATGATTTGGAATTATTAATTGAATTGTCTAATTAATATTATTTTATGTAAATACAATTAAAGATTATATTTTGGAAATATAATGGAGGTTCGATTAGAAAGGATATGTTAATTTAGAATTAACATATGCACTTGTGCAAAATCTACTTGGAGTTTGGATTGCCTTAGAAATATAAGTGGGTCCCAAAAGTGGGACCCACCCCCCGTAGGACAAGGCGCGCGCACGTGGCTGGGTAGGGGAAGGAGTTCGACTCCTTCCTCTATTAGAAGTCCAAGGGATAAGTTAGATTTTCCTGATTGAGTTTTAATTTGATTGAGAATGAATCTAGACTTGATATTGGTTTCCTTGTGCGATAAGAATTAGATTCTTATTCCTTTACGAAGTCTAATTGCTTATGCTTTAGGCTTCTATAGACTAATATATATAGTAGACTATTAGAGAGAGTTTTACACACAGTTTCAGACACAGTTTTGAACACAGTTCTTCTACCCAGTTTTCTTAGAGAAAATAAAAGCTCTGCCCTCCTCCCTTAGCCACCCACGTGCGCGCTACCACCACCTGGAGGAATTGCCGCCCCGTCTTCTTGGTCACATAAAGAATATCCTAGCATTCTTCCGGTAGGCTGTTCATCCGTGGATACAAAGGTTGAGGTTCTAGGAGCTGGAAATTAACTCTTATTGTCTTGCAGATATAAGGAGCATTGTAGATATCTTCGACTTCGACGAAGGAGAAGATACACCGGATTATTACGAAGACTTGGAAGCTGCTTTGGAAGTAAGGTTAGTCTTCTAATTGACGTGTTTATATATATACGACATATGCATAATCAATTAACCTGTATGTTAAGAAAATTTTTGAAATTCCGCTGCGTACCCTAGGGGTAACTCTGACCGTATTTTCTTACAATATTCTCTCTGATTAGACCAATCAAACTTGAACTCATGAGCTGAGAATATGTCAACGCTTCTGGAAGTATTGAGTGCACAAACGTCTCGAGTTTAAGCAGAGAAAGTCTCTTTTTCTCGTTGGACAGATGAAGGTGAAGGTCAGAAAAGTCCATCCTTCTGTATCTTTGCCAGTTGCTGACAGACTTAGCAACTCTGGTCAAGGTAGTTTTCTTGAAGTCTGAGTAAAGTTCCTCTGAACTTACTTTCGGATCTTCAGTGATGTGAACCACTTCAGTGGTCTCCTTTTGAGCCTGAAAAAGAAAAAATTAAGTTCAGGAAAGTTTTGGAGAATAGTTTTAGAGTCCAAAGATGGAACAGGATTTACCTGCTGAGATTCAGCAAGCTCATGTTGCACACTTGTTTGTGCTGGTACTATTTCCATTGCTTCAGGAGCTTGAGAAGCGTCCTTGAATTTTTCATCCTGAAATAATTTTTAAGTTAGATACAAGCACTAAGTTTTCAAACTTAAGTTGAATTACCAAAAACTTTATCTACCTGCTAAGCAGGAGATGTGGATTCTGGTGCAGAGTCTTCAGCAACCTTCTGACTTGTATCTTGAGAAGTCTGTAAATAAATCATTATATTAGCAAAAGAATGAGTTTCAGATAGTGAAGTTTTGCTTATGGTTGAGTTAACTACCTGCTGAAGAAGGACAGGTGGTGACTCAGTCCTCTCAGCAACAACAACTTCTTCAGTATCTGGGACTTGTTCCTCAGCATACTTCTCTTCTTGCTCTGTTTGAGAAAGCTGTGTGGGTTTAGCAATCTCCCTTGTCTCTGAAATGACATGTTGAGCAGAGACATCTTGACCCTTGAGTTCACTGCTTGTCATGAAAACATCTACTGATTTGTTGGAAGTGTCTTCAATCTCCAACTCCATTTGTTGACTCAGTTTTGTTAGCACAAGATGAACTTTGTCAATGGATGTTTTCGGTGAACTAGGTCCAGTATTCTCAGCATCACGAGATGCGTCGTCGAATAGTGTCTCTTGTGGTGTTTCAGCAATCTCTGGGACTTGAACCATTGCAGTCTCAGCAACTGGTTCTTCAGCAACTTGATGAGTTGCTTGTCCAGCAACCATCTTTTCAGCATCAGCAGCATCAGCAAGTGTCGCGGTTCTTAGATCAGCAGCAATATCACTTGCTAGTTCCAGAGTCTGATCATCTAGATTATCTACAATGTAGATATCTGGGATTGAGGCAGGATTTTCGTTTCCACTGCCTTGTGGTCTCATCTCAGTAGATGTATCAACATTGAGTTGATTGTTGAAGGCTTCCGCAAACACTTCAACATTGCTGAAGTAGGTTTCAGTAACCACTTCATCAACATCTACTGGAACTTGTGTTTCAGCAACTGCGGGAGTATCATCCGAAAGATCATGGACGACTGGTACGGACTTGCGAGCCAGTGTTTTCTTCCTTGGGTTACTTGTCCATTTTCTCTTAGGGATGGGGTTAGCTAATGACGCTCCAGTCTGAGTGTCATCATCAGCTTTCCTCTTTTTCTTCTTTGATTTTTCCAGTTTCTCTCCAGCAGTAGCGTCAGTAGTTGCATTTTCAGCAACTGATGTTGTACACTTATCTTGATCACCATCTACATCTGTTCCATCAACAACTTTTTCAGCTGTTGGAACATTGTCTTGCCGAGTAGTGGCGACAACATCTGCAGCTGTTGAATACCTTTCTTGCTGACTTGTGCTAACAACATTTGCAGC
The DNA here is from genome assembly GCA_028274465.1 of Plantago ovata. NCBI lineage: Eukaryota > Viridiplantae > Streptophyta > Magnoliopsida > Lamiales > Plantaginaceae > Plantago > Plantago ovata. Next base: position 51,694,926 of record CM051458.1, read on the forward strand.
TGTTGTCTTCTTTGATTTCTTATCAGCAAGCTTAGGTGCATTTTTCTTGTAGAAAGCTCTTCCCACATTGCATACTGATTTCTTAATCGGCAATGGGTTTCTCAGTTGAATCCTGAAGTGTTCAAGGATATAGCATATTTTTAGTCCATACATGACTGGGAAGGTAGGTGAGACCTTGTTGTCTTCAACCATAACCTTGAATTTAGTAACACAATCAACAAGTCTGTTGAAAATGTACTTTGCCGAGTTGAGCTCAGTTTTGTTCTCATGTATATGCATCAGCAGCGGCCACCTTCTCAAGCCTACTTGGTCTATTCCTCCGACTTGGGAGTCTAACACTTTGATAAGTAGCAGAGCTACTAGACCAAGTGAATGGCAGAGATGCTTCCTCTTAACGTGCTTTGTCCAAGTCACGGGAGCAATCTCTCCTTTCTTCATTTTCTCATTTCTGACATCACTGTAGAAGGCTTCAATTTCTTCGTCAGTGGCAGTGATGTCATCTTCAGTTCCAGTGGTCGGAATATGAAAGATGTCGGCTAAATCAGTCCATTTTAGGACGATTTGCACACCTTGAACTGTGGTGGAAATCACTTTTTTAGTGACTCCTTTACCATCAGTTAGAGTCTGGATTTCTTCATTGTTGTAGAATTACATTGTGTCTAACATACTCACTTTCTTAGGGCGTGTAAGAAAATACGGTCAGAGTTACCCCTAGGGTACGCAGCGGAATTTCAAAAATTTTCTTAACATACAGGTTAATTGATTATGTATATGCCGTATATATATTTAAACACGTCAATTAGAAGACTAACCTTACTTCCAAAGCAAGCACAGCTTCCAAGTCTTCGTAATAATCCGGTGTATCTTCTCCTTCGTCGAAGTCGAACATATCTGCAATACTCTGATTATCTGCAAGACAATAAGATTTAGTTTCCAGCTCCTAGAACCTCAACCTTGGTATCCACGGATGAACAACCTATCGGAAGAATGTTAGGATATTCTTTGTGTGACCAAGAAGATGGGGCGGCGGTTTTCCTCCGGCAAGAGGGGTCGCGCGCGTGGCTTATAGAGGAGAGGGGAGAGCTTTTATTTTCTCTAACAAAACTGGGTATTCAACTGTGTGAATGTCTATTGAACTGTGTTTTTAAAAGCTCTCTAATAGTCAACTATATATAGTAGTCAATAGAAGCCTAAAACATAAGCTATTAGACTTCGTAAAGGAATAAGAATCTAATTCTTATCGCACTAGGAAACCAATTTCAAGTCTAGATTCATTCCCAATCAAATTAAAACTCAATCAGGAAAATCTAACTTATCCCTTGGACTTCTAATAGAGGAAGGAGTCGAACTCCTTCGCCCTTCGCCCTACTCAGCTCGCGCGCGCGCGTCCTACGGGAGATAGGTGGGTCCCGATTTTGGGACCCACTTATAGTTCTAAGGCAATTCAAACTCCAAGTAGATTTTGCCCATGTGCATATGTTAATTCTAAATTAACATATCCTTTCAAATCAAACCTCTATTATATTTCTAAAATATAATCTTTAATTGTATTTACATAAAATACAATTAATCAGCCAATTCAATTAATAATTCCAAATCATTAATTGAGCCACTAAATATTTTAATTAATTCCAAATCAATTATAATCCAATAATCACAATTAATTCCAAATCAATTGCGATTCCATCTTCAAGGATATTCTGATAAGCTGAATCACCACATAGTGTGACCCATAAGGTCTCATTGTATTAAGCAAGTCCTAGACTAGGCAAAATGGAATTCCTAGACGGTTCCATTTGGAATATTAATACATGAGGACGTTTGAGAGGTTTCTCAAAGCAAACCCTTTCGTTGCGAAGTCTGTTGCGCTCAACGCGGCGATCGTAACGTCCCTTCATCTGACTGACTCGAATGCATCTAGGATCGATGATGTGTCTATCCCAATAATACATCCACGTGCGTCTCAGGGAGTTGCTTGGTTACTAAGATATACTTATGACCATCATAATATATCGAAGCACTGGCCAGTGACTTTACCAACAAAACTATGAAGACTATGAGCAATACTCTCTTGTGCTACACATGAGAGATGAATCCTTCACAGAAACACTTATCATCCTCATTTGTATGTAGCCATAATCCTGGATCGTGTCTTAGGTCAACTGCTTATTCAGAGCTGACATCGACGGGTCCACCAAGGATATGGGGCAACAAATGTGATGATAAAGTCCTGTAAGTCCAAAGGACGACTGGCATCACTTCGACAACTTACCGGTTCCCATAGACACTTCGGTGTAGAGTATACATCGATGGGAGTGTCCGGTGGGTACTTCCATTGTTCGGTAATCATCCATCGAACAACTATGCGCAGTTATGGGAACGTTTCTTGATTGTCCAACAATCCGTTCCGTGGCCGTGGGATCGGCTCACACTTTCTCCAACAAGTATAACCTCCACGCATACTAGTCTCAGCTGGTTCATTCAGACCCCTACATCCGAGATGAACCTCGACTAGGGAGAGTTTGGGATAGATGATAACTCACATAGCTCCCACTATCTGTGTGATCGGTCATCTATCCGGGGGGACATGTTTAATATCAATACAGACAAAAATAGAGATATGACATGTTGCATGCCTGGTGTAATATAAATATGAAAGCGATATTCAATAGTCAAACAACAAACATATATTATATTACGTTGACCTGTGTAATAGTACATATATGCCCTCTATAAGGACTGTCTCTAGGACATATACACTATCAATCTCCCACTTGGACTAGAGCCAGTCACCTTTATGCTTAATACCCATATTAGCATAATGTCTTAAGTGGACTTCCACTGATAAGACCTTGGTGAAAGGATCTGCCACGTTGTCCGTGGTAGAGACACGTTCTATACTAACTTCTCCTCTATCAATAATCTCACGTATAACGTGATATTTTCTAAGTACATGTTTGTTCTTGTTTGTAGATCTAGGCTCCCTAGCTTGAGCGACGGTGCCCGTAGTGTCACAATAAATCATTATTGGACTAGGAGCAGGAACAACCCTCAATTCCTTCAAGAACTCTGAAATCCAGACAGCTTCTTTCGATGCTTCTGATGCAGCAATGTACTCGGCTTCTGTGGATGAGTCAGTAACCGTGGCTTGCTTAGAACTCTTCCAACAGATAGGTCCTCCGTTCAATTTAAATATTAATGAACCGGAATTTGTCGGATCCCGATTTCAATCAAATAATATTTGTAATTAGCCAAAGGCAATCCACAACTACAACGAAAACCGTAGTGTAGCAGTAGAATGACTCGAGTGTCGTTCTCTCAGGACTATACTAGCATTATCAAATCTAATTTAGAATATAAAAACAGCAGACAGATAGCAAGGGGGTTTTTCTAACAGATAATGGAGATTGGTGATAGTATGATCCTTCTTAACATAACGGGTCGATAATCATGCATAAATTCCTCGGTCTTGCATAGAGATCTTTGAATCAATCTAGTGTCCTGTTGCAAATATTAAGCACTACGAAGATAATTGGTCTGACAAGTCAATCACTATTGTCCTAATGCGTTCCGTAATTATTCAACACTACGAACATAATTGGTCTGATGGTCGACAAGTGTCCAATTGTGCATAATAATCAATACAACATACGAGAATTTAGGCTGTGCCTGATCAACGAAATAAAGCAATGACACGGAGTATAATGCGCGATATAGCCATTAGCATGATTATCTTCCCTTCGCTAAGAATTCACATACTACCACCAACGATAAGTTTAGCTACTCATAATAGGCATGCAATCAATAGAAATCATAGAAGAAAACATATTGAAGGATATATAAAATAAGTAGATTAAACTGTAAGATACAAGTTACCGAAGGTTGTCAATCTCCGAAGAATTGCGATCCTACGAGCTCCAATCCGCTATGAAAAAATATCCCCTAAGCTACGGAACTCCCACGACAGGCCCGGGAAGTTCCTACCTAAAACTATAGAGAGAGGTGAGAAAGTAGGTCTGGAAAGATATGATTTTCGGAGAAAACTGAGCAACTATATATAGGCCCCGAAATACTGTGGGGCGGTTCGCCCCACACGCCCGGCGGTTCGCCCAGCTGTGCGGCGGTTCGCCCCCAGGTTTTTCTCGCGGAATTCCGCGTTTTTGGATTTCTTCCCCTTTTCGGACTCGGTTTCTGACTTCTAGTAGCCTTCTAACCTCCAGATTCGGTCCCTAGACTCCAAATCCCATCCGGAAACCTTCAGATACTCCAAATAAGCTTCTGGAACACCAATTCCTTGTCAACTTCAATATATTTTCCCGGAAATCTTCGAATTTCAACCAAAACCTGTAAAATAAAATCTAAAGGGAAACGTGACACTATTCTAATAAAATGCATTAAAATATAGCTAAATTAACATAGAGGATAGCTAAAATAGGTGAAAAAGACTCGCATGAAAGTGTAAAATACATATTCATCAAACTCCCCAAACCGAACCTTTGCTTGTCCTCAAGCAACTAAGCTAGACTCTAATACAAAAAACATGCAAGACACAAAATGGAGTCTCATGCCAAATAAAATGAACTAATCTACTGAATCTTCCAAATAATATATGAACAAAAACCATATAAATCAAAGCATGAATATAGGTTGAAGAATACCTCGATTGACTTATACACATCCACATAAGCACTTATGTCAAGACAAGATAGTCTCTCGTAACATTCTCTACCTGGACCTAGTCAGTGACGACGTAATGAAGCATGCTAAGATACGAATGGTTGCCCTGTGCCTATGAAACTGAGGACTTACTGCTGTTCCACCATGTTAAGACTTTTCCTCAAAAGAGGTCGAACCAGTACTGGCTCTCATCAAACGAAGGAGGGTTCCCTACAAAAGATAACACTCCCCTATTCTACCCATCTCTCAAGTAAAGTCTTAAGATATTTACCACTTCCTGAATGGCAGGACGAGGGTGGTCTAGAACAGATGACACTCAAGACAAAAAAAGATAAAAGATAAAAAACACGATTACGAACATTACAAAAATGGAAAAGACTCAACACTTTGCTAAACTGCTATTTGGCTTTCTTTTTTTGGACCCTTCTTTGCTTTTTTGGGGTCTTTTCTTTTTTTCTTTTTTTCTTTCCAGATTCTTTTTTCTTTTGTCTTTTTCTCTTTATTTTCTGGAATTTTTCTTTCTTTTTTTTTCGATTTATCTAGCCAGTAGTAGCATAACAAAAAGAGAAACAAAATGACTCACACGACTTCTCCAAACATATTCGAAAGAATAGGTTGGAGTACAAAATTTACGGAAAAGAAAAAACAAACTCACGATACGGAAATAAAAAACAGAAACAAGTCTAATTATGGTGCAACCCCCTCCCCAAACCTATTCGGAAGAACAGGTCATAAACAAAGGATCACACAACCTCACACTACCTCCTTCCTAGGCATTTAGCAATCTCAAAGCATGGTGAAGACTTGTTGCCTCTTAGGTACATAATTACTCGGGAAACAACCATAAGACCCTAACATGCATCATCCTATTATAAAGGCCTTCGTGAACCGCAGTAGAGAAAACACCACTAAGTGATTTCGAGACTACCAAGCTTAACTAAGTGCAATACACAAATGTGACAAGCCAAGCGAGACAGACCTCAAACAAATTCATAGAGATGAAGCATACGATTAATGGCATAGTTAGTTGATCTACCCAATAAAAAAGTTCAAAAAATTCGGCAATAAACTCCATATAAAACATGCAAAACTATCCTAGGATGAATGTAGTGAATGCAACCCAAAAAATCTAAGAAAGCAGTAAACGTGCAGATGAAAATGCAGACGGATAAAGCATGCGAGGTACTATACTCATCCTACCAATGCCAAGCTCCAAACTAACAACATCAGATCACTTAAATCCCATCCCCCCTCATGAAATTAACGCTAGTCCCTAGCAGTAAGAAAATGAGGAAATAAGATGTGATACTAGATGTTACCCCATGGTTTGGCCTCGGTCGGCTGAGTATGCTGCTTGTGATTTATTGGGCCTCCTCTGGGAGCTTTATAGGGTGTCATCAGGTCTTCTGGTAGGCGTGGTAGTTTCAATTATGGGCCGGATAGGAACAACTCCTCCGTTAGTATCATCATAGCCCGTATGGCCTTCATTGTCACTACTGTCACGCACATCTTCACTAGTAGAGTCGTAGTGGCAGGTAGAATTCTCAAGATTAGCCGCCGCTGTTATGGAATCCTCCATCCTGAAGCCCTCCAATAGGATGTGAACGGTTGAAGGGGAAAGGGCAGTGGTATCAAGACCTCCCCCTCCAACGTTTTACACCGCGAGAAGGTTTCAGTAAGCTGCTCGGATACTCAGAAGTCTTCTACCTTTTTCTCCAATTTCGACCACATTCTCTACGGTGGATCCGACCGATGTCTATATGATGCTCACTTTAGAGGCAGGCAAGGGGCACCCCAACACGGTGCTGGGCACCCATGTCATTATGTTTTGGAACCAAGCTAGCGCTTCGGAACCTTCTAGCAACTGCGAACTCAAGATTGAATCCGTCGTGGCGAGAATGTCCCGGTGCCTTCCTGTTCACTCGAACTCTGCAGTCCTTGTGATGGAGTGATAACGTAATAATGGTTTCTGTCCCTTCGGTGGTGCATGAATAGTCATAGGAGTCCTTACTCCAGGTGTACTCTAGCTCCTCCTCTTGGATAATCCACGACGTTGTTGCAAAACCCCTTGGCTCGAACGCACATCTAGCGAGGTCACCTTCCTTGACATGGTTCTTCACAGCAATCATACGGGAATGCTCCTTTCCCTTGGTATGGTACCTACAAACAGCGGTTAGCACCTCGTATGACACAATATTGACTCATGCATATGCTAGTGTAAGAGCGAAACACACAAGTGATAAAATCATCAATCGAGCTCCCCAAACCGTAATGTCTAGCCTAGCTACTTCATCATGCAACATACCAATGTAACTACTACATGCAATACATCACATTATGCTCTTACTAGACAACCAATACCCTTGATAACAAGGCTCAATTCATACCATAGCAGCGAAAACTTCTATCATCATAAATCCTCATACTTAACAATTAAGCATTCTATCGTCAAAACCACCAACATTACACCAATAAACTCAATCATATGCAAGAAATCAAAGATAAAGACATATTGCAGAACAAGATATATTACCTAGTAGCAAAATACCCAAATCAACAATCCTAGCAAAATTGAGCATGCAATTGATAGTAAATAACATGTCTAATCACACAAACAACATACCCATGCATCAAATAAGCATAATTGAAGCTCAAAATAGAAAACCCCCAAATTCGAAAATTAGGGTTCTAAGGATGATACCTCAGATCTGCAAATCTAACGAATTAGGATGAAATTTGTTCGGATAGGATGATAGATCATGTAATAGGCTTCGAATTAAGCTAAAGAACACTCAATTTGGTCAAGAAATGAAGAGGTTATGAAGATTTGAAGATGAAATCGCGTTTTTCGGGTTTTTTAGGAGGAGGAATGATGAAATACGAAGAAAATGAGGTTTTGGGGAAGAAATCCGCGTTTTTGAAGATCTGGAGCCGTGGGGCGGTTCGCCCCACGTGCGGGGCGGTTCGCCCCACACGTGGGGCGGTTCGCCCCGTGCTCCCCAATGCGGGGAGACGGTTCCCGACGTCAAAAAATGCGGTTTTAATCCCCGAAACCAATTGTTTCAAAAAACCACTCGAAAAATCTCACTCAAACATAAGCACATACGACACAGACATGAACAAATTCGCATACGAGAAGCAAATAGTTCAAGAATGAATGCATGCAGAAAAGTAGTAAAGAAAGCGATAAAAATTCCGGGTTGCCTCCCGGATAGCGTCATTGTTTAAAGTCTTTGACTCGACTCCTGTCTGCGCCTATCTCTTCTTTTTGCGGGTACTAGGCTTCCCCTTCATTGATCTCCTCTCCATGCCACGAACCTGTGAATAAGAAAGAATATAGGCTGCAAGACCACAGTAGTGAGTAGTAATATCAGGCGGTTCAGGTGGATCAGGTATGGCTTGCAACACATGTTGCTTGCCATCCACTTCAATAGTGCAAGTCCTTTGGTAGATGTCCATCACTGAGCGTAGCTTAGTCAAGAACGTTTGCCCTAAGAGTATGACATCCCCCGTTCCAGGTGCAGACGCCGACATAACTACAAAATTGGTGTATATAGATGCTTCACCAATCTTGACCAACACATTTTTCACAACGCCCTCAGGTCTCATAAAGGACCCATCCGCCAGTTGCACAATAGCCCTTTGCTCAGATAGTTTTCCAAGGTTGCTCTTTTCAAACACATTCAGAGGGATTATGTTTGAGTAGGATACCGTGTCTAGTGTGGCACGGACATCTTCAAGCTCACCAATCCCTACCTTAACATCGAAACTTTTAGGGAGTGGTTCGGGATCCTCTTGCTCCTCATCACTTTCTTCAGAACCAAGGTCCTTCTCTTCTTCCTCAGCCTGTAGAAGTTCTTCCTTCATGCAACACTCGCACCTAACAACCGTCTTGATGGTGATTTCGTCAGGTACATCACCAGCCAATGTAATGGCGTTCGACTTCACAGTGCTGCTAGGCAGTTTGCCTTGTTCCCTACTTGCTCCTCGGTCGATCAATTCTTGCATCTTTTGATGGGCAAGCCTAGTGCTCTCTTCCAACCTATCGAGCCTTGTCCTCGTCTTCTCAGAATCTTCTTCATAACGTTTGAGAAAACTTTGTGTGTGATCGACCATCTTTTGCAAGTTCTCCATCAGTTGAGCCGACTTCGACTTCGGTGGCTCTTTCTGAACGGGGTTTTTGCAGTGATCATTACCATAGTTTAGCCTACTACGGTCTTGGTTAGGTCCATAAGTTTGGTTAGCCGGTGCATATCCTTGATTGTTTCGGTATCCCCTTCTCCAAAATCCACCTCGAGGGTTCCTACTATCTTGTCCGTAGCTAACTTCTTGAGTACCAAACTCCGTAGCAAAGGCTTCTTCTTCGCCTCCTCGAGCCCAGTTGCCATCATCGTATGCCAGCTCCGATCTACACATATGAGCCCCATGCCCATAGTTCTTGAATATTCGGCATACTTCGTTGGAAACAGTTGTTCCGGTGGCGCTCTTGAGGACTTGCTTCAATTCGTTGGTAAAGCACTCGAATTGATCCCCATTCCCCCTATACATAGGGGCTTCTTGAGTCGGTGGAGCTTCAGGTCCACGTCTCCTAACCATTGCTCTTGGGTCCTTGAACTGCGAACCCTTAGCAAGCCTTTCGAAAACTGCCCAGACGGCTTCTGCGGTTTCCTCCCAAATATTGCCTCGGCATTGGAAATCCACCACTTGTTGGTTTTCGAAGGTTAGTCCATTGTAGAAGTGTTGGACTAGGTCGGAAAGTTCAAAACCATGGTGAGGGCACTTGTTCGTGAGATCTTGGAACCTCTCAAACGCGGTGTAGATGGTCTCATCATAGTCCTGCTTGAATCCAGTGATTTGCGCCTTAAGCGCGGTAGTCAAGGTGTGAGGGAAGTATTTCTCCATGAAGGCTGAAAAAATCTTCTCTCAAGTGTCCAGCGAGCCTGCTGGAAGAGAACTTAACCATGACTTGGCTCTGTCGCCAAGTCCCATAGCAAAAACCTTCATCCTCAACTCATCCGTTGTTATGTCAGCTCCGGGTCGTGGGAGTTGGTTGACGAAATCATCGATATCGTGCAAGTACCCCATCACATCTTCCCTTGATAAGCCATAGAACCTCGGAAGTTGTTGGAATGCGTGGTTCTTGATCTCCAGATCTCGGGTTGGAGACGAAAGAACTATCGCTGGTCCCCTCATACGATCCTTGGTGGGTTGAACCCATGCTTTCAGTGGTCTAGCTTCTGCCATTCCGTCGATTTCCTTGAAAAGATTGAGTAGAGATTCAGAGAAATCGGTATCCTCTATTTCCTCTACGGCGCGCCTTTCAAGTAGTCGCCTTCTTTGGTGGTAGACTCTATCGATCTCAGCAATTGAATCAGCAAGCGGTGTTCCTTCAGAACGTGTATGCGGCATACACTATTTGTACAGACTAGGAAAGGTGATTAGAAACAGACTAGGAAAGCAGTATCAGAAAGAGATTAAAAAGGAAAACTAAAACTAGTAGAATTAGGAATCTAAAGCTGAAAATATAAACAAATTAAACAGAAAAAAGGAGTATAGTCCCCGGCAACGGCACCAATTTGATGAACCAGAATTTGTCGGATCCCGATTTCAATCAAATAATATTTGTAATTAGCCAAAGGCAATCCACAACTACAACGAAAACCGTAGTGTAGCAGTAGAATGACTCGAGTGTCGTTCTCTCAGGACTATACTAGCTTTATCAAATCTAATTTAGAATATAAAAACAGCAGACCGATAGCAAGGGGGTTTTTCTAACAGATAATGGAGATTGGTGATAGTATGATCCTTCTTAACATAACGGGTCGATAATCATGCATAAATTCCTCGGTCTTGCATAGAGATCTTTGAATCAATCTAGTGTCCTGTTGCAAATATTAAGCACTACGAAGATAATTGGTCTGACAAGTCAATCACTATAGTCCTAATGTATTCCGTAATTATTCAACACTACGAAGATAATTGGTCTGATGGTCGACAAGTGTCCCATTGTGCATAATAATCAATACAACATACGAGAATTTAGGCTGTGCCTGATCAACGAAATAAAGCAATGACACGGAGTATAATGCGCGATATAGCCATTAGCATGATTGTCTTCCCTTCGCTAAGAATTCACATACTACCACCAACGATAAGTTTAGCTACTCATAATAGGCATGCAATCAATAGAAATCATAGAAGAAAACATATTGAAAGATATATAAAATAAGTAGATTAAACTGTAAGATACAAGTTACCGAAGGTTGTCAATCTCCGAAGAATTGCGATCCTACGAGCTCCAATCCGCTATGAAAAAGTAACCCCTAAGCTACGGAACTCCCAGGACAGGCCCCGGGAAGTTCCTACCTAAAACTATAGAGAGAGGTAAGAAAGTAGGTCTGGAAAGATATGATTTTCGGAGAAAACTGAGCAACTATATATAGGCCCCGAAATACTGTGGGGCGGTTCGCCCCACACGCCCGGCGGTTCGCCCGGTGTGGGGCGGTTCGCCCCAGCTGTGCGGCGGTTCGCCCCCGGGTTTTTCTCGCGGAATTCCGCGTTTTCGACGCGTTTTTGGATTTCTTCCCCTTTTCGGACTCGGTTTCTGACTTCTAGTAGCCTTCTAACCTCCAGATTCGGCCCCTAGACTCCAAATCCCATCCGGAAACCTTCAGATACTCCAAATAGGCTTCTGGAACACCAATTCCTTGTCAACTTCAATATATTTGCCCGGAAATCTTCGAATTTCAACCAAAACCTGTAAAATAAAATCTAAAGGGAAACTTGACACTTTTCTAATAAATGCATTAAAATATAGCTAAATTAACATAGAGGATAGCTAAAATAGGTGAAAAAGACTCGAATGAAAGTGTAAAATACACCTTCATCAAATATGTATCATGTCTGTGACTTAAAGTCATCAGGATCTGATTCAAATCCAGCGTCGACATAACCAGACATCTTTAATTCTGGTTCTCCACCAAACACCAAGAACATCTCTTTAGTCCGTCGAAGGTACTTAAGAATGTTCTTTACGTACAGCAGTCCAGTGAGGTACTCCTGGATTCTGTTGGTGTCGACAAGTGACACTAAGAGCATATGCCACATCGGGCCGTGTGCAATTCATTGCATACATTATAGACCCTACTGCCGAAGCATAGGGCACACGACTCATTGCATTTCTTTCTTCATCAGTTTTAGGACTATCCTTAACTGATAAGAAAACCCCATGCCTAGCTGGGAGAAAGCCTCTTTTTGAGTCGTCCATCTTATAACGCTTCAGTATTTTGTCGATGTAGGTGGACTGTGTCAATCCTAACATCCTCTTGGATCTATCTCTATAGATCTTGATCCCTAGGATGTAGTTCGCTTCACCCAAGTCCTTCATCGAGAAGGTACTTGATAACCAAACTTTAGTCTCTTTTAGCATAGAGACATTGTTTCCCATGATCAAAATGTCATCAACATAGATAATCATGAAAACGACTCCCTTGTCGTTGTGCCTAGTGTAGACACAGGGATCTTCCTTGCTTCTGATGAAGTCAAACGATTTGACAACTTCATCAAAGCGGATATTCCAGCTCCTTGACGCTTGCTTTAGCCAATAGATGGATCTTTGTAATTTGCATACAGCAGTTGGCCTGGTTTTACTAATAAAACCTTTCGGCTGTACCATATAGACCTCTTCCTCAAGGTTGCCATTGAGGAAGGCAGTCTTTACATCCATCTGCCAGATCTCATAATCATAGTAGGCAGCTATCGCAAGCAGAATTCGAATGGACTTCAATTTTGCTACCGGTGAAAAGGTTTCATCGTAATCGATGCCATACCTTTGCGTGTAGCCTTTCACCACAAGTCTAGCCTTGTGCGTTTGTACCTTGCCATCGGCATCTGTCTTTCGTTTAAAGACCCATTTGCACCCAATAGGTCTAACCACAGGACTCCCACTGACTATGACATGCCTAGCAAGTGTCATATCATTACCCTTGTCTGCTTCGAAAGCTCCCACTGAACTTGAGTCCAAATCAGAAGATTTAGAGAATTCATGTTCGCGCGTGTCAAAGTCTTGAATTTCTTCAAGTTCTATCATGTCATCTAACCTCTCTTCTTCGAGGTATTCTGCTTCTAAAAACTTGACGTTTCTAGATACTATCACCTTGTGATCTTCAGCATGATAGAATTCATAGCCTCTCGTCTGACGAGGATAGCCTATGAAATATACTTTGACACCCTTGGCATCTAACTTATCAGTGAGCATCAGTTTGACTATCGCAGGACAACCCCAAGGTCTAAGATAGCCCAGTAAGGGCTTCTTTCCCTTCCATAACTCATAAGGAGTTTCTCCACTGATTTAGATGGTAAACGGTTCAGAATGTAGATTGCAGTTCGTAGTGCATATCCCCACAAATATTTTGGAAGAGTTGAGAATCCAATCATTGATCTCACCATGTCTAACAGGGTTCGATTCCTTCTCTCAGACACGCCATTTAGCTGTGGTGTTCCAGGAGGAGTCCATTGCGATTGAATTCCATTTTCCTTCAAGTAGTCGATAAATTCTTCACTAAGGTATTCACCTCCTCGATATGATCGAAGAGTGACTATCCTTAGGTTCAATTCATTCTCGACCTCATTCCTAAACTCCTTGAATTTCCCAAAGGTCTCGGATCTATTCTTCATAAGATAAATATATCCATACCTTGAGAAATCGTCAGTAAAGGTAACGAAGTAAGGATAACCCCCACGCGCATGGACTTTAAAAGGTCCACATACATCGGTATGTATGAGCTCTAAGCAGCGAGTGGCACAAACACCTTGTCCACCAAATGGTTTGTTCGTCATCTTACCCTTAACACATGATTCGCATATACCATATGATTCAAAATCAAATGGTTCTAAGTAGTCCAACTTCCTTAGTCTTTGAATCTGTGTTTCATTGATATGGCCTAGCCGACAATGCCATAGATAAGATGGATTATTCTTCCTACTTGAAGACGGTTGTTTGTTATGTATTTGAAATAAAGGTAGACTACTTTGTAAAATATATAAACCATTCACTAAGCGAGCTTTTCCATAATACTGGTCATTCAATGAAAAATAACAAGTATTATTCGCAAATCAAAGGAAAAACCCATATTGTCTAACAATGGAATGGAAATTATATTTCTGACAATGGATGGAACAAAATAAACGTTATCAAGTTCTAAACATTGTCCCGAAGGTAAATCTATCTTGCAGCGTCCAACGCGTTTGGCTTCAACTGGATTGTCGTTCCCAACATGCAAGTCGATTTCACCTTGCTTGACTAGCCTGTGATCAATTAGCCCCTGCATATTATTACAAATGTTTGAGCCACAGGCTGTATCTAATACCCAACCATTGGAGTCAAAAGTAGTCATGTTCATTTCAATAACAAACATACCTGAGCTAGAAGTCGGTGGCTTCTCAGCTTGATCTGCCCTCAGCTTAGGGCAATCTTTCTTCTAGTGGCCCTTGAGCTTGCAATAAAGACAAATCTCGATCCTAAGTCGAAATTTAGCCATCCTACGATAGCGCACATTCTTGCCACCCTTCTTCCTTTTGGGTCTACGATTGACCCTTAGGAACTCGTTGGCAATGGGTCTCTCAGCAATCAACTCTGTTGCTACCCCAACATTGGGATTGTGAATAGATTGCAACAATCTTTGCACGATCAAGATAATAGAAGCCTTAGCTTCTAGCTCCAAGCCATATCCAACAAGTTGTAAGAGGAAGTCAATCAATGACTTAACTTGTTCAGGCGACAACTCTTCTGTCCCAAGTCTTTTGATAAGCATGATCTTGATAGCTTCGAACCCTTCACACATCCTTGGAGTATCCAAGAATGAGGAGAGATATTTCACAATCTCATATGGTTCCTTGTCTCGACATGGTCCAACCATATTGTCAGACATAGCATTCAGCAACAAGTTTTTTACAAATTCGGCCCTTTCCACTGACATTTCATAATAGCAATCATAGGTTGCCGTAGTGAATTCAGTGGGAGGTGGAGGGATAGGTTCGTCCAAGACGTACTCAACCTCGTTGAACCATAGTACCTTTCGTACCTCATGGATCCAATCCACGTAGTTTGGTCTTGTTAGCTTTTGCAACTCCAAGTTGGCAACAAGCTCGGAGGACGGTATAGCTATTTCTAATTTCCTAAGGAGAAATAATTTAGAACGAAAATAATAAATCAACTATTGAAATATTACTTCTAAATACACAGTCAACATAACTAAACAACAAGGTCCTTTAGCTGTTTAGCTCCCACTATTTTCACATATGCTTGCCTCTCAAAACAAACATACGGGTAATGTCCAACAAGTTACCGTAGTGGCCAAGATCCAAATCCATACTATGCTATACTCCAACGGGGGTTGGTCGCATAGCATAATATGACCGGTAGGACTATCCAATTGCGTTACGCAACTCTTGGGTGTTAAATCTAATTTAACCCGATGCTCTACATATTGTACCTATCGAGGTCGCTAGATTCAATATGCAGTAAGTTATAACCATAGGCTTACTCTAATCTGACGATCACTGCGAGTCTGTAAGACGAGGTCGCCAATACAAGAAAACGAAATGAAAGTTCAGAATTAAAGCACCCTATGGAAAGCATCTCAGAAATACATACATATATATATTTCTGCACTTATATTGGTTGGGGCTTGTAGCTTGAGGGTTGTTATCAGTCATCTACAAACAAATAAGGGCGCCGCCTACCCATCATGCATGAGCGGTCTACACGTAATGGATGCCTCCTATCCATTCTAGTTCTAAACGCGGTCAAGCACATAATGGGTGCCGCCTACCCATACATAAAATATGCGGTCCGACATATAAGAGGGCGCCGCCTACCCTCGCATGCATAGCGGTCGAACGGAAAGTAAAATATATGGTATTTAAACATGCATTGTCAAACAATAGCATATCGAGCAAACAAACAAGTAGTAGTCTATGTGGATGCCAAATGACTTCATAATTTCATTATGAAAATTATAATCCCATACTTATAATCTCTATGAAATGATTGAAAATTTGGACTAGATTGAAAAATAAAAAATTCTATTGACCAAGTAGCAATTTTCGAAAACCCGAAGGACCTAATTGTAATTTTGAAACCTTGGAGGTGTTAAATCTAAACTTCAAAAGTATAAGGACTAATTTGCAATAAACAATAAATTGATAAATTATAAATAAGCCCTTTAACTTTATACTAATAAAATTTAACCCCTCTAGTTAAAACAATTACAATTAAACCATATTTATATTCCAAATATAAAATTTCAAAATTAATACGAATATACGCAATCAATTAACCTGGCTCTGATACCACTGTAAGAAAATACGGTCAGAGTTACCCCTAGGGTACGCAGCGGAATTTCAAAAAATTTCTTAACATACATGTTAATTGATTATGTATATGCCGTATATATTTAAACACGTCAATTAGAAGACTAACCTTACTTCCAAAGCAAGCACAGCTTCCAAGTCTTCGTAATAATCCGGTATATCTTCTCCTTCGTCGAAGTCGAAGATATCTGCAATACTCTGATTATCTGCAAGACAATAAGAGTTAGTTTCCAGCTCCTAGAACCTCAACCTTGGTATCCACGGATGAACATCCTATCGGAAGAATGCTAGGATATTCTTTGTGTGACCAAGAAGATGGGGCGGCGATTTTCCTCCGGCAAGAGGGGTGGCGCGCGTGGCTTATAGAGGAGAGGGGAGAGCTTTTATTTTCTCTAAGAAAACTGGGTATTCAACTGTGTGAATGTCTATTGAACTGTGTTTTTAAAAGCTCTCTAATAGTCTATTATATATAGTAGTCAATAGAAGCCTAAGCATAAGCTATTAGACTTCGTAAAGGAATAAGAATCTAATTCTTATCGCGCTAGGAAACAAATTTCAAGTCTATATTCATTCCCAATCAAATTAAAACTCAATCAGGAAAATCTAACTTATCCCTTGGACTTCTAATAGAGGAAGGAGTCGAACTCCATCCCCTACTCAGCTCTCGCGCGCGCGTCCTACGGGAGATAGGTGGTCCCAATTTTGGGACCCACTTATAGTTCTAAGGCAATTCAAACTCCAAGTAGATTTTGCCCATGTGCATATGTTAATTCTAAATTAACATATCCTTTCAAATCAAACCTCTATTATATTTCTAAAATATAATCTTTAATTATAAAATACAATTAATCAGCAATTCAATTAATAATTTCAAATCATTAATTGAGCCACTAAATATTATAATTAATTCCAAATCAATTATAATCCATCAATCAAAATTAATTCCAAATCAATTGCGATTCCATCTTCAAGGATATTCTGATAAGCTGAATCACCACATAGTGTGACCCATATGGCCTCATTGTATTAAGCAAGCCCTAGACTAGGCAAAATGGAATTCCTAGACGGTTCCATTTGCAATATTAATACATGAGGACGTTTGAGAGGTTTCTCAAAGAAAACCCTTTCGTTGCAAAGTCTGTTGCGCTCAACGCGGCGATGGTAACGTCCCTTCATCTGACTGACTCGAATGCATCTAGGATCGATGATGTGTCTATCCAAATAATACATCCACGGGCGTCTCAAGGAGTTGCTTGGTTACTAAGATATACTTATGACCATCATAATATATCGATGCACTGGCCAGTGACTTTACCAACACAACTATGAAGACTATGAGCAGTACTCTCCTGTGCTACACATGAGAGATGAATCCTTCACAGAAACACTTATCATCCTCATTTGTATGTAGCCATAATCCTGGATCGTGTCTTAGGTCAACTGCTTATTCAGAGCTGACATCGACGGGTCCACCAAGGATATGGGGCAACAAATGTGATGATAAAGTCATGTAAGTCCAAAGGACGACTGGCATCACTTCGACAACTTACCGGTTCCCATATATGATGAACGTGTCAGATTCAATCAAATAAATTTGTTATTTAGCCAAAGTCAATCCACAACTACAACGAAAACCGTAGTGTAGTAGTAGAATGACTCGAGTGTCGTTCTCTCAGGACTATAACTAGCTTTATCTGTTTAACAAGAAAATATAAAACAGCAAATAAAAAGCAATAGGGGTTTTCAAGCAGATAATGGAGGTTGGTGATAGTATGGTCCTTCTTAACATAATGGGTCGATAATCATGCATAAATTCCTCGGTCTTGCATAGAGATCTTTGAATGAATCTTGGGTCCTGTTGTAAGTATTAAGCACTACGAAGATAATATGGGTCTGACTCATCGACAACTAACGTCCTATTGTGTTCCGTAATCATTCAACACTACGAAGATAACTTAGTCTGATTGGCCGACAAGTGTCCAAGTGTGCATAATGATCAATACAACATACGAGAATTTTGGTTTCAACTCATCAACGAAATAAAGCAATGACACGGAGTATAATGCGCGATATAGCCATTAGCATGATTATCTTCCCTCGCTAAGAATTCACATACTACCACCAACGATAATTTTAGCTACTCATAGGCATGCAATCAATAGCAATCATAGAAGAAAACATATTGGAAGAATATAAAATAAG
Source organism: Plantago ovata (assembly GCA_028274465.1). NCBI lineage: Eukaryota > Viridiplantae > Streptophyta > Magnoliopsida > Lamiales > Plantaginaceae > Plantago > Plantago ovata. The sequence goes on from CM051458.1 coordinate 51,713,178, forward strand.
TAGATAAAAGTTGTAAGATACAAAGTTACCGAAGGTTGTCAATCTCCGGATGATTGTGGTCCTACGAGCTCCAATCTGCTATGAAAAAGTATCCCCTAAGCTATGGAACTCCCAGGACAGGCCCCGGGAAGTTCCTACCTAAAACTACAGAGAGAGGTGAGAAGGTAGGCTTGGAAAGATATCATTTCGGAGGAAAAACTTGCAACTATATATAGGCCCGAAATAACTCTGGGGCGGTTCGCCCGAGAGCTGGGGCGGTTCGCCCCCCAGTGTAAACGCGTAATTTTCGCGTTTTCGACGCGGTTTTGGATTTCTTTGCCTTTTCGGACTCGGTTTTAGACTTCTAATGGCCTTCTAACCTCCAGATTCGACCCCTAGACTCCAAATCCTATCCGGAAACCTTCAGATACTCCAAATATGCTTCTGGAACACCAATTCCTTGTAGACTTCAATATAATTGCCCGGAAATCTCCGAATTTCAACCAAAACCTGTAAAATAAAATCTAAAGGGAAACGTGACACTATTCTAATAAAATGTACTAAATATAGCTAAATTAACATAGAGGATAGCTAAATTAGGTGAAAAAGACTCGAATGAAAGTGTAAAATACAAATTCATCAAACTCCCCAAACCGAACCTTTGCTAGTCATCAAGCAACTAAGCTAGACTCTAATACAGAAAACATGCAAAACTGAAAAATGGAGTTTCATGCCAAATAAAATGAACTAAATTACTGAATCTACCAAATAACATATGAACAAAAACCATATAAATCAAAGCATGAATATAGGTTGAAGAATACCTCGATTGACTTATACACATCCATATAAGCACTTATGTCAAGACAAGATAGTCTCTCGTAACATTCTCTACCTGGACCTAGTCAGTGACGACGTAATGATGCATGCTAAGATACGAATGGTTGCCCCGTGCCTATGAAACTGAGGACTTACTGTTGTTCCACCATGTTAAGACTTTCCCTCAAAAGAGGTCGAACCAGTACTGGCTCTCATCAAACGAAGGAGGGTTCCCTATAAAAGATAACACTCCCCTATTCTACCCATCTCTCAAGTAAAGTCTTAAGCTATTCACCACTTCCAGAATGGCAGGACGAGGGTGGTCTAGAACAGATGACACTTAAGACAAAAAAGATAAAAAATAGAAAAACACGATTACGAACAATACGAAAAATGGAAAAGACTCAAACTTTGCTAAACTGCTATTTGGCTTTTTTAATTTTTGGACCCTTCATTGATTTTTTGGGGTCTTCTTCTTTTTTTTCTTTTCTCTTTTTTACTTTCCAGATTCTTTTTTCTTTTTCTCTTTTTTTCTTATGGAATTTTTCTTTCCTTTTTTCGATTTTTTTTCTAGCCAGCAGTAGCATAACAAAAAGAGAAATAAAATGACTCACACGACTTCCCCAAACCTATTCGAAAGAATAGGTTGGAGTTCAAACTTTACGAAAAAGGAAAATCACAATACGAAAAATGAAAAACAGAAACAAGTCTACGATGGTGTAACCCCCTCCCCAAACCTATTTGGAAGAATAGGTTATAAACAAAGGATCACACAACCTCACACTACCTCCTTCCTAGGCATTTAGCAATCTCAAAGCATGGTGAAGACTTGTTGCCTCTTAGGTACATAATTACTCGGGAAAACAACCATAAGACCCTAACATGCATCATCCTATTATAAAGGCCTTCGTGAACCGCAGTAGAGAAAACACCACTAAGTGATGTCGAGACTACCGTGCTCAACTAAGTGCAATACATAAATGTGACAAGCCAAGCGAGAAAAACCTCAAACAAATTCATAGAGATGAAGCATACGATTATTGGCATAGCTAGTTGATCTACCCAATAAAAAAGTTCAAAAAATTCGGCAATAGACTCCATATAAAACATGCAAAACTATCCTAGGAAAGCAGTAAACGTGCAAATGCAAAAGATAAAGCATGCGAGGTACTATACTCAACCTACCAATGTCAAGCTCCAACCTAACAATACTAGATCACTTAAATCCCATCCCCCTCATGAAATTAACGCTAGTCCCTAGCAGTAAGAAAATGAGATAATAAGATGTGATACTAGATGTTACCCCATGGTTTGGCCTCGGTCGGCTGAGTATGCTGTTTGTGAGTTATTGGGCCTCCCCCGTGAGCTTCATAGTGTGACATCAGGTCTTCTGGTGGTTGCGGTAGTTCCGTTTTTAGGCCGGTCAGGATCAACTCCTCTATCAGAATCGTCATTGCCCGTATGGCCTTCATCGTCACTACTGTCACCATCATCATCACCAGTAGAGTTGCAGTGGCAGGTAGAATTATCAAGACCAGACGTCGATGTTATGGAATCCTCCATCCTGTAGCTCTCCAATGGGATGTGAACTGTTGAAGGGGAAAGGGCAGTGGTATCAGGACCTCCCCCTCCGACGATTTACACCACAAGAAGGTTACAGTAGGCTGCTCGGTTACTCAGAAGTCTTCTACCTTTTTCTCCAATTTCGACCACATTCTCCACTGTTGCTCCGCCCGATGTCAATATGATGTTCACTTCAGAGGTTGGCAAAGGGCACCCCAACGAGGGACTGTGTACCCATGTCATTATGTTTTGGAACCAAGCTAGCGCTTTGGAAACTTCTAGAAACTGCGAACTCAAGATCAAATTTGTCGCTGTGAGAATGTCCCGGTGCCTTCCAGTTCACTCGAACTCTGCAGTCCTCGTGATGGAGGGATGATGTAATAACGGTTTCTGTCCCTTCGGTGGTGCATGAATAGGCATAGGAGTCCTTACTCCAGGTGTACTCTAGCTCCTCCTCTCGGATAATCTACGACGTTGTTGCAAAACCCCCTTGCTCGAACGCACATCTAGCGAGATCACCTTCCTTGACATGATTCTTCACAACAATCATACGGAATGCTCCCTTCCCTTGGTATGGTACCTACAAACATCTATTAGCACCTCGTATGATGCAAAACAGACTCAAATATATACTAGAGTAAAAGCGAAAAATACGAGTGATAGAATCAACAATCAAACTCCCCAAACCGCAATGTCTAGCCTAGCTTCTTCATCATGCAACATGTCAACGTAACTTCTACGTGCAATACATCACATCATGCTCTCACTAGACAACCAATATCCTTGATAACAACGCTCAATTCATACCATAGCAGCGCAAAAATTCTACCATCATAAATCCTCATACTCAACAATTAAGCATTCTATTGTCAAATCCACCATCATTACATCAATAAACATAATCATAAGCAAGAATCAAAAGATAAAGACATATTGCAGAACATGATATATCATCTAGCAGCAAAATACCCAAATCAACAATCCAAGCAAAATTAAACATGCAATTGAAAGTAAATAACACGTCTAATCACACAAACATCATACCCATGCATTCAATAAACATAAATGAAGCTCAAAATAGAAAATCCCCAAATTTGAAATTTAGGGTTCTAAGGATGATACCTCAGATCTGCAAATCTAACGAATTAGGATGAAATATGTTCGGATAGGATGATAGATCGTGTTATAGGCTTCGAATTAAGCTAAAGAACACTCAATTTGGTCAAGAAATGAAGAAGTTATGAAGATTTGGAAGCAAAATCGCACTTTTCGGGTTTTTTGGGAGTATGGATGAAGAAGAATGAAGAAAATAAGGTTTTGGGGTTGAAATCCACGTTTTTAAAGATCTGGGGCTGTGGGGCGGTTCGCCCCGTGCTCCCCAATACGGGGAGACGGGCCCTGATGTCAGAAAATGCGGTTTAAAATCCCGAAACCAATTTTTTCAAAAAACCACTCGAAAAATCTCACTCAAACAAAAGCATATACGACACAGACATGAACAATTCGCATACGAGAAGCAAATAGTTGAAGAATGAACGCATGCAGAAACGCAGTAAAGAAAGCGGTAAAAATTCCGGGTTGCTTCCCGGACAGCGTCATTGTTTAAAGTCTTTGACTCGACTCCTGTCTGCGCCTATCTCTTCTTTTTGCGGGTACTAGCCTTCCCCTTCATTGATCTCCTTTCCATGCCACGAACCTGTGAATAAGAAAGAATATAGGCTGCAAGACCACAATAGTGAGTAATAATGTCAGGCGGTTCAGGTGGATCAGGTATGGCTTGCAACACGTGTTGCTTGCCATTTACTTCGATGGTGCAAGTTCTTTGGTAAATGTCCATCACGGAGCGTAGCTTGGTCAAGAATGTTTGCCGTAAGAGTATGACATCCCCCGTTCCAGGTGCAGACGCCGGCATAACTACGAAATTGGTGTATATAGATGCTTCACCAATCTTGACCAACACATTTTTCACAACTTCTTCGGGTCTCATAAATGATCCATCCGCTAGTCGCACAATAGCCCTTTCCTCAGATAGTTTTCCAAGGTTACTCTTTTCAAACACATTCAAGGGAATTATGTTTGAGTAGGATCCCGTGTCTAGTGTGGCACAGACATCTTCAAGCTCACCAATCCCTACCTTAACATCGAAACTTTTAGGGAGTGGTTCGGGATCCTCTTTCTCCTCATCACTTGCGTCAGAACCAAGGTCCTCCTCTTCTTCCTCAGCCTGTAGTAGTTCTTCCTTCATGCAACACTCGCACCTAACGACCTTCTCAGTGTTGCCTTGTTCCTTACTTGCTCTTCGGTCGATCTACTCTTGTATCTTTTGATGGGCAAGCCTAGTGCTCTCTTCCAACTTATCAAGCCTTGCCCTAGTCTTCCCAGAATCTTCTTCATACCATTTTAGAAAACATTGTGTGTGATCGACCATCTTCTGCAAGTTCTCCATCAGTAGAGCCGTCTTCGACTTCGGTGGCTCTTTCGGAGCAGGGTTTTCGCAGTGATCAATACCATAGTTCAGCCTACTACGGTCTTGGTTAGGTCCATAAGTTTGGTTAGCCGGTGCATATCCTTGATTGTTACGGTATCCTCTTCTCCAGAATCCACCTCGAGGATTCCTACCGTCTTGTCCGTAGCTAACTTCTTGAGTACCAAACTCCGTAGCAAAAGCTTCTTCTCCTCCTCGAGCCCAGTTGCCATCATCGTATGCCAACTCCGATCTACACATATGAGCCCCATGCCCATAGTTCTTGCATATTCGGCATACTTCGTTCGGAACAGTTGTTCCGGTGGCGCTCTTGAGGACTTGCTTCAATTCGTTGGTAAAGCACTCAAATTGATCCCCATTCCCCCTGTACATAGGGGCTTCTTGAGTCTGTGGAGCTTCAGGTCCACGTCTCCTAACCATTGCCCTTGGGTCCTTGAACTGCGAACCCTTAGCAAGCCTTTCGAAAACAGCCCAGACGGCTTCTGCGGTTTTCTCCCAAATATTGCCTCGGCATTGGAAATCCACCACTTGTTGGTTCTCAAAGGTTAGTCCATTGTAGAAGTGTTGGACTAGGTCGGAGAGTTAAAAACCATGGTGAGGGCACTTGTTCGTGAGATCTTGGAACCTCTCGAACGCGGTGTAGATGGTCTCATCATAGTCTTGTTTGAATCCAGTGATTTGCGCCTTAAGCGCGGTAGTCAGAGTGTGTGGGAAGTATTTCTCCATGAAAGCTGAAAAAACCTTTTCCCAAGTGTCCAGCGAGCCTGCTGGAAGAGAGCTCAGCCATGACTTGGCTCTGTCGCCAAGTCCCATAGCAAAAACCTTCATCCTCAACTCATCCGTTGTTATGTCAGCTCCGGGTCGTGGGAGTTGGTTGACGAAATCATCGATATCGTTCAAGTACCCCATCACATCCTCCCTTGATAAGCCATAGAACCTCGGAAGTTGTTGGAATGCGTGGTTCTTGATTTCCAGATCTCAGGTTGCAGGCGAAAGAACTATCGCCGGTCCCCTCATACGATCCTTGGTGGGTTGTACCCATGCCTTCAGTGGTCTAGCTTCTGCCATTCCATCGATTTCCTTGAATAGACTAATTAGAGATTCAGAGAAATCGGTTTCCTCAATTTCCTCCAGTGCGCGCCTTTCAAGTAGTCGCCTTCTCTGGTGGTAGACTCTATCGATCTCAGCAATTGAATTAGCAAGCGGTGTTCCTGCAGAACGTGTATACGGCATACACTATCTGTGACAGACTAGGTAAAGAGATTAGAAACAAACTAGGAAAACAGAGAGAGATTAAAAAGAAAAACTAAAACTAAAAGAATTAGGAATCTAAAGCTGTAAATAAAAACAAATTAAACAGAAAAAAGGAGTATAGTCCCCGGCAACGGCGCCAATTTGATGAACGTGTCAGATTCAATCAAATAAATTTGTTATTTAGCCAAAGGCAATCCACAACTACAACGAAAACCGTAGTGTAGTAGTAGAATGACTCGAGTGTCGTTCTCTCAGGACTATAACTAGCTTTATCTGTTTAACAAGAAAATATAAAAAAGCAAATAAAAAGCAATAGGGGTTTTCAAGCAGATAATGGAGGTTGGTGATAGTATGGTCCTTCCTAACATAATGGGTCGATAATCATGCATAAATTCCTCCGTCTTGCATAGAGATCTTTGAATGAATCTTGGGTCCTGTTGTAAGTATTAAGCACTACGAAGATAATATGGGTCTGACTCATCGACAACTAACGTCCTATTGTGTTCCGTAATCATTCAACACTACGAAGATAACTTAGTCTGATTGGCCGACAAGTGTCCAAGTGTGCATAATGATCAATACAACATACGAGAATTTTGGTTTCAACTCATCAACGAAATAAAGCAATGACACGGAGTATAATGCGCGATATAGCCATTAGCATGATTATCTTCCCTCGCTAAGAATTCACATACTACCACCAACGATAAATTTAGCTACTCATAGGCATGCAATCAATAGCAATCATAGAAGAAAACATATTGAAAGAATATAAAATAAGTAGATAAAAGTTGTAAGATACAAAGTTACCGAAGGTTGTCAATCTCCGGATGATTGTGGTCCTACGAGCTCCAATCTGCTATGAAAAAGTATCCCCTAAGCTATGGAACTCCCAGGACAGGCCCCGGGAAGTTCCTACCTAAAACTACAGAGAGAGGTGAGAAAGTAGGCTTGGAAAGATATCATTTTCGGAGGAAAAACTCGCAACTATATATAGGCCCGGAATAACTCTGGGGCGGTTCGCCCGAGAGCTGGGGCAGTTCGCCCCCCAGTGTAAACGCGGAATTTCCGCGTTTTCGACGCGATTTTGGATTTCTTTAACTTTTCGGACTCGGTTTTAGACTTCTAATGGCCTTCTAACCTCCAGATTCGACCACTAGACTCCAAATCCTATCCGGAAACCTTCAGATACTCCAAATATGCTTCTGGAACACCAATTCCTTGTGGACTTCAATATAATTGCCCGTAAATCTCCGAATTTCAACCAAAACCTGTAAAATAAAATCTAAAGGGAAACGTGACACTATTCTAATAAAATGTACTAAAATATAGCTAAATTAACATAGAGGATAGCTAAATTAGGTGAAAAAGACTCGAATGAAAGTGTAAAATACACATTCATCAATATACACTTCGATGTAGAGTATACATCGATGGGAGTGTCCGGTGGGTACTTCCATTGTTCGGTAATCATCCATCGAACAACTATGCGCAGTTATGGGAACATTTCTTGATTGTCCAACAATCCGTTCCGTGGCCGTGGGATCGGCTCACACTTGCTCCAACAAGTATAACCTCCACGCATACTAGTCTCAGCTGGTTCATTCAGACTCCTACATCCGAGATGAACCTCGACTAGGGAGAGTTTGGGATTGATGATAACTCACATAGCTCCCACTATCTATGTGATCGGTCATCTATCCGAGGGGACATGTTTAATATCAATACAGACAGAAATAGAGATATGACATGTTGCATGCCTGGTGTAATATAAATATGAAAGCTATAGTCAATAGTCAAACAACAAATATATATTATATTACGTTGAGCTGTGTAATAGTACATATATGCCCTCTATAAGGGCTGCATGCCCTTAATAAGGACTGTCTCTAAGACATATACACTATCAGGGCGAGCTGTTATAAAGAGAGTAAGACCTTGCTGTTTTATCAAGTCAAGCGCCTCCTCATATTCACCGTCAAGTTCTTGTTCATAGAAGTATCGGATATACTTCTCTTTGGCAAATCCGCCCCATTGCATCATCATCTCACACTTTGCAGTGTCTAGATATGCAGGCGGCATAGGTTTTTCGGTTATTCGGTCGTTTTTCAACACAATTTTCACTGTGTTGGTTGTCGGAGTTATCACTGGAGCAGTGCTTTTTCCAGCACTGTCAACCTTAGATGATTTTGATGTATTAGAGGACCGTCTCTTTGGTGCCATTTCTTTATATAGGGTGAGAAATGTACAAAAAAGATTACTTTGCTTTTTGACCGGAGGTACAGTGAATTCAGGCTAAAATTTGCAGAGAAAGGAAATGTGAGTTAAAGAATTTTGTCTTTCTCTAACTCCTTGTTTATATAGTATCTCTGATGTGCAAGAAGCTCAATCGATTTTGAGTTCTCAGCAAGCGTAAATCAGATATTCAACAGCGTTAGTGGAGCCTTTGCATTAAATGCGTAGTGGCCCACTAACAAAAACCGTCAGAGCACTCTTTCTCTTTGCAATATTAACCGTTAGATAAAAAACTGCTTTTAATCAATGGTCACGATTGTATTTCATGTCATGATTATTAGCGAGTTTATCTGTGCCCGATTAACGTCACAAATTGATTTTACCTAGATTTATGGGCTTTGATTGCTTGCTGAAGTAAACAAGAATCTTTTCAGCGAGTTTGTGTAACCAGCCTTGTTACTTGCTGAAAGTTCCCCCTTAATCAGATATCTCATATTTCTTTAAGTTAAAAGACATTTTGAGTTCCCGTATCAGCAAATTCTTTTTATCTTGAGATATCTTTTGGTAAAATCTGAGAAGTGAGTTTGCTCTTTTCTGAGTTCCCGTCTCAGAGTTTTCCTTTGATACTTGAATACCTGTTTCAATATCTTTGATTGTCTGAATGCCTGTTTCAACAATCTTTAAGGTTTTTCTCTTACAGAGTGCCCGTCTCAGCAAGTGAGCAAGTTTCTTAACAAATACCCGTTTTGAAGAAATTACTTGCTGAATGCCTTTTTCAGCAATCATATAGTGACCTATCATTTGTTTTTAGAAGAAATCAGTGGAAGGAGCTTTTATTCAAGTAAGCATACTTTGGCTTGCTGAATACCTGTTTCAGCAATCTGCCAATTGTATCCCTTATTGAGGTAATTCAATCAATCCAAGGTTATACCTTAGCATTGCGAATCTATTATCTGGTAGGGGCTTGGTAAAGATGTCAGCAAGTTGATCATCAGTACCCACTTTTACAACCTCAATATCTCCTTTTTCCACATGATCTCTAATGAAATGATGTCTAATATCAATGTGCTTAGTCCTTGAGTGGAACTTAGGATTTTGCGTGATAGCAATAGCACTTTTATTATCACAAAAGATTGGTGTTTTCTTTGCAGAAATACAATAATCTCTTAATTGTTGCTGAATCCATAGGATTTGAGCTGTGCAACAACCAGCCGCAATGTACTCAGATTCAGTAGATGAATTGGCAACACAGGTTTGCTTCTTGCTGAACCATGATATTAATCTAGTACCTAAAAACTGACAAGTTCCAGAGGTACTTTTTCTGTCAAGAGTTGATCCTCCATGATCAGCATCAGAATAACCAACCAATTCAAGTCCAGAATCTTTAGGATACCATAATCCAACATTGACTGTACCTTTGACATATTTCAGTATTTTAAGTGCCTTTTTGTAGTGTGATTCTTTTGGATCAGATTGGAATCTTGCACACACACAAACAACATACTGAATGTCAGGTCTACTTGTTGTTAAATACAACAAGGAACCAATGAGCTTCTGATGAACGTGTATTTTACACCTTCATTCGAGTCTTTTTTCACCTATTTAGCTATCCTCTATGTTAATTTAGCTATATTATAGTGCATTTTATTAGAATGTGTAACGTTTCCCTTTAGTTTGCATTTTTTAGGTTTTAGGTGAAAAACATGATTTTCCGGGCAATTATATTGAAGAGAACGAAGATTCAGTGTTTCCTGGTCATCCGTGGTGTATCTAGAAGGTTCCGGACGAAATTTGAGGTCTAGGGGTCGAGTTTTCAAGGCTTAAAGATCACTAGAAGGCAAAATCCGAGTCCGAAAAGGAAAAGAAGACCAAAAACGCGTTCCTCGCCGACTGGAGCTCCCGGGCGGTTCGCCCGGGATGTGGGGCGGTTCGTGATGAACAGGAATTTGTCGGGTTCCGATTCAACAAAATAAAATTTGTTATTTGGCCAAAGGAAATCCACAACTACAGCGAAAACCGTAGTGTAGTAGTAGAATGACTCGAGTGTCGTTCTCTCAGGACTATAACTAGATTTATCTGTTTAACAAGAAAATATAAAACAGTAGATAGAAAGCAATAGGGGTTTTCAAGCAGATAATGGAGGTTGGTGATAGTATGGTCCTTCTTAACATAATGGGTCGATAATCATACATAAATTTCTCGATCTTGCATAGAGATCTTTGAATGAATCTTGGGTCCTGTTGTAAGTATTAAGCACTACGAAGATAATAAGGGTCTGACCTGTCAACAACTAACGTCCTATTGTGTTCCGTAATCATTCAACACTACGAAGATAATTTGGTCTGATTGGTCCACAAGTGTCCTAGTGTGCATAATGATCAATACAACATACGAGAATTTTGGTGTTCAACTCATCAACGAAATAAAGCAATGACATGGAGTATAATGCGCGATATAGCCATTAGCATGATTATCTTCCCTCGCTAAGAATTCACCTACTACCACCAACGATAAATTTAGCTACTCATAATGTGCATGCAATCAATAGCAATCATAGAAGAAAACATATTGAAAGAATATAAAATAAGTAGATAAAAGTTGTAAGATACAAAGTTACCGAAGGTTGTCAATCTCCGGATGATTGTGATCCTACGTGCTCCAATCTGCTATGAAAAAGTATCCCCTAAGCTATGGAACTCCCAGGACAGGCCCCGGGAAGTTCCTACCTAAAACTACAAAGAGAGGTGAGAAAGTAGGCTTGGAAAGATATGAATTTCGGAGAGAAACCTCGCAACTATATATAGGCCCGAAAAACCTCTGGGGCAGTTCGCCCGAGAGCTGGGGCGGTTCGCCCCCCAGTTTTTCGCGGAATTTCCGCGTTTTTCGACGCGAATTTTGATTTCTTCACCTTTTCGGACTCGGTTTCAGACTTCTAATGGCCTTCTAACCTCCAGATTCGACCCCTAGACTCCAATTCCTATCCGGAAACCTTCAGATACTCCAAATAGGCTTCTGGAACACCAATTCCTTGTAGACTTCAATATAATTGCCCGTAAATCTCCGAATTTCAACCAAAACCTGTAAAATAAAATCTAAAGGGAAACGTGACACTATTCTAATAAAATGTACTAAAATATAGCTAAATTAACATAGAGGATAGCTAAATTAGGTGAAAAAGACTCGTATGAAAGTGTAAAATACACATTCATCAAACTCCCCAACCGAACCTTTGCTTGTCCTCAAGCAACTAAGCTAGACTCTAATACAAAAAACATGCAAGACTCAAAAATGGAGTTTTATGCAAAATAAAATGAACTACTCTACTGAATCTATCAAATAGCATATGAACAAAACCATATAAATCAAAGCATGAATATAGGTTGACGAATACCTCGATTGACTTATACACATCCACATAAGCACTTATGTCAAGACAAGATAGTCTCTCGTAACATTCTCTACCTGGACCTAGTCAGTGACGACGTAATGATGCATGCTAAGATACGAATGGTTGCCCCGTGCCTATGAAACTGAGGACTTACTGTTGTTCCACCATGTTAAGACTTTTCCTCAAAAGAGGTCGAACCAGTACTGGCTCTCATCAAACGAAGGAGGGTTCCCTATAAAAGATAACTCTCCCCTATTCTACCCATCTCTCAAGTAAAGTCTTAGGCTATTCACCACTTCCTGAATGGCAGGACGAGGGTGGCCTAGAACAGATGACACTTAAGACAAAAAAGATAAAAAATAGAAAAACACGATTACTAACAATACGAAAAATTGAAAAGACTCAAACTTTGCTAAACTGCTATTTGGCTTTATTTTTGGACCCTTCTTTTGCTTTTTTGGGGTCTTCTCTTTTTTTCTTTCCTTTTTTTTTCTTCCAGATTCTTTTTTCTTTTTCTCTTTTTTTTCTTCTGGAATTTTTCCTTTTTTTTTTCGATTTTTTCTAGCCAGCAGTAGCATAACAAAAAGAGAAACAAAATGACTCACACGACTTCCCCAAACCTATTCGAAAGAATAGGTTGGAGTACAAAATTTACGGAAAAGAAAAAATAAACTCACGATACGAAAAATGAAAAACAGAAACAAGTCTATGATGGTGCAACCCCTTCCCCAAACCTATTCGGAAGAATAGGTTATAAACAAAGGATCACACTACCTCCTTCCTAGGCATTTAGCAATCTCAAAGCATGGTGAAGACTTGTTGCCCCTTAGGTACATAATTACTCGGGAAAACAACCATAAGACCCTAACATGCATCATCCTATTATAAAGGCCTTCGTGAACCGCAGTAGAGAAAACACCACTAAGTGATGTCGAGACTACCATGCTTAACTAAGTGCAATACATAAATGAGACAAGCCAAGCGAGAAAAACCTCAAACAAATTCATAGACATGAAGCGTACGATTAATGGCATAGCTAGTTGATCTACCCAATAAAAAAGTTCAAAAAATTCGGCAATAGACTCCATATAAAACATGCAAAACTATCCTAGGATGAATGCAACCTAAAAAATCTAAGAAAGCAGTAAACGTGCAAATGCAAACAAAGAACAAGATACTAATCGACACAAAACCAAACAAAGCTTAACATCATGGTTCACATCCCATCCCCCTTACGATTCTTAAGCTAGCCCCCTAGCAAAAGAGAATGAGTAATAAGAAGTGATACTAGATGTTACCGAAGGGTTTGGCCTCGGTCGGCTGAGAGTGGACAAGTGGAAGGACTAATCATCGGGATGGTAGTCCCCATAGAAGTCACTCCACATGTCATTCATGAGCTCATTGGACTGTCGTAGAGCTTCCTGCTGTTGCTGGATCAGCTGTTGCTGCTCCCACATGTGCTGCCTATCCTCTCGGCGGTGCTCCTCGAATATCTCCCAATCGCGGTTGTGCTGGACAATGTGCCTGTCAATGTCCTGTCGCATGGCCGCGTTGTTGGCATCAATCATGTCGAAACGGCTGTCGAGGTAGGTACGGAATTCGGAGAAGTCAAATCCTCCAGACCCCTGTGGTGTTCCAGCTGGTGCATGTGGTGCATGATGGACAAATGGAATATCTGGAATCGGGGCTTCACCAACATCGGCCTCCATAGCATCCTCATGATCGGAATCATTTGGCTGGACTGGCCCTCCTACATCAGCAGCAGCTGCAGTGGGGTTCCTCAACAGATACCTGTTGAGCTGTACCTCAATGGTCGAGGGTGAAAGGGCAGCGACCTCGCAATCACCATCCTCAATATCGTCGACCCCATGATATTTGCAGTAAGCTGTGATGAAGCTCGGGAAGATGAAAGGCTTCCTCTTCTTCTCCCAGTGGCGCTCATACTCCTCATATATAATGTGCCCTATGTCGACCTGATGTCCGTCAATGAGGCAGTAGAGGAGCTCGGCGTAGTATGGCTGAATCCAAGTGTCATTCTTCCTTGGGATCAAGTCGGAGATGCAAAATTTCATCATTACCTTAGCTTCGATGCTAAGGTCGCCATAACCGATTCGTCCAGGTGCTCCCCCAACTTCCGGATATCTGTACCCCCTGTTGCAGATCACTTCGGTGATGTCTCTTCCTATTCCCCTAGCGGTCCTCGAATACAAGTAGGCGTGTGCGCTCTCTGTGAATTCAAAGTTCCCGAAGTGGATGAAGGAAGATATGTGCTCTGGGCTCCATGGTATGATTAGGCCTCGGACTAACACCCCATTCTTCTCGTCCAAATCCGTATACCCGGTGTAGAAATCTCTGAGGAGGCTCTCGTCGTAGCCTTTGAACATGTCCGAACTGTACCATACCCAGTTCCTCTGTGACCCCAAACTTGAAAGTGTCCTATACCCCGCTCTATTCGCTGCAGACTCAGGAATGTCAATCCTCCTGTCGGGAATGATAGACCTTCCTCCGTCGGCCATCTCCTCCTCTAACCGTTGTCGCACCCCTATCGCAGCGGCAGACAACTCGTACAAATCGTGAGATGGTTGGGAGCTTGATGCCACTCCCTTCCCCTTTTGCTAGAGCCGGCTCTCCTTGTCCTTGGTGCCATGATACCTACAAACAGCAATTAGTATCTTGTACGATGCAAAACAGACCTATGCTTATGTAAATAAACGAGCGATCAAACGAGTAAAATTCTCAAAAATCCAACTCCTCAAAATCCCAAAGCCTAGTCTAGCTAATTCATTACGTAACATATCAATGTACCTACTACAATAACATATCACATTATGCTTTTGCTAACAACATATGCGTTGAATCACAAGGTTCAATCCATATCATAAAAATCAATTTCTAGCATAAATCCTCAATCTCAACTATCATGCATTCTACCAATACATTCAACAATTTCATATCAATAAACACATGTTTAAACAAGGAATGAAAGCATAAGAGACAATTTCCTAACAAGACATATATCATCAAATTAGCAAAATCTCAAATCATCAAACCAAGTCTAATTGAACATGTAATTGACAATGAATAACGAATTTAATCACATATATCATCAACCCATACATCAAACAAGCCTAATTGAAGCATAAATCAAAAAATACCCAAATTGTAAAAATTAGGGTTCATGTGATAATACCTCAAATCCGGAAATTGAATGAGCTAGAAAGAAAATTGTTCGGATAGAATGAAAGAGCACGTTACGGGCTTCGAATGAAGCTAAAGAACACACAAAATGATGGAGAGATGAAGGAGTTATGAAGATATTATGAATATGGAGGAAATTTTGGAGTTTGAAGGATGAAAATGGAGAAAAATGGGGGTTTGGGGAAGAAACCCCCGATTTTTGTTATCGCCCCGTGCGGGGCGAACCGCCTCCCACTTTTTAGGTGGGAGACGAACGTTTTTTGAAATAAAAATGCGGTTTTTAGTCCCCGAAAAAGTTTTCAGTCCCCGAAAAATCATTTTCCTTGAAAATCACTCGAAAAATCGCACTCGAACAAAACATAAGCACATACGACACAGAACTGAACAAATTCACATATGAGAAGCAAATAGTTCAAGAATGAATGCATGCAGAAAAGCAGTAAAGAAAGCGGTAAAAATTCCGGGTTGCCTCCCGGATAGCGTCATTGTTTAAAGTCTTTGACTCGACTCCTGTCTGCGCCTATCTCTTCTTTTTGCGGGTACTAGCCTTCTCCTTCATTGATCTCCTTTCCATGCCACGAACCTGTGAATAAGAAAGAATATAGGCTGCAAGACCACAGTAGTGAGTAATAATGTCAGGCGGTTCAGGTGGATCAGGTATGGCTTGCAACACGTGTTGCTTGCCATTCACTTCGATGGTGCAAGTTCTTTGGTAAATGTCCATCACGGAGCGGAGCTTGGTCAAGAATGTTTGCCCTAAGAGTATGACATCCCCCGTTCCAGGTGCAGACGCCGGCATAACTACAAAATTGGTGTATATCGATGCTTCACCAATCTTGACCAACACATTTTTCACAACGCCCTCCGGTCTCATAAAGGATCCATCCGCCAGTTGTACGATAGCCCTTTGCTCAGATAGTTTTCCGATGTTGCTCTTTTCAAACACATTCAAAGGAATTATGTTTGAGTAGGATCCCGTATCTAGTGTGGCACGGACATCTTCGAGCTCACCAATCCCTACCTTAACATCGAAACTTTTAGGGAGTGGTTCGGGATCCTCTTGTTCCTCATCACTGGTGTTAGAACCATGGCACTCCTCTTCCTCCTCAGCCTGTAGGAGTTCTTCCTTAATGCATTTCTTGCACCTAACAACATTCCTGATGGTGATTTCGTCAGGTACATCATCAGCCAATGCGATGGCATTCGACTTCACAGTGCTGCTAGGCAGTTTTCGATCGATCAACTCTTGCATCTTTTGATGGGCAAACCTAGTGCTCTCTTCCAACCTATCGAGCCTTGCCCTAGTCTTCTCAGAATCTTCTTCATACCGTTTGAGAAAACTTTGTGTGTGATCGACCATCTTCTGCAAGTTCTCCATTAGTTGAGCCGTCTTCGACTTCGGTGGCTCTTTCGGAGCGGGGTTTTCGCAGTGATCATTACCATAGTTCAGCCTACTACGGTCTTGGTTAGGTCCATAAGTTTGGTTAGCCGGTGCATATCCTTGATAGTTACGATATCCTCTTCTCCAGAATCCACCTCGAGGATTCCTACCGTCTTGTCCGTAGCTAACTTCTTGAGTACCAAACTCCGTAGCGAAGGCTTCTTCTTGAGCCCAGTTGCCATCATCGTATGCCAACTCCAATCTACACATATGAGCCCCATGCCCATAGTTCTTGCATATTCGGCATACTTCGTTCGAAACAGTTGTTCCGGTGGCGCTCTTGAGGACTTGCTTCAATTCGTTGGAAAAGCACTCGAATTGATCCCCGTTTCCCTTGTACATAGGGGCTTCTTGAGTCGGTGGAGCTTCACGTCTCCTAACCATTGCCCTTGGGTCCTTGAACTGCGAACCCTTAGCAAGCCTTTCGAAAACTGCCCAGACGGCTTCTGCGGTTTCCTCCCAAATATTGCCTCGGCATTGGAAATCCAACACTTGTTGGTTCTCGAAGGTTAGTCCATTGTAGAAGTGTTGGACTAGGTCGGAGAGTTCAAAACCATGATGAGGGCACTTGTTCGTGAGATCTTGGAACCTTTCGAACGCGGTGTAGATGGTCTCATCATAATCCTGCTTGAATCCAGTGATCTGCGCCTTGAGCGCAGTAGTCAGAGTGTGTGGGAAGTATTTTTCCATGAAGGCTGAAAAAACCTTTTCCCAAGTGTCCAGCGAGCCTGCTGGTAGAGAGCTCATCCATGACTTGGCTCTGTCGCCAAGTCCCATCGCAAAAACCTTCATCCTTAATTCATCCGTGGTTATGTCAGCTCCGGGTCGTGGGAGTTGGTTGACGAAATCATCGATATCGTTCAAGTACCCCATCACATCTTCCCTTGATAAGCCATAGAACCTCGGAAGTTGTTGGAATACGTGGTTCTTGATCTCCAGATCTCGGGTTGCAGACGAAAGAACTATCGCCGGTCCCCTCATACGATCCTTGGTGGGTTGTACCCATGCCTTCAGTGGTCTAGCTTCTGCCATTCCGTCGATTTCCTTGAATAGACTAATTAGAGATTCAGAGAAATCGGTTTCCTCTATTTCCTCTAGTGCGCGCCTTTCAAGTAGTCGCCTTCTCTGGTGGTAGACTCTATCGATCTCAGCAATTGAATTAGCAAGCGGTGTTCCTGCAGATCGTGTATGCGGCATACACTATCTGTGACAGACTAGGTAAAGTGATTAGAAACAAATAGGAAAGCAGAGAGAGATTAAAAAGGAAAATCTAAAACTAAAAGAATTAGGAATCTAAAGCTGTAAATATAAACAAATTAAACAGAAAAAAGGAGTATAGTCCCCGGCAACGGCGCCAATTTGATGAACGTGTCAGATTCAATCAAATAAATTTGTTATTTAGCCAAAGGCAATCCACAACTACAACTGAAAACCGTAGTGTAGTAGTAGAATGACTCGAGTGTCGTTCTCTCAGGACTATAACTAGCTTTATCTGTTTAACAAGAAAATATAAAACAGTAGATAGAAAGCAATAGGGGTTTTCAAGCAGATAATGGAGGTTGGTGATAGTATGGTCCTTCTTAACATAATGGGTCGATAATCATGCATAAATTCCTCGGTCTTGCATAGAGATCTTTGAATGAATCTTGGGTCCTGTTGTAAGTATTAAGCACTACGAAGATAATAAGGGTTTGACCTGTCAACAACTAACGTCCTATTGTGTTCCGTAATCATTCAACACTACGAAGATAATTTGGTCTGATTGGTCGACAAGTGTCCTAGTGTGCATAATGATCAATACAACATACGAGAATTTTGGTGTTCAACTCATCAACGAAATAAAGCAATGACACGGAGTATAATGCGCGATATAGCCATTAGCATGATTATCTTCCCTCGCTAAGAATTCACATACTACCACCAACGATAAATTTAGCTACTCATAATGTGCATGCAATCAATAGCAATCATAGAAGAAAACATATTGAAAGAATATAAAATAAGTAGATAAAAGTTGAAAGCTACAAAGTTACCGAAGGTTGTCAATCTCCGGATGATTGTGATCCTACGTGCTCCAATCTGCTATGAAAAAGTATCCCCTAAGCTATGGAACTCCCAGGACAGGCCCCGGGAAGTTCCTACCTAAAACTACAAAGAGAGGTGAGAAAGTAGGCTTGGAAAGATATGAATTTCGGAGAGAAAACTCGCAACTATATATAGGCCCGAAAAACCTCTGGGCGGTTCGCCCGAGAGCTGGGGCGGTTTGCCCCCAGTTTTTCGCGGAATTTCCGCGTTTTTCGACGCGGATTTGGATTTCTTCACCTTTTCGGACTCGGTTTCAGACTTCTAATGGCCTTCTAACCTCCAGATTCGACCCCTAGACTCCAATTCCTATCCGGAAACCTTCAGATACTCCAAATAGGCTTCTGGAACACCAATTCCTTGTATACTTCAATATAATTGCCCGTAAATCTCCGATTTTCAACCAAAACCTGTAAAATAAAATCTAAAGGGAAACGTGACACTATTCTAATAAAATGTACTAAAATATAGCTAAATTAACATAGAGGATAGCTAAATTAGGTGAAAAAGACTCGAATGAAAGTGTAAAATACACATTCATCAGTTCGCCCCACACCAGGCGGTTCGCACGGTGTCTGGGGCGACTCGCCCCACGCGTTCCGAACTCCTATATAGTTGCAAGTTTCTCTACGTTTTTCATACTTTCTCAGACCTTTTTTCATACCTTTCACATTAGTTTTAGATAGGAATTCTCCAGAGCCTGTTCTTGGAATTCTTAACATAGGAGACTATTTTTCTTATCAATTTGGAGCTTGTGAGTTCGCAATTCTTCGGAGATTGACAACCTTCGTCGGTAACATTGTATCCCACGATTTTTCTATTTATATTTATATCTTTCAACATGTTTTCATTCAATCTTGCTTTGATTTCTGTTGATTGCATGACATCTATGAGTAGCTAAATCTATCGTTGGTGATAGTATGTGATTTCTTAGCTAGGGTTCTTAATTATGCATGATGGCTATAACGCGAATCAAATTTTGAGTTATTGCTTTATGTCTTTGATCTATGTAAGTCCTCTATCTTCGTAGTGTTGAATTGAACGGAACACATTGGACAATTCATGATCTTAGATTTCTATGCAAAACGATCGGGTACTTCATGCATGATTATTAACCTGCTATGCTTTGAATGATCATACTATCACTAACTTCAATTATCTTTGATAAGAAAAATCTGTGTTAAGTCGTTTGTTGAATCTATAGTTTAAGTTAAATTAGATAAAGATCGACACTCGAGGTTATTTTACTGCTACACTACGGTTTTCGTTGTAGTTGTGAATTGCTTTTGGCTAAAAACAAATTTATTTGATTAATTGAGTCTGACAAACTTTCAGTTCATCAAATTGGCGCCGTTGCGGAGAACTATACTCCTTTTTTCTGTTAGATTATATATATTTTCAGCATTCAATTCCTAGAATTAGTAGTTTAGTTTATTTTGTTTTTTTTCTTGATACTATTTTCAAATTTATCTCGATTTATCGTTGAATTTCAGATTTGGCAATTTCTAACAGGACTGATTTTCGGTTGTGAGTTAGTTCTGTCACAGATATTCAGGTCTTGTGATGGCTCGCCCACTTTTGAAATCATGGGTTGAACCCAACAAAGCACTGATGAGAGGTCCGACTATTGTTCGTTCTGCTGCAACTCGAGATTTGGAAATCAAAAGTTGCATGTTCCAGCAACTCCCGAGGTTCTATGGATTGGCTAGGGAGGATGTTATGGGATACTTGAATGATATTGACAATTTCGTCAACAATCTTCCAAGGCCCGGAGCAGGGATAACGGATGATGAGCTGAGGATGAAGGTTTTTGCTATGGGGCTTGGTGATAAAGCCAAGGCATGGTTAGGCTCTCTGGAAGCCGGATCACTAGACACTGGGCCAAGGTGTATTCTGCTTTTATCGAGAAATACTTTCCTCACACATTGACTACCGCGCTTAAGTCGCAAATCACTGGATTCAAACAAGACTATGATGAGACCATCTACACCGCTTTCGAGAGATTCAAGGACCTCAAGCACAAGTGTCCACACCATGGTTTTGAGCTTCCTGATCTTGTCCAACACTTCTACAATGGACACACATATGAGAGTCAACAGGTGGTGGATTTCCAATGTCGTGGTACTATCTGGGAAGAGACCGTCGAGGATGTGTGGGCATGTTTCGAAAGGCTTGCTAAAGGATCTCAGTTCAAGGATCCAGGAGCAATGGTTAGAAGGCGTGGACTTGAGGCTCCACCAAACCAGGAGATCCCAATGCATGAAGTGAATGGTGTGAGTGGCGATAGGTTCGAAGGTTTCGCCAATCAGATGAGGCAAGCTCTAAGTGGCCTAATCGGAACATCTCTCTCCAACGAGGTATGTGGGGTGTGCAAGAATTATGGGCATGGGGCTCATATGTGTAGATCAGATCTAGCACGAGAAGATGTTCACTGGGTAAACCGTAGTAATCCTACTCCTAAGGTCGAAACATCTACATCCAAGTCAGCAACTCTCTTGGATAATTTACAGAAATTGGTGGATTTCACCCAAGTGCTTTTTGAAGAGATACGAGGAGGATTCGGCGAAGATCAATACTCGTCTGGATCAATTGGAAGCTAGAGCTAGTAGAGAGCAGGGGAAGTTACATAGCAACACTGAGAGGTCCATGTCGATCAACTTGGTGGGAAATCTTCCGGTGGAAATCACCATTAAGCAAGTTGCTGCATGCGAGTGTGGTGCAAAAGACGAGCCTCCATTGGCTAAGGAGGAAGATAAAGATCTGGGACTCAACGTAAGTAATGAAGAACCTAAGGACCCTGAACCAATTCCTGATAGCTTTGATGTTAAGGCTGGGATTGGTAGTCTCGATGACGTCCGTGCTACACTAGATACTGGATCTTACTCGAATGTGCTACCCATGAATGTGTTTGAGAAGAGTGGCCTTGGAGAGATTTCGAAGCATAAGGCCATTGTGCAACTAGCGGATGGATCCTTTGTACGACCCAAGGGCATTGTGAAGAATGTATTGGTTAAGATTGGTGAAGCTTCGGTGTACACCAATTTCGTTGTGATGCCGGCATCTACACCTGGGATGAGTGATGTCGTTCTCTTGGGGAAAACCTTCTTGACCAATCTACGCTCCGTAATCGACATCTACCGAAGAACTTGCACGATTGAGGTGGATGGCAAGCAACATGTGTTGCGAGCCATATTTGATCCTAGTCCTCGCTTTAATGCTTCTCATACTATTAACTATTTTGGTCTTGCTGTGTATGTCCATTTTCATTCTCAGGTACTAGGTATGAGGAAGAGATCAATGAAGGGGAAGTCTAGTACCCGTAAGGGCAAAACCTAAGGAGCGCGAACAAGTCGAGTCAGAGACATCTTAAATAATGGCGCTATCCGGGAGGCAACCCGGAGTTTTATCGCTTTCTTGCATTGCATGCTTATTATTGTGTTTTATTTTATATTTTCGTATGTTTTTTGTGATAAAATAGGTCTCTAGATGATAATTTAACATTTTAGGAGGAAAACCGACACCTCCAGGAGTCTGGAGGTGCCGGGCGAACCGCCCCCACGAGGGGCGATTCGCCTGGCACGACCAGGTAACCTGGGGCTTACTGGAAGCCCCAGGAGAATCTCCCCCCACGTGGGGCAGTTCGCCCCGGGCATCCAGTAAACCTGGTGTCCGGATTTTCATCCGGACACCCCATTTTCTCCGCATATACTAAATTATTGATCTTTTTATCTCTTTTATCACCTGTTTTGGTTTCTCACGAGTTTCTTTGAGTACTATAGGTTACAGGTAGAAGTTTAGCTCTCACCTTAAATCCACTTTCGACGTTCGGGACGAGCGACGACGTTCAGGTTTGGGGGGGGGGGTTATCGCTGGCTATCTCTATACTTGTTTTGCTTATGATAAACTCGTGAAACCTTTTGTTTGCATTTGCACGTTTACCGCTTTCTTAGTATTTAGTTGCATTCACTACATTCATCCTAGTATAGTTTTGCATGTTTTTGTGTGGAGTTTATTGCCAAATTTTTTGAAGTTTTTTATTGGGTAGATTAACTAGTTATGACATTTGACTATATGTTTCATCTCTATGAATTTGTTTGAAGTTTTTCTCTCTTGGCTTGTCACATTTATGTTTGCACTTAGTTAAGCTTGGTAGTCTCGACATCACTTAGTGGTGTTATCTCTACTGCGGTTCACGAAGGCCTTTATAATAGGATGATGCATGTTAGAGTCTTGTGGTTGTTTTCCCGAGTAAATATGTACCTTGCTTTGAGATTGCTAAATGCCTAGGAAGGAGGGTGTGATCCTTTGTTTGCAACCTATTCTTTCGAATAGGTTTGGGAGGGGGTTACGGTATCGTATGACTTGTTTTTCGATTTTTGAGTGTTGTGAGTTTGTTTTCCTTTTTCGTAAAGTTTGTGCTTCAACCTATTCTTTCGAATAGGTTTGGGGAGGTCGTTTGTGAGTCATTGTAATTTCTTTTTCGTTATGCTACTGCTGGCTATAAAAAAATCCAAAAAAAAAGGAAGGAAAAATTCCAGGAAAAAGAAAAAATCTGGAATAGAAAAAAAGAAAAAAAAGAAAAGACCCAAAAAAAAAAAAAACAAAGAAGGGTCCAAAGAAAGACAAAAAACAGTTTAGCAAAGTGTTTGTCTCTTTTTTCAATTCTTGTAATGTTCGTAATCGAGTTTTAATTTTTTGTCTTTTATTTGTTTGAGTGTCATCTGTTCTAGACCACCCTCGTCCTGCCATTCAGGAAGTGGTGAATAGCTTAAGGCTTTGCTTGAGAGATGGGTAGAATAGGGGAGTGTTATCTTTTTTAGAGAACCCTCCTTCGTTTGATGAGAGCCAGTATTGGTTCGACCTCTTTGAGGAAAAGTCTTAACTTGGTGAACAGTAGTAAGTCCTCAGTTTCATAGGCACGGGACAACCATTCGTATTTTAACATGTTTCATTACGTCGTCACTGACTAGGTCCAGGTAGAGAATGTTACGAGAGACTATCTTGTCTTGACATAAAGTGCTTATGTGAATGTGCATGAGTCAATCGAGGCATTCTTCAACCTATATTCATGTTATGATTTGCATGGTTTTTTGTTCATATGTTTCTTGATAGATTCAATAGATTAGTTCATTTCATTTGGCATGAGACTCCATTTTTTGTGTTGCATTGTTTTTTTCATTAGAGTCTAGCTTAGTTGCTTGAGGACAAGCAAAGGTTCGGGTTGGGGAGTTTGATGAACGTGTATTTTACACTTTCATTTGAGTCTTTTTTCACCAATTTAGCTATCCTCTATGTTAATTTAGCTATATTTTAGTGCATTTTATTAGAATAGTGTCACGTTTCCCTTTAGTTTGTATTTTACAGGTTTTGAGTGAAAAACGAGGTTTTTCGGGCAATTATATTGGAGTAGACAACGAATTGGTGTTCCGAAGGCCTATTTGGAGTATCCCGAAGATTCCGGATAGGATTTGAAGTCTAGAGGTCGAGTCTGAAGGCTAAAAGGTCACTAGAAGGCAAAAACCGAGTCCGAAAAGGAGAAGAAATCCAAAAATGCGTCGAAAACGCGTATATGGCCGAAAAAACCTCCCGGGCGAGTCGCCCGGGACGTGGAGCGAATCGCCCGGTGTGTGGGGCGAATCGCCCCACACCTGCCGAACCACTATATATAGTTGCTCAGTTTTCTCCGTTTTTCATACTTTCTCAGACCTTTTCTCTCACCTTTCTCATTAGTTTTAGGTAGGAATTCTCCAGAGCCTGTTCTGGGGATTCTTAGCTTAGGAGATACTTTTTCTTAGCGTTTTGGAGCTTGTAAGATCGCGATTCTTCGGAGATTGACAACCTTCTGTAACATTGTATCTTACAGTTTTTCTATTATATTATATTTATATATCTTTCAACATGATTTCATTCATTCGTGCTATGATTTCTGTTGATTGCATGACATCTATGAGTAGCTAAACTTCTTGTTGGTGATAGTATGTGATTTCTTAGCGAAGGGTTAATAATTATGCTATTGGCTATATCGCGCATTATACTTTGAGTTATTGCTTTATTTCTTTGATCTATCTAAAACCTCTATCTTCGTAGTGTTGAATAACTACGGAACACAATTGGACAATTCATTGATCAAAGATCTCTATGCAAAACCGGGGACTTCATGCATGATTATTAACCTGCTATGCTTTGAATGACCATACTATCACCAATCTCCATCATCTGTTAAGAAAAACCTTTGCTAAGTAGTCTGTTGATTTTATATTCTTAAGTTAGATTAGATAAAGCTAGTTATAGTCCTTAGAGATCGACACTCGAGGTTATTCTACTGCTACACTACGGTTTTCGTTGTAGTTGTGAATTGCCTTTGGCTAAATACAAATTTATTTGCTTAATTAGAATCTGACAAATTCTCTGTTCATCACAATACTACCCTCTTATAAATAGGGGTACTTAGATTCATTTGCAAAATTTTCGCCCAAACTTACTCAGAGCAATTTGAACTGTGCGACTAGCAACTGTGAAGCGCGAGGAACAGACGTAGTCGAGCGTGGTCGTCGAGCAAGTTACTTTTCCTTTCCATAAAATCAAGTAAGTTCGACTACCTTCTCTTCCTTTAATTTTGCCTTTATTCGCGCCGTCGCTATGTTTCTTTTATGTGTGCTCGCTCGTTTCTTGTAATAACTGCTCCCCTTTTTAAATTTCTCGTCGGCCCCTTTCCTCCCTATGTGGTAGTCTCTCTGCTTTATTTAGTCATCTTCGCACGTCTCGACTTTGAGACTTGGACTTAAAATATACATAAACGGACCTCTCGGACTTTGTATAACCCACCGTTGATTGATATTTTTCCTCTTCCTTTGTTTAGGATGTCCGAGAGGAGTGATAGCGAGAACATGTCCGAGGGACGTGGGTACGCGGACATCAGCAGTTCATTATCCGCGAGTTTCATTGATAGCGAGCTGCCCGTGGTTGATGTGCCCGAGGGGGAGGAGGAGATTGTGAGCACTCCTCCCGAGGATAGGTTAGTCGCTCAATCCAGGGGACCTAGGAATGAGTATGATCTGAACGACTCGTTCATTAACGATGAGGCCGAGGAGGGTGCTGCTCACAATGTTCCCCCCGAGGTGATGAACGCCGTTGTTGGGGCTCTCGGGCATGGTTATCGGGCAGGTGGTCGGCCGGACCTTGTAGAGCCTCGGGTCATCATATTGGATGATGTGCCCGCCTTGCAAAGTCCCGAGGCACTTCCCATAGAGGGGAAATCATCGTCTAAGAACACTAGGAGCCCGAGTCCTGTGAGGTATTTACCTCAGGGCTATTACAAGAGGGTGGTTACTCTCTCATCCGACGACGAGATCCGTCGACCGCCTTCGAATTTTGATGAGGCCGGTCCGAGTAGGAGTAAACCGGTCCCTTATGTACATAATGAGAGCAGCGACTCCAGTTTTGGGGACGACGATATTTCGGTGGATGTGTACGAGGGACAATCTAAGAGGAGCCGCGAGGAGGAAGACGTGCCGCTCGAGACTGAAGAGGGCGAGCAAGATGAAGGGCGCGAGGTCACAAATCAGGTGTCCGCGTCCGAGGACGTAGGGACTTCTCGTTCTACGCCGAGGAGGAAGAGAAGAAGAAAGGGAGAGCCAATCGCTCCAAAATTCGCTAAGGATGGTCGTCTGAGGGGTGCTGCTTCCTCGGGCGCCAAATTTACTCGGCCCATTTCTGAGTGTCATCATCCCGACCCAAATGGAGAGCTGAACGAGGACGGCTCAATTCCTACTGTGGCGACCACAATTTATGAGGAGGAGATTCCTCACCTTAGGTGGATTTATTCACTTCCGGAATCTAAGGTTGAGATTCTCCTTTCGACGCCCGACCAGACGTTCTACAACCCGCCGTCCAGGTACATGTCCGTTCACACCATGTCCTTCGAGCGAGGCTGGTGTATGCCATTTTGGGCCTCGCTCCAGCGCAGATAATTCCGAGCTCGCTCGGTACGTTGGTCTGCTATGGGGTCTTCTGCCACATCCGAGGGATCCCAGTGAACTACTCAACTTTTATACAGCTTTTCCGGTTAGTCCGGGGAACCCCCATTTTTACTTCTTCTCGACCAGGCCTGGTTTTTCCTTTTTAAAGGAAGCTCCATCATCAATCGGTTGTCGGTGGTGGTCACGATACTTCTACGTTCGCAAGGTCCGACAACCCGGCATGACCGACGAGCAGTTGGATTGGGGTGTCTTGAAGAAAGTTTTCCGAGGAACTTGGGTGGGTAAATTGCCTGCGGCCGACATGGCTCCTTGGGCTGTCCGATTACAATGAGAAAATTTGCTTCCGGACCCCAAGAGGTACTTTTACTGGGCATTGAATCTTCAGCCTTTGCTGTACTTGGCAAATTTGACCGAGCCGGTCTACTGTGGCTTCAAGAAAGATTTTGGTAAGTCATCGTCCGAGGGACGCCTTGTGCGAGGAGCGACTCCTCGCTCGAGTTCCTATTTTTGTTTTCCTTCCGAGTATCCATTTTCACACTTAGCTAGTTTTGACTTTGTTTGCTGCTCGCGCCTTTATATTTTTGTTTCTCGGATACTAATCAATTTTTCCTTGCAGGTTATTGGCTTAAGTGGATCATGTCAGAGACACTTGAAGCCGGAAGGAGGCAGCGCGCCGCTCAGCGCAAGCTTGTCCAACAGCAAAAGTTGGACAAGGTGATGAACTCTCCGTCGCAGCTTCCTTGCGACCCTCCTCGGAACGCTACCGTTCATAAGGACAAGATGGCTCGTCGCGAGCGGGAAGGTGAGCCTCCTCTGGAGATGGCTCTTCCCCAGCTTAAGAAGGCCGACGACAAGGCCAAGGATGACAAGAGGTCCAAGAAGTCGAAGAGGAGCTCCGACGACGAGGGTGATCGTGCGGGGAAGAAGGCCCGCAAAAACAAGGGCAAGGGCAAAGAGATCACGACCGATGAGGATCTCACGGACGAGGTGAACCATATCATGGCGATCGACGAGCTTGATCGAGCGCATGAGCTGAGTCAAGTCTCGCGCAAGGTAATGTTTTTAAATTTCTCATTTTTAACTCCAAAATCTGCTAAGTATTTTTGCTTCTCGCGCCTTGCTAACTTCATCGGTCCTCAGGCCTTTCTTTCATTTTCTTTGCAGCTCGCCGCCATAGTGGGCGCCATTGGGAACCTTGCGGACGACAAGGGTGCTCCGGAGGAAGTTGCCAATTTGCACCTCCAAGTTCAGGAAGCTAATACCCGTACTCGGGCGCTTGAGGAGGAACTGCAGGTCGAGAAGGCCAAGTTCGCAAGTCTGGAGGCTGAGAGCGCTAAGGTGCAGAGGCAGATGAAGGCCTGGAAAGATGCATGGAATAACCGTTCCATCAAAATGGCCCGTTTCAAAGACGCTGTGCTCGGGTACCTGAAAGATACTCGGTATGAGGGCGCTAAGGCTTTCTACGAGTCCGCCTCGTACCGCCTAAAAATGCCTCAGACCAAGGAAGTGGGGCGCGAGGAGGGCTTCTACTCGACTCTTGACCAGTTGAAGGCTAAGGGTCTCTTGCCTGAGGATTTTGATAGCGACGCCGCGGGCTTAATGGACAACAAGAACGGCGACTTGGCCGACTACGATTACCAGATGGTGTCCGATGCTGAGCATAAGGCTTGCGAATTTGGCGCTCTGGTCGCTAATCCTGAAGTGCCATATCCTTCCAAGGTCGGTCTGCTTCCTTCTTGGGTGCCCGAGGTTCTCCGAGTTGGGATACTCGAGTCGTTCAACAAGTGTGGCCATCGCAACACTAGGTGGCTCGCTCTTCCTGGCCCTGTCCTCGGCCGTGACTATACTGTAGAGGAGCCCGAGGTTATCAAATTCCGGGAGACGCTCGAGGCAGAGAGGCGCATGGTGGGCTCTTGGGTTAGTCGAGCTGAGGGAGTGAGTCAAGCTTCCGGGGGCGGTAGTCAGATCGGGGAAGGGAAAGACTTCCAGAGATCTCCTCCTAAGTCCCTCGAGCAGTCTCGTAGTCGCTCCGGTTGAAGGTTGAAGGCCGAGTATGCTCGGTAAAACTTATAAAAATTTGAACAAGTCCTTTATTTTGCTAGTCGAACAATTACATTTCCGTTTTAATTCGACCCTTTGTGCGTGCTCGGGAGAGCTCTTTTGATGCCCCACTCACTTGGGTTCATATCCTTTTGTAAATCAACAATGCTTCTCCTTTTGCCCGACGAGGCCTTATGCTAATCGCTCGTTTCTTCTCTTTTGCATTTCTTGTCTTTAGTTTTGGTATGTCGCAAAGTATTATGCGAGTTTTCATAATATGCTTCTGCAGGTACTTGTTTCTCCTTCGTTGGACATAGAAAAAATTCTAAGTATGCGTCGTCGGACGCTTGTAATATATATCTCAAACTTCGCCTATCTAGATCAACTTAGCGGTTGGTCGGCCACTTGGGCTAACAACTTAGCAATTCACGCGGTTCCGGACTTCTCCTTTGAAAAAAATTCTTAAGTATTGAAATTCGCCTGTCGGGCGCCTCGCAGGTCGACTATCCTTGCTAGTCGTCCGCCGTGTGTTTTCCTTGCTAGTCGGCCGCCCAGTGTTTCCGAAAAACTTAGACAAAATATCACCAAATATGAATCGAAACTTAGACAAAATTTCACCAAGTATGAATCATGGTGCTCGAGCTCTCCATTCCCTTGATACCTAGACAAAATTTCACCAAACATGAATCGAAACTTAGACAAAATTTCACCAAGTATGAATCCTGGTACTCGGGCGCTCCATTCCCTTGATACCTTCGGACGCTTCATGAATGAATGTTAGTCGGGCAACCTTAATTGCCAATGCAGTCGGCCCTTAGGTAATTAAGTGTGTCGTCGAGCACACTTTTTTCCCTTACAATTTTTTCTCAAAAAATTAAAGGAAAAAATCTCTTGTGGACGATGGAATAGTTATGGTCTTCAGACCATTTTTGAAGCTTGGCCGAGGAGCATGTCGTCGCACCCTTGTGCATCCTCTGACCCAAAAATTTTCCGAATTTTTTTTCCGAGATATCTTTTTCTTGTCTTGAAAAACCAAGAAGATTAATTTTTTGCCTTTCGACCCTTATTTCTTTCCTTCGGAGCTTCTTATCTAGTTTCGTATTTTTGTGTTGCCTTTCGTGGATTTATATTTGCCTTTCGCGCAAAACAAGACAATATTTCAAACTGAAAGAGTTGCATTGATTTGACGGAAATTCAATTACAACGGTGGGCTTCGAGACCATGCCAAAGGGCGAAACAAAAACTGAACTAGAAATCATAAACTGGCGAAAGGGGGCCTTTCACAGGAGCTCATCAAAACATTGCATAATTCTCCAATGCCTTCTAGGCATAAAACCTCTGAAGATTGGTGGTGTTCCAAGTGTTCTTCAACTCATTTCCTTCGGCATCTTCCAAGCGGTAACTTCCATTGGAGTTGGCTTCTACTATCTTGTAAGGTCCTTCCCACTTAGGTTCCATCTTGTGTGGATTTCCTAGGATATCTGCCTTGCGGAGTACCAAGTCTCCGACTTGAAAGTCTCTGTCCTTGACATGCTTGTTGTAGGACTTTGCGACAATGGCTTGGTATCTCAAGATGTTTGCCAATGCTGTGGTCCTTGACTCTTCGAGCATTTCCAGATCGAACATCCTTGCTTCATGGTTGTCCTCCGGTTGGTAGCCTTGAATTCTCAACGTTTCTTGCACAATCTCGGTCGGGATAACTGCCTCCGAACCATAGACAAGGGAGAATGGAGTTTCCCTTGTTGCTGTCTTTGAAGTGGTGCGGTATGCCCAGAGGACTCCATCAAGTTGCTCAACCCAACTTCCTTGGTACGCTGAAAACCTTTTCTTCAAGCTCCTTACGAGCGTCTTGTTGGTGGACTCAGTTTGGCCATTAGCTTGGGGATATCCCACTGAAGTAAAGGGCCTTTCGATCTTCATCCTTTCACACCATGTGTTGAACTTGGCTCTGGAGAACTGAGAACCGTTGTCGGACAGAAGGACCCTCGACAAGACAAAGAGACATACAATGTTCCTCCAGACAAAATCCATAACCTTCTTCTCGCTGATCACAGAAACCGCTTCCGCCTCTGCCCATTTGCTGAAGTATTCTACCGTGACAATGATGAACTTCTTTTGTTCGGTTCGTTTGGGCAATGGTCCGACTATGTCTATTCCCCATGTGTCGAAGGGACATGTGATCTTGGAAGGAATAAGCGGTCTTGCGGGCGCATGATCGGGGGTCGCAAAGTATTGACATTCCTCGCACTTGCGCACAAATTGCGCAGCATCCTCTCGCACCGTTGGCCAATAAAATCCTCGGCGAATAATCTTCTGAGCTAAGGCTCTTCCTCCCGAGTGGTTTCCACAGCTCCCTTGGTGCATATTGCTTGGACTTCGTTGTCGCTAACACATCTAAGGTGTGTGCCTCTGAAGGATCTCTTGTAAAGATATGTCCCTTGGACAAAGTATCTCACTGCTCTTCCCTTGATCCTCCTTGCTTTCGCACAGTCCCTCGGGAGGATTCCATGCATCAAATAAGCCGCGATAGGTTGCATCCAACTTGGGGTTGTATCAATAGTGAACATGCCTTGCGTACGTTTTTGAGAACTTGCGATGGACGAAAGCTCCATCTTCAGAGGTATCACATTTCGAGTGTCTACGCATCCGGACGCTGATGCATATTTGGACAAGGCATCCGCCTTACCATTGAGTTCTCTTGCAAATTTCTCTACTTGGCATTCTTCAAATTGTGTCATTTCTTCTTTGATAGCGTCCTTGTACTCTAGCAAGGAGCTCTTCTTCGGTTTGAATGCTCCGGCCAACTGCCTCTCTGCCAATTGTGAGTCGGTAAAAAGCTTGATTTTCTACACCTGAAGTGCTTTGGACATCCGGAGACCAATCAGAATCGCTTCATTGTTTGAGACCGAAAAGCCTAAGGTCACAGCGTATTCTAACTCGGCTCCTCCGGGATTCCTGAGGTAGATTCCAATTCCTTCGGACCTCCCGCAAGACGAACCATCAACTTGTAAAATCCAAACATCTCCATGATCTTTTGGATCTTTTGGTTCGGGGAGCATTATTTCTCGAACTGGTTCCTTCGGACCCTTTCCTGTTTCCTCCGGACCTTTTTCTGCTTCCTCCGGAACTTCCGCTCCGGATTTTGGTCCTTGGACGACAATCTGAGAATTTGCTTCTTCCATTGCCACATCGTTGAGAAGGAATATGTGGCTGGGTGTGTACTCTTTCATTTGGTAATTGGTCTCAGGGCAATAGAGCATGGCAGTCTTCG
Source organism: Plantago ovata (assembly GCA_028274465.1). NCBI lineage: Eukaryota > Viridiplantae > Streptophyta > Magnoliopsida > Lamiales > Plantaginaceae > Plantago > Plantago ovata. The sequence continues at coordinate 51,744,912 of CM051458.1, forward strand.
GCATTGGACATATCAATTTCCCGACTAGCTTGGGCTAGTTCCTTGGATCCCTTCAATGCCGCTTCTAGAGCTTTGAAATGTTCACTGACTTTAGGTCCTTGGGAGTCGATCATCATAGCTGAATCAGATTGTGCTTCCTTTGGGTCGACGTCCATAGGGTCCTTGGCGGGATACTCGGCCAAGAAATCCGCTAGGACTTGAGCTTTTTTGGCGAATGGAGCTTGGTAGTCAATGTCGAACTCACTAAGATCGATCGCCCATCTTGCTAGTCTTCCGCTCATTTCAGGTCGCCCTAGGACTTGCTTGAGAGGTTGGTTTGTTAAGACAATCACATTGTGTGCACCAAAGTATGGTTTGAGCCTCCTTGCGGTGTAGACCAAGGAAAATGACAACCTTTCAATGTCTAAATATCTCATCTCCGCACCTGTGAGTGCCTTGCTCAAATAATAAATCGGCATATGATCATTCCCTTGGATCCGTACCAGGACGGAACTTGTTGCCTCCGGAGTGGTTGCAAGGTAGAGATATAATGGTTCTCCGTCGACCGGATTGGACAACAAAGGTGGCGACAACAAGTATTGCTTCAGTTTCTCAAAGGCTTCTTCGCATTCCTTTGTCCATTCGAACTGATTACTCTTCCTCAGGACCTTGAAGAAAGGCAGATTCTTCTCGGCCGATCTTGAGATAAAACGGCTTAGGGCGATGGACTTCCCAACCAATTGTTGTACCTCATTGAGTGTCTTTGGCTGCAGAAGGTCAAGTATGGCTCTGATCTTTTCTGGATTTGCTTCAATTCCCCTTTCGGTAACCACGTAACCAAGGAACTTGCCTCCCTTGACACCAAATGTGCACTTTGTCGGATTAAGCTTCATGCCATATTTCCTCAGGACCGCGAAACACTTATTAAGGTGCTCGACGTGTTAATTTTCCTTTATGCTTTTCACTAGCATGTCGTCGACATAAACTTTCGTGGTTTTGCCTATCTCGTCCTTGAACATCTTGTTCACTAGGCGTTGGTAGGTCGCCCCCGCGTTTTTTAGTCCGAAGGGCATGACGTTGAAGTAGTAGACATTGCCATTGGCGAACAAGGTTGTCTTTGGTATGTCGTCCCTTGCAATTTTGATTTGATAAAAGCCTTGGTAGGCATCCATGAAGCTAAGTAGTGCACATCCGGCGGTGGAATCCACAAGTTGATCAATCCTAGGAAGGGGATAAGGATCCTTCGGACAAAACTTGTTAAGGCGAGTGAAGTTGTTGCACATTCTTGATGAACGGAGATTTGCCGGGTCTCGATTCAGCAAATAAATTTGTAATTAGCCAAAGGCAATCCACAACTACAACGAAAACCGTAGTGTAGCAGTAGAATGACTCGAGTATCGTTCTCTCAGGGCTATAACTAGCTTTATCTATTTAACAAGAGAATATAAAACAGCAGACAGATAGCAGAAGGGGGTTTCTAGCAGATAATGGAGATTGGTGATAGTATGGTCCTTCTTAGCATAACGGGTCGATAATCATGCATAAATTCCTCGGTCTTGCATAGAGATCTTTGAATCAATCTAGTGTCCTGTTGCAAATATTAAGCACTACGAAGATAATTGGTCTGACAAGTCAATCACTATTGTCCTAATGTGTTCCGTAATTAATCAACACTACGAAGACAATTGGTCTGATGGTTGACAAGTGTCCAATTGTGCATAATAATTAATACAACATACGAGAATTTAGGATGTGCTTGATCAACGAAACAAAGCAATGACACGGAGTATAATGCGCGATATAGCCATTAGCATGATTATCTTCCCTTCGCTAAGAATTCACATACTACCACCAACGATAAGTTTAGCTACTCATAATAGGCATACAATCAACAGAAATCATAGAAGAAAACATATTGAAAGATATATAAAATAAGTAGATTAAACTGTAAGATACAAGTTACCGAAGGTTGTCAATCTCCGAAGAATTGCGATCCTACGTGCTCCAATCTGCTATGAAAAAGTATCCCCTAAGCTACAGAACTCCCAGGACAGGCCCCGGGAAGTTCCTACCTAAAACTATAGAGAGGTGAGAAAGTAGGTCTGGAAAGATATGATTTTCGGAGAAAACTGAGCAACTATATATAGGCCCCGAAATATTGTGGGGCGGTTCGCCCCACACACCGGGCGGTTCGCCCGGTGTGGGGCGGTTCGCCCCAGAGAAAAACTCGCGGAATTCCTTGTTTTCGACGCGTTTTTGGATTTCTTCCCCTTTTCGGACTCGGTTTCTGACTTCTAGTAGCCTTCTAACCTCCAGATTCGGCCCCTAGACTCCAAATCCCATCCGGAAACCTTCAGATATTCGAAATAGGCTTCTGGAACACCAATTCCTTGTCAACTTCAATATAATTTCCCGGAAATCTTCGAATTTCAACTAAAACCTGTAAAATAAAATCTAAAGGGAAACGTGACACTATTCTAATAAAATGCATTAAAATATAGCTAAATTAACATAGAGGATAGCTAAAATAGGTGAAAAAGACTCGAATGAAAGTGTAAAATACACATTCATCAAACTCCCCAAACCGAACCTTTGCTTGTCCTCAAGCAACTAAGCAAGACTCTAATACAAAAAACATGCAAGACACAAAATGGAGTTTCATGCCAAATAAAATGAACTAATCTACTGAATCTACCAAATAACACATGAACAAGAACCATATAAATCAAAGCATGAATATAGCTTGAAGAATACCTCGATTGACTTATACACACCCACATAAGCACTTATGTCAAGACAAGATAGTCTCTCGTAACATTCTCTACCTGGACCTAGTCAGTGACGACGTAATGAAGCATGCTAAGATACGAATGGTTGCCCCGTGCCTATGAAACTGAGGACTTACTACTGTTCCACCATGTTAAGACTTTTCCTCAAAAGAGGTCGAACCAGTACTGGCTCTCATCAAACGAAGGAGGGTTCCCTATAAAAGATAACACTCCCCTATTCTACCCATCTCTCATGTAAAGTCTTAAGCTATTCACCACTTCCTGAATGGCAGGACGAGGGTGGTCTAGAACAGATGACACTTAAGACAAAAAAGATAAAAAATAGAAAATTACAACACGATTACGAACATTACAAAAATGGAAAAGACTCAACACTTTGCTAAACTGCTATTTGGCTTTCTTTTTTGGACCCTTCTTTGCTTTTTCGGGGTCTTTTCTTTTTTCTTTTTTTTTTCTTTCCAGATTCTTTTTTCTTTTTTTTCTTTTTCTCTTTTTTTCTGGAATTTTTCTTCCTTTTTTTTTTCGATTTTTCTAGCCAGCAGTAGCATAACAAAAAGAGAAACAAAATGACTCACACGACTTCCCCAAACCTATTCGAAAGAATAGGTTGGAGTACAAAATTTACGGAAAAGAAAAAAAAAACAAACTCACGATACGAAAATGAAAAATAGAAACAAGTCTAATGATGGTGTAACCCCCCCCCAAACCTATTCGGAAGAATAGGTTATAAACAAAGGATCACACAATCTCACACTACCTCCTTCCTAGGCATTTAGCAATCTCAAAGCATGGTGAAGACTTGTTGCCTCTTAGGTACATAATTACTCGGGAAACAACCATAAGACCCTGACATGCATCATCCTATTATAAAGGCCTTCGTGAACCGCAGTAGAGAAAACACCACTAAGTGATGTCGAGACTACCAAGCTTAACTAAGTGCAATACATAAATGTGACAAGCCAAGCGAGAAAAACCTCAAACAAATTCATAGAGATGAAGCATACGATTAATGGCATGGTTAGTTGATCTACCCAATAAAAAAGTTCAAAAAATTCGGCAATAAACTCCATATAAAACATGCAAGACTATCCTAGGATGAATGTAGTGAATGCAACCTAAAAAATCTAAGAAAGCAATAAACGTGCAAATGCAAATGCAGACGGATAAAGCATGCGAGGTACTATCCTCATCCTACCAATACCAAGCTCCAAACTAACAATATCAGATCACTTAAATCCCATCCCCCCTCATGAAATTAACGCTAGTCCCTAGCAGTAAGAAAATGAGGAAATAAGATGTGATACTAGATGTTACCCCATGGTTTGGCCTCGGTCGGCTGAGTATGCTGCTTGTGAGTTATTGGGCCTGCTCTGGGAGCTTTATAGGGTGTCATCAGATCTTCTGGTAGGCGTGGTAGTTTCAATTATGGGCCGGATAGGAACAACTCCTCCGTTAGTATCATCATTGCCCGTATGGCCTTCATTGTCACTACTGTCACGCACATCCTCACTAGTAGATTTGTAGTGGCAGGTAGAATTCTCAAGATTAGCCGCCGCTGTTATGGAATCCTCCATCCTGAAGCCCTCCAATAGGATGTGAACTGTTGAAGGGAAAAGGGCAGTGGTATCAGGACCTCCCCCTCCAACGTTTTACACCACGAGAAGGTTTCAGTAAGCTGCTCGGATACTCAGAAGTCTTCTACCTTTTTCTCCAATTTCGACCACATTCTCTACGGTGGATCCGACCGATGTCTATATGATGCTCACTTTAGAGGCAGGCAAGGGGCACCCCAACGAGGGGCTGGGCACCCATGTCATTATGTTGTGGAACCAAGCTAGCGCTTCAGAACCTTCTAGCAACTTCGAACTCAAGATTGAATTCGTCGCGGCGAGAATGTCTCGGTGCCTTCCAGTTCATTCGAACTCTGTAGTCCTCGTGATGGAGTGATGACGTAATAATGGTTTCTGTCCCTTCGGTGGTGCATGAATAGGCATAGGATTCCTTACTCCTGGTGTACTCTAGCTCCTCCTCTTGGATAATCCACGACGTTGTTGCAAAACCCCTTGGCTCGAACGCACATCTATCGAGGTCACCTTCCTTGACATGGTTTCTCATAGCAATCATACGTGAATGCTCTTTTCCCTTGGTATGGTACCTACAAACAGCGGTTAGCACCTCGTATGACACAAAACTTACTCAAATACATACTAGTGTAAAAGTGAAACACACAAGTGATAAAATCATCAATCGAGCTCCCCAAACCGTAATGTCTAGCCTAGCTTCTTCATCATGCAACATACCAATGTAACTACTACAAGCAATACATCACATCATGCTCTTACTAGACAGCCAATATCCTTGATAACAAGGCTCAATTCGTACCATAGCAGCGAAAAAATCAACCGTCATAAATCCTCATACTCAACTATTAAGCATTCTATTGTCAAACCCACCAACATTACATTAATAAACACAATCATATGCAAGAAATCAAAGATAAAGACATATTGCAGAACAAGATATATCTTCTAGTAGCAAAATACCCAAATCAACAATCCAAGCAAAATTGAGCATGCAATTGACAGTAAATAACATGTCTAATCATACAAACAACATAGCCATGCATCAAATAAGCATAATTGAAGCTCAAATTAGAAAACCCCCAAATTCGAAAATAAGGGTTCTAAGGATGATACCTCAGATCTGAAAATCTAACGCTTTAGGACGAAATCTGTTTGGATGGGATGATAGATCATGTAATAGGCTTCGAATTAAGCTAAAGAACACTCAATTTGGTCAAGAAATGAAGAAGTTATGAAGATTTGAAGAAGAAATTGCGTTTTTCGGGTTTTTTGGGTGGAGGAATGATGAAATATGAAGAAAATGAGGTTTTGGGGAAGAAATCCGTGTTTTTGAACATCTGGAGCCGTGGGGCGGTTCGCCCACGTGCGGGGCGGTTCGCCCCCCACGTGGGGCGGTTCGCCCCGTGCTCCCCAATGCGGGGAGACGGTTTCCGACTTCAGAAAATGCGGTTTTTATCCCCGAAACTAATTTTTTCAAAAAACCACTCGAAAAATCTCACTCAAACATAAGCATATACGACACAGACATGAACAAATTCGCATACGAGAAGCAAATAGTTCAAGAATGAATACATGCAGAAAAGCAGTAAAGAAAGCGATAAAAATTCCGGGTTACCTCCCGGATAGCGTCATTGTTTAAAGTCTTTGACTCGACTCCTGTCTGCGCCTATCTCTTCTTTTTGCGGGTACTAGGCTTCCCCTTCATTGATCTCCTTTCCATGCCACGAACCTGTGAATAAGAAAGAATATAGGCTGCAAGACCACAGTAGTGAGTAGTAATATCAGGCGGTTCAGGTGGATCAGGTATGGCTTGCAACACGTGTTGCTTGCCATCCACTTCAATAGTGCAAGTTCTTTGGTAAATGTCCATCACGGAGCGTAGTTTGGTCAAGAACGTTTGCCCTAAGAGTATGACATCCCCCGTTCCAGGTGCAAACGCCGGCATAACTACAAAATTGGTGTATATAGATGCTTCACCAATCTTGACCAACACATTTTTCACAACGCCCTCGGGTCTCATAAAGGATCCATCCGCCAGTTGCACAATAGCCCTTTGCTCAGATAGTTTTCCAAGGTTGCTCTTTTCAAACACATTCAAAGGAATTATGTTCGAGTAGGATCCCGTGTCTAGTGTGGCACGGACATCTTCAAGCTCACCAATCCCTACTTTAACATCGAAACTTTTAGGGAGTGGTTCGGGATCCTCTTGCTCCTCATCACTTGCGTCAGAACCAAGGTCCTTCTCTTCTTCCTCATCCTGTAGAAGTTCTTCCTTCATGCAACACTCGCACCTAACAACCTTCCTGATGGTGATTTCGTCAGGTACATCACGAGCCAATGTAATGGCATTCGACTTCACAGTGCTGCTAGGCAGTTTGCCTTGTTCCCTACTTGCTCCTCGGTCGATCAACTCTTGCATCTTTTGATGGGCAAGCCTAGTGCTCTCTTCCAACTTATCAAGCCTTGCCCTAGTCTTCTCGGAATCTTCTTCATAACGTTTGAGAAAACTTTGTGTATGATCGACCATCTTTTGCAAGTTCTCCATCAGTTGAGCCGACTTCGACTTCGGTGGCTCTTTCGGAGCGGGGTTTTCGCAGTGGTCATTACCATAGTTCAACCTACTACGGTCTTGGTTAGGTCCATAAGTTTGGTTAGCCAGTGCATATCCTTGATTGCTACGGTATCCCCTTCTCCAAAATCCACCTCGAGGATTCCTACCGTCTTGTCCGTAGCTAACTTCTTGAGTACCAAACTCCGTAGCAAAGGCTTCTTCTTCGACTCCTCGAGCCCAGTTGCCATCATCGTATGCCAGCTCCGATCTACACATATGAGCCCCATGCCCATAGTTCTTGCATATTCGGCATACTTCATTCGAAATAGTTGTTCCGGTGGCGCTCTTGAGGACTTGCTTCAATTCGTTGGTAAAGCACTCGAATTGATCCCCATTCCCCCTATACATAGGGGCTTGTTGAGTCGGTGGAGCTTCAGGTCCGCGTCTCCTAACCATTGCTCTTGGGTCTTTGAACTGTGAACCCTTAGCAAGCCTTTCAAAAACTGCCCAGACGGCTTCTGCGGTTTCTTCCCAAATATTGCCTCGGCATTGGAAATCCACCACTTGTTGGTTCTCGAAGGTTAGTCCATTGTAGAAGTGTTGGACTAGGTCGGAAAGTTCAAAACCATGGTGAGGGAACTTGTTCGTGAGATCTTGGAACCTCTCGAACACGGTGTAGATGGTCTCATCATAGTCCTGCTTGAATCCAGTGATCTGCGCCTTTAGCGCGGTAGTCAAGGTGTGAGGGAAGTATTTCTCCATGAAAGCTGAAAAAACCTTCTCCCAAGTGTCCAGCGAGCCTGCTGGAAGAGAACTTAACCATGACTTGGCTCTGTCACCAAGTCCCATAGCAAAAACCTTCATCCTCAAGTCATCCGTTGTTATGTCAGCTCCGGGTCGTGGGAGTTGGTTGACGAAATAATCGATATCGTGCAAGTACCCCATTACATCTTCCCTTGATAAGCCATAGAACCTCGGAAGTTGTTGGAATGCGTGGTTCTTGATCTCCAGATCTCGGGTTGCAGACGAAAGAACGATCGCCGGTCCCCTCATACGATCCTTGGTGGGTTGAACCCATGCCTTCAGTGGTCTAGCTTCTGCCATTCCGTCGATTTCTTTGAAGAGACTGAGTAGAGATTCAGAGAAATCGGTTTCCTCTATTTCCTCTAGTGCGCGCCTTTCAAGTAGTCGCCTTCTTTGGTGGTAGACTCTGTCGATCTCAGCAATTGAATTAGCAAGCGGTGTTCCTGCAGAACGTGTATGCGGCATACACTATCTGTAACAGACTAGGAAAGGTGATTAGAAACAAACTAGGAAAGCAGTATCAGAGAGAGATTAAAAAGGAAAACTAAAACTAGTAGAATTAGGAATCTAAAGCTGAAAATATAAACAAATTAAATAGAAATAAGGAGTATATTCCCCGGCAACGGCGCCAATTTGATGAACGGACATTTGTCGGGTCTCGATTCAGCAAATAAATTTGTAATTAGCCAAAGGCAATCCACAACTACAACGAAAACCGTAGTGTAGCAGTAGAATGACTCGAGCGTCGTTCTCTCAGGACTATAACTAGCTTTATCTATTTAACAAGAGAATATAAAACAGCAGACAGATAGCAAAAGGGGGTTTCTAGCAGATAATGGAGATTGGTGATAGTATGGTCCTTCTTAGCATAACGGGTCGATAATCATGCATAAATTCCTCGGTCTTGCATCGAGATCTTTAAATCAATCTAGTGCCCTGTTGCAAATATTAAGCACTACGAAGATAATTGGTCTGACAAGTCAATCACTATTGTCCTAATGTGTTCCGTAATTATTCAACACTACGAAGATAATTGGTCTGATGGTTGACAAGTGTCCAATTGTGCATAATAATTAATACAACATACGAGAATTTAGGCTGTGCCTGATCAACAAAATAAAGCAATGACACGGAGTATAATGCGCGATATAGCCATTAGCATGATTATCTTCCCTTCGCTAAGAATTCACATACTACCACCAACGATAAGTTTAGCTACTCATAATAGGCATGCAATCAACAGAAATCATAGAAGAAAACATATTGAAAGATATATAAAATGAGTAGATTAAACTGTAAGATACAAGTTACCGAAGGTTGTCAATCTCCGATGAATTGCGATCCTACGTGCTCCAATCTGCTATGAAAAAGTATCCCCTAAGCTACGGAACTCCCAGGACAGGCCCGGGAGGTTCCTACCTAAAACTATAGAAAGAGGTGAGAAAGTAGGTCTGGAAAGATATGATTTTCGGAGAAAACTGAGCAACTATATATAGGCCCCGAAATACTGTGGGGCGGTTCGCCCCACCTCTGGGCCGGTTCGCCCTAGAGAAAAACTCGCGGAATTCCGCGTTTTCGACGCGTTTTTGGATTTCTTCCCCTTTTCGGACTCGGTTTCTGACTTCTAGTTGCCTTCTAACCTCCAGATTCGGCCCCTAGACTCCAAATCCCATCCGGAAACCTTCAGATACTCCAAATAGGCTTCTGGAACACCAATTCCTTGTCAACTTCAATATAATTGCCCGGAAATCTTCGAATTTCAACCAAAACCTGTAAAATAAAATCTAAAGGGAAACGTGACACTATTCTAATAAAATGCATTAAAATATAGCTAAATTAACATAGAGGATAGCTAAAATAGGTGAAAAAGACTCGAATGAAAGTATAAAATACACATTCATCAATTCTCCATTTCCCTTCACCTTTCTCTACTAGGACCACATTGCAAACCCAATCTGAGTATCTTACTTCTTTGATGTGTCCCGCCTTCAAGAGCCTCTGGACCTCGGCTTCAATGATGGCATTATCCTCCGGACCGAAATCTCTTCGCTTCTCGCGAATATGGGTGATTTTAGGCTCTAAGTTCAAATGGTGAACTGCGACGCTAGGGTCGATTCCTTTGAGATCCTCCGTACTCCACGCTAATACGTCATTGTTGTCCCTCAGGCATTGGATGACTTTCATTCCTACCTCGGTGGTCATCTCTGTTCCTATCCTTGTGACCTTGTCGGGAGACCCTTCTACCACTTGAATTTCTTCCAAAGCTTCTTTTGCTTCAATTTTGTTCTCTTAAAAAAATGCTTTTTTCTTCGAGGTCGGAGGGATGGGAGGAATTACTTGGTACTCTTCGAACTCTTTTACCTCTGCCACCGCTAAACTTTGTTCTTTCCTCTGGACCGTCTTTCTTCGCCTTACTGCCGGACTAGGTTTTTTAGACTTCCTTCGAGTCCGGGTCGCTCGGATGGAGTAAAAAGCATTTGCTCCCGCTTCCGAACCTCTGTCTCCTAGGGCGAAACGTGCGCTCGAGGTCACACTTGTGGAAAGAGTATAACACTCCCACGCCTCCCTTATGTTCCCGATTACTTGTCCTATGGCTCCGTCGTCGCAAGGAAACTTCATGCGGTTGTGGACGGTTGAAACAACAGCTTTGAATTGAGATAAGGCGGGTCGCCCTATCACCACATAATAGTCGAAAGGAATGTCACCTACTAAGAATGTAACCGACTTTGTTATTCTGCAAGGATCCTTTCCCATGGACACTGGTAGGATCATGCTTCCGAGGGGCATTATGGGTTGTCCTCCGAACCCTACTAGGGTGCTCACCACTTCTTTCAATCCTTCCTTCGGGTCGATTTTCATCTTTTTTAGAGTACTTGTAAAGATGAGATTGGCTGAGCTCCCGGTGTCTACTAGTATCTTTGGGACTTCAAAGCAAAAAATGTCGAGCGACACTACCAGAGGAACACTTGGTCTTGAGTGCACTACAAGAAATCAGGCATTTAGCGACGGATAAGTAGATACGGATACTATCCATCGCTAACTAGCGACAGATCGCTACGATTAGCGACGGATAAGGACGAACTGCGCTCTAAGCCCAGTTCGTCATTGGGAAGGGTGAATCGGCATCTACCTAGCGACGGATACACATCATCCGTCGCTAAAGTAGTGACGGATAAGTCTATGCGTCGCTAAATTAGTGACGGATAAGTCTATGCGCCGCTAACTCTGTTGACCAGAATAAAGAAAATTGAAAAAAAATAAATAAATGAACACCTAGCGACGGATAAGTCGATCCGTCGCTAAGTGCCGACTATACAGACGATGGCGTCTGTTACAGATTCATTCTCCATTCTCAACCCTAACTCCTTTCATTTCTTCTCTTCTTCTTCCCCAATTGTAAGCCCCACATCCACCACCGCATCCACCACCGGAGACCGCCACTAACGAAGACCACATCCACTACCGGAGACCGCCCACCGCCTTCTCTTCTCCGATTCGATCTCTGCCCAGTAAGTTTCTCTCATTATATATTACATTTCAATTTTAATTTCATTTCTTAATTCCTCTCTTTGGGTGAAATTGGTAGATCGAGCCACCTCCTCCATCTTGTCCTCTCCGATTCAATCTCTGAGATCTTCTCCTCTCCGATTCAATCACTGCCCAAATAAAAGGTTGGAACCCTAACCCTAATTTTTGGGGCTTTCTAAATTTTGTGCTTAATTATGATGTTTCTAGTTGTAAATTGTTATATTATATATGTTGTATAGCAAGAATTATTTTAAATTATATTTTTTCGATTTATTCTGTAATTTTATAAATTAGTTTGAATTAATTAGATGGTGTTAATTGATTATGTTAACTGTAATTAGTATGTAATTAGTATAAGTTAGATTAATTCATTTAAATAAAATTGGTTAATTCATTTTGGTTAATTTTTAGTTAAGAAATTTAGAGTATTCTGTGTACGTAGTTAGTTCTGCCTAGTTAGTTTGATTAATAAATTATATTAAAATTCTGCGTATTTAGTTCTGTTAATTATAATTTTGTTAATCAATAGATTAATAATAATGTTATTTTGTTAAATTTGGTGTGCATTGAGTAAACAGTACGAACTCCCTTAATTCCAAGGCTCCGTATACACTTAAATTACAATTAAATGTACCTGGGGTCTTGTAACTGATAGTGTATATGTCCTAGAGACAGTCTTTATTAAGGGCAGACAACCCTTATTAAGGGCATATATGTACTATTACACAGGTGAACGTAATATAATATATGTTTGTTTGTTTGACTATTTTGAGTATCGCTTTCATATTTATATTACACCAGGCATATAACATGTCATATCTCTATTCCTGTCTGTATTGATATCAAACATGTCCCCTCGGATAGATGACCGATCACACAGATAGTGGGAGCTATGTGAGTTATCATCTATCCCAAACTCTCCCTAGTCGAGGTTCATCTCGGATGTAGGGGTCTGAATGAACCAGGTGAGACTAGTATGCGTGGAGGTTATACTTGTTAGAGCAAGTGTGAGCCGACCCCACGGCCACGGAACGGATTGTTAGACAATCTAGAAACGTTCCCATAACTCCGCATAGTTGTTCGAAGGGTGATTACCAAACAATGGAAGTACTCACCGGAAACTCCCATCGATGTATACTCTACACCGAAGTGTCTATGGGAACCGGAAAATTGTCGAAGTGATGTCAGTCGTCCTTTGGACTTACAAGACTTTATCATCACATTTGTTGCCCCATATCCTTGGTGGACCCGTCGATGTCAGCTCTGAATAAGCAGTTGACCCAAGACACGATCCACGATTATGGCTACATACAAATGGGGGTGATAAGTGATTCTGTGAAGGATTCATCTCTCACGTGTAGCACATGAGAGCACTGCTCATAGTCGTTCATAGTTGTGATTGGTTAAACCGCTGGCCAGCGTATCAATATTATTATGATAGTCATAATAGATATTCGATTCACCAAACAACTCACTGAAGACGCCCGTGGATGTATTATTGGGATAGACACTTCATCGATCCTAGATGCATTCGAGTTAGTCAGATGAAGGGACGTTACCATCGCCGCGTTGAGCGCAACAGACTTCACAACGAAAGGGTTTGCTTTGAGAAACCTCTCAACCATCCTCATGTATTAATATTGCAAATGGAACCATCTAGGAATTCCATGTTGCCTAGTGTAGCACTTGCTTAATACAATGAGGCCCTATGGGTCACACTATGTGGTGATTCAGCTTATCCGAATATCCTTGAAGATGGAATCGCAATTAATTTCGAATTAATTGTGATCGATGAATTATAATTGATTTGGAATTAATTATAATTATTTGTGGTTGAATTAATAATTTGGAATTATTAATTGAATTGGTTAATTGTATTTTATGTAAATACAATTAAAGATTATATTTTAGAAATATAATAGAGGTTTGATTTGAAAGGATATGTTAATTTAGAATTAATATATGCACATGGGCAAAATCTACTTGGAGTTTGAATTGCCTTAGAATTATAAGTGGGTCCCAAAATCGGGACCCACCTAACCCCCTTGATGAGCCGCGTGACCAGTAGTAGTATGGGGAGGAGTTCGACTCCTTCCCATATTAGAAGTCAAGGAATAAGTTAGATTTCCTGATTGAGTTTTAACTTGATTGAGAATGAATCTAGACTTAAATTGGTTTTCTTGTGCAATAAGAATTAGATTTTTATTCCTTTATGAAGTCTAATTGATTCTTCTTTAGGCTTCTATTGACTACTATATATAGTAGACTATTAGAGAGCTTTTGACATGGTGAATTCTGAATCATTCTTTCTACCAATTTTTTTAGAGAAAATAAAAAGCTCTCCCCTACCTCTCTATAGCCGCGTGCGCCACCTTCCAACCGGAGGAAAATCGTCGCCCCATCTTCTTGGCCACATAAAGAATATCCTAGCATTCTTTCCGATAAGCTGTTCATCCGTGGGTACCAAGGTTGAGGTTCAAAGAGCCGGAAACTAACTTTTATTGTCTTGCAGATAATCAAAGTATTGCAGATATCTCGACTTCGACGAAGGAGAAGATTCACCGGACTATTACGAAGACTTCATCGATTGGCATATCGATTCAATACCTATTCTTGCTTTTGGAGTATTGTAAGTCTTCTGATTAATGTGTTTATTATATATATATGCAATTGATTCTATGATTAATTCGATTTTCGAAAGTTTTGTTTTTATATAAGTTTAGAATTTATATTTTTCAAAAAAAAAAAAAATTATATATATATCTATCTATCTAGCTATATATATATATATATATATATATATATATATATATATACATATATATATATATATATATATATATATGTACATATATATATGTGTGGGTGTGTGTGATATATATATATATATAATCCCGTCCCCGTACATATATATATATAGATATATATAAATATATATATATATATATATATATATATATATATATATATATATATATATATATATATACATATATATATATATATATATGTATATATACATATATATATATATATATATATATATATGTATATATATATATATATATATATATATATATATATTTAATTTTTCCGGGTTGGACCCAAAATCGAATTTTTAGAAATTTTGGGGATTGAATTTATATTTGGAATATAAATATGATTTAATTGTAATTATTCTTAATTAGAGGGGTTAAATTTAATTAGTATTAAGTTGAGGGGCTTATTTGTGATTTATCAATTTATTGTGTATTGCAAATAAGTCTTTCTACTTTTGAATTTTTAATTTAACACCTCCAAGGTTTCGAAAATTACAATTGAGTCCTTTGGGTTTTGAAAATTGCTACCTGGTCAATAGAATTTTCGATTTTTCAATCTAGTCTAGATTTTCAATTTTTTCATAGAGATTATAAGTATGGGATTATAATTTTCATAATGAAATTATGAAGTCATTTGGCATCCACATAGGCTACTACTTGTTTGTTTGCTCGATATGCTATTGTTTTACAATGCATTTTTAAATACCACGTATTTTACTTTCCGTTCGACCGCTATGCATGCGAGGGTAGGCGGCGCCCTCTTATTTGTCGGACCGCATATTTTTATGTATGGGTAGGCGGCGCCCATTATGTGCTTGACCGCGTTTAGAACTAGAATGGATAGGCGGCATCCATTACGTGTAGACCGCTCATGCATGATGGGTAGGTGGCGCCCTTATTTGTTTGTAGATGACTGATAACAACCCTCAAACTACAAGCCCCAACCAATATAAGTGCAGAAACATGTATACGTATGTGTTTCTGAGATGCTTTCCATGGGGTGCTTTAATTCTGAACTTTCATTGCGTTTCTCTGTATTGGCGACCTCGTCTTGCAGACTCGCAGTGATCGTCAGATTAGAGTAAGCCTATGGTTGTAACTTACTGCATATTGTATCTAGCGACCTCAATAGGTACAATATGTAGAGCGTCTGGTTAAATTAGATTTAACACCCAAGAGTTGCGTGACGCATTTGGAAAGTCCTACCGGTTATATTATGTTATGCGACCAGCCCCCGTAGGAGTATAGCATAGTATGAATTTGGATCTTGGCCACTATGATGAACCGCGAATGTCGTGCTCCGAATTCAAGCAAATAAATTTGTAATTAGCCAAAGGCAATCCACAACTACAACGAAAACCGTAGTGTAGCAGTAGAATGACTCGAGTGTCGTTCTCTCATGACTATAACTAGCTTTATCTATTTAACAAGAGAATATAAAACAGCAGACAGATAGCAAAGGGGGGTTTCTAGCAGATAATGGAGATTGGTGATAGTATGGTCCTTCTTAACATAACGGGTCGATAATCATGCATAAATTCCTCGGTCTTGCATAGAGATCTTTGAATCAATCTAGTGTCCTGTTGCAAATATTAAGCACTACGAAGATAATTGGTCTGACAAGTCAATCACTATTGTCCTAACGTGTTCCGTAATTATTCAACACTACGAAGATAATTGGTCTGATGGTCGACAAGTGTCCAATTGTGCATAATAATTAATACAACATACGAGAATTTAGGTTGTGCCTGATCAACGAAATAAAGCAATGACACGGAGTATAATGCACGATATAGCCATTAGCATGATTATCTTCCCTTCGCTAAGAATTCACATACTACCACCAACGATAAGTTTAGCTACTCATAATAGGCATGCAATCAACAGAAATCATAGAAGAAAACATATTGAAAGATATATAAAATAAGTAGATTAAACTGTAAGATACAAGTTACCGAAGGTTGTCAATCTCCGAAGAATTGCGATCCTACGAGCTCCAATCTGCTATGAAAAAGTATCCCCTAAGCTACAGAACTCTCAGGACAGGCCCCGGGAAGTTCTTACCTAAAACTATAGAGAGAGGTGAGAAAGTAGGTCTGGAAAGATATGATTTTCGGAGAAAACTGAGCAACTATATATAGGCCCCGAAATACCACGGGGCGGTTCGCCCCACACGCCCGGCGGTTAGCCCGGTGTGGGGCGGTTCGCCCCAGCTGTGCGGCGGTTCGCCCGGAAGGTTTTTCGCGGAATTCCGCATTTTCGACGCGTTTTTGGATTTCTTCCCCTTTTCGGACTCGGTTTCTGACTTCTAGTAGCCTTCTAACCTCCAGATTCGGCCCCTAGACTCCAAATCCCATCCGAAAACCTTCAGATACTCCAAATAGGCTTCTGGAACACCAATTCCTTGTCAACTTCAATATATTTGCCCGGAAATCTTCGAATTTCAACCAAAACCTGTAAAATAAAATCTAAAGGGAAACGTGACACTATTCTAATAAAATGCATTAAAATATAGCTAAATTAACATAGAGGATAGCTAAAATAGGTGAAAAAGACTCGAATGAAAGTGTAAAATACACATTCATCAAACTCCCCAAACCGAACCTTTGCTTGTCCTCAAGCAACTAAGCTAGACTCTAATACAAAAAACATGAAAGATACAAAATGGAGTTTCATGCCAAATAAAATGAACTAATCCACTGAATCTACCAAATAACATATGAACAAAAACCATATAAATCAAAGCATGAATATAGGTTGAAGAATACCTCGATTGACCTATACACATCCACATAAGCACTTATGTCAAGACAAGATAGTCTCTCGTAACATTCTCTACCTGGACCTAGTCAGTGACGACGTAATGAAGCATGCTAAGATACGAATGGTTGCCCCGTGCCTACGAAACTGAGGACTTACTGCTGTTCCACCATGTTAAGACTTTTCCTCAAATGAAGGTCGAACCAGTACTGGCTCTCATCAAACGAAGGAGGGTTCCCTACAAAAGATAACACTCCCCTATTCTACCCATCTGTCAAGTAAAGTCTTAAGTTATTCACCACTTCCTGAATGGCAGGACGAGGGTGGTCTAGAACAGATGACACTCAAGACAAAAAAGATAAAAGATAAAAAACACAATTACAAACATTACAAAAATGGAAAAGACTCAACACTTTGCTAAACTGCTATTTGGCTTTCTTTTTTTGGACCCTTCTTTGCTTTTTTTTGGGGTCTTTTCTTTTTTTTCTTTTTTTCTTTCCAGATTCTTTTTTTCTTTTTTTCTTTTTCTCTTTTTTTCTGGAATTTTTCTTTCTTTCTTTTTTTACGATTTTTCTAGCCAGTAGTAGCATAACAAAAAGAGAAACAAAATGACTCACACGACTTCCCCAAACCTATTCGAAAGAATAGGTTGGAGCACAAAAATTCACGAAAAATGAAAAATAAACTCACGATACGAAAATGAAAAACAGAAACAAGTCTAATGACGGTGTAACCCCTCCCCAAACCTATTCGGAAGAATAGGTTATAAACAAAGGATCACACAACCTCACACTACCTCCTTCCTAGGCATTTAGCAATCTCAAAGCATGGTGAAGACTTGTTGCCTCTTAGGTACATAATTACTCGGGAAACAACCATAAGACCCTAGCATGCATCATCCTATTATAAAGGCCTTTGTGAACCGCAGTAGAGAAAACACCACTAAGTGATGTCGAGACTACCAAGCTTAACTAAGTGCAATACATAAATGTGACAAGCCAAGCGAGACAGACCTCAAACAAATTCATAAATATGAAGCATACGATTAATGGCATAGCTAGTTGATCTACCCAATAAAAAAGTTCAAAAAATTCGGCAATAAACTCCATATAAAACATGCAAAACTATCCTAGGATGAATGTAGTGAATGCAACCTAAAAAATCTAAGAAAGCAGTAAACGTGCAGATGCAAATGCAGACGGATAAAGCATGCGAGGTACTATACTCATCCTACCAATACCAAGCTCCAAACTAACAACATTAAATCACTTAAATCCCATCCCCCTCATGAAATTAACGCTAGTCCCTAGCAGTAAGAAAATGAGGAAATAAGATGTGATACTAGATGTTACCACATGGTTTGGCCTCGGTCGGCTGAGTATGCTGCTTGTGATTTATTGGGCCTCCTCTGGGAGCTTTATAGGGTGTCATCAGGTCTTCTGGTAGGCGTGGTAGTTTCAATTATGGGCCGGATAGGAACAACTCCTCCGTTAGTATCATCATTGCCCGTATGGCCTTCATTGTCACTACTGTCACGCACATCCTCACTAGTAGAGTTGTAGTGGCAGGTAGAATTCTCAAGATTAGCCGCCGCTGTTATGGAATCCTCCATCCTGAAGCCCTCTAATAGGATGTGAACTGTTGAAGGGGAAAGGGCAGTGGTATCAGGACCTCCCCCTCCAACGTTTTACACCACGAGAAGGTTTCAGTAAGCTGCTCGGATACTCAGAAGTCTTCTACCTTTTTCTCCAATTTCGACCACATTCTCTACGGTGGATCTGACCGATGTCTATATGATGCTCACTTTAGAGGCAGGCAAGGGGCACCCCAACAAGGTGCTGGGCACCCATGTCATTATGTTTTGGAACCAAGCTAGCGCTTCGGAACCTTCTAGCAACTGCGAACTCATGACCGAATCCGTCGCGGCGAGAATGTCCCGGTGCCTTCCAGTTCACTCGAACTCTGTTGTCCTCGTGATGGAGTGATGACGTAATAATGGTTTCTGTCCCTTCGGTGGTGCATGAATAGGCATAGGAGTCCTTACTCCAGGTGTACTCTAGCTCCTCCTCTTGGATAATCCACGACGTTGTTCCAAAACCCCTTGGCTTGAACGCACATCTATTGAGGTCACCTTCCTTGACATGGTTCTTCAAAGCAATCATTCGGGAATGATCCTTTCCCTTGGTATGATACCTACAAACAGCGGTTAGCACCTCGTATGACACAAAACTGACTCAAATACAAACTAGTGTAAAAGCGAAACACACAAGTGATAAAATCAACAATCGAGCTCCCCAAACCGTAATGTCTAGCCTAGCTTCTTCATCATGCAACATACCAATGTAACTACTACATGCAATACATCACATCATGCTCTTACTAGACAACTAATATCCTTGATAACAAGGCTCAATTCATACCATAGCAGCGAAAAATTCTACCAACATAAATCCTCATACTCAACAATTAAGCATTCTATCATCAAATCCACCAACATTACATCAATAAACACATTCATATGCAAGAAACCAAAGATAAAGACATATTGCATAACAAGATATATCATCTAGTAGCAAAATACCCAAATCAACAATCCAAGCAAAATTGAGCATGCAATTGATAGTAAATAACATGTCTAATCATGCATCAAATAAGCATAATTGAAGCTCAAATTAGAGAACCCCCAAATTCGAAAATTAGGGTTCTAAGGATGATACCTCAGATCTGAAAATCTAACGCATTAGGAAGAAATCTGTTCGGATGGGATGATAGATCATGTAATAGGCTTCGAATTAAGCTAAAGAACACTCAATTTGGTCAAGAAATGAAGAAGTTATGAAGATTTGAAGATGAAATCGCGTTTTTCGGGTTTTTGGGTGGAGGAATGATGAAATATGAAGAAAATGAGGTTTTGGGGAAGAAATCTGCGTTTTTGAAGATCTGGAGCAGTGGGGCGGTTCGCCCCGTGCTCCCCAATGCGGGGAGATGGTTTCCGACGTCAGAAAATGCGGTTTTAATCCCCGAAACCAATTTTTTCAAAAAACCACTCGAAAAATCTCACTCAAACATAAGCATATACGACACAGACATGAACAAATTCGCATACGAGAAGCAAATAGTTCAAGAATGAATGCATGCAGAAAAGCAGTAAAGAAAGCGATAAAAATTCCGGGTTGCCTCCCGGATAGCGTCATTGTTTAAAGTCTTTGAGTCGACTCATGTCTGCGCCTATCTCTTCTTTTTGCGAGTACTAGGCTTCCCCTTCATTGATCTCCTTTCCATGCCACGAACCTGTGAATAAGAAAGAATATAGGCTGCAAGACCACAGTAGTGAGTAGTAATATCAGGCGGTTCAGGTGGATCAGGTATGGCTTGCAACACGTGGTGCTTGCCATCCACTTCGATAGTGCAAGTTCTTTGGTAAATGTCCATCACGGAGCGTAGTTTGGTCAAGAACGTTTGCCCTAAGAGTATGACATCCCCCGTTCTAGGTGCAGACGCCGGCATAACTACAAAATTGGTGTATATAGATGCTTCACCAATCTTGACCAACACATTTTTCACAACGCCCTCGGGTCTCATAAAGGATCCATCCGCCAGTTGCACAATAGCCCTTTTCTCAGATAGTTTTCCAAGGTTTCTCTTTTTAAACACATTCAAAGGAATTATGTTTGAGTAGGATCCCGTGTCTAGTGTGGCACAGACATCTTCAAGCTCACCAATCCCTACTTTAACATCGAAACTTTTAGGGAGTGGTTCGGGATCCTCTTGCTCCTCATCACTTGCGTCAGGACCAAGGTCCTTCTCTTCTTCCTCAGCCTGTAGAAGTTCTTCCTTCATGCAACACTCGCACCTAACAATCTTCTTGATGGTGATTTCGTCAGGTACATCACCAGCCAATGTAATGGCATTCGACTTCACAGTGTTGCTAGGCAGCTTGCCTTGCTCCCTACTTGCTCCTCGGTCGATCAACTCTTCCATCTTTTGATAGGCAAGCCTAGTGCTCTCTTCCAACCTATCGAGCCTTGCCCTAGTCTTCTCGGAATCTTCTTCATACCTTTTGAGAAAACTTTGTGTGTGATCGACCATCTTTTGCAAGTTGTCCATCAGTTGAGCCGTCTTCGACTTCGGTGGCTCTTTTGGAGCGGGGTTTTCGCAGTGATCATTACCATAGTTCAGCCTACTACGGTCTTGGTTAGGTCCATAAGTTTGATTAGCCGGTGCATATCCTTGATTGTTTCGGGATCCCCTTCTCCAAAATCCACCTCGAGGATTCCTACTGTCTTGTCCGTAGCTAACTTCTTGAGTACCAAACTCCGTAGCAAAGGCTTCTTCTTCGCCTCCTCGAGCCCAGTTGCCATCATCGTATGCCAGCTCCGATCTACACATGTGAGCCCCATGCCCATAGTTCTTGCATATTCGGCATACTTCGTTCGAAACAGTTGTTCCGGTGGCGCTCTTGAGGACTTGCTTCAATTCGTTGGTAAAGCACTCGAATTGATCCCCATTTCCCCTGTACATAGGGGCTTCTTGAGTCGGTGGAGCTTCAGGTCCACGTCTCCTAACCATTGCTCTTGGGTCCTTGAACTGCGAACCCTTAGCAAGCCTTTCGAAAACTGCCCAGACGGCTTCTACGGTTTCCTCCCAAATATTGCATCGGCATTGGAAATCCACCACTTGTTGGTTCTCGAAGGTTAGTCCATTGTAGAAGTGTTGGACTAGGTCGGAAAGTTCAAAACCATGGTGAGGGCACTTGTTCGTGCGATCTTGGAATCTCTCGAACGCGGTGTAGATGGTCTCATCATAGTCCTGCTTGAATCCAGTGATCTGCGCCTTTAGCGCGGTAGTCAAGGTGTGAGGGAAGTATTTCTCCATGAAAGCTGAAAAAACCTTCTCCCAAGTGTCCAGCGAGCCTGCTGGAAGAGAACTTAACCATGACTTGGCTCTGTCGCCAAGTCCCATAGCAAAAACCTTCATCCTCAACTCATCCGTTGTTATGTCAGCTCCGGGTCGTGGGAGTTGGTTGACGAAATCATCGATATCGTGCAAGTACCCCATCACATCTTCCCTTGATAAGCCATAGAACCTCGGAAGTTGTTGGAATGCGTGAATCTTGATCTCCAGATCTCGGGTTGCAGACGAAAGAACAATCGCCGGTCCCCTCATACGATCCTTGGTGGGTTGAACCCATGCCTTCAGTGGTCTAGCTTCTGCCATTCCGTCGATTTCCTTGATATGACTGAGTAGAGATTCAGAGAAATCGGTTTCCTCTATTTCCTCTAGTGCGCGCCTTTCAAGTAGTCGCCTTCTTTGGTGGTAGACTCTATCGATCTCAGCAATTGAATCAGCAAGCGGTGTTCCTGCAGAACGTGTATGCGGCATACACAATCTGAAACAGACTAGGAAAGTAGTATCAGAGAGAGATTAAAAAGGAAAACTAAAACTAGTAGAATTAGGAATCCAAAGCTATAAATATAAACAAATTAAACAGAAAAAAGGAGTATAGTCCCCGGCAACGGTGCCAATTTGATGAACCGCGGATGTCGTTTTTAAGCAAATAAATTTGTAATTAGCCAAAGGCAATCCACAACTACAACGAAAACCGTAGTGTAGCAGTAGAATGACTCGAGTGTCGTTCTCTCAGGACTATAACTAGCTTTATCTATTTAACAAGAGAATAAAAAACATCAGACAGATAGCAAAGGGGGGTTTCTAGCAGATAATGGAGATTGGTGATAGTATGGTCCTTCTTAACATAACGGGTCGATAATCATGCATAAATTCTTCGGTCTTGCATAGAGATCTTTGAATCAATCTAGTGTCCTGTTGCAAATATTAAGCACTACGAAGATAATTGGTCTGACAAGTCAATCACTATTGTCCTAATGTGTTCCGTAATTATTCAACACTACGAAGATAATTGGTCTGACAAGTCAATCACTATTGTGACAAGTGTCCAATTGTGCATAATAATTAATACAACATACGAGAATTTAGGTTGTGCCTGATCAACGAAATAAAGCAATGACACGGAGTATAATGCGCGATATAGCCATTAGCATGATTATCTTCCCTTCGCTAAGAATTCACATACTACCACCAACGATAAGTTTAGCTACTCATAATAGGCATGCAATCAACAGAAATCATAGAAGAAAACATATAGAAAGATATATAAAATAAGTAGATTAAACTGTAAGATACAAGTTACCGAAGGTTGTCAATCTCCGAAGAATTGCGATCCTACGAGCTCTAATCTACTATGAAAAAGTATCTCCTAAGCTACAGAACTCCCAGGACAGGCCCCGGGAAGTTCCTACCTAAAACTATAGAGAGAGGTGAGAAAGTAGGTCTGGAAAGATATGATTTTCGGAGAAAACTGAGCAACTATATATAGGCCCCGAAATACCACGGGGCGGTTCGCCCCACACGCCCGGCGGTTGGCCCGGTGTGGGGCGGTTCACCCCAGCTGTGCGGCGGTTCACCCGGCAGGTTTTTCGCGGAATTCCGCATTTTCGACGCGTTTTTGGATTTCTTCCCCTTTTCTGACTCGGTTTCTGACTTCTAGTAGCCTTCTAACCTCCAGATTCGGCCCCTAGACTCCAAATCCTATCCGGAAACCTTCAGATACTCCAAATAGGCTTCTGGAACACCAATTCCTTGTCAACTTCAATATATTTGCCCGGAAATCTTCGAATTTCAACCAAAACCTGTAAAATAAAATCTAAAGGGAAACGTGACACTATTCTAATAAAATGCATTAAAATGTAGCTAAATTAACATAGAGGATAGCTAAAATAGGTGAAAAAGACTCGAATGAAAGTGTAAAATACACATTCATCAAACTACGGTAACTTGTTGGACATTACCCGTATGTTTGTTTTGGGGGCAATCATATGTGAAAATAGTGGAAGCTAAACAGCTAAAGGACCTTGTTGTTTAGTTATGTTGACTGTGTATTTAGAAATAATATTTCAATAGTTGATTTATTATTTTCGTTCTATATTATTTCTCCTTAGGAAAATAGAAATGGCTATACCGTCCTTCGAACTCATTGCCAACTTGGAGTTGCAAAAGCTAACAGGACCAAACTACGTGGATTGGATCCATGAGGTACGAAGGGTACTATGGCACAACGAGGTTGAGTATGTGTTAGACGAACCTATCCCTCCACCTCCCACTGAGTTGACTACTGCAACCTATGATTGCTATTATGAGATGTCAGTGGAAAAGGCCGAGTTTGTGAAAAATTTGTTGTTGAATGCTATGTCTGACAATATGGTTGGACCATGTCGAGACGAGGAACCATATGAGATTGTGAGATATCTCTCCTCATTCTTGGATACTCCAAGGATGTGTGAATGGTTCGAAGCTATCAAGATCATGCTTATCCAAAGACTTGAGACAGAAGAGCTGTCGCCTGAACAAGTCAAGTCATTGATTGATTTTCTCTTTCAACTTGTTGGATATGGCTTGGAGCTAGAAGCTAAGGCTTCCATTATCTTTATCGTGCAAAGATTGTTGCAATCTATTCAGAATCCCGAAGTCGGGGCAGCAACAGAGTCGATTGGTGAGAGACCTATTGCCAACGAGTTTCTAAGGGTCAATCGTAGACCCAAAGGGAACAAGGGTGGCAAAAATGCACGCAATCGTAAGATGGCTAAGTTTCGACTTAGGATGGAGATTTGTCTCTACTGCAAACTCAAGGGCCATTGGAAGAAAGATTGCCCTAAGCTAAGGGCAGATCAAGCTAAGAAGCCGCCGGCTTCTAGCTCAGGTATGTTTGTTATTGAAATGAACATGACTACTTTTGACTCCAATGGTTGGGTATTAGATACAACCTGTGGCTTACACATTTGTAATAATGTGTAGGGGCTAATTGAACACAGGCTAGTCAAGCAAGGTGAAATCGACTTGCATGTTGGGAACGACAATCCAGTTGAAGCCAAACGCGTTGGACGCTGCGAGATAGATTTACCATCAGGACAATGTTTAGAACTTGATAACGTCTATTTTGTTCCATCCATTGTCAGAAATATTATTTCCATTCCACTGTTGGACAATTTGGGTTTTTCCTTTCGTTTTGCTAATAATACTTGTTATTTTTCACTAAATGACCAGTATTATGGAAAAGCTCGCTTAGTGAATGGTTTATATATTTTGCAAAGTAGTCTACCTTTATTTCAAATACATAACAAACAGCCGTCTTCAAGTAGGAAGAATAATCCATCTTATCTATGGCATTGTCGGCTAGGCCATATCAATGAAACCCGGATTCAAAGACTAAGGAAGTTGAACTACTTAGAACCATTTGATTTCGAATCATATGGTACGTGCGAATCATGTGTTAAGGGTAAGATGACGAACAAACCCTTTGTTGGACAAGGTGTTCATGCCACTCGCTACTTAGAGCTCATACATACCGATGTATGTGGACCTTTTAAAGTCCAAGCACGTGGAGGTTATTCTTACTTCGTTACCTTTACTGACGATTTCTCAAGGTATGGATATATTTATCTTATGAATAATAATCTGAGACCTTTGGGAAATTCAAGGAGTTTAGGAATGAGGTCGAGAATGAATTGAACCTAAGGATAGTCACTCTTCGATCAGATCGAGGAGGTGAATACCTTAGTGAAGAATTTATCGACTACTTGAAGGAGAATGGAATTCAATCGCAATGGACCCCTCCTGGAACACCACAACTAAATGGTGTGTCTGAGAGAAGGAATCAAACCCTGCTAGACATGGTGAGATCAATGATTGGATTCTCGATTCTTCCAAAATATCTATGGGGATATGCGCTACAAACTGCAATCTACATTCTGAACCGTGTACCATCTAAATCAGTGGAGAAAACTCCTTATGAGTTATGGAAAGGAAAGAAGCTCTCACTGGGCTATTGATGGACATAGAATTTGTCAGATTCTAATTAATCAAATAAATTTGTATTTAGCCAAAGGCAATTCACAACTACAGCGAAAACCGTAGTGTAGCAGTAGAATAACCTCGAGTGTCGATCTCTAAGGACTATAACTAGCTTTATCTAATCTAACTTAAGAATATAAATCAATAGACGACTTAGCAAAGGTTTTTCTTAGCAGATAATGGAGATTGGTGATAGTATGGTCATTCAAAGCATAGCAGGTTAATAATCATGCATAAATTCCCCGGTTATGCATAGAGATCTTTGATCAATGAATTGTCCAATTCTGTTCCGTAATTATTCAACACTACGAAGATAGAGATTTAGATAGATCAAAGAAATATAGCAATAACTCTAGGTATAATGCGCGATATAGCCATTAGCATAATTATTAACCATTCGCTAAGAAATCACATGCTATCACCAACGAGAAGTTTAGCTACTCATAGATGTCATGCAATCAACAGAAATCATACCACGAATGAATGAAAACATGATGAAAGATATATAAATATAAATAGAAAAACTGTAAGATACAATGTTACCGAAGGTTATCAATCTCCGAAGAATCGCGATCTTACAAGCTCCAAAATGCTAAGAAAAAGTATCTCCTAAGCTAAGAACCCCTAGAACAGGCTCTGGAGAATTCCTACCCAAAACTACTGAGAAAGGTGAGAGAAAAGGTCTGAGAAAGTATGACAAACGGAGAAAACTGAGCAACTATATATAGGTATTCGGGAGGTGTGGGGCGAAGGGCCCCACACACCGGGCGATTCGCCTGGTGTGGGGCGATTCGTCCCACGTCCCGTGCGACTCGCCCGGGAATATTTTTCGGCCAGATACGCGTTTTTGGATTTCTTCCCCTTTTCGGACTCGGTTTTTGCCTTCTAGTGACCTTTTAGCCTTCAGACTCGACCCCTAGACTTCAAATCCTATCCGGAATCTTTCAAATACTCCAATTAGGCCTTCGGAACACCAATTCCTTGACTACTTAAATATAATTGCCCCGAAAAGCTCATTTTTCCCTCAAAACCTGTAAAATACAAACTAAAGGGAAATGTGACACTATTCTAATAAAATGCACTAAAATATAGCTAAATTAACATATAGGATAGCTAAAATAGGTGAAAAAGACTCAAATGAAAGTGTAAAATACACATTCATCAGCTATCTTAGACCTTGGGGCTATCCTGCGATAGTCAAATTGTTGCTCACTGATAAGTTAGATGCCAAGGGTGTCAAAGTTTATTTCATAGGCTATCCTCGTCAGACGAGAGGCTATGAATTCTATCATGCTGAAGATCACAAGGTGATAGTATCTAGAAACGTCAAGTTTTTAGAAGCAGAATACCTCGAAGAAGAGAGGTTAGATGATATGATAGAACTTGAAGAAATTCAAGACTTTGACACGCGCGAACATGAGTTCTCTTAATCTTCTGATTTGGACTCAAGTTCAGTGGGAGCTCTCGAAGCAGACATGGGTAATGATATGACACTTGCTAGGCATGTTATAGTCAGTGGGAGTCCTGTGATTAGATCAACAGTTGAAACCACACCAATAGAACCCGTTGTCAATCAACCTGTGCAACAAGTTGCACAAGAGCAGCCTCCCGCTAGGGAACAGGGTTGTAGCACGCGACCGGCTGCATCAGTGCTCACTGATAATGTTCGTGTTACATGAAGCCAGAAAAGAAAAGCACCAGAAACACCGACAGAAGCACCAGTCAAGCTCCGTAGGTCGAAGAGGATCCCAAAAGGACCTCAGAAGCAAAGCCTTATGATAGAAGACATCAGTGAACGTGATGTTGGCTTATCAGATCGGGAAGACCCCGAGACCTACAAAGAGGCAATAAATGATGTTGACTCAAACAAATGGCAAGAGGCCATGGAATTGGAAATGGACTCCATGTACCTGAACCAAGTTTGGAGCTTGGTAGACTTGCCCCAAGGGGTTAGACCTATTGGGTGCAAATGGGTCTTTAACTGAAAGACAGATGCCGATGGCAAGGTACAAACGCACAAGGCTAGACTTGTGGAGAAGGGCTATACACAAAGGTATGGCATCGATTACGATGAAACCTTTTCATCGGTAGCAAAGTTGAAGTCTATTCGAATTCTACTTGCGATAGCTGCCTACTATGATTATGAGATCTGGCAGATGGATGTAAAGACTGCCTTCCTCCACGGCAACCTTGAGGAAGAGGTCTATATGGTACAACCGGAAGGTTTTATTAGTAAAACCAGGCCAACTGCTGTATGCAAATTACAGAGATCCATCTATGGGCTAAAGCAAGCGTCTAGGAGCTGGAATATCCGCTTTGACAAAGCTGTCAAATCGTTTGACTTCGTCAGAAGTGTAGAAGATCCCTGTGTCTACACTAGGCATAGCGACAAGAGAGTCGTTTTCATGATCATTTATGTTGATGACATTTTGATCATGGGAAACAATGTCTCTATGCTATAAGAGACTAAAGTTTGGTTATCAAGTACCTTTTCAATGAAGGACTTGGGTGAAGCGAACTACATCCTAGGGATAAAGATCTATAGAGATAGGTCCAAGAGGATGTTAGGATTGACACAGTCCACCTACATCGACAAAATACTGAAGCGTTATAAGATGGACGACTCAAAGAAAGGCTTTCTCCCAGCTAGGCATGGGATCGTGCTATCAGTTAAGGATAGTCCTAAAACTGATGAAGAAAGAAAGGCAATGAGTCATGTGCCCTATGCTTCGGCAGTAGGGTCTATTATGTATGCAATGAATTGCACAAGGCCAGATGTGGCATATGCGCTTAGTGTCACTTGTCGACACCAACAGAATCCAGGAGTACCTCACTGGACTGCTGTAAAGAACATTCTTAACACTACAAGGGATCTGATGTTCAACGACGGACTCATCCGTCGCTGAAAATCAGCGATCCGTCGCTGATTAGGATCAGCGACGGATCGCTAAATATAGCGACGGATAAGAATTCCGTCGCTAATACGTTGGTTGTAAACGAATTAACGACGAATCAATGATCCGTCACGAATTAGCGACGGATGATTCGTTGACCGTGTTGCGACGGGTGAGTCATCCATCGCAAAGGTCATGGTCAGATTACTAGTCTGACCAGGACTTTAGCGACGAATGAGTTACACGTCGCTGTTTTTTTTTTTTTTTTAACAAATTCTTTATATTTAAATAAATCCAAACCAAAAAACCCATTGAACCTGTTACACACATCATTAATATTCGTAATAAATAAATTGCCCAAAAATAAATGCGAAAAGCATTTTCAATAACGAAACGATCCAATAATCATAATAATCATAATAAAAATCATTCATACAATAAATATCTAATGTAATATCCGATAGGAAGTATAATATTCGTTCAGGAGTCGAAAAACAACATAAAAAAACTAAACTGGATCATGGAGAAGGGGGTGGCGGTGGTGGTGCGCTGGAGGAAGGAGGTGGCATCCTCAACTTCGCATAAATGGCAGCGATGTGGGCCTCCTGCTCAGCCTGTCTCTCGGCCAGCCTCCTAATCTCTGCATCCTTCTCTGCCAACTCCGCTCTGAGGGCGGCCTGATCAGAGGAAGTACTAGAAGACGTAGTCCATGAGGCAGAGTTCCCGAGATGACGGGAACGCACATGCCTCGCGCCACTGGTGGTAGCAGCCAAACTCCCTAGTCCCAAGCGACGACCCTTCTCGTCCTCCCGATCCAGTTCCAACAAAATGTTGTTCATCTCCTCGACAGTGAGGTCCTTGTCACGAATCCTCTCTGTATAGGCCTTCTGAAAGGATAAATCAATAGTGCAAGGCGTTAGTGAATTCAAGTATTATTGAAATCAAACGTATTTAATGAACACAAGTATTGCAGAACTTACAGCAATCTTCTTGGCCTTAGTAGACAACCATTCGCCATCAGGGCCTATCTGAGACTTCGTGAAGAACGTGAAGAGAAGACTCTCGTTATCCTCAATCTGAATGACACATGAATTACAAGTATAAGAGGCATGATAAAAAAGATCACAAAGTATAAGAGGCATAATGTATAAAATCACAAAGTTCGAACTGATATTACAAGTACAAGAATAATATTAAAACCACAAAGTTAATTAATTATACACTTACCAGCCTATTCATGTTGGCTGTAGCGATGGACTGAGAGCCAAATCGGTGTGTGACCATGCTCCTGGTCCCATCCTCGGGCGCCGCCTTCCTGTTTGCGGTGTTCTGCTTAGCCGCACGCTTGACTTTTTTGTCAGGCCAGTAGGCCTTCCACTGAACCCACAGTTCATCTCCTAGCCAACTCGGCTTCCCCAGTCCGTCATTGTGCCTGACCTTCATGGTATTAACCATCCCCTTGTAAAGGGAACTACCATGGGCGTTGAAGCAGTACCAGAGTGGCCACAACAGAGCTTTGGGAAGGAAGTAATATTTCTACACAAGTACAGACAAACATCCAAAAACATACTAATTGTGAGAACTTAAAAACAGTCAATTATAACAAGTGTAGCACATGCACAACAATTATATCGGTGACTAACATATCACCCAAGTACAGTGGCTAACATACCACTCACATTGTCCTATATTTTACTACAACAATGGTGACTAACATATCACCCAAATATAGTGGCTAACATACCACTCACATACAGTAACATACCACTCAAGACTAAAAAACAATTATGAAACAGCAGTATGATTATTAACTCACCCTCAGCTCCTCAAAGTACTATCCCTTCAACTGGTCAGGGATGGTAGTCCACTGGGCGCCACCCTGTTGTGGTGGGAGCATCTTGGCCCTGATGATCTGGCCTAGGTTGTGAACCGCCTTTTCCGCAAATAACCTGCAAAGAATAAGGCAATCATTAAGCAAACCTTCGTAATATATAGTAATGAATTCAAGCCATAATACAACATTTTTACGTAAATATATAAGTTAAATCATAATACTTACTTGTCCCCGTTGGGGTAGAGTACAGGCCTACCATTCCACTGAAGACCGTCCATGCGTGATCTGTAGGGACAGTCATCGTCTGGCACGTGGGCCCATGGGTCACGGGGATCGCTCGAGCCCCTACTGGACTCACTTGGAGTCCCACGAGCAGTCGGGGAGCCGTGCTGTGAGCTAGACCCGGTGTCATCTCCCTCAGTACGTGGTGACTGAGGAGTGCGTGGAATCTCATCCGGCTGTAGGGTGTAACGAGGCAGTCTGGGTTTCGGCATGTGCAAATTAAAGCAAAGATCTGTGTTAGTACATACACAATTGAATATAAAACATGTACAATCAGAGATATAGCAAGGAACGACACTAGACATTCGGGTGGTCACGCCAGTAGGAC
Source organism: Plantago ovata (assembly GCA_028274465.1). Lineage (NCBI taxonomy): Eukaryota > Viridiplantae > Streptophyta > Magnoliopsida > Lamiales > Plantaginaceae > Plantago > Plantago ovata. Next base: position 51,775,991 of record CM051458.1, read on the forward strand.
TCCCAAGCATCACTGAAGGGGACTCGGCATCCACTCAGTAGGCGGAACTCCCAAAAGCCAGTTGGCTTTCCAAGCCTCAAGTAAGGAAATCCTCACTGTACGTTATGACATATTTGAATGCTAAACCTGACCAATCGAAGTTTAGTTCATTGCTAACGTATTATTTCATTCTATTTTTCGAGGTTTTACTTGCCATTTAAGATATGTGTAATTAAGGAAAATTTTTATACATATAATTTATTATATTTTGCTAACATACCCAAAATTCTTACTCATTTTTATTATTAATTTTTACTTTGCATTATACTTATAATATTTCTAAATTACGACTAAAAATTATCAACTACGATTGACTACTAGAATTTATCAACTTATACTTCGATTATAATTATTTACATTAACGACTACAATTTATCAATTTATCAACTACGATTTTAGTTAACAAACTAATTACGGTTATATCATACTACAATTCAGTTACATTCTAGGTCTCAAATCATCCCTAATCTATCAAGAAATCCCAAACAAAGTCTCAATTCTCAATTACTAAAATACCCAATTAATCCCAAATCTATCAATTGACCAATTAAATCTTGTGCATTCTCCCTAATTTAAGCTACACAACATAATAGATACTAGCAGAAGGCATACAATTCATTGAAATAGGAAAAAAACGAAGAATACCCAAATTTAGAAAAGTTAGGGTTCGAAGTGAATACCTTTGATTGCGGAAGAAAGGTTGAAAGAATCACACAATTGACTAGCTATCCTTGTTCGTGCTTCAAAGAGCTTCGAAATGACTCCAAGATTGATGAAAATGGTGAAGAAATGAAGAAGATATGGGAGGAGGGGTGGTCGCCGGAGCTTCTTCGCGATATCGCTGCTTCTCTGTTTCTCTGTTTTGTTTCTGAGACGCTAAGTCTCGTATATATATCTCCAGTCAGCGACGGATGAGCCATCTCATCCGTCGCCGTATAGCGACGGATGAGTTCATCGGTCGCTATACTTTAAAATCCTTTTTCTTTTTTTTTTACTGGGTCAACGTTCTGCGACGGATGAGTCATCGGTCGCTATTTAGAGACCGATGGACGTCATCGGTCGCAGAATATAGCGACCGATGACTCATCCGTCGCTGATTAGCGACCGATGACTCATCCGTCGTAATGCCTCCACGCCCTACGTACGCTTTAGTACGAATTGAGTTGATCCGTCGCTAGGTGTACTTCATCCGTCGCTAAAAGACCGATCCGTCGCTAATCTTAGCGACGGATCGATCCGTCGCTAAATTCGGTCGCAGAATGTGAGATTTCTTGTAGTGTAAGTACCTTCGACGGACTAAGAAAATGTTCTTGGTGTTTGGTGGAGAACCAGAATTAAAGATGTCTGGTTACGTCGACGCTGGATTTGAATCAGATCCTGATGACTTTAAGTCACAGACAGGATACGTATTGAACGGAGGAGCTGTCTGTGGAAGAGTTCTAAGCAAGCCACGATTGCTGACTCAGCCACAGAAGCCGAGTACATTGCTGCATTAGAAGCATCGAAAGAAGCTGTCTGGATTTCAGAGTTCTTGAAGGAATTGAGGGTTGTTCCTGCTCCTAGTCCAATAAAGATTTATTGTGACAACACGGGCCCCGTCGCTCAAGCCAAGGAGCCTAGATCTACAAACAAGAACAAACATGTACTTAGAAAGTATCACGTTATACGTGAGATTATTGATAGAGGAGAAGTTAGTATAGAACGTGTCTCAACCACGGACAACGTGGCAGATCCTTTCACCAAGGTCTTATCAGTGGATGCCCACTTAAGACATTATGTTAAACTAGGTATTAAGCATAACGGTGACTGGCTCTAGTCCAAGTGGGAGATTGATAGTGTATATGTCCTAGAAACAATCTTTATTAAGGGCAGACAACCCTTATTAAGGGCATATATGTACTATTACACAGGTCAACGTAATATAATATATGTTTGTTTGTTTGACTATTGAGTATCGCTTTCATATTTATATTACACCAGGCATACAACATGTCATATCTCTATTCCTGTCTGTATTGATATCAAACATGTCCCCTCGGATAGATGACCGATCACACAGATAGTGGGAGCTATGTGAGTTATCATCTATCCCAAACTCTCCCTAGTCGAGGTTCATCTCGGATGTAGGGGTCTGAATGAACCAGGTGAGACTAGTATGCGTGGAGGTTATACTTGTTAGAGCAAGTGTGAGCCGACCCCACGGCCACGGAACGGATTGTTAGACAATCTAGAAACGTTCCCATAACTCCGCATAGTTGTTCGAAGGGTGATTACCAAACAATGGAAGTACCCACCGAAAACTCCCATCGATGTATACTCTAACCGAAGTGTCTATGGGAACCGGAAAGTTGTCGAAGTGATGCCAGTCGTCCTTTGGACTTACAGGACTTTATCATCACATTTGTTGCCCCATATCCTTGGTGGACCCGTCGATGTCAGCTCTGAATAAGCAGTTGACCCAAGACACGATCCAGGATTATGGCTACATACAAATGGGGGTGATAAGTGATTCTGTGAAGGATTCATCTCTCACGTGTAGCACAGGAGAGCACTGCTCATAGTCGTTCATAGTTGTGATTGGTTAAACCACTGGCCAGCGTATCAATATTATTATGATAGTCATAATAGATATTGGATTCACCAAACAACTCACTGAAGACGCCCGTGGATGTATTATTGGGATAGACACTTGATCGATCCTAGATGCATTCGAGTTAGTCAGATGAAGGGACGTTACCATCGCCGCGTTGAGCGCAACAGACTTCACAACGAAAGGGTTTGCTTTGAGAAACCTCTCAAACGTCCTCATGTATTAATATTGCAAATGGAACCGTCTAGGAATTCCATGTTGCCTAGTGTAGCACTTGCTTAATACAATGAGGCCCTATGGGTCACACTATGTGGTGATTCAGCTTATCCGAATATCCTTGAAGATGGAATCGCAATTAATTTAGAATTAATTGTGATCGATGAATTATAATTGATTTGGAATTAATTATAATTATTTGTGGCTCAATTAATAATTTTGAATTATTAACTGAATTGGTTAATTGTATTTTATGTAAATACAATTAAAGATTATATTTTAGAAATATAATAGAGGTTTGATTTGAAAGGATATGTTAATTTAGAATTAATATATGCACATGGGCAAAATCTACTTGGAGTTTGAATTGCCTTAGAATTATAAGTGGGTCCCAAAATCGGGACCCACCTAACCCCCTTGATGAGCCACGCGACCAGTAGTAGTATGGGGAGGAGTTCGACTCCTTCCCATATTAGAAGTCAAGGGATAAGTTAGATTTCCCTGATTGAGTTTTAACTTGATTGGGAATGAATCTAGACTTAAATTTGTTTCCTTTTGCAATAAGAATTAGATTCTTATTCCTTTATGAAGTCTAATTGATTCTTCTTTAGACTTCTATTGACTACTATATATAGTAGACTATTAGAGAGCTTTTGACATGGTGAATTCTGAATCATTCTTTCTACCAATTTTCTTAGAGAAAATAAAAAGCTCTCCCGTACCGCTCTATAGCCGCGCGCGCCACCTTCCAACCGGAGGAAAATCGCCGCCCCATCTTCTTGGCCACATAAAGAATATCCTAGCATTCTTTCCGATAAGCGGTTCATCCGTGGATACCAAGGTTGAGGTTCAAAGAGCTGGAAACTAACTTTTATTGTCTTGCAGATAATCAAAGTATTGCAGATATCTTCGACTTCGACGAAGGAGAAGATTCACCGGACTATTACAAAGACTTCATCGATTGGCATATCGATTCAATACCTATTCTTGCTTTTGGAGTATTGTAAGTCTTCTGATTAATGTGTTTATTATATACGTTATATGCATGATCAATTAACCTGCATGTTAAGAAAAGTTTTGAAATTCCGCTGCGTAACCTAGGGGTAACTCTGACCATATTTTCTTACAGTAACTAAGGGAGTTTGTACTGCGGTAATCATGTGAACCATATATATATAGCCTGATGACACGAGAAGTTTAGTTAAATATGGTTTGCATGTATAAAAAATACAAACACATTGGCCTTCGGACACACCATCACTTCCATATGTATAGATTGATGAATGGTATGGTACTTGGCCTGGGCTTGTGAATGATTGTAGTATGTTGGTACCGTAACAACAACATTTCTAATGTTGTTGTTACTGTACCAGCGTATTTCAGCCATTCTCAAAGTTTAGTTCAATATCTTAATCATGTAAACCCTCTATTCTTAATAAGTTGTATATACATAATGTAGTATGTGAGCAAGAAATGTGTCTGGATGTTTAGGAGTTTGAAGTCTCCATCTTTAGTCGGTAACTAAAGATGGAGATTTCAAGATCCTATATATCCAGACATCCTTTCGTGTTCACATATAACGACGGATTTGTCTAAACACATTTTGTATTTGTCTAAACATATCTTGTATTTGTCTAAACACATTAAGAGTTTGTATTTTAGTGTTTTGTATTTGAGTGTGATGATGCTATATGTATATTAGTTTCCATGGATCAAGCACAGCAACCGGGCGGCCCTCGCCGGATCAATGGGCTTCCAGTATTGTCCACCAACGGATCTAAGTAAGTTCTTAATAAATTGGTATTTAATTGTTCTTGTATATATAGTTGTCGGTACTCCACCTTTTAATCTTTCAAAATGTGTGACAGGTTTCAACCTACTATAGCTTCTAGAAGGATTTCAATGCTCATGAAAAGAGAGTTCTTTACCCCTCCTGGGAGTGGCGGAGAAAGGAGGGCTACGGTTCCTCGACCCGTGAAGGAGCACTTGTCGGAAGAATTCCAGGTACTCTACTATCTTTACTTTGAATATTTCTATATTGGATTCTTGGGGCATTGCCTTAATTATATACGTGTACGTACATTACTTGTTTATCTGTTATTGGGGCATTGCCTATATTATCTATTCTTGGGGCATTGCCTATAGTATCTATTCTTGGGGCATTGCCTTTACTGTACATATGTGTACGCACATTATTTGTTCTTGTGGGGCACTGATGTGGGATTTTTTATGGGATTGTTGTGTTGCAGAAATACTACTATGTCCCTCCTGCCAATGCGGAGGAGATATTGAGGGTATTCAACATTCGGGCGGAAAAGATTCACAGGCATTCGATTTATTATGCCAAAGAAAGGTACTTTCGGCATAAAGAATGGGTTCGGTACCTCAATCCGGAGCATCGGGATGTGTGGCTGGAATCGTGGCAGAACCATGTGACCCGTGAGCAGGCACATAGGGATGGGGCGTTGACGGCTGAAGGGGTCGGTTGGTTAGTGGAGAGCCCGTAGGATTAGTGCTTTTTAGGATTGTTATTCTTTATCCGTACATTTTAGGATTCTCGTTTATTTTAATGATTATCTTCGTACCTTTTAGTTTCTTTGTACGTACACTTTTAGTTTTTTTATTGAAATTTCGATTATCGTAAAATGAATCAAACGTATATATTTTGTTAGTCGTACTCAATTTTGAGTTAAAATAATAATTTTTCACATAAATTCAGTAACAAAAAATCAATTTAAAAAAAACATCAGAGAGTTAGTGACGGATTAGTTTATCCGTCGCAAAATTCCCCTCGCAAGGGAATGACACATGTCCCTTAGCTTTAGCGACGGATAACATAATCCGTCACTATTTATAGATACGGATAAAGTCATCCGTCTCTATGTTGGTCAACGACAATATAGCGACGGATAAACTGAACCGTCGCTACATGTAGCGACGGATAATATTAACCGTCTCTTTATTTTTTAGCGACGCCACTTTTCACGACGTCCTATTTAGCGACGGGCTTTCCGTCGCTATTGGTGTTTAGCGACGGATCGCTAACATATAATCCGTCGCTAAAATTAGTTTTCCGTGTAGTGGTGTCCCCTCCTCCGGCATAAACTTTTTGCTGGTGATAAAAAATAACTAAACAACTTACCGGTAGAAACTACAACATTTCGGCGTTTTTGGTGGGCAACCTTTGGGTACTACTTTTTTAGGATCCCCAACATTGAAAGACCTCTTACGAGGTCTGGATGTTTTCTTTTTACCGGGATCATTCTGTTCAGTACTACCCCCTGATAACATTTCCCCACAGTCTTCTAAAATCTTCAGAACTTTGGATATATTGGAATTCTCTTTGCCTCCGACCAACAGTTGTTGAACGTTGATAACTGCTTTCACCATTTTAGCATCAACACCATCAATATCATTGTTGGTCCCTTTAAACAACAAGAAAAGACTAGAGGGGGGGGGGGGTGAATAGTCTTTTCAAACTTTCGTCGTTTAAAAACTTTCTCAGCAAGGACTTATTACTTTTCAGTAATGAGTTTGCTGATACTTAACTTTCTCATCAAGGACTAGTTACTTTTCAGTAACGAGTTTTACTGATACTTAAAAACAGAGTGCGGAAGTCTTTATACAATAAGTGATTTTCAGTAAGTGCTAGTTTCAGCAAGTGAGCAGAGTGACAGTGTACAGATAGATAAGCTTGCTGAAAACTAAATGCAGTAAAGTAAATCACACAAACACTTTTTATAGTGGTATCTGAGAGTGGCGTAATCTCTCAACTAATCCACTTTGTCCTTTCTAGGACTGAATCCACTAAGATAAATTTGAGGTTCCTTACAACACCTATCTGGAGCGATTCTACAGAAACCAAAGCACACTTGCTTAGTTTCCAACCTAACTAGAGAAGAGAACGAAACCTTGTTCTCCACTAAACTTGGGACTTATAATCAGCAACACTATGCTCGATTAAATTCCCCCTGAATTTCACGCCTGAAAAAGGGTGTTTATCAGTTAGAGAGGTTTGGGATGAGATGACTTGAGTATAACTTATTCAGCTACAACAAGTAATCTAAGAAACAAAACTTTGAATACTTTGCAGTAAACAAGTTAAGTTGTTTCTGGTGTCAAGACTTGTTCTTGTTCGAAAGAAAGAACACTTAACTAATTTCTTAGCCGTGAATGTTCTACTTCTTCACAAGTAGCTTTTTCAAGCTTTAAGTCTTGGAACGGATCAATAGGCAGTAAAGAGTAAGAAAGATGAGTGTTTAAGCACAAGTGAGAGTTTGATCACGTTGTTGACACACTTCTACTCTTTGCCGAATGACCTCTATTTATAGTGAATCAAGGGAGCCGTTTGAATTTCACATTCTAAGGCTTTGTTCCTTAAGATGTCACTATCTTGCTTTTGTACTTTCAGCAGCGTCCTTTATTTGTCTTCTAGTCTTCATGTTCTTCGCATGCTTACTTTTGCATTTAATGTTCATTTGAATGAAATTCAAATATGAACGTTGGAGCGCAAATGCAAGTACTTTCAGCAAGAAGGTCACGTATGTATTTCAGCAAGCGGTCAGTCTCAGTTTCAGCAACCACTACCTACTCCGTCATTTAGATTTTCACTTATGCAAGTTGTTGCTGAACTTTCCACTTTCTGACCAACATGTGCCTTTGTAGATACCATCTTCAGAAATCTTCTTAAGTTTCAGTCTTCAAATTCTTCAAGTTTCTGAACGGTTCTAGTGCTTCAATAGTTCGTTTGTGTAAACAAAGTACATCATCAACAAATGCTTCAATAGGTTGTTTTAATAAACAAGATACATCATAAGCAAAACTAAAGCACCTAACTAATACCTACACTAAGTCTTCAGCAAACGTTCCTCTTTTACAATGTCCTTAAAATTCTAAATTTCTATGGACCTTAAGAGTACTAGTTACTGGACTTTGCTTAATTTAGCATGATTAATTGCTCATCAAAATTACAAGTTTCCTAACAAATTTCCCCCTTTTTGATGTTAGCAATCCATGGCTAAATTAATTGTTACCTTTTTAGAGGTTTCTGATGTTGAATAAATGAGTTGAATAATGCAAACATACTTGAATAATAAAACAGTAAGCATAAGTAGATCGCATAATCAAAAACCAATAAGAGTCAAATGCTTATTGCTGATAGTTATCTTTCAGTAAGTTTACAAGAAAGTTCAGAGATAACTACAAGAATCAGCAAACAAACACAAACAAAGCTTTTACAAGGGACTTAAGCTATTCCAGCAGAAGATTTCCTCAGAATCTCCCTTACACTCTTCTCAGCAAGCGCAGAAAATTGAACACAATCCTTTTCGTAATCTTCAAGTAGTTTACGGACTTCAAGTTGAATGATCCTTGCATTCTTGGCGGTAGTATAATGATGGTTTTCACCATTCATTTCTTTGTAGTGAAGTACCCACAAGTGCATGCCCCAATTGCTGGCATGGAGAAGTTGTGTATCTGAAATTCCCTTGTTAGCATGAATCTTTCTTAACCAGAGAAGATCTTCTTCTTGATCCTTGGCAGTGAGATAAAAATACTCATAAGGAATTAAGCCATATTTCTTCTTTGACTTATTGGTTAAAGGATCACTATAGTAAGCAACATCAATCGGTTTGATTAAATCAGGCTCTTGCTTCATTAGCTTGCCGATAGAGGTTCTTCTTACTAAGACTTCCAGATTCAGCCATTTTGCATCAATGTTTCTTGGGTAGGGAGGAGGATCCCTTTCTTTAATTTGCACTTTTAATTCAATCCACGTGTACATTTGATTCAGTACAGCAGTTGGAAAGAAATCATTGACCAACAAATCTTCCAGCTTTAAGACCCAGCAACCATGTACGTTTCTGATCACATTCTGAGTTGTTGTTTCATTGCTGGTCTTCGTGTATTCAATGCCAGAGCCAATGGCAATGCTGGCTAGCCTCTTTTCTTCCTGTCTTTGCCTTCTTCTTCTTGACTTAGCATTTTCTTGATCTCTTGCTGAAGATCTTGAGTCAGAAGAGAAATGTTTGGAATGGCCAGAAGGAGTTAGGGTTGTGATTGGTCTGCTCTTAGTGCTTGAGCTATTGTTTGGTCATCATCATCATCATCATCTTCATTCAGATCTTGATGACTCTCAGTATGACAGTATTCATGAGTTTCAGCAGATGTTCTTCTCCTTTTCGGATTTGCTGAATTTCTCTAAGATTCTGTTTCAGCTCGTCTCTTTGAACTTTGCTCTCTTTCAGCAAGAGGTTCTCTGGGAGGTGGGCTAGGCAAAATCAATGGCGCTTCAGCAGTGGTTTTCTTTCTTGAAGATTTTCTTTGTTTATCTTCCCCCTTAGACATGGATTGCATCATTGGGTGAATGTGCAGAGAGAAAAATTCATTGCAATTTTCAGCAAGTTTACTTAGGTTATTGTACTTAAGAATTATTCCTTGCTGATCAGTAGTCAGCTTGGACAGATCTTCTTTAATACTCACCAAGTTCTCCTCATGTCTGCGCTCCTTGTCGACTTTTTCTTCAATGAAAGTCTGAGCCTTTTTCAATGCAGTTTTAGCCAGTTTGAGTGCTTGACTGACATCTTCTTCATAGCTTTTATGATGTAGACTTATGTCTTTCTGAGCTATTGTAAGAGAAGTAGTGCGTTTCAGCACAGTAGCCAGTATCTTGCCAATATCAAGCGGACTCTCAGCAAGCAGTGCATCATCCTCTTCTTTGCAGGCTTTGTGAACAGCCATAAGTGTCTTAATTCTGGGAGTAAAATCCTCAACACTAGGGAACGACACTAAAGAGGGAGTGAGTGAATGAACTTTGAGCTCAGTATCGAATTTATCATCATTTATCAGCAAACAGCTTCTTTCAGCATCTCCTTCATCATGATCAAGAGATGGAGGAGGAATTGTAACCACTGTGGGTTCAACTTTCTTTGTCAGTTCTTCTTCGTTTGCTGAAAGATTGAAGAGATCTTCTTCGTCATCAGATTCATCAAGGCCATCAACCTTGGTTCCTAAATCTGTAGCTTCATTCACTTGTGGTTGAGTGGTTGCTGAGGCAACACTTTAGACTCAACAACTGGAGTTTCACCAGTAGTAAGTGGAAGGGAGGGGACTTCCGTGTTCTTCACTCCTGAAGATTGAGCAATGTCTAGATTCGGCGTATGCCTAGCATGAATCTGTAGACTGTTTTGAAGTGCTCTTTGATAATCTTCATCCATTTCTTCATCATCAAGGTTTGGTTCAGTGACCTTGGCATCGAGTAAAGTTAACTCGGCATCAGAAAGCTTGTTTTTGCCTAATTTCATTTCAGCACGCTTTCTGGCGTACTCTTCTTCAGTTTTAGCAACTTGTTCAGTTGCTTGAGTACTTGTCTCAGCAGGAGCAGGAGTGGATTCTTGATGCTGACTGGTAGTGTGGTCAGCTTGCTGAGTTTCAGTATCTTGATGTTCAGTTTCAGCAACTGTCAGCTTAACTCCACCAGCATCAGGACTAGGACCTTGATTATCATCATTATCATCCTTCTTGTCCTTGGAATCTTTTCCTTCATCATCACTTGGATCTTTTGGGATATTTTCATCCTCTTCTTCTTCATCATCGTCCGTCAGTATGATTAACTCAAGATGTTTGTACATTGCTGCGCTAGTAACTTCCTCTTCTTCATTGATTTTGTGGGGATCAGCCACCACGGGTACAAAGGAACCCTTGAGCATCACAACTTGTTCAGCAGGAGAGGCACTCTTGAATTTAGCGTTCATATTCTCTCTGATTAAAGCAATCAGACTGGAGCTCATGAGCTGAGAATATGTCAACTCTTCTGGAAGTATGGAATGTACAAACGTCTCCAGTCTCAGCAAAGAAAGTCTCTTTTTCTCGTTGGACAGATGAAGGTGAAGATCGGAGAAATCCATCCTTCTGTTTGCTGACAGATTTAGCAACTCTGGTCAAGGTAGTTCTCTTGAAGTTTGAGTAAAGTTCTTCTGAACTTACTTCCAAATCTTCAGTGATGTGAACCACTTCAGTGGTCTCCTTTTGAGCCTGAAAAAGAATAAAATTAAGTTCAGGAATATTTTGGAAAATAGTTTTAGAGTCTAAAACTGGAACATGATTTACCTGCTTAAGTTCAGCAAGCTCATGTTGCACACTTTGTTGTGCTGGTACTATTTCCATTGCTTCAGGAGCCTGAGAAGCATCCTTGAATTGTTCATCCTGAAATAATTTTAAGTTAGATACAAGTACTAAGTTGTCAAACTTAGTTGAATTACCAAAAACTTCATCTACCTGCTGAACAGGAGTTATGGATTCTGGTGCAGAAGTTTCAGCAATCTTCTGACTTGTATCTTGAGAAGTCTGTAAGGAAACAATAATATCAGCAAAAGATATAGTTTCAGATATTGAAGTTTTGCTTATGTCTGAGTTAACTACCTGCTGAAGAAGGGCAGGTGGTGACTCAGTCCTTTCAGCAATGACAGCATCTTCATTATCTGGGACTTGTTCTTTAGCAGACTTCTTTTCTTGCTCTATTTGAGAAGGCTGTGCAGATTCAGCAATCTCCCTTGTCTCTGAAATGACAAGTTTAGCAGAGACATCTTGACCTTTAAGTTCACTACTAGTCATGAACACATCTATTGACTTATTGGAGTTGTCATCAATCTCCAAATCCATTTGCTGGCTTAGTTCTGTCAGCACCAGCTGAACTTTTTCAATGGATGTTTTTGGTGAACTAGGTCCAATATTCTCAGCATCACGAGACGCATCGTCGAATAGTGTCTCTTGTGGTGTTTCAGCAACCTCTGGGACTTGAACCATTGTAGTCTCAGCAACTGGTTCTTCAGCAATTGCAGCTTCGGTAACTGCAGTTTCAACAACTTGATGAGTTGCTTGTTCAACAACCATCTTTTCAGCAGCATTATCAGCAAGTGCCGCGTTTCACAGATCAACAGCAATATCACTTGCTAGTTCCAGAGTATAGTCATTGGGATTATCTACAATGTAGATATCTGGGACTGGGGCAGGAATTTCGTTTCCACTGCCTTGTTGTCTTATTTCAGTAGATGTATCAACATTGAGTTGATTGTTGAAGGCTTCTGCAAACACTTCAACATTGCAGTTGTTGTCTTCTTTGACTTCTTGTCAGCAAGCTTAGGTCCATTCTGCTTGTAGAAGGCTCTTCCCACATTGCATAGTGATTTCTTAATCGGCAATGGGTTTCTCAGCTGAATCCTAAAGTGTTCAAGGATATAGCATATTTTTAGTCCATACATGACTTGGAAGGTAGGTGAGACTATGTTGTCTTCAACCTTTACCTTGAATTTAGTAACACAATCAACAAGTCTGTTGAAAATGTACTTAGCCCAGTTGAGCTCAGTTTTTGTTCTCATGTATATGCATCAGCAATGGCCACCTTCTCAAGCCAACTCTATTCCTCCAACTTGGGAGTCTAAGACTTTGATTAGTAGCACAACTTCTAGACCAAACGAAGGGCAGAGATGCTTCCTTTTTACGTGCTTTGTCCAAGTCACGGGAGCAATCTCGCCTTTCTTCATTCTTTCATTTCTGACATCAGTGTAGAAGGCTTCTAGTTCTTCATCAGTGGTAGTGATGTCATCTTCAGTTCCAGTAGTTGGAATCTGAAAGATGTTGGCTAAATCAATCCATTTCAAGATGATTTGCACACCTTGAACTGTGGTATAAATCACTTTTTCGGTGACTCCTTGTCCACCAGTGAGAGTCTGGATTCCTGCATTGTTGTAGAATTCCATAGCATCTAACATACTCACTTTCTTAGGGCGAGCAGTTATGAAGAAAAGAAGGCCTTGTTGATTTATCAAGTTTAGCGCCTCTTCATTTTCTTCATCTAAATCTTGTTCATAGAAGTATCTTATATACTTCTCTTAGGCAAATCCACCCCATTGCATCATCTGTTCACACTTTGCAGTGTCAAGATATGCAGGCGGCATGGGTCTCTTCGTTATTCGGTCATTTTTCAACACAATGTTCACTGTGTTGGTTGCCGGAGTTTCAACCGGAGTAGTGCTTTTCCCAGCACTATCAGCTTTCGATGAGTTTGAGGTCTTGGAGGACTGTCTTTTTGGAGCCATTTCTTATATAGCGGTAGAAATGTACGAAAAAGATTAACTTGCTTTTTGACTGGAGGTACAGTGAATTCAGGGCACAGGCTATAAAATTTGCAGAGAAAGGAAATGTGAGTTAAAGAATTTTGTCTTTCTCTAACTCTTTGTTTATATAGTATCTCTGTTGTGCAAGAAGCTCAAACGGTTTTGAGTTCTCAGCAAGGGTAAAACAGAGATTCAACTGCGTTAGTGGAGCCTTTGCATTAAATGCGTAGTGGTCCACTAACAAAAACCGTCAGAGCACACTTTCTCTTTGTGATTTTAACCGTTAGATCAAAAACTGCTTTAAATCAATGGCCACGATTGTATTTCATGTCATGATTAACAACGAGTTTATCTGTGCCACGATTAACGTCACAAATTGATTTTACCTTGATTCACGGGGTTTGATCCTTTTTACCACAGCGCTAATTGCTTGCTGAAGTAAATAAGAATCTTTTCAGCGAATTTGGACAAATTTGACTTTGGCACTTACCTTTTTAGGTAACAAGCCTTGTATTTGCTGAAAGTTCCCCCTTAATCAAATATCTCATACTCCTTTAAGTTAAAATACATTTCTGAGTTCCCGTCTCAGTAAATTCTTTTTATATTGAAATATCCTTTGGTAAAATCCGAGAAGTGTTCTTGCTCTTTGCTGAGTTCCCGTCTCAGGTTTTTCCTATGATACTTGAATACCTGTTTCAGTATTTTTGATTGTCTGAATGCCCGTTTCAGCAATCCTTAAGGTTTTTCTCTTACTGAGTGCCCGTCTCAACAAGTGATCAAGTTTTCAACAAATACCTATTTTGAAGGAATTACTTGCTGAATGCCTGTTTCAGCAATCATGTAGTGAAATATCATTTCTTTTAGAGGAAATTAGTGGAAGGAGCTTTATACAAGTAAGCATACTTTGGCTTGTTGAATGCCTGTTTCAGCAATCTTACAATTGTATCCCTTAATATTGAGGTAGTTCAATCAATCCAAGGTTATACCTTAGCATTGCGAATCTATTATCTGGTAGGGGCTTGGTAAAGATGTCAGCAAGTTGATCATCGGTACCTACTTTCACAACCTCAATGTCTCCTTTTTCCACATGATCTCTAATGAAATGATGTCTAATATCAATGTGCTTTGTCCTTGAGTGGAACTTAGGATTTTGTGTGATAGCAATAGCACTTGTATTATCACAAAAGATTGGTGTTTTCTTTGCAGAAATACTATAATCTCTTAATTGTTGCTGAATCCATAGGATTTGAGTTGTGCAACAACCAGCCGCAATGTACTCAGATTCAGTGGATGAATTGGCAACACAGGTTTGCTTCTTGCTGAACCATGATATTAATCTAGACCTAGAAATTGACAAGTTCCAGAAGTACGTTTTCTATCAAGAGTTGATCCTCCATGATCAGCATCAGAATAACCAACCAATTCAAGTCCAGAATCTTTAGGATACCATAATCCAACATTGACTGTACCTTTGACATATTTCAGTATCTTAAGTGCCTTTTTGTAGTGTGATTCTCTTGGATCAGATTGGAATCTTGCACACACACAAACAGCATACTGAATGTCAGGTCTACTTGCTGTTAAATACAACCAGGAACCAATGAGCTTCCTATACTTGTGTTCTTCAACACATTTATCTTCTTTAGTGTAGCCAATTTGGTACCAACACTCATAGGGATCTTTTCAGGTTTTTCTTCCTCTTTGATCCTAAACTTTATGAGCATTTCCTTCGCATACTTTGCTTGATTTATGAATATTCCATCCTTGTGTTGCTTGACTTGCAAACCTAGGAAATAATTCAATTTACTCATCATACTCATTTCAAACTTGTTTTTCATGAGTTTGGCAAAATCATCACAAAGTTGCTTGTCCTTAGATCCAAATATCATGTCATCCACATAAATCTGAACTAAGAGTATTTTACCATCATGGTTTATGGTAAACAAAGTTTTGTCAATTTCACCTTTCTTGAAACCATTATCCAGCAAGAACTTAGCTAAGGTATCATACCAAGCTCTTGGTGCTTGCTTTAGACCATATACAGCTTTCTGAAGCTTGTATACCATCTTGGTTTCTGAGGGAAGTTCAAAGCCAGGGGGTTGTTCCAAGTAGACTTCTTCAGCAAGTTCACCATTTAAGAATGCACTTTTAACATCCATTTGATAAACAATAAAATCACTGTGAGAAGCAAAGGCCAAGAAAAGTCTAATTGCATCCAATCTTGCAACTAGTGCATAAGACTCATCATAGTCCAATCCTTCAGTCTGATAGTAACATTGAGGAACTAAACATGCTTTGTCCCGTGTTACTTCACCAGACTCACTCAGCTTGTTTCTGAACATCCACTTTGTACCAATCGCTTTCTTGCCTTCAATAAGGGGTACAAGTTTCCAGACTTTGTTCCTTTCAAATTGATCCAATTCTTCTCGCATTGCCTTGATCCATTCAGAATGTTTTAAAGCTTCTTCTATGATTTTGGGTTCAATTTCTGAAACAAAGCAAGAGAACAAAGCTTCTACTTCTACGACATTTGCTTCTTCAGCAAGTCAATGAGTAGCAGACACTTTGGATCTAGTCACTTGGCGTTTGTCAATATCGCCAATCATATCCGTAGAGGGATGATCTCTAATCCATTTATTAACAGGTTTTCTGCTCTTTGGATCTGGATAAGTTTGCTCATCAGCATGGGACTCTTCAGTATGTACTTGCTCAGTACTACTGGTATTTTGTTGTGTCTCTGCTGAGATTGTTTCATCAGCAACTGCTTGTTCAGCATTGCTAGATTGTGGTAACTCATCAGCAGGCACAGGAAGTTTCATAGTTTCAGTAACATCCGAAGCAACTGTGTCTTTTGCTGGAAATTCTTTGTCATGAACTATATTTATCTTGTCATGAATTGGGGGAGGAGAGTCATTGTCAGAATCATCATTTAGTTCAATTGACTTGATTTGCCTAGCATCAGATTCAGTTCTTTGCTCGTGTATGAGTAGTTTCTTCATACAATCTGATATTTCTTCTTCAGCAGGCACTCATTGTGACTTTTCATAGAATACAACATGCACTGATTCTTCGATCTTTTGTGCCTTTTTGTTGTAAACTCTATAAGCTTTACTATTCAAGGAGTAACCAAGAAATATCGCTTCGTCTGCCTTTGGTTGAAATGTTCTTAGGTATTCTCTACCATTGTTAAGAACAAAACACTTACAACCAA
Source organism: Plantago ovata (assembly GCA_028274465.1). NCBI lineage: Eukaryota > Viridiplantae > Streptophyta > Magnoliopsida > Lamiales > Plantaginaceae > Plantago > Plantago ovata. The sequence continues at coordinate 51,792,159 of CM051458.1, forward strand.
ATACTCTTAGATGGGTGATGTTAGGAGGTCTTCCAACAAATAACTCATAGGGAGTTTTGTTGTATTCCTTAGTAATCAGACATCTGTTTTGAGTATAGCAGGCGGTATTAATCGCTTCAACCCAGTAAGCTTCACTTATTTCAGTGTCAGCAAGCATTGTTCTTGCAGCTTCTTTTAGGGTGCGATTCTTCCTTTCAGCAACACCGTTTTGTTGTGGTGTCCTTACTGAGGATAACTGATGTTGTATGCCTTTTGAAGTGCAATACTCAGTTATGTACTGGTTCACAAACTCAGTACCACCAGACCATACTTCTTACCAGCATAGCTTGTTGAAGAAGATTCAAACAAGTCCATGTGCAAGAGTTGTAAAGGTTTTGTAGTTGACGGTACTGCCTTGTTCTTAAAAGAAGATTTGGTTTGCTTTCCTTGCTGACATGCATTGCAAACACCATCCTTCTTAAAAGTAACCTTAGGTAATCCAACTACAAGTGCTTTTTTAGACAGCTTATTCAGCGTCTTGAAGTTTAGGTGACTTGTTCGTTTATGCCATAACCATGCTTTTTCAACAAGGCAATCGTGATCTGAGACAAGGCATTTTTCAACGATTGTTGAAGACCAATCTACAGTGTACAAACCTCCTGATCTTCTAGCAACCATAATAACCTTCTTTGTCTCAAAGTCTATAAGTTTACATTCATCACTTTTGATTTTGATGAAATATCCTTTATCAGCAAATTGACTCATGTTGAAAAGGTTAAACTTAAGATTTTGACATAAAGAACTCCCGGAATGGTAATGCGTCCTAACTTCACGTCACCATAACCTTTTGTAGAACCAAAGCCTCCACCAGCAAACCTTATTGTTGGACCTTTAGACCACCGTCTATAGTTTATAAGGTTATTCTTGTTGCCCGTCATGTGCTTTCCACAACCACTGTCAAAGTGCCAGATTGCATTGTTTGTCTCCGTGGCTGAAGTCTGCACAATCAAGAGCAAACAAGTTAATTATCCAATATTGGATGTCCATTAACATGTTCAAGAATGCGTCCAGTGGAAATCCAAGTCTTAAGTTTTTCAAATTTGGCTTGTTTTCTACTTGCTGAGGAACTAGGAGGTTTTGAGCCGAAAGACTTTTGATTCGTGCTGATCAAATCCACTTTCTGATGTGGTGTCTTGCTCGGTTGACCTTTTGCTGAACATACTTTTCAGTAAGTTATTTTGTAGCAAGGTTCCTTCTAGCCCTAGCGTGCCGAGACATGTTTGAAGGCAAAAACGGTAGTTCATTCGGAGTTCGGATGAAGATTTTGGAGCTTTTGAAGTGAAATCCGGAAGTTCCATTTGCATAGTCTCAGTATTTTGGGCACCCGTCTTTCATACGATATTGTATTGGGATGAGGTCAAAACCTACGCGTGGCTAACTCGAAGATCTATCCAACGGTAGGTCTTACGTGCCAATCCATGTTCGGAAGCGTCCGGAATCTCTGTTCGAACTTAGAGAAAAAACTGGCGAACTTGCTGCCAGCCACTGGCGGACCGCCCGGGACGGGGGGCGCACAACCATTTATCTTTAGATCGGAATTTGGGAGATTCATTCATACTTTGTCAGACATAAACCCTAGAACTTCTTCTGGGTTTTCTTTGACTTAGATTTACTTTTCCATAGCAATTTGAAGCATCAAGGTAGAGATTTGGACATCTTTTGATCTCACCTTGCTAGAAACTTGTGAGTTTAGCAATTCACCGGAGATTGACAACCGTGGGTGGTAACTTTGTATCTCACTATTTTTCATACTCTATTTATTGATTCTACAATGTTTTCACCTATGATTGCTATTGCTGATTATGTTACTGCTATGAGTAGCTAAATATCTAGTTGGTGATAGTATGTAAATTCGTAGCTAGGGTTCATATTGTGCATGATTGAGTTTCTGAGTCTTTTGCTTGTAGATTTGTGATATATGAATCGTTGATCCGACTAAGCCATCTATCTTCGTAATAAAGTGTTAGAAACACTAGGACAATTCAAGATCATCACTTTCAATATTTACAATTATCACGTACTGCTTGCACTAAGCCTGACAACCTTAGCCAAGTATTAGTATAGATAAGAGGCTTTCAAAATACATGTCAAAACCTGTCTTTTGGTGTTTGTTCTGATCGAGCGTTTGGGTGGAAACCTTGCGACAGTATCCTCTCCGAATGGAGAGTCGTCTGATATGGTGAAAATAATTCCCACAACAAGACGAGTTCGAATTACTTTTAAAGCAGTACGTGTTGCACTTTCATGCATAATTAGAACCCGATGCTTAGAATGAGCATTACTATCACCAACTCTCGTCACCTATTGTTAAGTAAGTTAAGTTAAGTTTGTTTACTGAATTATATAATAGTTATTGTAGTTAAATCTAGTTAAGTCCCTAGAGATCGACACCCGAGGTCATCTTACCTCTGCACTACGTGTTTTGTGTAGTTGTGAGTTGCCCTTTGGCTAAAACAAATTCATTTGATTGTTCGAGTCTGACAATCTCGTTCATCAGCAGTCCACAAGTTCTCCTGCTCCTCACTACCACATTCTCTAAAGTAGAATACTTCACAATTTCCATCAAGTTGATCAAAGTTTGTTCTTTCGAGTGTCTGCTCATCTTTAATATTTTGTAGAATAGGCTTGAATGCGGTCGTTGTGCATTTAGTCGCAACATAAATTTTCTAGATCACGGAGCCCAGTCTCTGTTATAAACCTTCTCCGGCAATTCATCTCCTCTCCCACTTGCTTAAGGATACTCCTTTTCCTATTAAGTTTCACGACGAGATGGTAAAACTTTACGAATTCGGTAGCTGAACATTTTGGTTTCAAGAACTGCTTTACAAATGAATTTACGGCCTCTGCATGCCCCGTTGTCCTGTGTCCTGCAAAGAAAACACCTTCAAAATAGGCTCGGCCCACTGCTCCCTTTTTTCATAGGTGTCCGGTAACCATTTTTTATCATGTAATTTGTAATCGTTGACCAACTCCGTCCAGCGCCTCTCGAATTCAGCAATGCTGCACTTCATAGCTGCCAATTCGCAAAACGTTTGCGGAAAACCACCCTTCTTCACCCTTTTTACCGTGTTCTGTTCCATGTGCCAAAGACATAGTCTGTGTACAACGCCCTCAAATTCTTCCTTAACTGCCGTGACATAGTCTGTGTACTACTTTTGAAGAAGGTTATAAGAATCTTTTCTCATGAAAGGTAATTCCTGATTTACCCAAAGCTTCTCCAACATATCCATAGACTCGCCAGGTATTTTCCCACTTGTAATCATGAAATTCAGTATGACTCGTTCACCAGCGGCGATATACCTATTACATTTTAGGAACCTCTGATTTTCATGCCCGGCCAACTCATGACTATGGTCCGGTATGAAGTCTGTCACTTCCCATTCTTCTTCTCCAACCTTCTTCACCCTAAACCTTGCCTCTCATTCATACCTTGTATCTCGTCTTCTTCTTCGCTGACGAAGCAGAATTTCCTTTTTGAGTCCCTCACGGTTGCAGACCCACATGCAATGTTTATCGGGTCTACGATCTCGAGTTCTTATATCAACCCCCTCTGTCTAGCATATGTTAAATAAAATGCCTCAGCCTCTATCACTTCACTAAAAACATGGCCCGATAGTTCATCGACTATTTGAGCATCATCCTTAGAGGCAAAAGCTTGAAATGACCATCCGTTCTTCGGAGTGGCATATCTATTTCTACGCTTCTGCTGATGAGTAGCAGGAGTACTAGGAGCAGATGGAGCTTCCATATCTACAATAAACCCAAGATCTTTTAGTTTGTACTCGCAACTGAATGGATACCTAATAAAACTAACTAGTGCACATAAATTAATGTAATCATAACCAAACGGCGATAGCCAATGCACATCTATAACCATAACCAAACTACGATATCAATTTCGCATCTATAACCATAACCAGTAGTACTCGACATCGAGGAACAGAACAACCTGGAATGGGAACAAATGCCAAGAACTACTACCCCACCTTCACTATCCTCCATTTGCAATACCATTGGAAAAAAGCCAAATGAACCCAACTAGACTAACACAACTTAACAGAACATGTAATTTGAATATTAAGGCCAACTAGTATGCATAATGAGTAAGTAGAAGCATTGCAATATCATATCGACCCCCAATTTTAACCGTGATAGGTCAAAACTAGACCAACACAACTGAACAGAACAAGCAATTTGACTATTAAGGCCAACTAGTAGGCATAATGAGTAATTGGAAGCATTGCAATATCATATCGACCCCTAATTTCAATCGTGATAGGACATAACAAGACCAACACAACTGAACATAACAAGCAATTTGACTATTAAGGCCAACTAGTAGGCATCATGAGTAAGTGGAAGCATTACAATATCATATCGACCCCTAATTTCAACCGTGATAGGACAAAACTAGACCAACACAACTGAACAGAATAAGTAATTTGAATATTAAGGCCAACTAGTAGGCATCATGAGTAACTAGAAGCATTGCAATATCATATAGACCCCTAATTTCAACCGTGATAGGACAAAACTAGACCAAAACAACTGAACAGAACAAGCAATTTGACTATTAAGGCCAACTAGTAGGCATCATGAGTAACTAGAAGCATTGCAATATCATATCCACCCCTAATTTCAACCGTGATAGGACAAAACTAGACCAACACAACAGAACAGAACAAGAAATTTGAATATTAAGCCAACTAGTAGGCATCATGAGTAATTAACTAGAAACACTGCAATATCATCTCGAGCACCAATTTCAACCGTAAAAGGACAATTCGCATAATTGAATGAGATTCAAATTACTAACAATGAGTAGGATTGTATATTCTATTTATTTATTTATTTATCCATGAATTTTTGTAAAAATCAAGCTTGACCAAAATACAATGGTTATTACCAATTAAACTGACAAATGTCACATGTGAATAGGTGAATGATGAATTGATGAGCATCATGTGTGTTAAACCGTTAGCCAGACTCAAGTTGGACATATGTTACTTTAATCGAATAAATAAGAGTAAGAAATTTAAACCCAACATATATAATTGATTATGGACTATGTTGATTCAGGACAACCCAAGTTGGATATATATGTTGCTTTGGAACTATTTTCCCCTTGACACCCAGCCCTAAACCCTAAACCCAAACATCAACGACCATTGCATTTATTTTCTAGAGTGACATAAGTGAGTGATTTTATTATATTGAATGCGCGATTAATTAGAATTTTTAGATGTGATCATTGATAACAATTTAAATAACCGATTTCATGCACCGCTAATTAACAAATCATATACTTCATAGTATATTACCCCTAACAAAAATAAGAATAGTATATTACATTTGATAGAATGATATAATTTCATGAACCGCTAATGAAACACGCGATTTAGCACTCAATTGAGTGACCAGATGGATCATGAACCCCAAACCCTAAACCCTAAACCCCTACACCCTAAACTCTAAACCCTAAACCCCTACACCCTAAACCCTACACCCTAAACCCTAAGTGAAGTTAGACTTATTAGACTTCTTGATGAGCTCATTATTAATTAAATTAAACAACGGAAATAATCAATTTATTAAATTTTATTCCGTTTAAATTTACACTAAAAAATAATAATATAGTTTGAATTGCAGTGAGGTTAATTAGATCCAAAACAAAATCAGCGTATATATATATTGTCATCGATTTAAATCCCTCGTAACTTCTGCATGTATCATTAAGGTTTTCAGTTGTAATTTAAAATTTTGGAAGTCCGCCTATTATTTAGAGTTTGATTTTGTCAAATTGATAATTGAAACCGTCAAAGTAGTCTTCACGCTCAACTTTGTTTTATTTTGTAGGGTTTCCAGAGATTCAAATCTCGATAATGACCTTCCCAGATCTCTTGAGCTCATTTTACATCCTTCGATCGTAAGCCTTGGAGAATGCCGCGCGCATCGTTCATTCCAAAAATTCAGATTTAGCAAGGTATTACTTGTTCCTTTCTGGTATATATATAGGTTTCCCTAATAATTGCCGATGTTGATTGGATTTATGAACGTGACAGAATTTTCCCCTCCATACTAATACTCAGAGATGCAACTTTATCCTTTAGACCATTAGTAATTAGGTTTCTCAATATTCCTTCATCGTTCGAGTTGATTGTTTACAAAATTATGAGAGATTTTTGTTATGTGATGTTTTAATTTTGATCCACGAGTCTGATTTATGTCTTTTTTTCATATTTGGACCGGTTCATCCCTCAGTGTTACTATGTGCTTTTGGATTGCAGCATCCTATGTCATGATGTTCTTGTCATTATGATTTCTCTAATTATTTGGGGAATCACTAAGGCCATCTTTAATATGTTGTGACTGTATATGCAGCATGGCATTATGTAAACTCTTTAGAAACTTATTAAATTGCTTACTAGTTTAATGCACATGTGTTAGTTGATTTTTTATTTTTTTTATTTGAAACGGCAGATGTGTTAGTTGATAAACTTGTAATGTTTCATTAGGTAAAATAATGCAGCTCAGAAATAGGTCATTATCAAATGAAAAAAAAAGAATGTACATGGTCATCAAAATTCTGATCGGGCTCTTGTATGTTCGAATCCACTTGAAGAACAACCACTTGCATGTGAGAATTCACTTATCTGTGTGAATCAACTTGAAGATCAACCACTTGAAGGTGTGAATCCACTTGAAGATCAGCCAGAGCCAATAGAGCTAATTGGGAACTAATGGAAATATATATCTGAAGCCAATGCGATGTCGAGTTCAACCATCTCATACTCGACTTCTAGCATCTAGTGAACTGGCTTTTCTACCACCTGCTAAAACGTCTAAAGGTCATAAAAAGTCATCTGCTAAGTTATGCGGGTCACCTCTTAAAGACGATGTCACGTTAGGATCCAATAGCGCCCACACATATTCATACTCATATAACAGTGACCCTGATGAGCTCCAGGTACCAAACATGGTAGATCACTTGTTATAATATCATGAAGGCCATAGTATGAAACCACCGTTGCAAACAACTAGGAACTCACCAATAGATTGTGTGGAGGATGAGGACACTGACTCTTCCATTGGTAAGATCAATTCTGGCATAGGGAATGCGGAAACTTACAACTCTGAACCACATTCAAGCTCACCAAAAATATACACAGATTTTATGGACGGTGAGGACAACGCCTCTACCATTGGTGAGTGATGAACGTGTATTTTACACTTTCATTCGAGTCTTTTTTCACCAATTTAACTATCCTCTATGTTAATTTAGCTATGTTTTAGTGCATTTTATTAGAATAGTGTCACGTTTCCCTTTAGTTTGCATTTTACAGGTTTTAGGTGAAAAACGTGGTTTTCCAGGCAATTATATTGAAGAGAACGAAGAATCGGTGTTCCGAGGACATTTTTGGAGTATCTAGAAGATTCCGGATAGGATTTGAAGTCTAGGGGTCGAGTCTGAAGGCTAAAAGGTCACTAGAAGGCAAAAACCGAGTCTGAAAAGGAAAAGAAATCCAAAAACGTGTCGAAAACGCATTTCTCGCCGACTGAAGCTCCCGGGCGATTCGCCCGGGATGTGGGGCGGTTCGCCCGGTGTGTGGGGCGACTCGCCCCACGCGTGCCGAACTCCTATATATAGTTGCTGTTTCTCTACGATTTTTCATACTTTCTCAGACCTTTTTTCATACCTTTCTCATTAGTCTTAGGGAAGAATTCTCCAGAGCCTGTTCTGGGAATTCTTAGCATAGGAGACACTTTTTCTTATCGATTTGGAGCTTGTGAGATCACGATTCATCGGAGATTGAACACTTCGGTAACGTTGTATCACACGATTTTTCTATTTATCTTTATATATCTTTCAACATGTTTTCATTCAAACTTGCTATGATTTCTGTGGATTGCATGACATCTATGAGTAGCTAAATCTATCGTTGGTGATAGTATGTGATTTCTTAGCGAGGGTTCTTAATTGTGCATGATGGCGGTAATGCGAATCAGACTTTGAGTTATTGCTTTATTTCCTTGATCTATCTAAGCCCTCTATCTTCGTAGTGTTGAATAAAACGGAACACATTGGACAATTCATGATCAAAGATCTCTATGCAAAACGATCGGGTACTTCATGCATGGTTAATAACCCACTATGCTTTGAATGATCATACTATCACTAACTTCCATTATCTTGATAAGAAAAACCTGTGCTAAGTCTTCTATTGATTTTATAGTTTAAGTTAGATTAGATAAAGCTAGTTATAGTCCTTAGAGATCGACACTCGAGGTTATTTTACTGCTACACTACGGTTTTCGTTGTAGTTGTGAATTGCCTTTGGCTAAAAACAAATTTATTTGATTAATTTGAATCTGACAAATTCCGGTTCATCAAATTGGGGCTTGGCGCTTCCGGGGACTATACTCCTTTTTTCTCTTTAGTTTATTTATATTTTCAGCATTCAATTCCTAGTTTTAGTAGTTTTTATTTTTTCTATTTGATCTCTCTGATACTCCTTTCTTAGTTTGTTACAGATAGTGTACGCGATGTACACGATCTAGGGGAACACCGCTTGCTGAATCAATCGCTGAAATCGACAGAGTCTACCACCAAAGAAGGCGACTACTTCGACGACATGAACTATAGGAAATTGAGGATACCGATTTCTCTGAATCTCTAGACAGTCTTTTTAAGGAAATTGTCTTAATGGCAGAAGCTAGACCACTGAAAGCATGGGTTCAACCCTCCAAGGATCGTATTAGGGGACCGGCGATTGTTCTTTCGTCTGCAACTCGAGATCTGGAAATAAAAAACAACGCGTTCCAACAACTTCCGAGGTTCTATGGCTTAGCAAGGGAAGATGTGATGGGGTACCTGCACGATATCGATGATTTCGTCAACCAACTCCCACGACCCGGAGCTGAAATAACAACGGATGAGTTGAGAATGAAGGTTTTTTCTATGGGACTTGGCGACAGGGCCAAGTCATGGTTGAGTTCTCTACCGGCGGGTTCGCTGGACACTTGGGAAAAGGTTTTTTCCATCATTCATGGAGAAATACTTCCCTCACACCTTGACTACCGCGCTTATGGCGCAAATCACTGGGTTCAAACAAGACTATGATGAGACCATCTACACCGCATTTGAGAGGTTCCAAGACCTCATGAACAAGTGCCCTCACAATGTTTTTGAGCTTTCGGATCTTGTCCAACACTTCTACAATGGACTGACCTTTGACAACCAACAAGTGGTGGATTTCCAATGCCGTGGCAATATTTGGGAGGAAACCGCGGAAGCCGTCTGGGTGGTTTTTGAAAGGCTTACTAAGGGTTCGCAATTCAAGGATCCAAGAGAAATGGTTAGGAGACGTGGACCTGAATGTATGGGGGGAATGGGGATTGATTCGAGTGCTTTACCAACGAGTTGAATCAAGTCCTCAAGAACTCCGCAGGAACAGCTATGTCAAACGAAGTTTGCCGAATATGCAAGAACTATGGGCATGGAGCTCATATGTGTAGATCGGAGCTTGCATATGATGATGGCAATTGGGTACAAGGAGGCAAAGAGGAAGCCTTTGCTGCGGAATTCGGTACTCAAGAAGCTAGCTACGGACAAGATGGTAGGAATCCTCGAGGTGGATTTTGGAGAAGAGTATTCCGGAACAATCAAGGATACGCACCGGCTAGCCAAACTTATGACCTAACCAAGACCGTAGTAGGATTAACTATGGTAATGATCACTGCGAAAATCCCGCTCCCAAAGAGCAACCGAAGTCGAAGACAGCTCTACTCATGGAGAACTTGCAAAAAATGGTTGACCACACCCAAAGTTTTCTTAAGCGTTATGAAGAAGATTCTGAGAAGACTAGGGCGAGGCTTGATCGATTGGAAGAGAGCACTAGGCTTGCCCATCAAAAGATGCAAGACTTGATTGACCGTGGAGCGAGTAGGGAGCAAGGGAAGTTGCCTAGCAACACTGAGAAGTCGATGTCTATTACCTTGGTGGGTGATCTTCCTGTAGAAATCACCATCAAGAAGGTTGCTAAGTGTGAGCGTTGCAAGGATGAAGAACCCCCACTAGCCAAGGAAGAAGAGAAGGACCTTGATTCTGATAAGAGTGAAGAGGAGCGAGAGGATCCCGAGCCAATCCCTCAAAGTTTTGATGTTAAGGTCGGGATTGGTGAACTTGAAGATGTTCGTGCTACACTAGACACGGGATCTTACTCTAATGTGCTCCCAATGAATGTGTTTGAGAAGAGTAGCCTTGGAAAACTATCTGAGCATAAGGCTATTGTGCAATTGGCGGATGGATCCTTTGTGAGACCCGAAGGCGTTGTGAAGAACGTATTGGTTAAGATTGGTGAAGTTTCTGTGTACACCAACTTTGTAGTTATGCCGGCGTCTACACCTGGGATGGGGGATGTTGTTCTCTTGGGGCGAACGTTCTTGACTAAACTACGCTCCGTGATAGACATCTACCGAAGAACTTGCACCATTGAGGTGGATGGCAAGCGACATGTGTTGCGAGCCATATCTGATCCAAATATTCACTTCAATGCTTCTCACACCATTAACTACTTTGGTCTTGTTGTCTATGTTCATTCTCATTCACAGGTTCGTGGCATGAGGAGGAGATCCATGAAGGGGAAGTCTAGTACCCTCAAGAAGAAGAGCTAGAGCAAGAAGAAGTCGAGTCAAAGACTATAAACAATACCCGGACTTTTTATCGCTTTTTTGCATCGCATGCATTCATAAATTGAACGATTTGCTTTTCTTTATGTGAATTTGTTCGTCTCTGTGTCGTTTGTGCTTATGTATATGTTTGAGTGAACTTTTTTGAGTGTTTTTATGAATAAAATGGTTTTCGGGAATTAAAAACTGAGTTTTTTCGATAAATTTCGTCTCCCTACCTCTGGAGGTGGGGGGCGAATCGCCCCCATGGCTCTCTGGCCATGGGGGGCGATTCGCCCCACACACGGGGCGACTCGCCCCGCGGTATCTGAACATAGAAAAACGGGGGTCACCCCCTTTTTACCTCATTTTTACATCTTCATCACTCTCTTACTCCCAAATCACCCAAATATTCAAAATTCTTCAATCTTTCATAAAATCTTCATTACTCCATCAAATTGTGTGTTCTTTAGCTTAGCTTCAATCGAAGCCCATTACGTGCTCTTTCTGTTCATCCGAACAAATTTCTTCCTAGTTCTTTCATTAGTCGGATCTGAGGTAATTTCATATGAACCCTAATTTTTTAAAATTTTGTGGTTTTTTGATTTATGCTTCAATTAAGCTTATATGATGTATTGGTTGATTGTTTGTGTGATTAGAAATCTTATTCACTATCAATTGCATGTTCAATTATGCTTGGTTTGATGGTTTGAGGATTTTGCCTACTAGATGTCTATGTCTTGTTTTGCATTACTTCGTTTTCTTCCATTCCATGTTTATGGTTGTGTTTATTGATGTGATAATGATGGGCATGATGGTAGAATGCATGATTGATGAGTTTGAGGATTTATGATGCTAGATTTTTTGCTACTATGGTATGAATTGAGCCTTATGATTTAAGGCTATTTGTTGTCTAGCAAGAGCATAATGTGATATGTGCATGTCGAAGTTATATTGGTATGTTGCATGTTGGTTCTAAGAGTAGCTAGACTAGACATGGAGGTTTTGAGGAGTTCGATTGTTGTTGTTATCACTCGTGTGTTTCAATCTTGCATTTGCATATGCATAAATCTGTTTTGTGTCTTACGAGGTACTAATAGATGTTTGTAGGAACCATGCCACAAAGGGAGAGGAGCACTTCCGTTTGGCTACAATGAGGTATTGGAGGCGGTTCGATTACAACCATGTCAAGGGTTTTGACAAGGACATTTTCCATGAGTTCTATGTTGGGTCTACTAGTCTTCAAGAGAAGGAGAGTGATCTCGTTAGAGGTGCGTTCGAGCCATGGACTTTTGCAACAACTTTGTGGTTTATCCATAAGGAGGAACAAGAATCCACCAGGAGTGAGCACTCTTATGTCTATTCACGTACCACTGAAGGGATTGAAACCAATATTACGGCAGAAATCTGTCACAAGGACTGCAAGGTCCAAGTGAATAGGAAGGAGCCGGGGCGGCCTCATCACAACAGATTCAGTCTTGAGTCGACAGTGGTGATGAAGTTCCGAATTGCTAACTTGATTCCAAAACATAATGACATGGACACCCAGCCCCTCTTTGGGGTGCCCCTCGACTTCTTATTGAGGGAGGACCATATAGACATCGGGAGCATCAACCGTAGAGAATGTGGGCGACATTGGGCAAGGAAGAAGAAAACCTCTGAGTTTCCGAGTTTCATCGCAGCTTACTGTAAGTTCTATGGGGTAGAGAACGTTGGTGAGGGAGACTGTAAGACCACTGCTCTTTCCCCTTCAACATTTCACAGTCTATTAGAGAGATACCGGATGGAAACCCCCATAACTGCAGAGGCTGATCTTGAGGATTCTCTTCGACAATGCAACTCTACTAGTGATGATGGTGGTGACAATGAAGACAATAGGGACAATGAGGATGCCATGAATACTGATGGAGGAGTTGGTCCTATCCGATCTATTAGTGGAACTACCACCACCACCACAAGCTCTAATGATCACCAATAAGGGCCCTCGAGCAATCTCAATACCTTACATCTAGCGTACTCAGCCGACCGAGGCCAAACCACGCGGTAACATCTAGTATCACATCTTATTTCCTCATTTTCTTATTGCTAGGGACTAGCTTTAAATTAATGAGGGGGGATGGGATTTAAGTGAACTAGTGTTGTTAGTTTGGAGCTTGGAATTGATGGTTTAGAGCTTGGCATTGGTAGGATGAGTACAGTACCTTGCATGTTTTATCTGTTTGCATTTGCATTTGCACGTTTACCGCTTTCTTAGTATTTAGTTGCATACACTACATTCATCCTAGTATAGTCTTGCATGTTTTATGTGGAGTTTATTGCCAAATTTTTTGAACTTTTTTATTGGGTAGATTAACAAATTATGACATTAATCATATGCTTCATCTCTATGAATTTGTTTGACGTTTTTCTCGCTTGGCTTGTCACATTTATGTTTGCACTTAGTTAAGCTTCGTAGTCTCGACATCACTTAGTGGTGCTTTCTCTACTGCGGTTCACGAAGGCCTTTATAATAGGATGATGCAAGTTAGGATCTTATGGTTGTTTTCCCGAGTAATTATGTACCTAAGAGGCAACAAGTCTTCACCTTGCTTTGAGATTGCTAAATGCCTAGGAAGGAGGTAGTGTGAGATTGTGTGATCTTTTGTTTGCAACCTATTCTTTCGAATAGGTTTGGGGAGGGGGTTACGCTATCATTAGACTTATTTTTTCGATTTAAGTGTGTGTTGTGAGTCTGTTTTCGTTTTTCGTAAAGTTTGTACTCCAACCTATTCTTTCGAATAGGTTTGGGGAGGTCGTTTGTGTGTCATTGTAATTTCTTTTTCGTTGTGCTACTGCTGGCTAAAAAAAGAAAAAAATAAAAAGAAGCATTCCAGAAAAAAGAAAAAAAAACTGGAAAAGAAAAAAGGAAAAAAAAGAAAAAAGAAAAGACCCCAAAAAAGCAAGGAAGGGTCCAAAAAAATCCAAAAAGCAGTTTAGCAAAGTGTTGTCTCATTTTTCAATTCTTGTAATGTTCGTAATCTTTGTCTTTTGTTTGTTTGAGTGTCATCTGTTCTCGACCACCCTCGTCCTGCCATTCAGGAAGTGGTGAATAGCTTAAGGCTTCGCTTGAGAGATGGGTAGATAGGGGAGTGTTATCTTTTTTAGGGAACCCTCCTTCGTTTGATGAGAGCCAGTACTGGTTCGACCTCTTTTGAGGAAAAGTCTTAACATGGTGGAACAACAGTAAGTCCTCAGTTTCATAGGCACGGGACAACCATTCGTATTTTAACATGTTTCATTACGTCGTCACTGACTAGGTCCAGGTAGAGAATGTTACGAGAGACTATCTTGTTTGACATAAGTGCTTATGTGAATGTGTATGAGTCAATCGAGGCATTCTTCAACCTATATCCATGTTATGATTTGTATGGTTCTTGTTCATAAGTTTTTTGATAGATTCAATAGATTAGTTCATTTCATTTGGCATGAGACTCCATTTTTTGTGTTGCATTGTTTTTTGCATTAGAGTCTAGCTTAGTTGCTTGATGACAAGCAAAGGTTCGGTTTGGGGAGTTTGATGAACGTGTATTTTACACTTTCATTCGAGTCTTTTTTCACCAATTTAACTATCCTCTATGTTAATTTAGCTATGTTTTAGTGCATTTTATTAGAATAGTGTCACGTTTTCCTTTAGTTTGCATTTTACAGGTTTTAGGTGAAAAACGTAGTTTTCTGGGCAATTATATTGAAGAGAACGAAGAATCGGTGTTCCGAGGACATTTTTGGAGTATCTAGAAGATTCCGATAGGATTTGAAGTCTAGGGGTCAAGTCTGAAGGCTAAAAGGTCACTAGAAGGCAAAAACCGAGTCCGAAAAGGAAAAGAAATCCAAAAACGCGTCGAAAACACGTTTCTCGCCGACTGATGCTCCCGGGCGATTCGCACGGGATGTGGGACGGTTCGCCCCACACCAGGCGGTTCGCCCGGTGTGTGGGGCGACTCGCCCCACGCGTGCCGAACTCCTATATATAGTTGCTGTTTCTCTACGTTTTTCATACTTTCTCAGACTTTTTTCATACCTTTCTCATTAGTTTTAGGGAAGAATTATCCAGAGCCTGTTCTGGGAATTCTTAGCATAGGAGACACTTTTTCTTCTCGATTTGGAGCTTGTGAGATCGCGATTCTTCGGAGATTGACAACATTCGGTAACGTTGTATCACACGATTTTTTTATTTATATTTATATATATTTCAACATGTTTTCATTAAATCTTGCTATGATTTCTGTTGATTGCATGACATCTATGAGTAGCTAAATCTATCGTTGGTGATAGTATGTGATTTCTTAGCGAGGGTTCTTAATTGTGCATGATGGCGGTAATGCGAATCAGACTTTGAGTTATTGCTTTATTTCTTTGATCTATCTAAGCCCTCTATCTTCGTAGTGTTGAATAAAATGGAACACATTGGACAATTCATGATCAAAGATCTCTATGCAAAACAATCGGGTACTTCATGCATGATTAATAACCCACTATGCTTTGAATGATCATACTATCACTAACTTCCATTATCTTGATAAGAAAAACCTGTGCTAAGTCGTCTGTTGATTTTATAGTTTAAGTTAGATTAGATAAAGCTAGTTATAGTCCTTAGAGATCGACACTCGATGTTATTTTACTGCTACACTACGGTTTTCGTTGTAGTTGTGAATTGCCTTTGGCTAAAAACAAATTTATTTGATTAATCTGAATCTGACAAATTCCGGTTCATCAGTGAGACCAACCATGGCAAAGGGAATCACGGAACTCAGACCTCTGAACCTGTCATGGATCTCTCGATCTCTTATACTCCTAGAGCAGACAACCCTTTTCCACCTGAATTAGGTTGTCGAATCGAGCAAGCACAAGTCACTTTGCAGAAGATTGCAAGCACTGATATATCCACACTTCCATCAAGGAACTAGTTTTCTGAATGAAAGGCAGGTGGTATATCGACTTCTAGCATCTAGTGAACTGGCTTTTCTGCCACCTGCTAAAACGTCTAAAGGTCATAAAAAGCCATCTACTAAGTTATGCGGGTCACCTCTTAAAGACGATGTCACGTTAGGATCCAATAGCGCCCACACGTATTCATACTCATACAACAGTTACCCTGATGAGCTCCAGGTACCAAACATGGTACCTCACTTGTTAGAATATCATGAAGGCCACAATATGAAACAACTATTGCAAACAACTAGGAACTCACCAATAGATTGTGTGGAGGATGAGGACACTTCCATTGGTAAGATCAATTCTGGCATAGGGAATGCGGAAACTTACAACTCTGAACCACATTCAAGCTCACCAAAAATATACACAGATTTTATGGACGCTGAGGACAACGCCTCTACCATTGGTGAGACCAACCATGACAAAGGGAATCACGAAACTCAGACCTCTGAACCTGTCATGGATCTCTCGATCTCTGATACTCACAGAGCAGACAACCCTCTTCCATCCGAATTAGGATGTCGACTCGAGCAAGCACAGGTAACTTTGCAGAGGATTGCAACACTGATATATCCACACTTCCAGCAAGGAACCAGTTTTCTGAATGATAGGCAGGCGGCCCAGATTACTAACCTGCTATATGAGATCTCGATGCTAATAGAGCGGATACCATAAATGATTGGAGAATCGGTAGAATCTGCTTTGCGGTCATCCATAGCTAAGCTTCTTCAGGAAGGCCGGCCTGGCACGGAAAGCAAAGTGACTGATATTGATAAAATGTGTGCACCTTCTTATTTTGTAAGTATAAGTAATGTCAGTAACAATATCATTGCTAACATCGAAAGCATTTTGATTTTAATTGTAGGTTAATGTTCTTGGTTGAAAAAGGCGGCATGACTATTGCTTTGGATTTCGATACTGATGGTATGTGTGCAGATAGCCTAATTATGAGAATTAAGAATGATCTTGAATGGAATACGTTCGATTACGTGCCGGTGTTGTTCATGAAACCATTAGGGGAGGATAACTATGTGGAGGTTGGAAGTGATGATGAATTTCGTGCCATCATTAAAAAGCACATCGAAGCACGTTCCGCCGGATTAAAACCCACATATGCACGGGTGAAGATAGAATTAACATAAGTGTTGTTTTTTAAATTCGTATACAGTATTCAGATTTGATCACAAAGACGGAGGGCCACTGTGTTAGAGGAATAATTGGGTTTAGGCTTCTACTATGTGTTTATCATTTTCAGTCTATCAATGTATCAACTATCATTTTCAGTATTTTTTTTTTCAGGTTTCTTCCTAATCAAAACACATTAAAGACAATAAAACTGAATTACAGGAAATAAAAGGAACCTTGAAGGCAAAGAAAGAAATAACAATAGTGAGAAAACTGTGTTCGATCAGAGAATCACACCCCAATAAATACATGACCAAGTATCTTCCAACAATAGATAAATCGAAGAGCAGTACAACATTATCCTGCCATTGTGATTTACCAAGCTAAATAGCCCAAATAGTTGGAATCTATGTTCTTCTTCTTTTCATCTCGATGCAGCTTTTTTCCGTGCTTCTTCCTCTTTTTCACTGTCTTTCTTTAATTCTTCGCAAGACTTTATGTTGTGTCCTGGTTGGCTGAAAGATTATTGCAAAACAAATTCAGCAATCCACAAGTGTTCAAAGTTTGGAATATAAACTTTATGCTTTACCGGTAATAAACAATAATAAGAACTTACTGGCAGTGACTACAACATCGCCTTCTTCTGGGTTCTTCTTCTTCTTCTTCTTATTGTTCAGTCGAATATTCTTGTTCTTCTTCTTCAGTATCATATTCGTGCTCTTCTTCTTCATTAGCAGCTCTCTCTGCAGCAGCTTTCTCTGCAGCTTCCTCGGCCTGAGCTTTCTTTAATTTTTCGCAAGCATTTATGTTGTGTCCCGGGTTGCTGAATGGTTATTGCAAAACAAAATAAGCAATCCACAAGTGTTCAAAGTTTGAAATATAAACTTTTTGTTGGTGATAAAAAATAACTAAACAACTTACCGACAGAAACTACAACATTTCGGCGTTTTTGGTGGGCAACCTTTGGGTACTACTTTTTTAGGATACCCAACATTGAAAGACCTCTTACGAGGTCTGGATGTTTTCTTTTTACCGGGATCATTCTGTTCAGTACTACCCCCAGATAACATTTCCCCACAGTCTTCTAAAATCTTCAGAACTTTGGATATATTGGAATTCTCTTTGCCTCCGACCAACAGTTGTTGAATGTTGATCACTGCTTTCACCATTTTAGCATCAACACCATCAACATCATTGGGGGTAAACAATTGTTCAAACAATAGCCGCAATTTCTTCCCTGTCTCAATGAACCACCGACTATTTATACTTCCATCAGGGAACTTTTTAAGGCCTATATACTTAAAACAAGAAATCAGGTGTGAGCATGGCAGGCCTTCGGATTCATGCAACCTGCAATCACATTCAAACCGCTGGTGTTCGAGATCAACTGTAGCAGTTGATGATAGTGTTTTTTACACTTTCATTTGGTTCTGTTTCACCTATTTAGCTATCCTCTTGCATGCATTTTTAGTGCATTTTATTATAATAGTGTCACGTTTCCGTTTCATTTGTTATTTTCAGGATCTAGGTGAATTTCGGTCTATTTGATGGAATTCGTGGCAAAACGTTAATGTTTTGGTGCAATGTGATCACCCATGGTGTGACAAGGAGTGCCGAGACATGTTTGAAGGCAGAAACGGTAGTTCATTCGGAGTTGGGATGAAGATTTTGGAGCTTTTGAAGTGAAATCCGGAAGTTCCATTTGCATAGTCTCAGTATTTTGGGCACCAGTCTTTCATACGATATTGGATTGGGATGAGGTCAAACCTACGCGTAGCTAACTCGAAGATCTATCCAACGGTGGGTCTTACGTGCCAACCCGTGTTCGGAAGCGCCCGGAATCTTTGTTCGAACTTAGAGAAAAAACTGGCGAACTTGCTACCAGCCACAGGCGGACCGCCCGGGACGGGGGGCGCACACACAGCCCCTCAGAATCGGGAACAGAATATATATTTTATCTTTAGATCGGAATTTGGGAGATTCATTCATACTTTGGCAGACATAAACCCTAGAACTTCTTCTGGGTTTACTTTGACTTAGATTTACTTTATCATAGCGATTTGAAGCATCAAGGTAGAGATTTGGACATCTTTTGATCTCACCTTGCTAGAAACTTGTGAGTTTAGCAATTCACCGGAGATTGACAACCCTCGGTGGTAACTTTGTATCTCACTATTTTTCATACTCTATTTATTGATTACAATGTTTTCACCTATGATTGCTATTGTTGATCATGTTATTGCTATGAGTAGCTAAGTATCTAGTTGGTGATAGTATGTAAATTCGTAGATAGGGTTCATATTGTGCATGATTAAGTTTCTGAGTCTTTTGCTTGTAGATTTGTGATATATGAATCGTTGATGCGACTAAGCCATCTATCTTCGTAATAAAGTGTTAGAAACACTAGGACAATTCAAGATCATCACTTTGAATATTTACAATTATCAAGTACTGCTTGCACTAAGCCTGACAACCTTAGCCAAGTATTAGTATAGATAAGATGCTTTCAAAATACATGTCAAAACCTGTCTTCTGGTGTTTGTTCTGATCGAGCGTTTGGGTGGAAACCTTGCGACAGTATCCTCTCCGAATGGAGAGTTGTCTGATATGGTGAAAACAATTCCCACAGCAAGACCAGTTCGAATTACTTTTAAAGCAGTACGTGTTGCACTTTCATGCATAATTAAAACACGATGCTTAGAATGAGCATTACTATCACCAACTCTCGTCGCATATTGTTAAGTAAGTTAAGTTAAGTTTGTTTATTGAATTATATAATATTTATTGTAGTTAAAGCTAGTTAAGTCCCTAGAGATCGACACTCGAGGTCATCTTACCTCTGCACTACGTGTTTTGTGTAGTTGTGATTTGCCCTTTGGCTAAAACAAATTCATTTGATTGTTCGAGTCTGACAATCTTGTTCATCAGCAGTCCACAAGCTCTCCTGCTCCTCACTACCACATTCTCTAAAGTAGAATACTGCACAATTTCCATCAAGTTGATCAAAGTTTATTCTTTCGAGTGTCTGCTCATCTTTATTATTCTGTAGAACAGGCTTGAATGCGGTCGTTGTGCATTTAGTCGTAGCATCAATTTCTAGATCACGGAGCCCAGTCTCTGTTATAAACCTTCTCCGGCAATTCATCTCCTCTCCCACTTGCTTAAGGATACTCCTTTTCCTATTAAGTTTCATGACGAGCTGGTAAAACTTTACGAATTCAGTAGTTGAACATTTTGGTTTCAAGAACTGCTTTACAAATGAATTTACGGCCTCTACACGCCCTGTTGTCCTGTGTCCTGCAAAGAAAACACCTTCAAAATAGGGATCGGCCCACTACTCCCTTTTTTCATAGGTGTCCTTTACCCATTTGTTATCATGTAATTTGTAATCCTTGACCAACTTCGTCCAGCGCCTCTCGAATTCAGCAATGCTGCACTTCATAGCTGCCAATTCGCAAAACTTTTGCGGAAAACCACCATTCTTCACCCTTCTTACCATGTTCTGTTCCATGTGCCAAAGACATAGTCTGTGTACAACGCCCTCAAATTCTTCCTTAACTTCAAGGCAGATGGATCTATCTTGATCTGTCAGAATGGAAAGTGGCTTCTTTCCATTCATTGCTTCCAGAAACTTTTCCAAAATCCAGCAGTAAGCCTGCTTAGTTTCTCTACGCAGAAGCCCAACCCCAAAAATCACACATCGTCCAGCATTACTTACACCTGAAAATATAATAAGCGGATATCGATATTTATTGGTCTTGTACGTAGAATCCAAGAGCAGTACATCACCATAGGCTTCGTATTCCTCTCTGGAATGAGAATCACACCAGAAAACCGATGATACATCACCATGTTCGTCGACCCGGTGCTCGATAAAAAATCCTTCATCTTCCACTGTGTAGGACGTGAGGGCCTGAAATGCGGTATAAATGCGGTATTAAAATCTCCATTTTTTTCCCGTTTCTTTTTCTCCTTTTGAAGAAGGTTATAAACATCTTTTCTCAGGAAAGGTAATTCCTAATTTATCGAAAGCTTCTCCAACATATCCATAGACTCACCAGGTGTTTTCCCACCTGTAATCATGAAATTCAGTATTACTCGTTCACCAGCGGCGATATACCTATTACATTTTAAGAACCTCTGATTTTCATGCCCGGCCAACTCATGACTATGGTCCAGTATGAAGTCTGTCACTTCCCATTCTTCTTCTCCAACCTTCTTCACCCTAAACCTTGCCTCGCATTCACACCTTGTATCTCGTCTTCTTCTTCGCTGACGAAGCGGAATTTACTTTCTGAGTCCCTCACGGTTGCAGACCCACATGCAATGTTTATCGGGTCTATGATCTCGAGTTCTTATATCGAACCCCCTCTGTCTAGCATATGTTAAATAAAATGCCTTAGCCTCTATCACTTCACTAAAACATGGCCCGATAGTTCATCGACTATCTGAGCATCATCCTTAGAGGCAAAAGCTTGAAATGACCATCCGTTCTTTGGGGTGGCATATCTATTTCTACGCTTCTGCTGATGAGTAGCAGGAGTACAAGGAGCAGATGGAGCTTCCATATCTACGATAAACCCAAGATCTTTTAGTTTGTACTCGCAACTGAATGGATACCTAATAAAACTACTACATAAATAGTGCACATAAATTAATGTAATCATAACCAAAGGGCGATAGCCAATGCACATCTATAACCATAACCAATAGTACTCGACATCGAGGAACAGAACAACCTGGAATGGGAACAAATTCCCAGCACGACTACCCCACCTTGACTATCCTCCATTTGCAATACCATTGGAAAAAGTCAAATGAACCCAACTAGACTAACACAACTTAACAGAACAAGTAATTTGAAAATTAAGGCCAACTAGTATCCATAATGAGTAAGTAGAAGCATTGCAATATCATATCGACCCCTAATTTTAACCGTGATAGGTCAAAACTAGACCAACACAACTGAACAGAACAAGCAATTTGACTATTAAGGCCAACTAGTAGGCATAATGAGTAAGTGGAAGCATTGTAATATCATATCGACCCCTAATTTCAACCGTGATAGGACAAAACTAGACCAACACAACTGAACAGATCAAGCAATTTGACTATTAAGGCCAACTAGTAGGCATAATGAGTAAGTGGAAGCATTGCAATATCATATCGACCCTTAATTTCAACCGTGATAGGACAAAACTAGACCAACACAACTGAACAGAACAAGTAATTTAAATATTAAGGCCAACTAGTAGGCATCATGAGTAACTGGAAGCATTGCAATATCATATAGACCCCTAATTTCAACCGTGATAGGACAAAACTAGACCAAAACAACTGAACAGAACAAGCAATTTGACTATTAAGGCCAACTAGTAGGCATCATGAGTAACTAGAAGCATTGAAATATCATATCCACCACTAATTTCAACCGTGATAGGACAAAACTAGACCAACACAACAGAACAGAACAAGAAATGTGAATATTAAGCCAACTAGTAGGCATCATGAGTAACTAGAAACACTGAAATATCATCTCGACCACCAATTTCAACCGTAAAAGCACAATTCGCATAATTGAACGAGATTCAAATTAATAACAATGAGTAGGATTGTTATGTTACCTATGAATTGAACTCTCCGGTGTCAAGAAAGACATTTGCAGTATCGAGATGAATCGAATGATCAAAGATTGAAGAAGAATCGACTGATCAACAAGTAGCAATATTTTTTAACTCCGTCTGTCGTAATGAACGGCTAGGGTTATGAAATTTTGAAATTGTAAATTATATTTATGGTTATAAGTAGTATTGTTTTTTATATAGTGCATACATCAAAACGTGGTTGAGTGGTAATGCAACCAGAGTTCGATCCCCACCATCACTCATTTTTTTAATAAGAATGGAATTTATCATTTACAACTAAGATAACTCAATTGTAAACGAAAAATCCCATTTACAACCAAGATAATCAAGTTGTAAATGATAGATGATGGTTGTAAATGATTTCCAACCGTCCAGATCATGATTAAAACTATTTACAAGTGTAAAGTCGTAACGTTACGTAGTTAGAACAGTTACGTCACCATAGCATTACCCTTTATTTAATTCCATCTATAATTAAAAAAAAAAAAAAAAAAATAATAATAATAATAATAATAATAAATAATAAATAAATAAAAAGATAAAAGAAAAAAAGGAAAACGGGGCAAAGTAACAAAACAATTAAAGTAATTAAAAGGTTAAATAATAATAACAATAATAAAATAATCTATTTGAGTGGCTATCTTACACATAAAATGAATGGAGTAGGTCTTACCTAGAGCTGGCAAACGGATTGTTCGGATCGAATTTGGATTAAGGATCGGATGAAGTTGATAAATTATTTTGAAATGATATCTGTTAGGAAACTTGTAATTTTGATGAGCAATTAACCATGCTAAATTAAGGAAAGTCCAATAACTAGTACTCTTAAGGTCCATAGGAATTTAGAATTTTAAGGACATTGTAAAAGAGGAACGTTTGCTGAAAGACTTAGTGTAGGTACTAGTTAGGTTCTTTTGTTTGCTGATGATGTACTTTGTTTTTACAAACGAACGACCTAGAACCGCTCAGAAAGTTGAAGATTCGAAAACTGCAGACTTAGAAGAATTCTGAGAAAGGTATCTACAAAGGCACATGTTGCTTCAGAAAGTGTGATTTTCAGCAACAGCTTGCATAAGTGAAAATCTATATGACAGAGTAGGTTGTGCTTGCTGAAACTGAGATTGACCACTTGCTGACAACATATGTGACCTCCTTGCTGAAGAGTACTTGCATTTTGGCTCCAACGTTCATATTTGAATTTGATTCAAAAGAACATTAAATGCAAAGTAAGCACGCGAAGAACATGAAGACAAGAAGACAAATGAAGGACGCTGCTGAAAGTACAAAAGCAAGGTAGTGACATCTTAAGGTACACAGCCTTAGAATTTGAAATTCAAACGGCTCCCTTGAGACACTATAAATAGAGGTCATTAGGCAAGAGTAGAAAGTGTGTCAACAACGTGATCAAACTCTCGCTTGTGCTTTAAACACTCAAATATTTCTCTACTCTTTACTGCCTATTGATCCGTTCCAAGACTTAAGCTTGAAACAAAAGCTACTTGTGAAGAAGTAGAACATTCACGGCTAAGAATTAGTTAAGTGTTCTTTATTTGGAACAAGAACAAGTCTTGACACCAGAAACAACAAACTTGCTTACTGCAAAGTATTACAAGTTGTGTTTACTTTATTGCACTCAGTTTTCAACAAGTTACTATTATCGTACACTGTCACTCTGCTCACTTGCTGAAACTAGTTCTCTGATAAAAGCACTTATTGTAACAGACTTCCGCACTCTGTTTTTAAGTATCAGCAAACTCATTACTGAAAAGTAATAAGCACTTGCTGAGAAAGTTAAGTACCAGCAAACTCATTACTAAAAAGTAATAAGTACTTGCTGAGAAAGTTTTTAAACAACGAAAAGTTTGAAAAGACTATTCCCTCCCTCTAGTCTTTTCTTGTTGTTTAAAGGGACCAACAAGTGGTATCAGAGCTGGAGGTTCTTTAACCTTCAGCACTGAACCTAGATCCCCTTAGGTGCTTTCTGGAAATCACTTTCACTTGATCAGTTTGGTAGTTATTTGCTAACAGGATGTCTTTAGGAGACGTCCTTTGCTGAATCTGGAAAACTATGAGAAATGGAGAAACAACATGATGTTACATCTTGAGGCCATTAGTGATGAGATGGTTACTGTCATAAACGATGGACCAATAAGGATCACTAAACTTGAAAGAAGCTTTTGATGAACGTGCGGATGTCGTGCTCCGAGTTCAAGCAAATAAATTTGTAATTAAGCCAAAGGACAATCCACAACTACAACGAAAACCGTAGTGTAGCAGTAGAATGACTCGAGTGTCGTTCTCTCAGGACTATAACTAGCTTTATCTATTTAACAAGAGAATATAAAACAGCAGACAGATAGCAATAGGGGGTTTCTAGCAGATAATGGAGATTGGTGATAGTATGGTCCTTCTTAACATAACGGGTCGATAATCATGCATAAATTCCTCGGTCTTGCATAGAGATCTTTGAATCAATCTAGTGTCCTGTTGCAAATATTAAGCACTACGAAGATAATTGGTCTGACAAGTCAATCACGAATGTCCTAATGTGTTTCGTAATTACTCAACACTACGAAGATAATTGGTCTGAAGATTGTCCTAATGTGTTCGGTAATTACTCAAAACTACGAAGATAATTGGTCTGATGGTCGACAAGTGTCCAATTGTGCATAATAATTAATACAATATACGAGAATTTAGGTTACAACAGATCAACGAAATAAAGCAATGACACGGAGTATAATGCGCGATATAGCCATTAGCATGATTATCTTCCCTTCGCTAAGAATTCACATACTACCACCAACGATAAGTTTAGCTACTCATAATATGCATGCAATCAATAGAAATCATAGAAGAAAACATATTGAAAGATATATAAAATAAGTAGATTAAACTGTAAGATACAAGTTACCGAAGGTTGTCAATCTCCGAAGAATTGCGATCCTACGAGCTCCAATCCGCTATGAAAAAGTATCCCCTAAGCTACGGAACTCCCAGGACAGGCCCCGGGAAGTTCCTTCATAAAACTATAGAGAGAGGTGAGAAAGTAGGTCTGGAAAGATATGATTTTCGGAGAAAAACTGAGCACTATATATGGGCCCCGAAAAACTACGGGGCGGTTCGCCCCAGAGCTCCGGCGGTTCGCCCCCCGGTTTTTTCGCGGAATTCCGCGTTTTCGACGCGGTTTTGGATTTCATCACCTTTTCGGACTCGGTTTCTAACTTCTAGTGGCCTTCTAACCTCCAGATTCGACCCCTAGACTTCAAATCCTATCCGGAAACCTTCAGATACTCCAAATAGGCTTCTGGAACACCAATTCCTTGTCAACTTCAATATAATTGCCCAGAAATCTTCGAATTTCAACTAAAACCTGTAAAATAAAATCTAAAGGGAAACGTGACACTATTCTAATAAAATGTACTAAAATATAGCTAAATTAACATAGAGGATAGCTAAAATAGGTGAAAAAGACTCGAATGAAAGTGTAAAATACTCATTCATCAGCTTTCCTCACAAAACCACAGATCCTGCTAGAAAGGAAACTATCTTAGGAGAACCGGTCGACATTGCCGTTCCAAAAGCAAGAGAGGAATGGACTTCAAATGAAGCCAAAAGATTCCGTCTTGATGGCCAAGCAAGAAACATCATTATTCGATCTACTCCAGATACTAAAATGGTTAAAACTGCTAAGGAACCTTGGAAAATGGTTCAAGATCTTTGTGTTGGATCCGACAAAACCAAGGAAAACAAACTCGAAGTGCTAAAGTTGAAGTTTCAAAACTTCAAACAAGGTGCCAATGAGTCACTGGAAGACTTGGATTTCAGATTCACAACTCTAGTGAGTGAGATGGTTGCCTTAGGAGTTGGAAACTTCTATTCAGACTCTGAAAAGGTGAAAACCATTATTAGAAGTTTGAACCAAGAATGGATCCACACTCAGAATTTCTACTACAATCAAGGAATGCCAAATATCACTCCAACCGAGTTTTTCTCTCATCTTGCTACTGTCAACTATGAGACAAAGCAAAGAGAAAGTGTGTTTGCTGAAAAATCGCAAAACATTGCTCTTGCTGCCAAGCCGTCATCTTCTGAAAAGAAGAATGATAAAGAGCCTGCTGATGAAAATGCTCTTGCAGTTAGAAACATGAAGAAATTCATCAGCAAAGAACTTGAAAGGTGAAAAGCAAAAGAGAAGCTGAAAAAGCATCTTGGTAATAGCTACCATAAGTACAAAAATGAAGCAAGCTCGCTGAACAAGCAAGCTCAGCAAGCAAACTCCTCCGAAGAAACAGCAGTTGGCAATGATCTTTGCTTTTATTGCAAAAAACATGGACACTTCAAAGCAAATTGCCCCTTACTGAAAGGAAAATCTGCTGAAAAGAAGAAGAAGTTCAAGAAGGCTTTGATTGCTGAAGAAAAGAAAAAGCTTCAAGCAAAAATCGATGCCCTTTGCATTGAAACAAGCTCTGAAGACAGTGAGGTAAAAAGTTCAGACACTGAAGAAGAGGAAGCCACTCTGGACGTAGAGATAGACAAGGAAGTATGTGGAATAGCTATGGAAGCTTATCCAGATGTGTCAAACTACGAGTTCTGCCTCATGGCCGATCAGGTAAATTGTCCTACCTCTGACTCTGATTCAGAAAGTGAAGATGACATTGACCTTGATAGAATTCAAGGAGAAATCGAAAGATTTGAGAAAACTCTAAGCAAACAGCAAGAGAAACTACAGACTGTTGAACTTCTGACTAAGCAAACTACTGAAAAGTACGTCTTGCTGAGCGTTGAGTCAGAAAACAAGGATGCTGAAATATTGCATCTCAAGAAGTTAGTTGCTGAAGCTATAGAGAAAAATGCTCAAATGGCAATAGAATTGGAAGAATATCAGTCCTCAATTCTAAAGTTACTTGCTGAAATACAAGAGATGAAAAAGATGAAAGTCAATTTCAAATCTTATGCGGATGCGAGTAAAACACTGACTGAACTAAATTCTTATCTGAGAGATCCATCTCAGAAAGAAGGTTTAGGTGCCACGTATGAAGGTGATTGTTAGGAAACTTGTAATTTTCATGAGCAATTAACCGTGCTAAATTAAGGAAAGTCCAGTAACTAGTACTCTTAAGGTCCATAGGAATTTAGAATTTTAAAGGACATTGTAAAAGAGGAACGTTTGCTGAAGACTTAGAGTAGGTGCTAGATAGGTGTTTTAACCGCTTATGATGTATCTTGTTTTCTGAAAAGAAAAACAACCTATTGAAGCATTTGCTGATGATGTACTTTGTTTACACAAACAAACTATTGAAGCATTAGAACCGTTCAGAAACTTGAAGAATTCGAAGACTGAAGACTAAAGAAGATTTCTGAAGATGGTATCTAAAAAGGCACATGTTGCTTAGAAAGTGGAAACTTCAGCAACAACTTCCATAAGTGAAAATCTAAACGACAGAGTAGGTTGTGCTTGCTGAAACTGAGACTGACCACTTGCTGAAAAACATATGTGACCTCCTTGCTGAAAGTACTTGCATTTGCGCTCCAACGTTCATATTTGAATTTCATTCAATGAACATTAAATGCAAAGTAAGCACGCGAAGAACATGAAGACTAGAAGACAAATAACGGACGCTGCTGAAAGTACAAAAGCAAGAAAGTGACATCATAAGGAACAAAGCCTTAGAATTCGAAATTCAAACGGCTCCCTTGATTCACTATAAATAGTGGTCATCTGACAAAGATTTGAAGTGTGTCAACAACGTGATCAAACTCTCACTTGTTCTTAATCTCACATACCCTTCAATACTCTTTACTGCCATTGATCCGTTCCAAGACTTAAAGGTTGAAAAAGCTACTTGTGAAGAAGTAGAACATACACGGCTAAGAAATTAGTTAAGTGTTCTTTCTTTCGAACAAGAACAAGTCTTGACACCAGAAACATTCAAACTTGTTGACAACAAAGTATTCAAAGTTTTGTTTCTTAGATTACTTGTTGTAGCTGAATAAGTTATAATCAAGTTATCTCATCCCAAACCTCTCTAACTGAAAATACACCCTTTCAGGCGTGAAATTCAGGGGGAACTTAATCGAGCATAGCGTTGCTGATTATAAGTCCCAAGTTTGGTGGAGAACAAGGTTTCGTTCTCTAGTTAGGTTGGAAACGAAGCAAGTTTGCTTTTGTTTCTGTTGAATCGCTCTAGATAGGTGTTGTAAGGAACCTCAAACTTATCTTAGTGGATTCAGTCCTAGAAAGGACAAAGTGGATTAGTTGAGAGATTACGCCACTCTCAGATACCACTATAAAAGTGTTTGTGTGATTTACTTACTGCATTTAGTTTTCAGCAAAGCGTATCTATCTGTACACTGTCACTCTGTTCACTTGCTGAAACTATCACTTATTGACAAAGCACTTATTGTACAAAGACTTCCGCTCTCTGATTTTAAGTATCAGCAAAACTCGTTACTGAAAAGTAACTAGCCCTTGCTGAGAAAGTTTTTAAACGACAAAAGTTTGAAAAGACTATTCACCGCCCCCCTCTAGTCTTTTCTTGTTGTTTAATGGGACCAACAGTGATGATGTAATACTCTTGAGTAAAGAAAAATCACCAATTACCTTTGTTCGTGCTACTGATAGTAATCAACCAGAACTCTATCAAATTGGTCAATCTAAGGTTGCTGAAATAAGCAATCAAGTACCTACGACCAAGAAGCCCGCTGTTGCTACTCAAAGTAACAAGACTTCAAAAGAAAAACAGGTTGCTGAAAAGAAAACTGTTCAGAAAAAGGATGTTGCAAAGCATTCCGCCAAACAAGTTGCTGAAAAGCAAGTTGTTAAGCCTAAAGGCAAGATTACTAAAAGTAATCAGAAGACCTTTGCTGACAAACCTGAATCAAGTAAGGTTGCTGAGACAAAAACTCAGCATACTCCAAAAAGTGGACTTCGATACAAAACCAAGCAAAGTCAACTATTTCATGAGTATAAGCAAAGTCAGCAAAGATACTTCAAAGAGCTGAACAAATCCAAGCCCAAGAGTATTGACAATACTCAAAATGCTAGGATTAGAAGGAACCTTGCTAGAAAAGAACTTACTGAAAAGTATGTTCAGCAAAAGGGTGAATCAAACAAGACACCACATCAGAAAGTGGACTTGATCAGCAATGATCAAAAGTCTTTCTGT
The DNA here is from genome assembly GCA_028274465.1 of Plantago ovata. Lineage (NCBI taxonomy): Eukaryota > Viridiplantae > Streptophyta > Magnoliopsida > Lamiales > Plantaginaceae > Plantago > Plantago ovata. The sequence continues at coordinate 51,821,776 of CM051458.1, forward strand.
TCTAAACCATCTAGTTCTTCAACAAGTAGAAAACAAATCAAGATCGAAAAACTCAGGACTTGGGTTTCCACTGGACGTTTTCTTGAACATGTTAATGGACATCCAATATTGGATAATTAACTTGTTTGCTCTTGATTGTGCAGACTTCAACCACGGAGACAAACAATGCAATTTTGCACTTTGACAGTGGCTGCGGAAAGCACATGACGGGCAATAAGAAAAACCTTATAAACTATAGACGGTGGTCTAAAGGTCCAACAATAAGGTTTGCTGGTGGAGGCTTTGGTTCTACTAAAGGCTATGGTGACGTGAAGTTAGGTTGCATTACCATTTTGGGTGTTCTTTATGTCAAAAATCTTAAGTTTAACCTTTTCAGCATGAGTCAGTTTGCTGACAAAGGTTACTTCATCAAAATTAAAAGTGATGAATGTAAACTTATTGACTTTGAGACAAATAAGGTTATCATGGTTGCTAGAAGATCAGGAGGTCTCTATACCGTAGATTGGTCTTCAGCAATCGTTGAAAAATACCTTATCTCAGATCATGATTGCCTTTCTGAAAAAGCATGGTTATGGCATAAACGAACAAGTCACCTAAACTTCAAGATGCTGAATAAGATGTCTAAAAAGGCACTTGTAGTTGGATTACCTAAGGTTACTTTTAAGAAGGATGGTGTTTGCACTGCATGTCAGCAAGGTAAGCAAACCAAAACTTCTTTCAAGAACAAGGCAGTACCGTCAACTACAAAACCTTTACAACTCTTGCACATGGACTTGTTTGAATCTTCTTCAACAAGCTATGCTGGCAAGAAGTATGGTCTGGTGGTGGTAGATGATTATTCAAGATTCAGTTGGGTAATTTTCATCAAACACAAGTCTGAAACAAGGACTGAAATACCTAACTGTTTGAATAAGCTCGAAGTCATGAAAAATGACAAGGTAAAAATCATCAGAACAGACCATGGTACTGAGTTTGTAAACCAGTACATAACTGAGTTTGCACTTCCAAAGGCATACAACATAAGTTATCCTCAATAAGGACACCTCAACAAAATGGTGTTGCTGAAAGGAAGAATTGTACCCTTGAGGAAGCAGCTAGAACAATGCTTGCTGACACTGAAATAAGTGAAGCTTATTGGGTTGAAGCGATAAATACCGCCTGCTATACTCAAAATAGATGTTTGGTAACTAAGGAATACAACAAAACTCCCTATGAGTTATTTGTTGGAAGACCTCCTAACATCACTCATCTAAGAGTATTTGGTTGCAAATTCTTTGTTCTTAACAATGGTAGAGAATACTTAAGAACATTTCAACCAAAGGCAGATGAAGTGATATTTCTTGGCTACTCCTTACATAGCAAAGATTATAGAGTTTACAACAAAAAGGCACAAAACATTGAAGAATCAGTGCATGTTGCATTCTATGAAAAGACACAAGGAGTCCCTACTGAAGAAGAAATATCAGAATGTATGAAGAAATTACTCATACACGAGCAAAGAACTGAATCCAATGCTGGAAATGTCAAATCTATTGAACTTAATGATGATTCTGACAATGACACTCCAACTCCAAGTCATGACATGATAAATGTAGTTCATGATAAAGAATTTTCGGCTAAGGACGCAGTTGCTCCCGATGTTGCTGAAAATACACAACCTCATGTGTCTGCTCATGAGTTATCTCAAACCAGCAATGCTGAACATGTAGTTGCTGATGAACCAATTCCAGCAGAGACACAACCAGATACCAGTAGTACTGAACAAGTACATGCTGAAATGCAAACTTATCCAGATCCAAAGAGCAGAAAACCTGTTAATAAGTGGATTAGAGATCATCCCTCTATGAATATGATTGGTGATATTGACAAACGCCAAGTGACTAGATCCAAAGTATCTACTAATCAAGAACTTGCTGAAGAAGCAATTGTTGTTGAAGTAGAAGCTTTGTTCTCTTGCTTTGTTTCAGAAATTGAGCCCAAGACCATAGAAGAAGTTTTAAAACATTCTGAATGGATCAAGGCAATGCAAGAAGAACTGGATCAATTTGAAAGGAACAAAGTCTGGAAACTTGTACCCCTTGCTGAAGAAAAGAAAGCAATTGGTACAAATTCGGTGTTCAGAAACAAGCTGAGTTAGTCTGGAGAAGTAACAAGGAACAAAGCACGTTTAGTTGCTCAAGGTTATTGCGAGACTGAAGGATTGGATTATGATGAGTCTTATGCACCAGTTGCAAGATTGGACGCTATTAGACTTTTCTTAGCCTTTGCTGCTCATAATGATTTCATAGTTTATCAAATGGATGTTAAAAGTGCATTCCTTAATGGTGAAATTGCTGAAGAAGTCTACCTAGAACAACCACCAGGCTTTGAACTTCCCTCAGAAACCAAGATGGTATATAAGCTTCAGAAAGTTGTATATGGTCTAAAGCAAACACCTAGAGCTTGGTATGATACCTTAGCTAAGTTTTTGCTGGATAATGGTTTCAAGAAAGATGAAGTTGATAAAACCTTATTTACCATGAACCGTGATGGTAAAATACTCTTAGTCCAGATTTTTGTGGATGACATAATGATGAACGCGCGGATGTCGTGCTCCGACGCGAACGAATCAAATAAATTTGTAATTAGCCAAAGGCAATCCACAACTACAACGAAAACCGTAGTGTAGCAGTAGAATGACTCGAGTGTCGTTCTCTCAGGACTATAACTAGCTTTATCTATTTAACAAGAGAATATAAAACAACAGACAGATAGCAATAGGGGAGTTTCTAGCAGATAATGGAGATTTGTGATAGTATGGTCCTTCTTAACATAACGGGTCGATAATCATGCATAAATTCCTCGGTCTTGCATAGAGATCTTTGAATCAATCTAGTGTCCTGTTGCAAATATTAAGCACTACGAAGATAATTGGTCTGACAAGTCAATCACTATTGTCCTAATGTGTTTCGTAATTACTCAACACTACGATGATAATTGGTCTGATGATTGTCCTAATGTGTTCCGTAATTACTCAACACTACGAAGATAATTGGTCTGATGGTCGACAAGTGTCCAATTGTGCATAATAATCAATACAACATATGAGAATTTTGGTTACAACTGATCAACGAAATAAAACAATGACACGGAGTATAATGCGCGATATAGCCATTATCATGATTATCTTCCCTTCGCTAAGAATTCACATACTACCACCAACGATAAGTTTAGCTACTCATAATAGGCATGCAATCAACAGAAATCATAGAAGAAAACATATTGAAAGATATATAAAATAAGTAGATTAAACTGTAAGATACAAGTTACCGAAGGTTGTCAATCTCCGAAGAATTGCGATCCTACGAGCTCCAAGCCGCTATGAAAAAGTATCCCCTAAGCTACAGAACTCCCAGGACAGGCCCCGGGAAGTTCCTACCTAAAACTATAGAGAGAGGTGAGAAAGTAGGTCTGGAAGATATGATTTTCAGAGAAAAACTGAGCACAATATATAGGCCCCGAAAAACTACGGGGCGGTTCGCCCCATGGTGCGGCGGTTCGCCCCCGAGTAATTCTCGCGGAATTCCGCGTTTTCGACGCGTTTTTGGATTTCTTCACCTTTTCGGACTCGGTTTCTGACTTCTAGTTGCCTTCTAACCTCCAGATTCAGCCCCTAGACTTCAAATCCTATCCGGAAACCTTCAGATACTCCGAATAGGCTTCTGGAACACCAATTCCTTGTCAACTTCAATATAATTGCCCGGAAATCCTCGAATTTCAACCAAAACCTGTAAAATAAAATCTAAAGGGAAACGTGACACTATTCTAATAAAATGTACTAAAATATAGCTAAATTAACATAGAGGATAACTAACATAGGTGAAAAAGACTCGAATGAAGGTGTAAAATACACATTCATCAAACTCCCCAAACCGAACCTTTGGTTGTCCTCAAGCAACTAAGCTAGACTCTAATACAAAAAACATGCAAGACTCAAAATGGAGTTTCATGCTAAATAAAATGAACTAATCTACTGAATCTACCAAATAACATATGAACAAAAACCATATGAATCAAAGCATGAATATAGGTTGAAGAATACCTCGATTGACTTATACACATCCACATAAGCACTTATGTCAAGACAAGATAGTCTCTCGTAACATTCTCTACCTGGACCTAGTCAGTGACGACGTAATGAAGCATGCTAAGATACGAATGGTTGTCCCGTACCTATGAAACTGAGGACTTACTGTTGTTCCACCATGTTAAGACTTTTCCTCAAAAGAGGTCGAACCAGTACTGTCTCTCATCAAACGAAGGAGGGTTCCCTATAAAAGATAACACTCCCCTATTCTACCCATCTCTCAAGTAAAGTCTTAAGCTATTCACCACTTCATGAATGGCAGGACAAGGGTGGTCTAGAACAGATGACACTCAAGACAAAAAAGATAAAAACACGATTACGAACATTACAAGAATGGAAAAGACTCAACACTTTGCTAAACTGCTATTTGGCTTTCTTTTTTGGACCCTTCTTTGTTTTTTTGGGGTCTTCTCTTTTTTTCTTTTTTTTCTTTCCAGATTCCTTTTTTCTTTTTTTCTTTTTCTCTTTTTTTTCTGGAATTTTTTCTTTCTTTTTTTTTTTCGATTTTCTAGCCAGCAGTAGCATAACAAAAAGAGAAACAAAATGACTCACACGACTTCCCCAAACCTATTCGAAAGAATAGGTTGGAGTACAAAATTACGGAAAATGAAAAATGAACTCACGATACGAAAATGAAAAACAGAAACAAGTCTATGATGGTGCAACCCCCTCCCCAAACCTATTCGGAAGAATAGGTTATAAACAAAGGATCAAACAACCTCACACTACCTCCTTCCTAGGCATTTAGCAATCTCAAAGCATGGTGAAGACTTGTTGTCTCTTAGGTACATAATTACTCGGGAAACAACCATAAGACCCTAACATGCATCATCCTATTATAAAGGCCTTCGTGAACCGCAGTAGAGAAAACACCACTAAGTGATGTCGAGACTACCATGCTTAACTAAGTGCAATACATAAATGTGACAAGCCAAGCGAGAAAAACCTCAAACAAATTCATAGAGATGAAGCATACGATTAATGGCACAGCTAAGTTGATCTACCCAATAAAAAAGTTCAAAACATTCGGCAATAAACTCCATATAAAACATGCAAGACTATCCTAGGATGAATGTAGTGAAATGCAACCTAAAAAATCTAAGAAAGCGGTAAAGAAAGCGATAAAAACCCCGGGTTGCCTCCCGGATAGCGCCATTGTTTAAAGTCTCTGACTCGACTCCTGTTTTTGCCTATCTTTTCCTTCTGAGGGTACTAGACTTCCCTTTCACGAGTCTCCTTCCCGTGCCTCGATCCTGTGAATAAGAGTGAACATAAACGTTAAGACCACTGTAATCAATCATGTTAGTAGTATCAGGTGGATCAGGTGGGTCGGATATGGCTTGCAACACATGTTGCTTGCCATCCACTTCGATAGTGCAATTCCTTTGGTAGATGTCCATCACGGAGCGTAGCTTGGTCAAGAATGTTCGTCCTAAGAGTATGACATCCCCCGTTCCTGGTGCTGATGCCGGCATAATTACAAAATCGGTGTAGACAGCGGCTTCACCAATTTTGACTAATACATTCTTCACAACGCCTTCCGGTTTCACAAGGGATCCATCCGCCAGTTGCACAATAGCCTTATGAACAGTTAGTTCTCCAAGGTTACTCTTCTCGAAGACATTCAAAGGAAGCACATTAGAGTAGGATCCTGTGTCTAGTGTGGCTCGGACATCTTCAAGCTCCCCAATCCCGACCTTAAACATTGAAACTTTGAGGGAGTGGCTCGGGATCCTCTTGCTCCTCTTCACTCTTGTTAGTACCAAGGTCCTTTTATTCTTCTTCGGCTTGTGGGGGCAGTTCCCTCTTGCAACTCTCGCACTTAGCAACCTTCTTGATGGTGATTTCAACAGGTAGATCACCCACTAAGTTAATGGACAACGACTTCTCAGTGTTGCTGGGCAGTTTACCTTGCTCCCTACTTGCTCCTCGGTCGATCAACTCTTGCATCTTTTGATGGGCAAGCCTAGTTCTCTCTTCTAACCTATCGAGCCTTGCCCTAGTCTTCTCGGAGTCTTCTTCATAACGTTTGAGAAAACTTTATGTGTGATCGACCATCTTCTGCAAGTTCTCCATCAGTTGAGCCGACTTCGACTTCGGTGGCTCTTTCGGAGCGGGGTTTTCGCAGTGATCATTACCATAGTTCAGCCTACTACGGTCTTGGTTAGGTCCATAAGTTTGGTTAGCCGGTGCATATCCTTGATTGTTACGGTATCCTCTTCTCCAAAATCCACCTCGAGGATTCCTACCGTCTTGTCCGTAGCTAACTTCTTTAGTGCCAAACTCCATAGCAAAGGCTTCTTCTTCGCCTCCTCGAGCCCAGCTGCCATCATCGTATGCCAACTCCGATCTACACATATGAGCCCCATGCCCATAGTTCTTGCATATTCGGCATACTTCGTTCGAAACCGTTGTTCCGGTGGCGCTCTTGAGGACTTGCTTCAATTCGTTGGTAAAGCACTCGAATTGATCCCCATTCCCCCTGTACATAGGGGCTTCTTGAGTCGGTGGAGCTTCTGGTCCACGTCTCCTAACCATTGCTCTTGGGTCCTTGAACTGCGAACCCTTAGCAAGCCTTTCGAAAACTGCCGAGACGGCTTCTTCGGTTTCCTCCCAAATATTGCCTCGGCATTGGAAATCCACCACTTGTTGGTTTTCGAAGGTTAGTCCATTGTAGAAGTGTTGGACTAAGTCAGAGAGTTCAAAACCATGGTGAGGGCACTTGTTCGTGAGATCTTGGAACCTCTCGAACGCGGTGTAGATGGTCTCATCATAGTCCTTCTTGTATCCAGTGATCTGCACCTTTAGCGCGGTAGTCAAGGTGTGAGGGAAGTATTTCTCCATGAAAGCTGAAAAAACCTTTTCCCAAGTGTCCAGCGAGCCTGCTGGAAGAGAACTCAGCCATGACTTGGCTCTGTCGCCAAGTCCCATAGCAAAAACCTTCATCCACAACTCATCCGTTGTTATGTCAGCTCCGGGTCGTGGGAGATGGTTGACGAAATCATCGATATCGTGCAAGTACCCCCATCACATCTTCCCTTGATAAGCCATAGAACCTCGGAAGTTGTTGGTATGCGTGGTTCTTGATCTCTAGATCTCGGGTTGCAGACGAAAGAACAATCGCCGGCCCCTTCATACGATCCTTGGTGGGTTGAACCCATGCCTTCAGTGGTCTAGCTTCTGCCATTCCGGAGATTTCCTTGAAGAGACTAAGTAGAGATTCAGAGAAATCGGTTTCCTCTATTTCCTCTAGTGCGCGCCTTTCAAGTAGTCGCCTTCTTTGGTGGTAGACTCTGTCGATCTCAGCAATTGAATCAGCAAGCGGTGTTCCTGCAGAACGTGTATGCGGCATACACAATCTGAAACAGACTAGGAAAGGTGATTAGAAACAGACTAGGAAAGCAGTATCAGAGAGAGATTAAAAAGGAAAACTAAAACTAATAGAATTAGGAATCTAAAGCTGTAAGTATAAACAAATTAAATAGAAAAAAGGAGTATAGTCCCCGGCAACGGCGCCAATTTGATGAACGCGCGGATGTCGTGCTCCGAAGCGAACGAATCAAATAAATTTGTAATTAGCCAAAGGCAATCCACAACTACAACGAAAACCGTAGTGTAGTAGTAGAATGACTCGAGTGTCGTTCTCTCAGGACTATAACTAGCTTTATCTATTTAACAAGAGAATATAAAACAGCAGACAGATAGCAATAGGGGAGTTTCTAGCAGATAATGGAGATTGGTGATAGTATGGTCCTTCTTAACATAACGGGTCGATAATCATGCATAAATTCCTCGGTCTTGCATAGAGATCTTCGAATCAATCTAGTGTCATGTTGCAAATATTAAGCACTACGAAGATAATTGGTCTGACAAGTCAATCACTATTGTCCTAATGTGTTTCGTAATTACTCAACATTACGAAGATAATTGGTCTGATGATTGTCCTAATGTGTTCCGTAATTACTCAACACTACGAAGATAATTGGTCTGATGGTCGACAAGTGTCCAATTGTGCATAATAATCAATACAACATACGAGAATTTTGGTTACAACTGATCAACGAAATAAAGCAATGACACGGAGTATAATGCGCGATATAGCCATTATCATGATTATCTTCCCTTCGCTAAGAATTCACATACTACCACCAACGATAAGTTTAGCTACTCATAATAGGCATGCAATCAATAGAAATCATAGAAGAAAACATATTGAAAGATATATAAAATAAGTAGATTAAACTGTAAGATACAAGTTACCGAAGGTTGTCAATCTCCAAAGAATTACGATCCTACGAGCTCCAAGCCGCTATGAAAAAGTATCCCCTAAGCTACAGAACTCCCAGGACAGGCCCCGGGAAGTTCCTACCTAAAACTATAGAGAGAGGTGAGAAAGTAGGTCTGGAAGATATGATTTTCGGAGAAAAACTGAGCATTGTATATAGGCCCCGAAAAACTACGGGGCGGTTCGCCCCATGGTGCGGCGGTTCGCCCCCGAGTAATTCTCGCGGAATTCCGCGTTTTTGGATTTCTTCACCTTTTCGGACTCGGTTTCTGACTTCTAGTAGCCTTCTAACCTCCAGATTCGGCCCCTAGACTTCAAATCCTATCCGAAAACCTTCAGATACTCCAAATAGGCTTCTGGAACACCAATTCCTTGTCAACTTCAATATAATTGCCCGGAAATCCTCGAATTTCAACCAAAACCTGTAAAATAAAATCTAAAGGGAAACGTGACACTATTCTAATAAAATGTACTAAAATATAGCTAAATTAACATAGAGGATAGCTAAAATAGGTGAAAAAGACTCGAATGAAAGTGTAAAATACACATTCATCACATAATTTTTGGATCTGAGGACAAGCAACTTTGTGATGATTTTGCCAAACTCATGACAAACAAGTTTGGTGTTTAAATAAGTAGGTGTATCCAAGTCCTGGCCCAAGTCCAAGCATTATTGAAAGATGGATGGAAGGACAATACCCATTTGAAATCGTCAGGACTTACAGAATTCTAGGATTGGACGGACGGATTCCTTTCTTCGCTATTGACCTATACCACTAGTCTTCGGACGGAGGGGTTTATTGCACAAGCTCGGACGCAGGCTTCCAAAAAGGCTCCGCGGGACCACCTACTACTAGTCTTCGGCCGGAGGGGTTTATTGCACAAGCTGGGACGCAGGCTTCCAAAATGAGAATGATGGGCAAATTGAATTATTTCCTAGGATTGCAAGTCAAGCAACTCAAGGATGGAATATTCATAAATCAAGCAAAGTATGCAAAGGAAATGTTCATAAAGTTCAGGATCAAAGAGGAAGAGAAACCTGAAAAGATCTCTATGAGTGTTGGTACCAAATTGGGCTATACTAAACAAGACAAAAGTGTGGATGAACACAAGTATAGGAAGCTCATTGGTTCCTTGTTGTATCTAACAGCAAGTAGGCCTGACATTCAGTATGTCGTTTGTGTGTGTGCAAGATTCCAATCTGATCCTAGAGAATCCCACTACAAGAAAGCACTCAAAATACTGAAATATGTCAAAGGCACAATCAATGTTGGATTATGGTATCCAAAAGATTCTGGATTAGAATTGGTTGGTTATTCAGATGCTGACCATGGAGGATCAACTCTTGATAGAAAAAGTACTTCTGGAACTTGTCAGTTTCTAGGTACAAGATTAATATCATGGTTCAGCAAGAAGCAAACATGTGTGGCCAATTGATGAATGTGTATTTCACACTTTCATTTGAGTTTTTTTCACCTATTTTAGCTATCCTCTATGATAATTTAGCTATATTTTAGTTCATTTTATTAGAATAGTGTCACGTTTCCCTTTAGTTTGTATTTTACAGGTTTTGGGTGAAAAACAAAGTTTTCCGGGCAATTATATTGAAGTAGACAAGGAATTGGTGTTCCGAAGGCCTAATTGGAGTATCCATAAGATTCCGGATAGGATTTGAAGTCTAGCGGTCGAATCTGAAGGCTAAAAGGTCACTAGAAGGCAAAAACCGAGTCCGAAAAGGAAAAGATATCCAAAACCGCGTCGAAAACGCGTTTTCAGCCGAAAAAAACCTCCCGGGCGAGTCGCCTGGGATGTGGGGCGAATCGCCCGGTGTGTGGGGCCCTTAGCCCCACACCTGCCGAATGCCTATATATAGTTGCTCAGTTTTCTCTGTTTTTCATACTTTCTCAGACCTTTTCTCTCACCTTTCTCAGTAGTTCTAGGTAGGAATTCTCCAGAGCCTGTTCTGGGGATTCTTAGCTTAGGAGATACTTTTTCTTAGCGTTTTGGAGCTTGTAAGATCGCGATTCTTTGGAGATTGACAACCTTCGGTAACATTGTATCTTACAGTTTTTCTATTTATATTTATATATCTTTCATCATGTTTTCATTCATTCGTGGTATGATTTCTGTTGATTGCATCACATATATGAGTAGCTAAACTTCTCGTTGGTGATAGTATGTGATTTCTTAGCGAAGGGTTAATAATTATGCTAATGGATATATCGCGCATTATAATTTGAGTTATTGCTTTATTTCTTTGATCTATCTAAATCTCTATCTTCGTAGTGTTGAATAATTACGGAACACAATTGGTCAATTCATTGATCAAAGATCTCTATGCAATACCGGGGAATTTATGCATGATTATTAACTTGCTATGCTTTGAATGACCATACTATCACCAATCTCCATGATCTGCTAAGAAAAACCTTTGCTAAGTCGTCTGTTGATTTATATTCTTAAGTTAGATTAGATAAAGCTAGTTATAGTCCTTAGAGATCGACACTCGAGGTTATTCTACTGCTACACTACGGTTTTCGTTGTAGTTGTGAATTGCCTTTGGCTAAATACAAATTTATTTGATTAATTGAGTCTGACAAACCGGTTCATCAAATTGGCGCCGTTGCCGGGGACTATACTCCTTTTTTCTGTTTAGCTTATTTATATTTCAGCATTTAGTTCCCTACAGAAGAACAGGCTCTGGGGGTTTGCTCTCAGAAAATCTCACTTTCTTACCCTATTTCTTCCCCCCTATTTTTTTCAGAAAATTCATCTAATCTGATCTCGGTTACCTTGTGTGCTTGTGCTCTCGAAGTTCTTGATTACATTGTGTTTGTTTGCACTCTTTGTGCTTTTCTTTGCAAATTTTTGTTTTTCTTTTGTGGATTCTGCTCCTTGGTTTCTTGTTTCCTCGTGTGAAGAAACTAGTCATACGAAAGGATGAGTCAACCTCCATTGCCCCGATATGTGATGCCACGAGGGCCTTGCATAACATTGGATGACGATTGCATGAATTATGACTTTGATCCTTCGTACTACTCCATTCTCTCCACGTTTTCAATGGGTGATGATCCAAGAGGGTTCTTAGACACGTACGAGGAAGGAGTGTTGAGGATACCTCGTGAGAATGAGGAGGGGGTTATTTTATCACATGAGCAACTTTGTATGAGAGGATTTATGGGAGCCTTGAAAGGGTACGCTCGAAGATGGCTCAGAATCCCGCCGGAAAAATCGTTGCGCACTTGGGGTGAAGTAAAGCAAGTTTCTGGAACATTGGGATAGGGACTCACCTCCCGGGTCAAGGGCATGGACGTATCGCTTTAGTAGTCAGCCACCAGAAATCGACATTGCCGATGAAGAGGAATATGGATAGGAATCCATTGATGAAGTCTCCTCAGTGCTTAGCTTGGATTCCACGTCCTTACTTACAGATGTCGAGGTTGTTGGGCAAGAGGAAGTCGTGGAGGAAGTGATAATTGAATCCATTGCTTACTTGAGTCAGAAGGTGATGGCATGAGTTGTGTTGAGGTCGGGGAGCCAATCTCTAAAGATTTTGGTGTCTTTGAATCAATTGCGGCAGATACTCTTGAGCTTGACTCCTACGTCCTGGTCCATGCACCCACCTATGAGTCCCAAAGGAGTTTTGATCCTCTTTACTCTTTTTATTTTCCATCTGATTCCCTTAGTTATTTTTTAGATTTTGTTTTTCTTGGTTTTGTTAATTTTAGTTTTCAGGGAATCGTGGACTTGCTTAAGCAGATGCGGAGAGGAGCCAAGGATGGTTCCCAAGATGCGAGGAGTAATGGAACGGATGCACAAGATTCGTTTCCATTTGATAATGGATAACATTAGTGGTAATGATCTCCTGTCTGACATGTGGAGGGACTGTTATGGGGATTTCAATCCCGATAATTAGTCTTTTCACATGTCCGCTCTCAGCCGACCGAGGCCAAACCGTTCGGTAACATCTAGTATCACTTATTATTACTCATTCTCTTTTGCTAGGGACTAGCTTAAGTTTCATAAGGGGGATGGGATGTGAACCGTGATGTTAAGAATTGTTTGGCTTTGTGTTGATTGGTATCTTGTTTTTTGTTTGCATTTTCATTTGTACGTTTACTGCTTTCTTAGTTTTTAGTTGCATACACTACATTCATTCTAGGATAGTCTTGCATGTTTTATGTGGAATTTATTGCCAAATTTTTTGAACTTTTTTATTGGGTAGATTAATTAATTATGCCATTAATCATATGCTTCATCTCTATGAATTTGTTTGAGATTTTTCTCGCTTGGCTTGTCACATTTATGTATTGCACTTAGTTAAGCTTGGTAGTCTCGACATCACTTACTGGTGTTTTCTCTACTGCGGTTCACGAAGGTCTTTATAATAGGATGATGCATGTTAGGGTCTTATGGTTGTTTTTCCGAGTAATTATGTACCTAAGAGGCAACAAGTCTTCACCTTGCTTTGAGATTGCTAAATGCCTAGGAAGGAGGTAGTGTGAGATTGTGTGATCCTTTGTTTGCAACCTATTCTTCCGAATAGGTTTGGGGAGGGGGTTACGCTATCGTTAGACTTGTTTTTCCATTTTTCAGTATGTGTTGTGAGTTTATTTTTCTTTTTCGTAAATTTTGTACTCCAACCTATTCTTTCGAATAGGTTTGGGGAGGTCGTTTGTGAGTCATTTTTATTTCTTTTTCATTGTGCTACTGCTGGCTAAAAAAATCGAAACAAAAGAAAGAAAAAACTGGAAAAGAAAAAAGAAAAAAAAAAAAACCCCAAAAAAGCAAAGAAGGGTCCAAAAAAGCCAAAAAGCAGTTTAGCAAAGTGTTGTGTCTCATTTTCCAATTCTTGTAATGTTCGTAATCGTGTTGTAATTTTTTGTCTTTTGTTTTTGAGTGTCATATGTTCTAGACCATCCTCGTCCTGCCATTCAGGAAGTGGTGAATAGCTTAAGGCTTTGCTTGAGAGATGGGTAGAATAGGGGAGTGTTATCTTTTTTAGGGAACCATCCTTCGTTTGATGAGAGCCAGTACTGGTTCGACCTCTTTGAGGAAAAGTCTTAACTAGGTGAACAGTAGTAAGTCATCAGTTTCATAGGCACGGGACAACCATTCGTATTCTAACATGTTTCATTACGTCGTCACTGACTAGGTCCAGGTAGAGAATGTTACGAGAGACTATCTTGTATTGACATAAGTGCTTATGTGAATGTGTAGGAGTCAATCGAGGCATTCTTCAACCTATATTCATGTTACGATTTGTATGGTTTTTGTTCATATGTTTTTTGATAGATTCAATAGATTAGTTCATTTCTTTTGGCATGAGACTCCATTTTTTTGTTGCATTGTTTTTGCATTAGAGTCTAGCTTAGTTGCTTGAGGACAAGCAAAGGTTCGGTTGGGGGAGTTTGATGAATGTTTATTTTACACTTTCATTTGAGTCATTTTCATCTATTTTAGCTATCCTCTATGATAATTTAGCTATATTTTAGTGCATTTTATTAGAATAGTGTCACGTTTCCCTTTAGTTTGTATTTTACAGGTTTTGGGTGAAAAACGAGGTTTTTCAGGAAATTATATTGAAGTAGACAAGGAATTGGTATTCCGAAGGCCGAATTGGAGTATCCAGAAGATTCCAGATAGGATTTGAAGTCTAGGGGTCGAATCTGAAGGCTAAAAGGTCACTAGAAGGTAAAAACCGAGTCCGAAAAGGAAAAGATATCCAAAAACGCGTCGAAAACGCGTTTTCAGCCGAAAAAACCTCCCGGGCGAGTCGCCCGGGACGTGCGGCGAATCGCCCCACACCAGGCGAATCGCCCGGTGTGTGGGTCCCTTAGCCCACACCTGCCGAATGCCTATATATAGTTGCTCAGTTTTCTCCGTTTTTCATACTTTCTCAGACCTTTTCTCTCACCTTTCTCAGTAGTTTTAGGTAGGAATTCTCCAGAGCCTGTTCTGGGGATTCATAGCTTAGGAGATACTTTTTCTTAGCGTTTTGGAGCTTGTAAGATCGCGATTCTTCGGAGATTGACAACCTTCGGTAACATTGTATCTTACAGTTTTTCTATTTATATTTATATATCTTTCATCATGTTTTCATTTATTCGTGGTATGATTTTTGTTGATTGCATGACATCTATGATTAGCTAAACTTCTCGTTGGTGATAGTATGTGATTTCTTAGCGAAGGGTTAATAATTATGCTAATGGCTATATCACGCATTATACTTTGAGTTATTGCTTTATTTCTTTGATCTATCTAAATCTCTATCTTCGTAGTGTTGAATAATTACGGAACACAATTGGACAATTCATTGATCAAAGACCTCTATGCAAAACCGGGGAATTTATGCATGATTATTAACCTGCTATGCTTTGAATGACCATACTATCACCAATCTCCATTATCTGCTAAGAAAAACCTTTGCTAAGTCGTCTGTTGATTTATATTCTTAAGTTAGATTAGATAAAGCTAGTTATAGTCCTTAGAGATCGACACTCGAGGTTATTCTACTGCTACACTACGGTTTTCGTTGTAGTTGTGAATTGCCTTTGGCTAAATACAAATTTATTTGATTAATTGAGTCTGACAAACCGGTTCATCACCAATTCATCCACTGAATCTGAATACATTGCGGCTGGATGTTGCACTGCTCAAATCCTTTGGATTCAGCAACAACTAAGAGATTATGGTATTTCTGCAAAAAAAACACCAATCTTTTGTGATAATACAAGTGCTATTGCTATCACGCAAAATCCTAAGTTCCACTCAAGGACAAAGCACATTGATATTAGACATCATTTCATTAGAGATCATGTGGAAAAAGGAGACATTGAGGTTGTAAAGGTAGGTACTGGTGATCAACTTGCTGACATCTTTACCAAGCCCCTTCCAGATAATAGGTTCGCAATGCTAAGGTATAACCTTGGATTGATTGAACTACCTCAATAAAAAGGGAGACATTTGATTGGATTGCTGAAACGGGCATTCAGCAAGCCAACAGTTGCTTAAAGGTTTATTCATCCCTTGAAAAGTCCCCTCCTACTTGATTCCTCTAAAAAGAGATGGTTGTACACAAAGTGTTTGCTGAAACATGCATTCAGCAAGTAATTCCATCAAACCGGGTATTTGTTAGGAAACTTGGTCACTTGCTGAAACGGGTACTCAGTAAGAAAAATCCAAAGATTGCTGAAACGGGTATTCAGACAATCAAGGATATTGAAACAAGTATTCAAGTATCAAAAGATAAATCTGAGATGGGAACTCAACAAAGAGCAAGATTGTTTCTCACCAAAAGAGAATTTACCTAAAAATATCTCAACATAAAAGAATTTACTGAGATGGGAACTCAGGAATATCTTTGACCCAAAGAAAAATAAGATATTTGATTAAGGGGGAAATTTCAGCAACTACAAGGCTTGTTACTTATAAAGTAATTGCTAAAGTGAGAAGGATTAAAATTGCTGAAAAGATTCTCTAATACTTCAGCAAGCTATTAGCTTTGAAGTAAAAGAGATAAAATCCCGTGAATCAAGGTAAAATCTAATATGATGTTAATCGTGGCACAGATAAACTCGCTGTAAATCATGACATGAAATAAAATCGTGGCCATTAATTTTAAAGCAGTTGATGATCCAACGGTTAATGTTATAAAGAGAAAGCATGCTCTAACGGTTTTGTGTTAGTGGACCACTACGCATTCAATGCAAAGGCTCCACTAACCCATTGTATCTCTGTGTTACCTTTGCTGAGAGCTGAAAACCATTGAGCTTCTCACATAACAAAGATACTATATAAATGAAGAGTTAGAGAAAGACAAAATTCTTTAACTCACATTTCCTTTCTCTGCAAAAATTTCCTAGCCTGTGCTTTGAATTACTGTACCTCCGGTAAAAAAAAAAAGAATCTTTTTCGTACTCCCCCAGTGTTACCTCCTATATAAGAGATGGCTCCCATGAGACAAACCTCTAAGAACACCAAGTCCTCCAAGGCAGACAGTGCTGCAAAAAGCACTGCTCCTACTCCGGCAACAACTACGATGAAAATCGTGCTCGCCAACGACCGTATAAGTGAAAGACCCATGCCTCCTGCATATCTCAACGCTGAAAAGTGTGAGCAAATGATGCAATGGGGAGGATTTGCTAAAGAGAAGTATATTCGATACTTCTATGAACAAGAACTAGATGAAGAAAACATTGAGGCGTTGAACTACATAAATCAACCAGGCCTAGTGTTCTTCATCACTGCTCACCCCAAGAAGATGGTGAGTATGTTAGACACAATGGAATTCTACAACAATGCAAGAATCCAAACCCTTATTGATGGACAAGGAATCACTGAAAAAGTAATTTCTACAACAGTTCAGGGAAAGCAAACCATCCTGAAATGGATTGATTTAGCAAACATCTTTCAGATTCCAACTACTGGAACTGAAGATGACATCACTGCCACTGAAGAAGAGATTGAAGCCTTCTACTATGATGTCAGAAATGAAGGATTAAGAAAGGAGAGATTGTTCCTGTGACCTGGAATAAGTTCACTAAAAGGAAGCATCTCTGCTATTCACTTGGTCTAGTAGCATTGCTACTTATCAAAGTTCTAGACTCCCAAGTCGGAGGAATAGACCAAGTCGGCCTGAGAAGATGGTCGTTGCTGATGCACATATATGAAAACAAGACTGACATCAACTATGCAAAGTACATTTTCAACAGATGACTGTGTTACAAAGTTCAAACTCAAGGTTGAAGACAACACAGTCTCACCTATTTTCCCAGTGATGTATGGACTTAAGATATGTTACATCCTTGAACATTACCAGATTCTGCTGAGAAACCCATTGCCGATTAAGAAATCAGTATGCAATGTGGGAAGAGCTTTTTACAAGCTGAATGGACCCAAGGTTGCTGACAAACATTCTAGGAAAGCAACAGCTGCAAATGTTACTGAGACTGCTGCTGCTGCTGATACTGCTGCGGTTGCTGACACTAATGCACCCAGCAAAAGATCAAAGAAAAAGAGAAAAGCTGATGATGATACTCAAACTGCAGCTTCCATGATGATACTCAAACTATTCCTAAGAAGGCAAGGACAAAGACCACCTTCCCAAGGAAGAAAACAACGGCAAGAAAGTATGTGCCTGTCGTCCATGTCATTCAGGACGATGATACACCAGCGGTTGCTGAAAAGCAAACCACTGTAGTAGATGTTGCAGAAGTGCTTGCTGAAGCCTCTGCAAATCCAATAAACTTGGATCCATCTACTGAAGAAAGACCACAAGGCAGTGGAAATGAAAATCCTGCCTTACAAAGATTAGAAGATGTCTACATTGTAGATAATCTGGATGATACAACTATGGAACCAGCAAGTGACATTGCTGCGGACCTCAGAAAGGCTGCACTTGCTGAGAATGTTGCCAGCAAAGCAACAGAAGAACAAGAGACAGTTGTTGAAACAGCAACTAGTCAAGACCAACAAGTTGCTGAAGCTGCAACTACTAAAGAACCAGTTGCTGAAACTGCAACTGTTCAAGTCCAAGAGTTTGCTGAAACTCAACAAGAAACATCATTCGACGATGCATCTCATGATGCTGAGAATGTAAGACCAAGTTCACCACTCACTTCAGTTGACAAAGTCCAACTTGTACTGACTGATCTAAGCCAGCAAATGGACATGGAGATTGATGATAACTCCAACAAGTCGGTGGACCTCTTTATGAAAAGTAGTGAACTTAAAGGTCTCGATGTTTCTGCTCAACTTGTCCATTCATAGACAAGGGAGATTGCTAAAGCTGCACAACTTTCTCAAGTAGAGCAAGAAAAGAGGTCTGCTGAAGAACAAGTCCCATATAATGAAGAAGCAATCATTGCTGAAAGGACTGAGTCACCACCTGCCCTTCTTCAGCAGGTAGTTAACTCAGATATAAGCAAAACTTCTCTATCTGAAACTTTATATTTAGCTAACACTATTGTTTCTTTATAGACTTCTCAAGATACAAGTCAGAAGGTTGCTGAAACTTCTGCACCAGAATCTACAACTCCTGTTCAGCAGGTAGATGAAAATTTTGGTAATTTTACTAAGTTTAAAAACTTAATACTTGTATCTAACAAGGTGTTATTTCAGGATGAACAATTCAAGGAGGCTGCTACAGCTCCTGAAGAAAGGGAAGTAGTACTTGCACAACAAAGTGTGTAACATGAGCTTTGTTGGTCCCTTTAAACAACAAGAAAAGACTAGAGGGGGGGTGAATAGTCTTTTCAAACTTTTCGTCGTTTAGAACTTTGTCTGCAAGTGCTTATTACTTTTCAGTAATGAGTTTGCTGATAATTAAAAATAGAGTGCGGAAGTCTTTTACAATAAGTGCTTTTATCAGAGAGCTAGTTTCAGCAAGTGAGCAGAGTGACAGTGTACGAGAAATGTAACTTGCTGAAAACTAAATGCAGTAAAATAAATCACACAAACACTTTTATAGTGGTATTTGAGAGTGGCGTAATCTCTCAACTAATTCACTTTTGTCCTTTCTAGGACTGAATCCACTAAGATAAGATATGAGGTTCCTTAAAAATCCTATCACTAATGATTCTCAGAAACCAAACTACACTTGCCTTGTTTCCAACCTAAACTAGAGAACTGTAACCTTGTGCTCCACCAAAGATGGGACTTATAATCAGCAACACTATGCTTGATTAATTCCCCCTGAACTTCACGCCTGAAAAGTGTGTTTATCAGTTAGAGAGGTTTGGGATGAGATGACTTGAGTATAACTTTTCAGCTATAACAAGTTATCTAAAGAAACACAACTTGTAATACTTTGCAGTAAGCAAGTTTTTTGTTTCTGGTATCAAGACTTGTTCTTGTTCCAAATAAAGAACACTTAACTAATTCTTAGCCGTGAATGTTCTACTTCTTCACAAGTAGCTTTTGTTTCAAGCTTAAGTCTTGGAACGGATCAATAGGCAGTAAAGAGTAGAGAAGGATTTGAGTGTTTAAAGCACATGCGAGAGTTTGATCACGTTGTTGACACACCTTCTACTCTTGCCTAATGACCTCTATTTATAGTGTCTCAAGGGAGACGTTTGAATTTCAAATTCTAAGGCTTTGTACCTTAAGATGTCACTATCTTGCTTTTGTACTTTCAGCAGCGTCCTTCATTTGTCTTCTTGTCTTCATGTTCTTCGCGTGCTTACTTTGCATTTAATGTTCTTTTGAATCAAATTCAAATATGAACGTTGGAGCCAAAATGCAAGTACTCTTCAGCAAGGAGGTCACATATGTTGGCAGCAAGTGGTCAGTCTCAGTTTTTCAGCAAGCACAACCTACTCTGTCATATAGATATTCACTTATGCAAGCTGTTGCTAAAAATCTCACTTTATGAAGCAACATGTGCCTTTGTAGATACCTTTCTCAGAATTCTTCTAAGTCTTCAGTCTTCGAATCTTCAACTTTCTGAGCGGTTCTAGGTCTTCAATAGTTTGTTTGTAAAAACAAAGTACATCATCAGCAAGCTTAAGAACCTAACTAGTACCTACACTAAATCTTTCAGCAAACGTTCCTCTTTTACAATGTCCTTAAAATTCTAAATTCCTATGGCCCTTAAGAGTACTAGTTACTGGACTTTCCTTAATTTAGCATGGTTAATTGCTCATCAAAATTACAAGTTTGCTAACAAATTTCCCCCTTTTTGATGTTAGTAATCCATGGCTAAATTAATTGTTACCCTTTTAGAGGTTCCGGATGTTGAAACAATCAGTTGATTAATGCAAACATACTTGAATAATAAAACAGTAAGCATAAAATAATTTCCATAATCAAGAACCAATAAGAGTCAAAAAGTTCATTGCTGATAGTTATCTTTCAGTAAGTTTACAAGAAAGTTCGCAGATAACTAAAACAATCAGCAAGCAAAACAAAGCTTTTCAAGGGTCTATTCTATTCCAGCAGATGATTCTCTAAGAATCTCTTTTACACTCTTTTCAGCAAGAGCAGTCAATTCAACACAGTCCTTCTCGTAATCTTCAAGTAGCTTACGGACTTCAAGTTGAATTATTCTTGCATTCTTGCAGGCAGTATAGTGATGGTTTTCACCATTCATCTCTTTGTAGTGTATTACCCACAAGTGCATCCCCCAATTGCTAGCATGTAGTAGCTGAGTGTCTGAAATTCCCTTGTTGGCATGAATCTTCCTTAACCAGAGAAGATCTTCTTCTTGATCCTTTGCAGTGAGATAGAAATACTCATAAGGAATCAAGCCATATTTATTTTTGGACTTATTGGTCATAGGATCATTAAAGTAAGCAACATCCGTCGGCTTGATTAGATCAGGCTCTTGTTTTATCTTCTTGCTGATGGAAGTTCTTGTTACCAAAATTTCAATGTTCAGCCATTTTATAGCAATGTTCCTTGGTTAGGGAGGAGGATCCCTTTCTTTCTTTGTGACTTTCAATTCAATCCAAGTGTACATTTGATTCAGTACAGCAGTTGGAAAGAAGTCATTGGCCAAAAGGTCTTCCAGCTTTATGATCCAGCAACCATGGAGGTTTCTGATCACATTCTGAGTGGTTTCCTCATAGCTGGTCTTTTGTATAGTCAATGCCAGTGCCTATGGCTATATTAGCTAGACTTCTTTCTTCTTGTCTTTGTTTTCTTCTTCTTGAATTAGCATTTTCATGATCCTTTGTTGAAGATCTGGAGTCGGAAGAGAAATGTTTGGACTGGTCAGATGGAGTTTAGGTAGAAAGAGGCTTGGCCCTTATAGCTTGAGTTATTGTTTGGTCATCCTCATTATCATCATCTTCATTAATGCCTTGATGACTTTCAGTATGACAGAATTCTTGAGTATCAGCAGAAGTTTTTATCCTTTTAGGATTTGTTGAACTTCTCTCAGAATCTGTTTCAACTCTTCTTTTAGAACTTTGCTCTGTTTCAGCAAGAGGTTCTCTGGGAGGCAGTCCAGGCAACTTTAGTGGAGCTTCAGAGGGAGTAGTTGATTTGTCTCTTGAAGACTTTCTTTTTCTAGAATCTTACCCCTTAGATATGGATTGCATCATCGGCTTGATGTGAATAGAGAAGAACTCATTGCAATTTTCAGCAAGAGTATGAAGGTTGTTGTATTTAAGAATCATGTCTTGCTGATCAGAAGTCAGTTTTGACAATTCTTCTATAATAAAAGCCAAGTTCTCCTCATGTATTCGCTCGTTGTTTACTTTTTCTTCCAGTATAGCCTGAGCCTTTGTTAATGCGCTTTTGGCGAGCTTGAGTGCTTGACTTACATCATCTTCATAGCTTTTGTGATGTAGACTTATGTCTTTCTGAGCTATGGTAAGTGTAGTAGTGCGTCTCAGCACAGTAGTCAGTATCTTTCCAATGTCAAGTGGACTCTCAGCAAGCAGTGCATCATCCTCTTCTTGGCATGCTTTGTGAACAGCCATTAGTGCTTTAATTCTTGGAGTAAACTCCTCAATATTTCGAAACAGCACTAAAGAGGGAGTAAGTGAGTGGGCTTTGATTTCTGTGGAAATTTGATTGTCGTTTCTTAGCAAGCGACTTCTCTCCATATCTCCTTCATCATTAAAGAGAGTTGCTGGAGGAATTTCTACCAACTTGGGTTCAGCTTTCTTGGTCTTTTCTTTTTCATTTACTGAGAAATCAGACAAATCTTCTTCCTCAAAAGGTTCATCAAGGCCAGCAACCTTGACACCTAAATTTTTAGCCTTAGTCACTTTGGTTGAGTGGTTGCTGAAGGAAACTCATTTG
The DNA here is from genome assembly GCA_028274465.1 of Plantago ovata. Classification (NCBI taxonomy): domain Eukaryota; kingdom Viridiplantae; phylum Streptophyta; class Magnoliopsida; order Lamiales; family Plantaginaceae; genus Plantago; species Plantago ovata. The sequence continues at coordinate 51,843,939 of CM051458.1, forward strand.
ACTCAACAACTGGAGTTTCACCAGTAGTAAATGGAAGGGAGGAGTCTTCCTTCTTGTTCACTTCTGAAGATTGAGCAATGTCGAGATGTTGAGTATGTCTGACATGAATCTGTAGAATATTTTGTAATGCTCGTTGATAATCTTCATCCATTTCTTCATTTTCTCCAAGGTTTGAATCAGTGACCTTAGCTTCAAGTAATGCCAACTCGGCATCAGAAAGCTTAGCCTTGTGATGAACGTGCGGATGTCGTGCTCCGAATTCAATCAAATAATATTTGTTATTTAGCCAAAGGCAATCCACAACTACAACGAAAACCGTAGTGTAGCAGTAGAATGACTCGAGTGTCGTTCTCTCAGGACTATAACTAGCTTTATCAAATCTAATTTTGAATATAAAGACAGCAAACAGATAGCAAGGGTTTTTTCTAACAGATAATGGAGATTGGTGATAGTATGATCCTTCTTAACATAACGGGTCGATAATCATGCATAAATTCCTCGGTCTTGCATAGAGATCTTTGAATCAATCTAGTGTCCTGTTGCAAATATTAAGCACTACGAAGATAATTGGTCTGACAAGTCAATCACTGTTGTCCTATTGTGTTCCGTAATTATTCAACACTACGAAGATAATCTCCCGAACAGGTCGACAAGTGTCCAATTGTGCATAATAATTAATACAACATACGAGAATTTAGGTTGTGCCTGATCAACGAAAGAAAGCAATGACACGGAGTATAATGCGCGATATAGCCATTAGCATGATTATCTTCCCTTCGCTAAGAATTCACATACTACCACCAATGATAAGTTTAGCTACTCATAATAGGCATGCAATCAACAGAAATCATAGAAGAAAACATATTGGAAGATATATAAAATAAGTAGATTAAACTGTAAGATACAAGTTATCGAAGGTTGTCAATCTCCGAAGAATTGCGATCCTACGAGCTCCAATCCTCTATGAAAAAGTGTCCCCTAAGCTATGGAACTCCCAGGACAGGTCCCGGGAAGTTCCTACCTAAAACTATAGAGAGAGGTGAGAAAGTAGGTCTGGAAAGATATGATTTTCGGAGAAAACTGAGCAACTATATATAGGCCCCGAAATACTGTGGGGCGGTTCGCCCCACACACCGGGCGGTTCGCCCGGTGTTGGGTGGTTCGCCCCGGAGAGTTTTTCCCGGAATTCCGCGTTTTCGACGCGTTTTTGGATTTCTTCCCCTTTTCGGACTCGGTTTCTGACTTCTAGTAGCCTTCTAACCTCCAGATTCGGCCCCTAGACTTCAATTCCTATCCAGAAACCTTCAGATACTCCAAATAGGCTTCTGGAACACCAATTCCTTGTCAACTTCAATATAATTGCCCGGAAATCTTCGAATTTCAACCAAAACCTGTAAAATAAAATCTAAAGGGAAACGTGACACTATTCTATTAAAATGTACTAAAATATAGCTAAATTAACATAGAGGATAGCTAAAATAGGTGAAAAAGACTCGAACGAAAGTGTAAAATACACATTCATCAAACTCCCCAAACCGAACCTTTGCTTGTCCTCAAGCAACTAAGCTAGACTCTAATACAAAAAACATGCAAGACACAAAATGGAGTCTCATGCCAAATAAAATGAACTAATCTACTGAATTTATCAAATAACATATGAACAACAACCATATAAATCAAAGCATGAATATAGGTTGAAGAATACCTCGATTGACTTATACACATCCACATAAGCACTTATGTCAAGACAAGATAGTCTCTCGTAACATTCTCTACCTGGACCTAGTCAGTAACGACGTAATGAAGCATGCTAAGATACGAATGGTTGTCCCGTGCCTATGAAACTGAGGACTTACTGTTGTTCCACCATGTTAAGACTTTTCCTCAAAAGAGGTCGAACCAGTACTGGCTCTCATCAAACGAAGGAGGGTTCCCTATAAAAGATAACACTCCCCTGTTCTACCCATCTCTCAAGTAAAGTCTTAAGCTATTCACCACTTCCTAAATGGCAGGACGAGGGTGGTCTAGAACAGATGACACTGAAGACAAAAAAGATAAAAAATAGAAAAACACGATTACGAACATTACAAAAATGGAAAATAAGACTCAACAATTTGCTAAACTGCTATTTGGCATTCTTTTTTTTGGGACCCTACTTTGCTTTTTTGGGGTCTTCTTTTTTTCTTTTTTTCTTTCCAGATTCTTTTTTTTCTTTTTCTTTTTCTCTTTTTTTTTCTGGAAACTTTTCTTTCTTTTTTTTTCGATTTTTTTTCTAGCCAGCAGTAGCATAACAAAAAGAGAAACAAAATGACTCACACGACTTCCCCAAACCTATTCGAAAGAATAGGTTGGAGTACAAAATTTACGAAAAATGAAAAATAAACTCACGATACGAAAAATGAAAAACAGAAACAAGTCTATGATGGTGTAACCCCCTCCCCAAACCTATTCGGAAGAATAGGTTTTAAACAAAGGATCAAACAACCTCACACTACCTCCTTCCTAGGCATTTAGCAATCTCAAAGCATGGTGAAAACTTGTTGCCTCTTAGGTACATAATTACTCGGGAAAACAACCATAAGACCCTAACATGCATCATCCTATTATAAAGGCCTTCGTTAACCGCAGTAGAGAAAACACCACTAAGTGATGTCGAGACTACCATGCTTAACTAAGTGCAATACATAAATGTGACAAGCCAAGCGAGAAAAACCTCAAACAAATTCATAGAGATGAAGCATACGATTAATGGCATAGTTAGTTGATCTACCCAATAAAAAAGTTCAAAAAATTCGGCAATAAACTCCATATAAAACATGCAAGACTATCCTAGGATGAATGTAGTGAATGCAACCTAAAAAATCTATGAAAGCAGTAAACGTGCAAATGCAAATGCAGACGGATAAAGCATGCGAGGTACTATACTCATCCTACCAATACCAAGCTCCAAACTAACAACATCAGATCACTTAAATCCCATCCCCCCTCATGAAATTAACGCTAGTCCCTAGCAGTAAGAAAATGAGGAAATAAGATGTGATACTAGATGTTACCCCATCGTTTGGCCTCGGTCGGCTGAGTATGCTGTTTGTGAGTTATTGGGCCTGCTCCGGAAGCTTTATAGGGTGTCATCAGGTCTTCTGGTAGGCGTGGTAGTTTCAATCATAGTCCGGATAGGAACAACTCCTCCATTAGTATCATCATTGCCCGTATGGCCTTCATTGTCACTACTTTCACGCACATCCTCACCAGTAGAGTTGTAGTGGCAGGTAGAATTCTCAAGATTAGCCGCCGCTGTTATGGAATCCTCCATCCTGAAGCCCTCCAATAGGATGTGAACTGTTGAAGGGGAAAGGGCAGTGGTATCTGGACCTCCCCCTCCAATGTTTTACACCACAAGAATGTTTCAGTAAGCTGCTCGGATACTCAGAAGTCTTCTACCTTTTTCTCCAATTTCGACCACATTCTCTACGGTGGATCCGACCGATGTCTATATGATGCTCACTTTAGAGGCAGGCAAGAGGCATCCCAACAAGGTGTTGGGTACCCATGTCATTATGTATTGGAACCAAGCTAGCGCTTCGGAACCTTCTAGCAACTGCGAACTCATGACTGAATCCATGGCGACGAGAATGTCCCGGTGCCTTCCAGTTCACTCGAACTTTGCAGTCCTTGTGATGGATTGCTGACGTAATAATGGTTTCTGTCCCTTCGGTGGTGCATGAATAGGCATAGGAGTCCTTACTCCAGGTGTACTCTAGCTCCTCCTCTTGGATAATCCACGACGTTGTTGCAAAACCCCTTGGCTCGAACGCACATCTAGCGAGGTCACCTTCCTTGACATGGTTCTTCACAACAATCATACGGGAATGCTCCTTTCCCTTGGTATGGTACCTACAAACAGCGGTTAGCACCTCATATGACACAAAACTGACTCAAATATATGCTAGTGTAAGAGCGAAACACACAAGTGATAAATCATCAATCGAGCTCCCAAACCGTAATGTCTAGCCTAGCTACTTCATCATGCAACATACCAATGTAACTACTACATGCAATACATCACATCATGCTCTTACTAGACAACCAATATCCTTGATAACAAGGCTCAATTCATACCATAGCAGCGAAAAATTCTACCATCATAAATCCTCATACTCAACTATTAAGCATTCTATTGCCAAATCTACCAACATTACATCAATAAACACAATATGCAAGAAATCAAAGATAAAGACATATTGCAGAACAAGATATATTACCTAGTAGCAAAATACCCAAATCAATAATCCAAGCAAAATTGAGCATGCAATTGATAGTAAATAACATGTCTAATCATACAAACAACATACCCATGCATCAAATAAGCATAATTGAAGCTCAAATTAGAAAACCCCCAAATTCGAAAATTAGGGTTCTAAGGATGATACCTCAGATCTGAAAATCTAACGCATAAGGATGAAATCTGTTCGGATGGGATGAAAGATCATGTAATAAGCTTCGATTTACGCTAAAGAACACTAAATTTGGTCAAGAAATGAAGAAGTTATGAAGATTTGAATGTAAAATCGCGTTTTTCGGGTTTTTTGGGAGGAGGAATGAAGAAGAATGAAGAAAATGAGGTTTTGGGGAAGAAATCCGCGTTTTTGAAGTTCTGGAGCCGTGGGGCGGTTCGCCCCGTGCTCCCCGATGCGGGGAGACGGTTCCCGTCGTCAGAAAATGCGGTTTTAATCCCCGAAACCAATTTTTTCAAAAAACCACTCGAAAAATCTCACTCAAACATAAGTATATACGACACAGACATGAACAAATTCGCATACGAGAAGCAAATAGTTCAAGGATGAAATGCATGCAGAAAAGCAGTAAAGAAAGCGATAAAAATTCCGGGTTGCCTCCCGGATAGCGTCATTGTTTAAAGTCTTTGACTCGACTCCTGTCTGCGCCTATCTCTTCTTTTTGCGGGTACTAGGTTTCCCCTTCATTGATCTCCTTTCCATGCCACGAACCTGTGAATAAGAAAGAATATAGGCTGCAAGACCACAGTAGTAAGTAGTAATATCAGGCGGATCAGGTGGATCAGATATGGCTTTCAACACGTGTTGCTTGCCATCTACTTCAATAGTGCAAGTTCTTTGGTAGATGTCCATCACGGAGCGTAGTTTAGTCAAGAACGTTTTCCCTAAGAGTATGACATCCCCCGTTCCAGGTGCAGACGCCGGCATAACTACAAAATTGGTGTATATAGATGCTTCACCAATCTTGACCAACACATTTTTCACAACGCCCTCGGGTCTCATAAAGGATCCATCCGCCAGTTGCACAATAGCCCTTTGCTCAGATAGTTTTCCAAGGTTGCTCTTTTCAAACACATTCAAAGGAATTATGTTCGAGTAGGATCCCGTGTCTAGTGTGGCACGGACATCTTCAAGCTCACCAATCCCTACCTTAACATCGAAACTTTTAGGGAGTGGTTCGGGATCCTCTTGCTCCTCATCACTTACGTCAGAACCAAGGTCCTTCTCTTCTTCCTCAGCCTGTAGAAGTTCTTCCTTCATGCAACACTCGCACCTAACAACCTTCTTGATGGTGATTTCGTCAGGTACATCACCAGCCAATGTAATGGCATTCGACTTCACAGTGTTGCTAGGCAGTTTGCCTTGCTCCCTACTTGCTCCTCGGTCGATCAACTCTTGCATCTTTTGATGGGAAAGGCTAGTGCTCTCTTCCAACCTATCAAGCCTTGCCCTAGTTTTCTCATAATCTTCTTCATAACGTTTGAGAAAACTTTGTGTGTGATCGACCATCTTTTGCAAGTTCTCCATCAGTTGAGCCGACTTCGACTTCGGTGGCTCTTTCGGAGCGTGGTTTTCGCAGTGATCATTACCATAGTTCAGCCTACTACGGTCGTGGTTAGGGCCATAAGTTTGGTTAGCCGGTGCATATCCTTGATTGTTTCGGAATCCTCTTCTCCAAAATCCACCTCGAGGGTTCCTACCGTCTTGTCCGTAGCTAACTTCTTGAGTACCAAACTCCGTAGCAAAGGCTTCTTCTTCGCCTCCTCGAGCCCAGTTGCCATCATCGTATGCCAACTCCGATATACACATATGAGCCCCATGCCCATAGTTCTTGCATATTCGGCATACTTCGTTCGAAACAGTTGTTCCGGTGGCGCTCTTGAGGACTTGCTTCAATTCGTTGGTAAAGCACTCGAATTGATCCCCATTCCCCCTATACATAGGGGCTTCTTGAGTCGGTGGAGCTTCAGGTCCACGTCTCCTAACCATTGCTCTTGGGTCCTTGAACTGCGAACCCTTAGCAAGCCTTTCGAAAACTGCCCAGACGGCTTCGGCGGTTTCCTCCCAAATATTGCCTCGGCATTGGAAATCCACCACTTGTTGGTTCTCGAAGGTTAGTCCATTGTAGAAGTGTTGGACTTGGTCAGAAAGTTCAAAACCATGGTGAGGGCACTTGTTCGTGAGATCTTGGAACCTCTCGAACGCGGTGTAGATGGTCTCATCATAGTCCTGCTTGAATCCAGTGATCTGCGCCTTTAGCGCGGTAGTCAAGGTGTGAGGGAAGTATTTCTCCATGAAATCTGAAAAAACCTTTTCCCAAGTGTCCAGCGAGCCTTCTGGAAGAGAACTTAACCATGAATTGGCTCTGTCGCCAAGTCCCATAGCAAAAACCTTCATCCTCAACTCATCCGTTGTTATGTCAGCTCCGGGTCGTGGGAGTTGGTTGACGAAATCATCGATATCGTGCAAGTACCCCATCACATCTTCCCTTGATAAGCCATAGAACCTCGGAAGTTGTTGGAATGCGTGGTTCTTGATCTCCAGATCTCGGGTTGCAGACGAAAGAACAATCGCCGGTCCCCTCATACGATCCTTGGTGGGTTGAACCCATGCCTTCAGTGGTCTAGCTTCTGGCATTCCGTCGATTTCCTTGAAGAGACTGAGTAGAGATTCAGAGAAATCTGTTTCCTCTATTTCCTCTAGTGCGCGCCTTTCAAGTAGTCGCCTTCTTTGGTGGTAGACTCTGTCGATCTCAGCAATTGAATCAGCAAGCGGTGTTCCTGCAGAACGTGTATGCGGCATACACTATCTGTAACAGACTAGGAAAGGTGAATTAGAAACAGACTAGGAAAGCAGTATCAGAGAGAGATTAAAAAGGAAAACTAAAACTAGTAGAATTAGGAATCTAAAGCTGTAAATATAAACAAATTAAATCGAAAAAAGGAGTATAGTCCCCGGCAACGGCGCCAATTTGATCAACGTGTGGATGTCGTGCTCCGAATTCAATCAAATAATATTTGTTATTTAGCCAAAGGCAATCCACAACTACAACGAAAACCGTAGTGTAGCAGTAGAATGACTCGATTGTCGTTCTCTCAGGACTATAACTAGCTTTATCAAATCTAATTTGGAATATAAAGACAGCAAACAGATAGCAAGGGGTTTTTCTAACAGATAATGGAGATTGGTGATAGTATGATCCTTCTTAACATAACATGTCGATAATCATGCATAAATTCCTCGGTCTTGCATAGAGATCTTTGAATCAATCTAGTGTCCTGTTGCAAATATTAAGCACTACGAAGATAATTGGTCTGACAAGTCAATCACTGTTGTCCTATTGTGTTCCGTAATTATTCAACACTACGAAGATAAACTCCCGAACAGGTCGACAAGTGTCCAATTGTGCATAATAATTAATACAACATACGAGAATTTAGGCTATGCCTGATCAACGAAATAAAGCAATAACACGGAGTATAATGCGCGATATAGCCATTAACATGATTATCTTCCCTTCGCTAAGAATTCACATACTACCACCAATGATAAGGTTAGCTACTCATAATAGGCATGCAATCAACAGAAATCATAGAAGAAAACATATTGAAAGATATATAAAATAAGTAGATTAAACTGTAAGATACAAGTTACCGAAGGTTGTCAATCTCCGAAGAATTGCGATCCTACGAGCTCCAATCCGCTATGAAAAAGTGTCCCCTAAGCTACGGAACTCCCAGGACAGGCCCCGGGAAGTTCCTACCTAAAACTATAGAGAGAGGTGAGAAAGTAGGTCTGGAAAGATATGATTTTCGGAGAAAACTGAGCAACTATATATAGGCCCCGAAATACTGTGGGGCGGTTCGCCCCACACACCGGGCGGTTCGCCCCACCTATGGGGCGGTTCGCCCCGGAGAGTTTTTCGCGGAATTCCACATTTTCGACGCATTTTTGGATTTCTTCCCCTTTTCGGACTCGGTTTCTGACTTCTAGTAGCCTTCTAACCTCCAGATTCGGCCCCTAGACTTCAATTCCTATCCGAAAACCTTCAGATACTCCAAATAGGCTTCTGGAACACCAATTCCTTGTCAACTTCAATATAATTGCCCGGAAATCTTCGAATTTCAATCAAAACCTGTAAAATAAAATCTAAAGGGAAACGTGACACTATTCTAATAAAATGTACTAAAATATAGCTAAATTAACATAGAGACTCGAATGAAAGTGTAAAATACACATTCATCACCTTGCCTTTAGGCATTTCAGCCCGCTTTCTGGCGTACTCTTCTTCTGTCTCAGCAACTTGTTCAGTTGCTGGAGTACTTTTCTTAGCAGGAGGTGGAGCAGATTCCTGTTGCTGACTAGGAGGTTGTTCATCTTGTTGATTTTCAGCATCTGCTTGATCTACTCAATCAGCAACTGACAACGTTTCTCCGCCAGCATCCGGACTAGGACATTAATTGTCATCATCATCGTCCTTGTTGTCCTTAGAATCCTTGGATTCATCATCACTTGTGTCTTTAAGGATATTTTCATCCCCTTCTTCTTAATCATCATCCGTTAGTATTACCAACTCAAGATGTTTGTACTTAGCAGCGCTTGTAACCTCTTCTTCATCATTGATTTTGTGGGGATCAGCCACCACGGGTACAAAGGAACCCTTGAGCATCACAGCTTGTTAAGCTGGAGAGGCACTCCTGAACTTAACTTTCATATTCTCTCTGATTGTGACAATCAGATTGACACTCATTTGCTGAGAATATGAGAGTTCTTCAGGAAGGATAGAGTGTACAAAAGTCTCGAGTTTAAAGAGAGAATTTCTCTTCTTTTCATTTGATAGATGGATGTGAAGGTCTGAGAAGTCCATCCTTTTGTACCTTTGCCAGTTGCTGACAGACTTAGCAACTCTGGTCAAAGTGTTTCTTTTGAATTTGGAGTATAGTTCTTCCGAACTAACTTCATTGTTGGTCCCTTTAAACAACAAGAAAAGACTAGAGGGGGGGGGGGTGAATAGTCTTTTCAAACTTTCGTCGTTTAAAAACTTTCTCAACAAGGGCTTATTACTTTTCAGTAATGAGTTTGCTGATACTTAACTTTGTCAGCAAGTACTAGTTACTTTTCAGTAACGAGTTTTACTGGTACTTAAAAACAGAGTGCAGAAGTCTTTATACAATAAGTGCTTATCAGTAAGCGCTAGTTTCAGCAAGTGAGCAGAGTGACAGTGTATAGATAGAAAAGCTTGCTGAAAACTAAATGCAGTAAAGTAAATCACACAAACACTTTTTATAGTGGTATCTGAGAGTGGCGTAATCTCTCAACTAATCCACTTTGTCCTTTCTAGGATTGAATCCACTAAGATAAGTTTGAGATTCCTTACAACACCTATCTAGAGCGATTCTTCAGAAACCAAAGCACACTTGCTTCGTTTCCAACCTAACTAGAGAACGGAACCTTGTTCTCCACCAAACTTGGGACTTATAATCAGCAACACAATGCTTTATTAATTCCCCCTGAATTTCACGCCTCAAAAAGGGTGTTTATCAGTTAGAGAGGTTTGGGATGATATGACTTGAGTATAACTTATTCAGCTATAACAAGTAATCTAAGAAACAAAACTTTGAATACTTTGCAGTAAACAAGTTAAGTTGTTTCTGGTGTCAAGACTTGTTCTTGTTCGAAAGAAAGAACACTTAACTAATTTCTTAGCCGTGAATGTTCTACTTCTTCACAAGTAGATTTTGTTTCAAACTTTAAGCCTTGGAACGGATCAATAGGCAGTAAAGAGTAAGGAAGATGAGTGTTTAAGCACAAGTGAGAGTTTGATCACGTTGTTGACACACTTCAACTCTTTGCTGGATGACCTCTATTTTTAGTGAATCAAGGGAGCCGTTTGAATTTCAAATTCTAAGGCTTTGTTCCTTAATATGTCACTATCTTGCTTTTGTACTTTCAGCAGCGTTCTTCATTTGTCTTCTAGTCTTCATGTTCTTCGCATGCTTACTTTTGCATTTAATGTTCATTTGAACGAAATTCAAATATGAACGTTGGAGCGCAAATGCAAGTACTTTCAGCAAGGAGGTCACATATGTATTTCAGCAAGCGGTCAGTCTCAGTTTCAGCAAGCACAACCTACTCTGTCATATAGATTTTCACTTCTGCAAGTTGTTGCTGAAATTTCCACTTTCTGAGCAACATGTGCCTTTGTAGATACCATCTTCAAAAATCTTCTTTAGTCTTCAGTCTTCGAATTCTTCAAGTTTCTGAACGGTTCTAGTGCTTCAATAGTTCGTTTATAAAACCAAAGTACATCATCAGCAACCTAAAGCACCTAACTAGTACCTACACTAAGTCTTCATCAAACGTTCCCCTTTTCCAATGTCCTTAAAATTCTAAATTCCTATGGACCTTAAGAGTACTAGTTACTGGACTTTCCTTAATTTAGCATGGTTAATTGCTCATCAAAATTTACAAGTTTCCTAACAAATTTCCCCCTTTTTGATGTCAGCAATCCATGGCTAAATTAATTGTTACCCTTTTAGAGGTTTCTGATGTTGAATTAATCAATTGAATAATGCAAGCATACTTGAATAATAAAACAGTAAGCATAAGTAGATTGCATAATCAAAAACCAATAAGAGTCAAAAGCTTAATGTTGATAGTTATCTTTCAGTAAGTTTACAGGAAAGTTTAGAGATAACTACAAAAATCAGCAAACAAAGGCAAACAAAGCTTTTACAAGGGACTTAAGCTGTTCCAGCAAAAGATTTCCTCAGAATCTCCCTTACACTCTTCTCAGCAAGCGTAGAAAATTCAACGCTGTCATTCTCGTAATCTTCAAGTAGCTTACAGACATCAAGTTGAATGATCCTTGCATTCTTGCAGGCAGTATAATGATGGTTTTCACCATTCATTTATTTGTAGTGAAGTACCCACAAGTGCATGCCCCAATTGCTGGCATGGAGAAGTTGTGTATCTGAAATTCCCTTGTTAGCATGAATCTTTCTTAACAAGAGAAGATCTTCTTCTTGATCCTTGGCATTGAGATAAAAATACTCATAAGGAATCAAGCCATATTTCTTTTTTTGACTTCTTGGTTAAAGGATCACTGTAGTAAGAAACATCAATCGGTTTGATTAAATCAGGCTCTTGCTTGATTAACTTGCTGATAGAAGTTCTTCTTACTAAGACTTCCAGATTCAGCCATTTTGCAGCAATGTTTCTTGGGTAGGGAGGAGGATCCCTTTCTTTTCTTTGCACTTTTAATTCAATCCAAGTGTACATTTGATTCAGTACAGTAGTTGGAAAGAAATCATTGACCAACAAATCTTCTAGCTTTAAGACCCAGCAACCATGTAGGTTTCTGATCACATTTTGAGTTGTTTGTTCATTGTTGGTCTTTGTGTATTCAATGCCAGAGCCAATGGCAATGCTGGCTAGCCTCTTTTCTTCATGTCTTTGCCTTCTTCTTCTTGACTTAGCATTTTCTTGATCTCTTGCTGAAGATTTTGAGTCAGAAGAGAAATGTTTGGAATGGCCAGAAGGAGTTAGGGTTGTAATTGGTCTAGATCTTATTGCTTGAGCTATTGTCTCGTCATCATCATTATCATCATCTTCATTCAGATCTTGATGACTCTCAGTGTGACAGTATTCTTGAGTTTCAGCAGATGTTCTTCTCCTTTTCAGATTTGCTGAAATTCTCTCAGAATCTGTTTCAGCTCGTCTCTTTGAACTTTGCTCTCTTTCAGCAAGAGGTGGACTAGGAAGTATCAATGGCGCTTCAGTAGGGGTTTTCTTTGCTCTTGAAGATTTTCTTTGTTTATCTTCCCCCTTAGACATGGATTGCATCATTGGGTGAATGTGCAGAGAGAAAAATTCATTGCAATTTTCAGCAAGTTTACTTAGGCTATTGTACTTCAGAATTATTCCTTGCTGATCAGTAGTTAGCTTGGATAGATCTTCTTTAATACTCACCAAGTTCTCCTCATGTCTGCGCTCATTGTCGACTTTTTCTTCAATGAAAGTCTGAGCCTTTTTCAATGCAGTTTTAGCCAGTTTGAGTGCTTGACTGACATCTTCTTCATAGCTTTTATGATGTAGACTTATGTCTTTCTGAGCTATTGTAAGAGAAGTAGTGCGTTTCAGCACAGTAGCCAGTATCTTGCCAATATCAAGCGGACTCTCAGCAAGCAGTGCATCATCCTCTTCTTGGCATGCTTTGTGAACAACCATAAGTGCCTTAATTCTGGGAGTAAAATCCTCAACATTAGGGAACGACACTAAAGAGGGAGTGAGTGAATGAGCTTTGATCTCAGTAGCGAATTGATCATCATTTCTCAGCAAACGACTTCTTTCAGCATCTCCTTCATCATGTTCAAGAGAGGGAGGAGGAATTGCAACCACTGTGGGTTCAACTTTCTTTGTCAGTTCTTCTTCATTTGCTGAGAAGTTGAAGAGATCTTCTTCGTCATGAGATTCGTCAAGGCCAGCAACCTTGGTTCCTAAATCTTTAGCTTCAATCACTTGTGGTTGAGTGGTTGCTGAGGGCAACTCTTTAGACTCAACAACTGGAGTTTCACCAGCAGTAAGTGGAAGGGAGGGGACTTCCGTGTTCTTCACTCCTAAAGATTGAGCAATGTCTAGATTCTGCGTATGCCTAGCATGAATTTGTAGACTGTTTTGAAGTGCTCTTTGGTAATCTTCATCCATATCTTCATCATCAAGGTTTGGTTCAGTGACCTTGGCATCGAGTAAAGCTAACTCGGCATCAGAAAGCTTGATTTTGCCTAATTTCATTTCAGCACGCTTTCTGGCGTACTCTTCTTCAGTTTCAGCAACTTGTTCAGTTGCTTGAGTACTTGTCTCAGCAGGAGCAGGAGTGGGTTCTTGATGTTGACTGGGAGTTTGGTCAGCTTGCTGATTTTCAGTATCTTGATGTTCAGTCTCAGCAACTGTCAGCTTAACTCCACCAGCATCAGAACTAGGACCTTGATTATCATCATCATCCTTTTTGTCCTTGGAATCTTTTCCTTCATCATCACTTGGATCTTTTGGGATATTTTCATCCTATTCTTCTTCATCATCGTCCGTTAGTATAACTAACTCGAGATGTTTGTACATAGTTGCGCTAGTTACTTCCTCTTCCTCATTGATTTTGTGGGGATCAGCCACCACGGGTACAGAAGAACCCTTGAGCATCACATTTTGTTCAGCTGGAGAGGCACTCTTGAATTTAGCTTTCATATTTTCTCTGATTAGAGCAATGATGAATGTGTATTTTACACTTTCATTCGAGTCTTTTTCACCTAATTTAGCTATCCTCTATGTTAATTTAGCTATATTTTAGTAAATTTTATTAGAATAGTGTCACGTTTCCCTTTAGATTTTATTTTACAAGTTTTGGTTGAAATTCGGAGATTTACGGGCAATTATATTGAAGTCTACAAGGAATTGGTGTTCCAGAAGCCTATTTGGAGTATCTGAAGGTTTCCGGATAGGATTTGGAGTCTAGGGGTCGAATCTGGAGGTTAGAAGGCCATTAGAAGTCTGAAACCGAGTCCGAAAAGGTGAAGAAATCCAAATCCGCGTCGAAAAACGCGGAAATTCCGGGAAAAACTGGGGGGCGAACCGCCCCGTGCCTCGGGCGAACCGCCCCAGAATATTTTCGGGGCCTATATATAGTTGCGAGTTTTCTCTCCGAAAATCATATCTTTCCAAGCCTACTTTCTCACCTCTCTCTATAGTTTTAGGTAGGAACTTCCCGGGGCCTGTCCTGGGAGTTCCATAGCTTAGGGGATACTTTTTCATAGCAGATTGGAGCTCGTAGGACCACAATCATCCGGAGATTGACAACCTTCGGTAACTTTGTATCTTACAACTTTTATCTACTTATTTTATATTCTTTCAATATGTTTTCTTCTATGATTGCTATTGATTGCATGCACATTATGAGTAGCTAAATTTATCGTTGGTGGTAGTATGTGAATTCTTAGCGAGGGAAGATAATCATGCTAATGGCTATATCGCGCATTATACTCCGTGTCATTGCTTTATTTCGTTGATGAGTTGAAACCAAAATTCTCGTATGTTGTATTGATCATTATGCACACTTGGACACTTGTCGACCAATCAGACCAAATTATCTTCGTAGTGTTGAATGATTACGGAACACAATAGGACGTTAGTTGTTGACGAGTCAGACCCATATTATCTTCGTAGTGCTTAATACTTGCAACAGGACCCAAGATTCATTCAAAGATCTCTATGCAAGACCGAGGAATTTATGCATGATTATCGACCCATTATGTTAAGAAGGACCATACTATCACCAACCTCCATTATCTGCTTGAAAACCCTTATTGCTTTCTATCTGCTGTTTATATTCTCTTGTTAAATAGATAAAGCTAGTTATAGTCCTGAGAGAACGACACTCGAGTCATTCTACTACTACACTACGGTTTTCGTTGTAGTTGTGGATTGCCTTTGGCTAAATAACAAATTTTATTTGCTTGAATCGGAACCCGACAAATTCCCGTTCATCAAATTGGCGCCGTTGCCGGGGACTATACTCCTTTTTTCTGTTTAATTTGTTTATATTTACAGCTTTAGATTCCTAATTCTTTTAGTTTTTGTTTTCCTTTTTAATCTATCTCTGCTTTCCTAGTTTGTTTCTAATCATTTTACCTAGTCTGTCACAGATAGTGTATGCCGCATACACGTTCTGCTGGAACACCGCTTGCTAATTCAATTGTTGAGATCGATAGAGTCTACCACCAGAGAAGGCGACTACTTGAAAGGCACGCACTAGAGGAAATAGAGGAAACCGATTTTTCTGAATCTCTAATTAGTCTATTCAAGGAAATCGACGGAATGGCAGAAGCTAGACCACTAAAGGCATGGGTACAACCCACCAAGGATCGTATGAGGGGACCAGCGATAGTTCTTTCGTCTGCAACCCGAGATCTGGAGATCAAGAACCACGCATTCCAACAACTTCCGAGGTTCTATGGCTTATCAAGGGAAGATGTGATGGGGTACTTGCACAATATCGATGATTTCGTCAACCAACTCCCACGACCCGGAGCTGACATAACCACGGATGAGTTAAGGATGAAGGTTTTTGCGATGGGACTTGGCGACAGAGCCAAGTCATGGCTGAGCTCTCTTCCAGCAGGCTCGCTGGACACTTGGGAAAAGGTTTTTTCAGCTTTCATAGAGAAATACTTCCCACACACTCTGACTACCGCGCTCAAGGCGCAGATCACTGGATTCAAGCAAGACTATGATGAGACCATCTACACCGCGTTCGAGAGGTTCCAAGATCTCACGAACAAATGCCCTCACCATGGTTTTGAACTCTCCGACCTAGTCCAACACTTCTACAATGGACTAACCTTCGAGAACCAACAAGTGGTGGATTTCCAATGCCGAGGCAATATTTGGGAGGAAACCGCAGAAGCCGTCTGGGCAGTTTTCAAAATGCTTGCTAAGGGTTCGCAGTTCAAGGACCCAAGAGCAATGGTTAGGAGACGTGGACCTGAAGCTCCATCGACTCAAGAAGTCCCTATGTACAGGGGGAATGGGGATCAATTCGAGTGCTTTACCAACGAATTGGAGCAAGTCCTCAAGAGCGCCACCGGAATAACTGTTTCGAACGAAGTATGCCGAATATGCAAGAACTATGGGCATGGGGCTCATATGTGTAGATCGGAACTGGCATACGATGATGGCAACTGGGCTCGTGGAGGCGAAGAACAAGCCTTTGCTACGGAGTTTGGCACTCAAGAAGTTAGCTACGGACAAGACGGTAGGAATCCTCGAGGTGGATTTTGGAGAAGAGGATACCGTAACAATCAAGGATATACACCGGCTAACCAAACTTATGGACCTAACCAAGACCGTAGCAGGCTGAACTATGGTAATGATCACTGCGAAAACCCCGCTCCGAAAGAGCCACCGAAGTCGAAGTCTGCTCAACTGATGGAGAACTTGCAGAAGATGGTTGATCACACATAGAGTTTTCTCAAACGTTATGAAGAAGATTCCGAGAAGACTAGGGCAAGGCTTGATAGGTTGGAAGAGAGCACTAGGCTTGCCCATCAAAAGTTGCAAGAGTTGATCGACCGAGGAGCAAGTAGAGAACAAGGCAAACTGCCTAGCAACACTGTAAAGTAGAAATTGGCTGGTGATGTACCTGACGAAATCACCATCAGGAAGGTCGTTAGGTGCGAGTGTTTCATGAAGGAAGAACTTCTACAGACTGAGGAAGAAGAGGAGGACCTTGGTTCTGACGCAAGTGATGAGGAGCAAGAGGATCCCGAACTACTCCCAAAAAGTTTTGATGTTAAGGTAGGGATTGGTGAGCTTGAAGATGTCCGTGCCACACTAGACACGGGATCCTACTCAAACATAATCCCTTTGAACGTGTTTGAAAAGAGCAACCTTGGAAAACTATCTGAGCAAAGGGCTATTGTGCGTCTGGCGGATGGATCCTTTATGAGACCCGAGGGCGTTGTGAAAAACGTGTTGGTCAAGATTGGTGAAGCATCTATATACACCAATTTCGTAGTTATGCCGGCATCTGCACCTGGGACGGGAGATGTCCTACTCTTAGGGCAAACATTCTTGACTAAACTACGCTCCATGATGGACGTCTACCAAGGAAAATGCACTATTGAAGTAGATGGCAAGCAAGACGTGTTGAAAGCCTTACCTGATCCACCTGAACCGCCTGATATTACTACTCACTACTGTGGTCTTGCAGCCTATATTCTTTCTTATTCACAGGTTCGTGGCATGGAGAGGAGATCGATGAAGGGGAAGTCTAGTACCCGCAGAAAGAAGAGATAGGCACGGACAGGAGTCGAGTCAAAGACTTTAAACAATGGCGCTATCCGGGAGGCAACCCGGAGATTTTATCGCTTCCTTTACCGCTTTAGATTTTATCTCACGAGTTTGATTGAGTATTATAGGTCACTTATAC
Organism: Plantago ovata; assembly: GCA_028274465.1. Taxonomy (NCBI): domain Eukaryota; kingdom Viridiplantae; phylum Streptophyta; class Magnoliopsida; order Lamiales; family Plantaginaceae; genus Plantago; species Plantago ovata. Next base: position 51,861,213 of record CM051458.1, read on the forward strand.
AAGCATTAGCTCTCACCTTGGATCCACTTTCGACGTTCGGGACGAGCGACGACGTTCAGGTTTGGGGAGGAGGTTATCGCTGGTTATCTCTATACTTATCTTACTTATGAAAAACTCGTGAAATTTTTTGCATTTGCACGTTTACTGCTTTCCTAGGATAGTTTTGCATGTTTTATATGGAGTTTATTGCCGAATTTTTGAACTTTTTTATTGGGTAGATCAACTAACTATGCCATTAATCGTATGCTTCATCTCTACGAATTTGTTTGTGGTTTTTCTCGCTTGGCTTGTCTCATTCATGTATTGCACTTTTGTGAGCTTGGTAGTCTCGACATCACTTAGTGGTGTTTTCTCTACTGCGGTTCACGAAGGCCTTTATAATAGGATGATGCATGTTAGGGTCTTATGGTTGTTTTCCCGAGTAATTATGTACCTAAGAGGCAACAAGTCTTCACCATGCTTTGAGATTGCTAAATGCCTAGGAAGGAGGTAGTGTGAGGTTGTGTGATCCTTTGTTTATAACCTATTCTTCCGAATAGGTTTGGGGAGGGGGTTAAACCATCATAGACTTGTTTCTGTTTTTCATTTTCGTATCGTGAGTTTATTTTTCCTTTTCCGTAAATTTTGTACTCCAACCTATTCTTTAGAATAGGTTTGGGGAAGTCGTGTGAGTCATTTTGTTTCTCTTTTTGTTATGCTACTGCTGGCTAGAAAAAAAATCGAAAAAAAAAAAGAAAAAATTCCAGGAAAAAAAGAGAAAAAGAAAAAATGAATCTGGAAAGAAAAAAAGAAGACCCCAAAAAAGCAAAGAAGGGTCCAAAAAATAAAGTCAAATAGCAGTTTAGCAAAGTTTGAGTCTTTTCCATTTTTCGTATTGTTCGTAATTGTGTTTTTCTATTTTTTATCTTTTTTGTCTTAAGTATCATCTGTTCTAGACCACCCTCGTACCTGCCATTCAGGAAGTGGTGAATAGCTTAAGACTTTACTTGAGAGATGGGTAGAATAGGGGAGTGTTATCTTTTATAGGGAACCCTCCTTCGTTTGATGAGAGTCAGTACTGGTTCGACCTCTTTTGAGGAAAAGTCTTAACATGGTGGAACAACAGTAAGTCCTCAGTTTCATAGGCACGGGGCAACCATTCGTATCTTAGCATGCATCATTACGTCGTCACTGACTAGGTCTAGGTAGAGAATGTTACGAGAGACTATCTTGTGTTGACATAAGTGCTTATGTGGATGTGTATAAGTCAATCGAGGTATTCTTCAACCTATATTCATGCTTTCATTTATATGGTTTTTGTTCATATGTTATTTGGTAGATTCAGTAGATTAGTTCATTTTATTTGGAATGAAACTCCATTTTTTCAGTCTTGCATGTTTTTTGTATTAGAGACTAGCTTAGTTGCTTGAGGACAGGCAAAGGTTCGGTTTGGGGAGTTTGATGAATGTGTATTTTACACTTTCATTCGAGTCTTTTTCACCTAATTTAGCTATCCTCTATGTTAATTTAGCTATATTTTAGTACATTTTATTAGAATAGTGTCACGTTTCCCTTTAGATTTTATTTTACAGGTTTTGGTTGAAATTCGGAGATTTACGGGCAATTATATTGAAGTCTACAAGGAATTGGTGTTCCAGAAGCCTATTTGGAGTATCTGAAGGTTTCCGGATAGGATTTGGAGTCTAGGGGTCGAATCTGGAGGTTAGAAGGCCATTAGAAGTCTGAAACCGAGTCCGAAAAGGTGAAGAAATCCAAATCCGCGTCGAAAAACGCGGAAATTCCGCGAAAAACTGGGGGGCGAATCGCCCCGTGCCTCGGGCGAACCGCCCCAGAAGATTTTCGGGGCCTATATATAGTTGCGAGTTTTCTCTCCGAAAATCATATCTTTCCAAGCCTACTTTCTCACCTCTCTCTATAGTTTTAGTAGGAACTTCCCGGGGCCTGTCCTGGGAGTTCCATAGCTTAGGGGATACTTTTTCATAGCAGATTGGAGCTCGTAGGACACAATCATCCGGAGATTGACAAACCTTCGGTAACTTGTATCTTACAACTTTTTTCTCTTATTTTTATATCTTTCCAATATGTTTTCTTCTATGATTGCTATTGATTGCGCTATGCACTTTATGCGTAGCTAAATTTATCGTTTGGT
>CM051458.1:51863461-52013520 GCA_028274465.1 Plantago ovata
TCAATTGCTGAGATCGATAGAGTCTCCCCCCATAGAAGGCGACTACTTGAAAGGCACGCCAGAGGAATAGAGGAACCCGATTTCTATCTGAAATCTCTAATTAGTCTATTTCAAGGAAATCGACGGAATGGCAGAGCTAGACCATGAAGGCATGGGTACAACCCACCAAGGATCGTATGAATGGGAACCAGCGATAGTTGCTTTCGTCGGCAACAGAGATTCTGGAGATCAAAGCGGCCACCGCTTCCAAAGCTTCCGAGTTCTATGGCTTATCAAGGAGATGATGAGGGGGTACTGCCAGATATGATATGAGTCGTCAACCGAACTCCCACGACCCGAGCTGACAGAAACCACGGATTAGTTAAGGATGAAGGTGTTTTGACGATGGGACTTGGCGAAGCAGCCAAGTCATGGCTGAGCTCTCTTCCAGCAGCGCGCTGTACACTTGGGAAAAGGTTTTTTCAGCTTTCATGAGACAAAATACTTCCCACACACTCTGACTACCCGCGCTCAAGGCGGCATATGCCTGATTCAGGCAAGACGTATATGAAGGCCATCTACAACGCAAGTTCGAGAGGTTCCAAGATCTCACGAACAAAGCCCTCACCATGGTTTTGAACTCTCCGACCTAGTCCAACACTTCTACAATGGACTGAACCTTCGGAGAACCAACAAGTGGGGGGATTCCAATGCCGAGGCAATATTATGGGAGGAAACCGCAGAAGCCGTCTGGGCAGTTTTCAAAAGGCTTGCTAAGGGTTCGCATTTCAAGGACCCAAGAGCAATGGTTAGAGAGACGTGGACCTGAAGCTCCAACCGGACTCAAGAAGTCCCTATGTACAGGGGAATTGGGATTAATATCGAGTGCTTTACCAACGAATTTGAAGCAAGTCCGCAAAGCGCCACGGGAACAACTGTTTCGAAGCGAAGTATGCCGAATATGCAAGAGACTATGGGCATGGGGACATATGTGTAAATCGGAACTGGCATACGATGAATGGCAACTGGGCTCGTGGAGGCGAAGAAGAAGCCTTTGCTACGGAGTTTGGCACTCAAGAAGTTAGCTACGGACAAGACGGTAGGAATCCTCGAGGTGGATTTTGGAGAAGAGGATACCGTAACAATCAAGGATATGCACCGGATAAGCCAAACTTATGGACCTAACCAAGACCGTAGCAGGCTGAACTATGGTATGATCACTGCGAAAACCCCGCTCCGAAAGAGCCACCGAAGTCGAAGTCGGCTCAACTGATGGAGAACTTGCAGAAGATGGTTGATCACACATAGAGTTTTCTCAAACGTTATGAAGAAGATTCCGAGAAGACTAGGGCAAGGCTTGATAGGTTGGAAGAGAGCACTAGGCTTGCCCATCAAAAGTTGCAAGAGTTGATCGACCGAGGAGCAAGTAGTGAACAAGGCAAACTGCCTAGCAACACTGTAAAGTCGAAATTGGCTGGTGATGTACCTGACGAAATCACCATCAGGAAGGTCGTTAGGTGCGAGTGTTTCATGAAGGAATAACTTCTACAGGCTGAGGAAGAAGAGGAGGACCTTGGTTCTGACGCAAGTGATGAGGAGCAAGAGGATCCCGAACTACTCCCAAAAAGTTTCGATGTTAAGGTAGGGATTGGTGAGCTTGAAGATGTCCGTGCCACACTAGACACGGGATCCTACTCAAACATAATCCCTTTGAACGTGTTTGAAAAGAGCAACCTTGGAAAACTATCTGAGCAAAGGGCTATTGTGCGTCTGGCGGATGGATCCTTTATGAGACCCGAGGGCGTTGTGAAAAACGTGTTGGTCAAGATTGGTGAAGCATCTATATACACCAATTTCGTAGTTATGCCGGCATCTGCACCTGGGACGGGAGATGTCATACTCTTAGGGCAAACATTCTTGACTAAACTATGCTCCATGATGGACGTCTACCAAGGAAAATGCACTATTGAAGTAGATGGCAAGCAACACGTGTTGAAAGCCTTACCTGATCCACCTGAACCGCCTGATATTACTACTCACTACTGTGGTCTTGCAGCCTATATTCTTTCTTATTCACAGGTTCGTGGCATGGAGAGGAGATCGATGAAGGGGAAGTCTAGTACCCGCAGAAAGAAGAGATAGGGCGGACATGAGTCGAGTCAAAGACTTTAAACAATGGCGCTATCCGGGAGGCAACCCGGAGATTTTATCGCTTCCTTTACCGCTTTAGATTTTATCTCACGAGTTGATTGAGTATTATAGGTCACTTATACAAGCATTAGCTCTCACCTTGGATCCACTTTCGACGTTCGGGACAAGCGACGACGTTCAGGTTTGGGGAGGAGGTTATCGCTGGTTATCTCTATACTTATCTTACTTATGAAAAACTCGTGAAATTTTTTGCATTTGCACGTTTACTGCTTTCCTAGGATAGTTTTGCATGTTTTATATGGAGTTTATTGCCGAATTTTTTGAACTTTTTTATTGGGTAGATCAACTAACTATGCCATTAATCGTATGCTTCATCTCTACGAATTTGTTTGTGGTTTTTCTCGCTTGGCTTGTCTCATTCATGTATTGCACTTTTGTGAGCTTGGTAGTCTCGACATCACTTAGTGGTGTTTTCTCTACTGCGGTTCACGAAGGCCTTTATAATAGGATGATGCATGTTAGGGTCTTATGGTTGTTTTCCCGAGTAATTATGTACCTAAGAGGCAACAAGTCTTCACCATGCTTTGAGATTGCTAAATGCCTAGGAAGGAGGTGAGGTGTGATCCTTTGTTTATAACCTATTCTTCCGAATAGGTTTGGGGAGGGGGTTAAACCATCATAGACTTGTTTCTGTTTTTCATTTTCGTATCGTGAGTTTATTTTTCCTTTTCCGTAAATTTTGTACTCCAACCTATTCTTTCGAATAGGTTTGGGGAAGTCGTGTGAGTCATTTGTTTCTCTTTTTGTTATGCTACTGCTGGCTAGAAAAAAAATCGAACAAAAAAAAAGAAAAAATTCCAGGAAAAAAAGAGAAAAAGAAAAAATGAATCTGGAAAGAAAAAAGAAGACCCCAAAAAAGCAAAGAATGGTCCAAAAAATAAAGTCAAATAGCAGTTTAGCAAAGTTTGAGTCTTTTCCATTTTTCGTATTGTTCGTAATTGTGTTTTTCTATTTTTTATCTTTTTTGTCTTAAGTATCATCTGTTCTAGACCACCCTCGTCCTGCCATTCAGGAAGTGGTGAATAGCTTAAGACTTTACTTGAGAGATGGGTAGAATAGGGGAGTGTTATCTTTTATAGGGAATCCTCCTTCGTTTGATGAGAGTCAGTACTGGTTCGACCTCTTTTGAGGAAAAGTCTTAACATGGTGGAACAGCAGTAAGTCCTCAGTTTCATAGGCACGGGGCAACCATTCGTATCTTAGCATGCATCATTACGTCGTCACTGACTAGGTCTAGGTAGAGAATGTTACGAGAGACTATCTTGTGTTGACATAAGTGCTTATGTGGATGTGTATAAGTCAATCGAGGTATTCTTCAACCTATATTCATGCTTTGATTTATATGGTTTTTGTTCATATGTTATTTGGTAGATTCAGTAGATTAGTTCATTTTATTTGGAATGAAACTCCATTTTTTCAGTCTTGATGTTTTTTGTGTTAGAGTCTAGCTTAGTTGCTTGAGGACAGGCAAAGGTTCGGTTTGGGGAGTTTGATGAATGTGTATTTTACACTTTCATTCGAGTCTTTTTCACCTAATTTAGCTATCCTCTATGTTAATTTAGCTATATTTTAGTACATTTTATTAGAATAGTGTCACGTTTCCCTTTAGATTTTATTTTACAGGTTTTGGTTGAAATTCGGAGATTTACGGGCAATTATATTAAAGTCTACAAGGAATTGGTGTTCCAGAAGCCTATTTGGAGTATCTGAAGGTTTCCGGATAGGATTTGGAGTCTAGGGGTCGAATCTGGAGGTTAGAAGGCCATTAGAAGTCTGAAACCGAGTCCGAAAAGGTGAAGAAATCCAAATCCGCGTCGAAAAACACGGAAATTCCGCAAAAAACTGGGGGGCGAATCGCCCCGTGCCTCGGGCGAACCGCCCCAGAAGATTTTCGGGGCCTATATATAGTTGCGAGTTTTCTCTCCGAAAATCATATCTTTCCAAGCCTACTTTCTCACCTCTCTCTATAGTTTTAGGTAGGAACTTCCCGGGGCCTGTCCTGGGAGTTCCATAGCTTAGGGGATACTTTTTCATAGCAGATTGGAGCTCGTAGGACCACAATCATCCGGAGATTGACAACCTTCGGTAACTTTGTATCTTACAACTTTTATCTACTTATTTTATATTCTTTCAATATGTTTTCTTCTATGATTGCTATTGATTGCATGCACATTATGAGTAGCTAAATTTATCGTTGGTGGTAGTATGTGAATTCTTAGCGAGGGAAGATAATCATGCTAATGGCTATATCGCGCATTATACTCCGTGTCATTGCTTTATTTCGGTGATGAGTTGAAACCAAAATTCTCGTATGTTGTATTGATCATTATGCACACTTGGACACTTGTCGACCAATCAGACCAAATTATCTTCGTAGTGTTGAATGATTACGGAACACAATAGGACGTTAGTTGTTGACGAGTCAGACCCATATTATCTTCGTAGTGCTTAATACTTGCAACAGGACCCAAGATTCATTCAAAGATCTCTATGCAAGACCGAGGAATTTATGCATGATTATCGACCCATTATGTTAAGAAGGACCATACTATCACCAACCTCCATTATCTTCTTGAAAACCCCTATTGCTTTCTATCTGCTGTTTTATATTCTCTTGTTAAATAGATAAAGCTAGTTATAGTCCTGAGAGAACGACACTCGAGTCATTCTACTACTACACTACTGATTTTCGTTGTAGTTGTGGATTGCCTTTGGCTAAATAACAAATTTTATTTGCTTGAATCGGAACCCGACAAATTCCCGTTCATCAAGCAATCAGAATGGAGCTCATTAGCTGAGAATATGTCAGCTCTTCTGAAGTATGGAATGTACAAAGGTCTCGAGTCTCAGTAAAGAGATTTTCTTTTTCTCGTTGGACAGATGAAGGTGAAGATCAGAGAAATCCATCCTTTTGTACCTTTGCCAGTTGCTGACAGATTTAGCAACTCTGGTCAAGGTATTCCTTTTGAAGTTCGAGTAAAGTTCTTCTAAACTTACTTCCAAATCTTCAGTGATGTGAACCACTTCAGTGGTCTCCTTTTGAGCCTGAAAAAGAATAAAATTAAGTTCAGAAGGTTTTGGAATATAGTTTTAGAGTCTAAAACTGGAACACTGATTTACCTGCTGAAGTTCAGCAAGCTCATGTTGCACACTTTGTTGTGCTGGAACTATTTCCATTGCTTCACGAGCTTGAGCAGCATCCTTGAATTGTTCATCCTAAAATAATTTTAAGTTAGATACAAGTACTAAGTTGTCAAATTTAGTAGATTTACCAAAAGCTTCATCTACCTGTTGAACATGAGTTGTGGATTCTGGTGCAGAAGTTTCAACAATCTTCTGACTTGTATCTTCAGAAGTCTGTAAGGAAACAATGATATCAGCAAAAGATATAGTTTCAGATATTGAACTTTTGCTTATGTCTGAGTTAACTACCTGCTGGAGAAGGGCAGATGGTGACTCAGTCCTTTCAACAATGACAGCATCTTCATTATCTGGGACTTGTTCTTCAGCAGACTTCTTTTCTTGCTCTATTTGAGAAGGTTGTGCAGATTCAACAATCTCCCTTGTCTCTGAATTGACAAGTTGAGCAGAGAAATCTTGACCTTTAACTTCACTGCTTGTCATGAACACATCTACTGACTTGTTGGAGGTGTCATCAATCTCCAAATCCATTTGCTGGCTTAATTCTGTCAGCATCAGCTGGACTTTGTCAATGGATGTTTTTTGTGAACTAGGTCTAATATTCTTAGCATCACGAGATGCGTCGTCGAATAGTGTCTCTTGTGGTGTTTCAGCAACCTCTGGGACTTGAACCATTGCAGTCTCAGCAACTGGTTCTTCAGCAATTGCAGCTTCAGCAACTGCAGCTTCAGCAACTTGATGAGTTGCTTGTTCAGCAACCATCCTTTCAGCATCATTTTCAGCAAGTGTCTGTTTTCTCAGATCAGCAGCAATATCACTTGCTGGTTCCAGAGTATAGTCATCGGGATTATCTACAATGTAGATATCGGGGATTGGGGCAGGAATTTCATTTCCACTGCCTTGTGGTCTTATTTCTAGCAGATGTATCAATGTTGGGTTGATTGTTGAAGGCTTCTGCAAACACTTCAACATTACTGAAGGCTTCTGCAAACACTTCAACAACATCTACTTGAGTGGCTTGTGTTTCAGCAACTCCTGGAGCATCATCTGAAAGATCATGGACAAATGGAATGGTCTTATGTCCCATTGTTTTCTTTCTTGGGTAAGTCTTTGTCCGTTTCTTCTTAGGAATGGGGTCAGCTGATGACGCTGCAGTTTGAGTGTCATCATCAGCTTTCCTCTTTTTCTTCTTAGATTTTTCCCTGGGTGCATTAGTTTCAGCAACCGCAGTGGCTCCAGCAGCAACATCTGCAACTGTTGCATTCTCAGCAACGGATGTTGTACACTTACCTTGTTGATCACCATTTGCAGCAGTTGCATTCATGGACTGATTTTCAGTCTCAGCAACATTTGCAGCTGTTGTATACTTGTCTTGCTGACCAACACTGACAACATTTGCAGTTGTTGTCTTCTTTGACTTCTTGTCAGCAAGCTTAGGTCCATTCTGCTTGTAGAAGGCTCTTCCCACATTGCATATTGATTTCTTAATCGGCAATGGGTTTCTCAGCTGAATCCTGAAGTGTTCAAGGATATAGCATATTTTCAGTCCATACATTACTGGGAAGGTAGGTGAGACTGTGTTGTCTTCAACCTTTACCTTGAACTTAGTAACACAATCAACAAGTCTGTTGAAAATGTACTTAGCCCAGTTGAGCTCTATTCTGTTCTCATGGATATGCATCAATAATGGCCACCTTCTCAAGCCGACTTGGTCTATTCCTCCAACTTGGGAGTCTAAGACTTTGATTAGTAGCAGAGCTACTAGACCAAGCGAATGGCAGAGATGCTTTCTTTTTACGTTCTTAGAGGTCCAAGTCACGGGAGCAATCTCTCCTTTTCTTCATCTTTTCATTTCTGGCATCACTGTAGAAGGCTTCTATTTCTTCATCAGTGGCAGTGATGTCATCTTCGGTTCCAGTAGTTGGAATCTGAAAGATGTTGGCTAACTCGATCCATTTCAGGATGATTTGTACACCTTGAACTGTGGTAGAAATCACTTTTTCAGTGACTCCTTGTCCATCAGTGAGAGTTTGGATTTCTGCATTATTGTAGAATTCCATAGCATCTAACATACTCACTTTCTTAGGGCGAGCAGTTATGGAGAAAAGAAGGCCTTGTTGATTTATCCAATTTAGCGCCTCTTCATTTTCCTCATCTAGTTCTTGTTCATAGAAGTATCTTATGTATTTCTCCTTGGCGAATCCGCCCCATTGCATCATCTGTTCACACTTTGCAGTGTCAAGATATGCAGGCGGCATGGGTCTCTCTGTTATTTGGTCGTTTTTCAACACAATTTTCACTGTGTTGGTTGCCGGAATTTCAACCGGAGTAGTGCTTTTCCCAGCACTATCAGTGGACGATTTTGAGGTCTTGGAGGACTGTCTCTTTGGAGCCATTTCTTATATAGTGTGAGAGATGTACGAAAAGGATAACTTGCTTTTTGACCGGAGGTACAGTGAATTCACGACACAGGCTATAAGAATTTGCAGAGAAAGGAAATGTGAGTTAAAGAATTTTGTCTTTCTCTAACTCTTTGTTTATATAGTATCTCTGTTGTGCAAGAAGCTCAACGGTTTTGAGTTCTCAGCAAGGGTAACACAGAGATTCAACTGCGTTAGTGGAGCCTTTGCATTAAATGCGTAGTGGTCACTAACAAAAACCGTCAGAGCACACTTTCTCTTTGTGATATTAACCGTTAGATCAAAAACTACTTTAAATCAATGGCCATGATTGTATTTCATGTCATGATTAACAGCGAGTTTATATGTGCCACGATTAACGTCACAAATTGATTTTACCTTGATTCACGGGATTTGATCCTTTTTACCACAACGCTAATTGCTTGCTGAAGTAAATGAGAATCTTTTCAGCGATTTTGGACAAATTGACTTTGGCACTTACCTTTTTAGGTAACAAGCCTTGTATTTGCTGAAAGTACCCCCTTAATCAAATATCTCATATTTCTTTAAGTTAAAAGATATTTCTGAGTTCCCGTCTCAGCAAATTCTTTTTATATTGAGATATCCTTTGGTAAAATCCGAGAAGTGTTCTTGCTCTTTGCTGAGTTCCCGTCTCAGGTTTTTCCTTTGATACTTGAATACCTGTTTCAGTATCTTTGATTGTCTGAATGCCTGTTTCAGCAATCCTTAAAGTCTTTCTCTTACTGAGTGCCCGTCTCAGCAATTGATCAAGTTTCCTAACAAATACCCGTTTTGAAGGAATTACTTGCCGAATGCCTGTTTCAGCAATCATGTAGTGAACTATCATTTCTTTTAGAGGAAATTAGTGGAAGGAGCTTTATACATGTAAGCATACTTTGACTTACTGAATGCTTGTTTCAGCAATCTGCCAATTGTATCCCTTACTATTGAGGTAGTTCAATCAATCCAAGGTTATACCTTAGCATTGCGAACCTATTATCTGGTAGGGGCTTGGTAAAGATGTCAGCAAGTTGATCATCAGTACCTACTTTCACAACCTCAATGTCTCCTTTTTCCACATGATCTCTAATGAAATGATGTCTAATATCAATGTGCTTTGTCCTTGAGTGAAACTTAGGATTTTGCGTGATAGCAATAGCACTTGTATTATCACAAAAGATTGGTGTTTTCTTTGCAGAAATACCATAATCTCTTAATTGTTGTTGAATCCATAGGATTTGAGTTATGCAACAAGCTGCAATGTACTCAGATTCAGTAGATGAATTGGCAACACAGGTTTGCTTCTTGCTGAACCATGATATTAATCTAGTACCTAGAAACTGACAAGTTCCAGAAGTACTTTTTCTATCAAGAGTTGATCCTCCATGATCAGCATCAGAATAACCAACCAATTCTAGTCCAGAATCTTTAGGATACCATAATCCAACATTGTCTGTACCTTTGACATATTTCAGTATCTTAAGTGCCTTTTAGTAGTGTGATTCCCTTGGATCAGATTGGAATCTTGCACACACACAAACAGCATACTGAATGTCAAGTCTACTTGCTGTTAAATACAACAAGGAACCAATGAGCTTCCTATACTTGTGTTCTTCAACACTCTTATCTTCTTTAGTATAGCCCAATTTGGTACCAACACTCATAGGGATCTTTTCAGGTTTTTCTTCCTCTTTGATCCTAAACTTTATGAGCATTTCCTTTGCATACTTTGCTTGATTTATGAATATTCCATCTTTGAGTTGCTTGACTTGCAATCCTAGGAAATAATTCAATTTACCCATCATACTCATTTCAAACTTGTTTGTCATGAGTTTGGCAAAATCATCACAAAGTTGATTGTCCTTAGATCCAAATATTGTCATCCACATAAATCTGAACTAAGAGTATTTTACCATCATGGTTCATGGTAAACAAAGTTTTGTCAACTTCACCTTTCTTGAAACCATTATCCAACAATAACTTAGCTAAGGTATCATACCAAGCTCTTGGTGCTTACTTTAGACCATATACAGCTTTCTGAAGCTTGTACGCCATCTTGGTTTCTGAGGGAAGTTCAAAGCCAGGGGGTTGTTGTAAGAAAATATGGTTAGAGTTACCCCTAGGGTACGCACCGGAATTTCAAAAAATTTCTTAACATGCAGGTTAATTGATCATGCATATAGCGTAAATAACAAACACATTAATCAGAAGACTTACAATACTCCAAACGCAAGAATAGGTATTGAATCGATACGCCAATCGATGAAGTCTTCGTAATAGTCCGGTGAATCTTCTCCTTCGTCGAAGTCGAAGATATCTGCAATACTTTGATTATCTTCAAGACAATAAAAGTTAGTTTCCAGCTCTTTGAACCTCAACCTTGGTATCCAAGGATGAACAGCTTATCGGAAAGAATGCTAGGATATTCTTTATGTGGCCAAGAAGATGGGGCGGCAATTTTCCTCCGGTGGGAGTAACGCGCGCGGCTTATGGAGAGGTAGGGGAGAGCTTTTTATTTTCTCTAAGAAAACTGGTAGAAAGAATGATTCAGAAGGATCTTCAATCAACTGTATATTCAACCATGTTAAAAGCTCTCTAATAGTCTACTATATATAGTAGTCAATAGAAGCCTAGCTAAAGAATAATCAATTAGACTTCATAAAGGAATAAGAATCTAATTCTTATTGCACAAGGAAACCAATTCAAGTCTAGATTCATTCCCAATCAAATTAGAACTCAATTAGGAAAATCTAACTTATCCCTTGACTTCTAATAGAGGAAGGAGTCAAACTCCTTCCCCTACTACTACTGCTGGTCGCGCGCACGTCTAAGGGGGATAGGTGGGTCCCGATTTTGGGACCCACTTATAATTCTAAGTCAATTCAAACTCCAAGTAGATTTTGCCCATGTGCATATATTAATTCTAAATTAACATATCCTTTCAAATCAAACCTCTATTATATTTCTAAAATATAATCTTTAATTGTATTTACATAAAATACAATTAATCAGTCAATTCAATTAATAATTCCAAATTATTAATTGAGCCACAAATTATTATAATTAATTCCAAATCAATTATAATTCATCAATCACAATTAATTCTAAATTAATTGCGATTCCGTCTTCAAGGATATTCGGATAAGCTGAATCACCACATAGTGTGACCCATAGGGCCTCATTGTATTAAGCAAGTGTTACACTAGGCAACATGGAATTCCTAGACGGTTCCATTTGCAATATTAATACATGAGGACGTTTGAGAGGTTTCTCAAAGAAAACCCTTTCGTTGTGAAGTCTGTTGCGCTCAACGCGGCGATGGTAACGTCCCTTCATCTGACTGACTCGAATGCATCTAGGATCGATGAAGTGTCTATTCCAATAATACATCCACGGGCGTCTTCAGTGAGTTGCTTGGTTAATCCAATATCTATTATGACTATCATAATAATATTGATACGCTGGCCAGCGGTTTGACCAATCACAACTATGAACGACTATGAGCAGTGCTCTCCCATGCTACACATGAGAGATGAATCATTCACAGAATCACTTATCATCCCCATTTGTATGTAGCCATAATCCTGGATCGTGTCTTGGGTCAACTGCTTATTCAGAGCTGACATCGACGGGTCCACCAAGGATATGGGGCAACAAATGTGATGATAAAGTCCTGTAAGTCCAAAGGACGACTGGCATCACTTCGACAACTTTCCGATTCCCATAGACACTTCGGTGTAGAGTATACATCAATGGGCGTTTCCAGTGGGTACTTCCATTGTTCGGTAATCACCCTTCGAACAACTATGCGGAGTTATGGGAACGTTTCTTGATTGTCCAACAATCCGTTTCGTGGTCGTGGGATCGGCTCACACTTGCTCTAACAAGTATAACCTCCACGCATACTAGTTTCAGTTGGTTCATTCAGACCCCCACATCCGAGATGATCCTCGACTAGGGAGAGTTTGGGATAGATGATAACTCACATAGCTCCCACTATCTGTGTGATCGGTCATCTATCCGAGGGGACATGTTTGATATCAATACAGACAGGAATAGAGATATGACATGTTGTATGCCTGGTGTAATATAAATATGAAAGCGATACTCATTAGTCAAACAAACAAACATATATTATATGACGTTGACATGTGTAATAGTACAGATATGCCCTTAACAAGGGCTATCTGCCCTTAATAAAGACTGTCTCTAGGACATATACACTATCAATCTCCCACTTGGACTAGAGTCAGTCACCTTTATGCTTAATACCCAGATTAACATAATGTCTTAAGTGGGCATCCACTGATAAGACCTTGGTGAAAGGATCTGCCACGTTGTCCGTGGTTGAGACACGTTCTATACTAACTTCTCCTCTCTCAATAATCTCACGTATAACGTGATACTTTCTAAGTACATGTTTGTTCTTGTTTGTAGATCTAGGCTCCTTGGCTTGAGCGACGGCGCCCGTGTTGTCACAATAAATCGTTATTGGACTAGGAGCAGGAACAACCCTCAATTCCTTCAAGAACTCTGAAATCCAGACAGCTTCTTTCGATGCTTCTGATGCAGCAATGAACTCGGCTTCTGTGGCTGAGTCAGCAATCGTGGCTTGCTTAGAACTCTTCCAACAGATAGCTCCTCCGTTCAATTTGAATACGTATCCTGTATGTGACTTAAAGTCATCAGGATCTGATTCAAATCCAGCGTCGACATAACCAGACATCATTAATTCTGGTTCTCCACCAAACACCAAGAACATTTCCTTAGTCCGTCGAAGGTACTTAAGAATGTTCTTTACAGTAGTCCAGTGAGGTACTCCTGGATTCTGTTGGTGTCAACAAGTGACACTAAGCGCATATGCCACATCTGGCCTTGTGCAATTCATTGCATACATAATAGACCCTACTGCCGAAGCATAGGGCACACGACTCATTGCCTTTCTTTCTTCATCAGTTTTAGGACTATCCTTAACTGATAGCACGATCCCATGCCTAGCTGGGAGAAAGCCTCTCTTTGAGTCGTCCATCTTATAACGCTTCAGTATTTTGTCGATGTAGGTGGACTGTGTCAATCCTAACATCCTCTTGGACCTATCTCTATAGATCTTTATCCCTAGGATGTAGTTCGCTTCACCCAAGTCCTTCATTGAGAAGGTACTTGATAACCAAACTTTAGTTTCTTCTAGCATAGAGACATTGTTTCCCATGATCAAAATGTCATCAACATAAATGATCATGAAAACGACTCCCTTGTCGCTGTGCCTAGTGTAGACACAGGGATCTTCTACGCTTCTGACGAAGTCAAACGATTTGACAGCTTCATCAAAGCGGATATTCCAGCTCCTAAATGCTTTAGCCCATAGATGGATCTCTGTAATTTGCATACAGCAGTTGGCCTGGTTTTACTAATAAAACCTTCCGGCTGTACCATATAGACCTCTTCCTCAAGGTTGCCATTGAGGAAGACAGTCTTTACATCCATCTGCCAGATCTCATAATCATAGAAGGCAGCTATCGCAAGTAGAATTCGAATAGACTTCAACTTTGCTACTGGTGAAAAGGTTTCATCGTAATCGATGCCATACCTTTGCGTGTAGCCTTTCACCACAACTCTAGCCTTGTGCGTTTGTACCTTGCCTTCAGCATCTGTCTTTCGTTTAAAGACCCATTTGCACCCAATAGGTCTAACCCCTTGGGGCAAGTCTACCAAGCTCAAAACTTGGTTCAGGTACATGGAGTCCATTTCCAATTCCATGGCCTCTTGCCATTTGTCTGAGTCAATATCATTTATTGCCTCTTTATAGGTCTCGTGGTCTTCCCGATCTGATAGGCCAACATCAAGTTCACTGATGTCTTTTATCATAAGGCTTTGCTTCTGAGGTCCTTTTGGGATCCCCTTCGACCTACGGAGCTCGACTAGTGCTTCTGTCGGCGTTTCTGGTGCTTTTCTTTTCTGGCTTCATGTAACACGAACATTATCAGTGGGCACTGATGCAGCCGGTCGCGTGCTACGACCCCGTTCCCTAGCGGAAGCTGCTCTTGTGCAACTTGTTGCAAAGGTTGATTGACAATGGGTTCTATTGGTGTGGTTTCAACTGTTAATCTAATCACAGGACTCCCACTGACTATGACATGCCCAGCAAGTGTAATATCATTACCCTTGTCTGCTTCGAAAGCTCCCACTGAACTTGAGTCCAAATCAGAAGATTTAGAGAACTCATGTTCGCGCGTGTCAAAGTCTTGAATTTCTTCAAGTTATATCATATCATCTAACCTCTCTTCTTCGAGGTATTCCGCTTCTAAAAACTTGTCGTTTCTAGATACTATCACCTTGTGATGTTCAGCATGATAGAATTCATAGCCTCTCGTCTGACGAGGATAGCCTATGAAATATACTCTGACACCCTTGATAGTGTATATGTCCTAGAGACAGTCCTTACTAAGGGCATAGAGCCCTTATAGAGGGCATATATGTACTATTACACAGGTCAACGTAATATAATATATGTTTGTTGCTTTTACTATTAAGTATCGCTCTCATATTTATATTACACCAGGCATGCAGCATGTCATATCTCTATTACTGTCTGTATTGATATTAAACATGTCCCCTCGGATAGATGACCGATCACGCAGATAGTGGGAGCTATGTGAGTTATCATCTATCCCAAACTCTCCTTAGTCGAGGTTCATCTCGGATGTAGGGGTCTGAATGAACCAGACGAGACTAGTATGCGTGGAGGTTATACTTGTTGGAGCAAGTGTGAGCCGATCCCACGGCCATGGAACGGATTGTTGGACAATCGAGAAACGTTCCCATAACTGCGCATAGTTGTTCGAAGAGGATTATCGAACAATGGAAGTACCCAACGGACACTCCCATCGATGTATACTCTACACCGAAGTGTCTATGGGAACCGGTAAGTTGTCGAATTGATGCCAGTCGTCCTTTGTACTTACAGGAATTTATCATCACATTTGTTGCCCCATATCCTTGGTGGACCCGTCGATGTCAGCTCTGAATAAGAAGTTGACCTAAGACACGATCCAGGATTATGGCTACATAAAAATGGGGATGATAAGTGATTCTGTGAAGGATTCATCTCTCAAGTGTAGCACAGGAGAGTACTGCTCATAGTCTGCATAGTTATGTTGGTAAAGTCACTGGCCAGTGCAAATGATATATTATGATGGTCATAAGTATATCTTAACCAAGCAACTCCCTGAAACGCCCGTGGATGTATTATTGGGATATACACTTCATCGATCCTAGATGCATTCGAGCAAGTCAGATGAAGGGACGTTACCATCGACGCGTTGAGCGCAACAGACTTTGCAACGAAAGGGTTAGCTTTGAGAAACCTCTCAAACGTCCTCATGTATTAATATTGCAAATGGAACCGTCTAGGAATTCCATGTTTCCTAGTCTAGGACTTGCTTAATACGATGCGGCCCTATGGGTCACACTATGTGGTGATTCAGCTTATCAGAATATCCTTGAAGATGGAATCACAATTAATTTGGAATTAATCGTGATTGATGGATTATAATTGATTTGGAATTAATTATAATATTTGGTGGCTCAATTAATGATTTGGAATTATTAATTGAATTGGCTAATTAATTGTATTTTATGTAAATGCAATTAAAGATTATATTTTGGAAATATAATAGAGGTTTGATTTGAAAGGATATGTTAATTTAGAATTAACATATGCACTTGGGAAAAATCTACTTGGAGTTTGAATTGCCTTAGAACTATAAGTGGGTCCCAAAATCGGGACCCACCTATTGTCCCTGGGAGAGCGCGCGCGCAGGAGCTTAGTAGGGGAAGGAGTTCGACTCCTTCCTCTATTAGAAGTCCAAGGGATAAGTTAGATTTTCCTGATTGAGTTTTAATTTGATTGGGAATGAATCTAGACTTGATATTGGTTTCCTGGTGCGATAAGAATTAGATTCTTATTCCTTTACGAAGTCTAATTGTTTGTGCTTTAGGCTTCTATTGACTACTATATATAGTAGACTATTGGAGAGCTTTTGACATAGACTTTCACAGTTTTGCACACAGTTATTCTACCCAGTTTTCTTAGAGAAAATAAAAAGCTCTTCCCTCCTCTATATAGCCTTCACGCGCGCGCCACCTCTGCCGGAGGAATCGCCGCCCCGTCTTCTTGGTCACACAAAGAATATCCTAGCATTCTTCCGATAGGTTGTTCATCCGTGGATACCAAGGTTGAGGTTCTAGGAGCTTGAAACTAACTCTTATTGTCTTGCAGATAATCAGAGTATTGCAGATATCTTCGACTTTGACAAAAGAGAAGATACACCGGATTATTACGAAGACTTGGAAGCTGATTCGGAAATAAGGTTAGTCTTCTAATTTACGTGTTTATATATATACAACATATACAAAATCAATTAACATGTATGTTAAGAAATTTTTTTGAAATTCCGTTGCGTACCCTAGGGGTAACTCTGACCGTATTTTCTTACAACCCTTGGCATCTAACTTATCAGTGAGCAACAATTTGACTATCGCAGGACAGCCCCAAGGTCTAAGATAGCCCATTGAGGGCTTCTTTCCTTTCCATAACTCATAAGGAGTTTTCTCCACTGATTTAGATGGTACACGGTTCAGAATGTAGATTGAAGTTTGTAGCGCATATCCCCATAGATATTTTGGAAGAGTCAAGAATCCAATCATTGATCTCACCATGTCTAGCAGGGTTCGATTCCTTCTCTCAGACACACCATTTAATTGTGGTGTTCCAGGAGGGGTCCATTGCGATTGAATTCCATTCTCCTTCAAGTAGTCGATAAATTCTTCACTAAGGTATTCACCTCCTCGATCTGATCAAAGAGTGACTATCCTTAGGTTCAATTCATTCTCGACCTCATTCCTAAACTCCTTGAATTTCCCAAAGGTCTCAGATTTATTCCTCATAAGATAAATATATTCATACCTTGAGAAATCGTCAGTAAAGGTAACGAAGTAAGGATAACCTCCACGTGCTTGGACTTTAAAAGGTCCACATACATCGGTATGTATGAGCTCTAAGCAGCGAGTGGCCCGAACACCTTGTCCAAGAAAGGGTTTGTTCGTCATCTTACCCTTAACATGATTCGCATGTACCATATGATTCGAAATCAAATGGTTCTAAGTAGTCCAACTTCCTTAGTCTTTGAATCCGTGTTTCATTGATATGGACTAGTCGACAATGCCATAGATAAGATGGATTATTCTTCCTACTTGAAGACGGTTGTTTGTTATGTATTTGAAATAAAGGTAGACTACTTTGCCAAATATATAAACCATTCACTAAGCGAGCTTTTCCATAATACTGGTCATTTAACGAAAAATAACAAGTGTTATTAGCAAATCGAAAGGAAAAACCCAAATTGTCCAACAATGGAATGGAAATAATATTTCTGACAATGAATGGAATAAAATAAACGTTATCAAGTTCTAAACATTGTCCTGATGGTTAATCTATCTTGCAGCGTCCAACGCGTTTGGCTTCAACTGGATTGTCGTGCCCAACATGCAAGTCGATTTCACCTTGCTTGACTAGCCTGTGTTCAATTAGCCCCTGCACATTATTACAAATGTGTGAGCCACAAGCTGTACCTAATACCCAACCATTGGAGTCAAAAGTAGTCATGTTCATTTCAATAACAAACATACCTGAGCTAGAAGTCGGCGGCTTCTTAGCTTGATCTTCCCTTAGCTTAGGGCAATCTTTCTTCCAATGCCCTTTCTGCTTACAGAAAAGACATTCATCTATGCGTACCGTTTCGTTCCTCTTGAACTTCCTTTTCTGGTTCAGACGCTTAGGCCTATCACTCGAAGTGTTAGCCTTGGCTCCTGACTTTCCCTTACCCTTAGCACCTTTGTTTCTTGGGTTTCGGTTAGACGGTTGCCCAACATACATGATCGATTTCTCCTTCTTAGGAAGAGTTTGATCATATGTCTTCAGCAGATTATGGAGCTCGGGCAGTGTAACGTCATTCGCATTCATGGTGTAGTTAATGATGAACTGCGAATACGAACTCGGCAATGATTGAAGGACAAAGATCCCCATGATCTTATTCTCCAGCTTGACACCGGCATCGGCAAGCTTCTCAAAGAGACCAATCATCCTGCGAACATGTTCAGACATGTTCCCTCCTTCATTGATCTTGCATCTGTGTATCTCTTTGATCAAATCAAATTCAACACTTCTGGTTGTCGTCTTAAAGAGCGACTCAAGATGCTTCAGCATCTCATACGGCAACATGCTTTCATGTTGTCTCTGCAGCTCATTGCTCATTGCCGCCAGCATAGTACACTGTGCGGATCTAGCATCCTCTTGATGCTTATCAGCCTTTGCCTTGTTGGCTTGATTCCAAGCAGCAACTTGATCGACAGTCTGATTCTCGGGACACACGGGAATAGCCTCGTCCAAGACGTACTCAATCTTTTCGTACCTCAGCACCAAACGAATATTCCTGATCCAATCTAGGAAGTTTGGTCCGGTCAAAATTTGCTTCTCTAAGACAGCACGGAGCGAGATACTCGCCATTTTGGTTTTCCTAAGGAGAAATAGTATAGACCGAAAATAATAAATCAACTATTGAAATACTATTTCTAAATACACAGTCAACATAACTAAACAACAAGGTCCTTTAGTTGTTTAGCTTCCACTATTTTCACATATGATTGCCCCCAAAACAAACATACGGGTAATGTCCAACAAGTTACCGTAGTGGCCAAGATCCAAATTAATACTATGCTATACTCCAACGGGGGCTGGTCGCATAACATAACATGACCGGTAGGACTATCCAATTGCGTCACGCAACTCTTGGGTGTTAAATCTAATTTAACCAGACGGTCTACATATTGTACCTATCGAGGTCGCTAGATACAATATACAGTAAGTTATAACCATAGGCTTACTCTAATCTGGCGATCACTGTGAGTCTGCAAGACGAGGTCGCCAATACAGGGAAACACAATGAAAGTTCAGAATTAAAGCACCCCATGGAAAGCATCTCAGAAACACATACGTATACATATTTCTACACTTATATTGGTTGGGGCTTGTAGCTTGAGGGTTGTTATCATTCATCTACAAACAAATAAGGGCGCCGCCTACCCATCATGCATGAGCGGTCTACACGTAATGGATGCCGCCTATCCATTCAAGTTCTAAACGCGGTCAAGCACATAATGGACGCCGCCTACCCCATACATAAAAATATGCGGTCCGACAAATAAGAGGGCGCCGCCTACCCTCGCATGCATAGCGGTCAAACGGAAAGTAAAATACATGGTATTTAAACATGCATTGTCAAACAATAGCATATTGAGCAAACAAACAAGTAGTAGCCTATGTGGATGCCAAATGACTTCATAATTTCATTATGAAAATTATAATCCCATACTTATAATCTCTAAGAAAAAACATTGAAAATTTGGACTAGATTGAAAAATCGAAAATTCTATTGACCAGGTAGCAATTTTCGAAAACCCGAAGGACTCAATTGTAATTTTCGAAACCTTGGAGGTGTTAAATTTAAAATTCAAAAGTAGAAAGACTTATTTGTAATAAACAATAAATTGATAAATCAAAAATAAGCCCCTTGACTTAATACTAATTAAATTTAACCCCTCTAGTTAACAATAATTACAATTAAATCATATTTATATTCCAAATATAAAATTCAATCCTCAAAATTTCCAAAATTCAATTTTGGGTCCAACCCGAAAATATATATATAAATAACATACGGGGACGGGATCGAATCCCGTCCCCTAGGGCGCCTGCGGCCGCAGGCGCGGGCGCCACGCAGGCACGGGTGCCTGCGACACGTAGGCGCCTGCGACACGTAGGCGCCTGCCTGCGTCACGCAGGCGGTGTATATATATATATAAAATAATTTTTTTTTTTTTTTGAAAAATATAAATTCTAAATTTATATAAAAACAAAACTTTTGAAAATCGAATTAATCATAGAATCAATTGCATCCACATAAACTACAAAATCACATAACATATATACGTATATTCTTAATCAATTAACCTCGATCTGATACCACTTTAATAAAATATGGTCAGAGTTACCCCTAGGGTACGCAACGGAATTTCAAAAATTTCTTCACATGCAGGTTAATTGATCATGCATATAGCATATATAACAAACACATTAATCAGAAGACTTACAATACTCCAAAAGCAAGAATAGGTATTGAATCGATACGCCAATCGATGAAGTCTTCGTAATAGTCCGGTGAATCTTCTCCTTCGTCGAAGTCGAAGATATCTGCAATACTTTGATTATCTGCAAGACAATAAAAGTTAGTTTCCAGCTCTTTGAACCTCAACCTTGGTATCCACGGATGAACAGCTTATCAGAAAGAATGCTAGGATATTCTTTATGTGGCCAAGAAGATGGGGCGGCAATTTTCCTCCGGTGGGAGTAACGCGCGCGGCTTATGGAGAGGTAGGGGAGAGCTTTTTTTTTCTCTAAGAAAACTGGTAGAAAGAATGATCCAGAAGGATCTTGAATCAACTGTATATTCAACCATGTTAAAAGCTCTCTAATAGTCTACTATATATAGTAGTCAATAGAAGCATAAAGAATAATCAATTAGACTTCATAAAGGTATAATAATCTAATTCTTATTGCACAAGGAAACCAATTCAAGTCTAGATTCATTCTCAATCAAATTACAACTCAATTAGGAAAATCTAACTTATCCCTTGACTTCTAATAGAGGAAGGAGTCGAACTCCTTCCCCTACTACTACTGCTGGTCGCGCACACGTCTAAGGGGGATAGGTGGGTCCCGATTTTGGGACCCACTTATAATTCTAAGTCAATTCAAACTCCAAGTAGATTTTGCCCATGTGCATATATTAATTCTAAATTAACATATCCTTTCACATCAAACCTCTATTATATTTCTAAAATATAAACTTTAATTGTATTTACATAAAATACAATTAATCAGTCAATTCAATTAATAATTCCAAATTATTAATTGAGCCACAGATTATTATAATTAATTACAGATCAATTATAATTCATCAGTCACAATTAATTCTAAATTAATTGCGATTCCATCTTCAAGGATATTCGGATAAGCTGAATCACCACATAGTGTGACCCATAGGGCCTCATTGTATTAAGCAAGTGTTACACTAGGCAACATGGAATTCCTAGACGGTTCCATTTGCAATATTAATACATGAGGACGTTTGAGAGGTTTCTCAAAGCAAACCCTTTCGTTGTGAAGTCTGTTGCGCTCAACGCGGGGATGGTAACGTCCCTTCATCTGACTGACTCGAATACATCTAGGATCGATGAAGTGTCTATCCCAATAATACATCCACGGGCGTCTTCAGTGAGTTTCTTGGTGAATCCAATATCTATTATGTCTATCATAATAATATTGATACGCTGGCCAGTGGTTTGACTAATCACAACTATGAATGACTATGAGCAGTGCTCTCCTGTGCTACACATGAGAGATGAATCCTTCACAGAATCACTTATCATCCCCATTTGTATGTAGCCATAATCCTGGATCGTGTCTTGGGTCAACTGCTTATTCAGAGCTGACATCGACGGGTCCACCAAGGATATGGGGAAACAAATGTGATGATAAAGTCCTGTAAGTCCAAAGGACGACTGGCATCACTTCGACAACTTTCCGGTTCCCATAGACACTTCGGTGTAGAGTATACATCGATGGGAGTTTCCGGTGGGTACTTCCACTGTTCGGTAATCACCCTTCCAACAACTATGCAGAGTTATGGGAA
Organism: Plantago ovata; assembly: GCA_028274465.1. Classification (NCBI taxonomy): domain Eukaryota; kingdom Viridiplantae; phylum Streptophyta; class Magnoliopsida; order Lamiales; family Plantaginaceae; genus Plantago; species Plantago ovata. The sequence goes on from CM051458.1 coordinate 51,885,021, forward strand.
CGTTTCTTGATTGTCTAACAATCTGTTCCGTGGCCGTGGGATCGGCTCACACTTGCTCTAACAAGTATAACCTCCACACATACTAGTCTCAGTTGATTCATTCAGACCCCCACATCCGAGATGAACCTCGACTAGGGAGAGTTTGGGATAGATGATAACTCACATAGCTCCCACTATCTGTGTGACTGGTCATCTATCCGAGGGGACATGTTTGAATTCAATACAGACAGGAATAGAGATATGACATGCTGTATGCCATGTGTAATATAAATATGAAAGCGATACTCAATAGTCGAACAAACAAACATATATTATATTACGTTGACCTGTGTAATAGTACATATATGCCCTTAATAAGTGCTGTCTTCCCTTAATAAAGACTGTCTCTAGGATATATACACTATCAGTTGTTCCAAGTAGACTTCTCCAACAAGTTCACCATTTAAGAATGCACTTTTAACATCCATTTGATAAACAATGAAGTCATTGTGAGAAGCAAAGGCCAAGAAAAGTCTAATTGCATCCAATCTTGCAACTGGTGCATAAGACTCATCATAGTCCAATCCTTCAATCTGATAGTAACCTTGAGCAACTAAACGTGCTTTGTTCTTTGTTACTTCACCAGACTCACTTAGCTTGTTTCTGAACACCCACTTTGTACCAATTGCTTTCTTGCCTTCAGCAAGGGGTACAAGTTTCCAGACTTTGTTCCTTTCAAATTGATCCATTTCTTCTTGCATTGCCTTGATCCATTCAGAATGCTTTAAAGCTTCTTCTATGGTCTTGGGTTCAATTTCTGAAACAAAGCAAGAGAACAAAGCTTCTACTTCTACGACATTTGCTTCTTCAACAAGTCCATGAGTAGCAGATACTTTGGATCTAGTCACTTGGCGTTTGTCAATATCACCAATCCTATCCGTAGAGGGATGATCTCTAATCCATTTATTAACAGGTTTTCTGCTCTTTGGATCTGGATAAGTTTGCTCACCAGCATGTGACTCTTCAGTATGTACTTGCTCAGTAGTACTGGTATTTTGTTGTGTCTCTACTGAGATTGGTTCATCAGCAACTGCTTGTTCAGTATTGCTAGATTGTGGTAACTCGTCAGCAGGCACATGAAGTTGCATTGTTTCAGCAACATCCGGAGCAACTGCGTCTTTTGCTGAAAATTCTTTGTCATGAACTATATTTATCTTGTCATGACTCGGGGGAGGAGAGTCATTGTCAGAATCATCATTTAGTTCAATTGACTTAACTTGCCTAGCATCAGATTCAGTTCTTTGCTCGTGTATGAGTAGCTTCTTCATACAATCTGATATTTCTTCTTCAGCAGGCACTCCTTGTGACTTTCATAGAATACAACATGCACTGATTCTTCAATCTTTTGTGACCTTTTGTTGTAAATTCTATAAGCTTTACTATTCAAGGAGTAACCAAGAAATATCGCTTCGTCTGCCTTTGGTTGAAATGTTCTTAGGTATTCTCTACCATTGTTAAGAACAAAACACTTACAACCAAATACTCTTAGATGGATGATGTTAGGAGGTCTTCCAACAAATAACTCGTAGGGAGTTTTGTTGTATTCCTTAGTAATCAGACATCTGTTTTGAGTATAGCAGGCGGTATTAATCGCTTCAACCCAGTAAGCTTCACTTATTTCAGTGTCAGCAAGCATTGTTCTTGGAGCTTCTGAAGTGCAAATCGAAAGGAAATACTGATGCGATTCTTGGTGCGATTCTTCCTTTCCGCAACACCATTTTGTTGTGGTGTCCTTACTGAGGATAACTGATGTTGTATGCCTTTTGAAGTGCAATACTCAGTTGTACTGGTTCACAAACTCAGCACCATGGTTTGTTCTTATGACTTTTACCTTGTCATTTTTCATGACTTCAAGCTTATTCAGCAAGTTAGGTATTTCAGTCCTTGTTTCAGACTTGTGCTTGATAAAATACTACCCAAGTGAATCTTGAATAGTCATCTACCACCACCAGACCATACTTCTTACCAGCATAGCTTGTTGAAGAAGATTCAAACAAGTCCATGTGCAAGAGTTGTAAAGGTTTTGTAGTTGACGGTACTGCCTTGTTCTTAAAAGAAGATTTGGTTTGCTTTCCTTGCTGACATGCATTGCAAACACCATCCTTCTTGAAAGTAACCTTAGGTAATCCAACTACAAGTGCCATAACGCTTTTTCAGCAAGGCAATCATGATCTGAGACAAGGCATTTTTCAACGATTGCTGAAGACCAATCTACAGTGTACAAACCTCCTGATCTTCTAGCAACCATAATTACCTTCTTTGTCTCAAAGTCTATAAGTTTACATTCATCACTTATTATTTAGATGAAGTATCCTTTATCAGCGAATTGACTCATGCTGAAAAGGATAAACTTAAGATTTTTGACATAAAGAACTCCCGACATGGTAATGCATCCTAACTTCACGTCACCATAACCTTTTGTAGAACCAAAGCCTCCACCAGCAAACCTTATTGTTGGACCTTTAGACCACCGTCTATGGTTTATAAGGTTATTCTTGTTGCCCGTCATGTGCTTTCCACAACCACTGTCAAAGTGCCAGAATGCATTGTTTGTCTCCGTGGCTGAAGTCTGCACAATCAAGAGCAAACAAGTTAATTATCCAATATTGGATGTCCATTAACATGTTCAAGAATGCGTCTAGTGGAAACCCAAGTCTTAAGTTTTTCAACTTTGACTTGTTTTCTACTTGCTGAGGAAATAGGAGGTTTTGAGCCGAAAGACTTTTGATTTGTGCTGATCAAATCCACTTTCTGATGTGGTGTCTTGCTCTGTTGACCTTTTTGCTGAACATACTTTTGAGTAAGTTCTTTTCTGGCAAGGTTCCTTCTAGTCCTAGCGTTTTGAGTTTTGTCAGAACTCTTAGGCTTTGTTTTATTCATCTCTTTGAAGTATCATTGTTGACTTTGCTTGGTATTGAAACCGAGTCCACTTTTCGGAGAATGCTGAGCTTTTGTCTCAGCAACCTTACTTGATTCAGGTTTGTCAGCAAAGGTCTTCTGATTACTTTTAGTAATCTTGCCTTTTGACTTAACAAATTGCTTTTCAGCAACTTGTTTGGCGGAATGCTTTACAGTATCCTTTTTCTTAACAGTTTGCTTTTCAGCAACCTGTTTTCCTTTTAAAGTCTTGTTACTTTGAGTAGCAACAGCGGACTTTACGGTCGTAGGTACTTGATTGCATTTTTCAGCAACCTTAGATTGACCAATCTGATAGAGTTCTGGTTGACCAATATCAGTTGCGCGTACAAAGGTAATTGGTGATTTGTCTTTACTCAAGATTATTACGTCATCACCTTCATACGTTGCACCTAAACCTTCTTTCTGAGATGGATCTCTCACATAAGAATTTAGTTTAGTCAGCGTATTACTTGCATCAGCATAAGATTTGAAGTTGATTTTCATCATTTTCATTTCTTTCTTTTCTGACTCTTCTTTCAGCAATACGTACTTTTCAGTAGTTTTCTTGGGCAGAGTTTCAGCATTCTGTAGTTTCTCTTGCTGTTTGCTCAGAGTTTTCTCAAACCTTTCGATTTCTCCTTGAATTCTATCAAGGTCAATACCATCTTCACTTTCTGAGTCAGAGTCAGAGGTAGGACTGTTTACCTGACCGTCCATTAGGCAGAATTCATAGTTTGACACATTTGGATAAGCTTCCATAGCTATTCCACAAACTTCCTTGCCGATCTCTACGTCAAGAGTGGCTTCTTCTTCTTCAGTCTCTGAGCTTTCTACCTCACTGTCTTCGGAGCTAGTATCAATGCACAACGCATCGATTTTTGCCTGAAGCTTCTTCTTTTCTTCAGCAATAAAAGCCCTTTTGAACTTCTTCTTTTTTTCAGCAGATTTACCTTTCAACAAAGGACAATTTGCTTTGAAGTGTCCAGGCTTTTTGGAATAAAAGCAAAGGTCCTTTCCAACTGCTGGTTCTTCAGAGGAATTTGCTTGCTGAGCCTGCTTGTTCAGCGAGCTAGCCTCATTCTTGTATTTATGGTAGTTGTTACCAAGATGCTTTTTCAGCTTCTCTTTTGCTTTTCGCCTTTCAAATTCCTTACTGATGAATTTCTTCATGTTTTTAACAACTAAAGCATTTTCATCAGCAAGGTCTTTATCATTCTTCTTTCAGAAGATGACGGCTTTGCAACAAGAGCAATGTTTTGCGATTTTTCAGCAAACACATTTTCTCTTTGCTTTCTCTCATAGTTGACAGTAGCAAGATGAGAGAACAACTCTGTAGGTGTGATGTTTGGCATTCCTTGATTATAGTAGAAATTCTGAGTATGGATTGATAGTGTATATGTCCTAGAGACAGTCTTTATTAAGGGCATACAACCCTTATTAAGGGCGTATATGTACTATTACACAGGTCAACGTAATATAATATATGTTTGTTTGTTTTGAATATTGAGTATCGCTTTCATATTTATATTACACCAGGCATACAACATGTCATATCTCTATTCCTGTCTGTATTGATATCAAACATGTCCCCTCGGATAGATGACCGATCACACAGATAGTGGGAGCTATGTGAGTTATCATCTATCCCAAACTCTCCCTAGTCGAGGTTCATCTAGGATGTAGGGGTCTGAATGAACCAGGTGAGACTAGTATGCGTGGAGTTTATACTTGTTAGAGCAAGTGTGAGCCGATCCCGCGGCCACGGAAAGGATTGTTAGACAATCTAGAAACGTTCCCATAACTCCGCATAGTTGTTCGAATGGTGATTACCAAACAATGTAAGTACCCACCGGAAACTCCCATCGATGTATACTCTACACCGAAGTGTCTATGGGAACCGAAAGTTGTCGAAGTGATGCCAATCGTCCTTTGGACTTACAGGACTTTATCATCACATTTGTTGCTCCATATCCTTGGTGGACCCGTCGATGTCAGCTCTGAATAAGCAGTTGGCCCAAGACATGATCTAGGATTATGGCTACATATAAATGGGGGTGATAAGTGATTCTGTGAAGGATTCATCTCTCACGTGTAGCACAGGAGAGCACTGCTCATAGTCGTTCATAGTTGTGATTGGTTAAACCGCTGGCCAGCGTATCAATATTATTATGATAGTCATAATAGATATTGGATTCACCAAGCAACTCACTGAAGACGCCCGTGGATGTATTATTGGGATAGACACATCATCGATCCTAGATGCATTCGAGTTAGTAAGAAGAAGGGACGTTACCATCGCCGCGTTGAGCGCAACAGACTTCACAACGAAAGGGTTTGCTTTGAGAAACCTCTCAAACGTCCATGTATTAATATTGCAAATGGAACCGTCTAGGAATTCCATGTTGCCTAGTGTAGCACTTGCTTAATACAATGAGGCCCTATGGGTCACACTATGTGGTGATTCAGCTTATCGATCCGAATATCCTTGAAGATGGAATCGCAATTAATTTAGAATTAATTGTGATTGATGAATTATAATTGATTTGGAATTAATTATAATTATTTGTGGCTCAATTAATAATTTGGAATTATTAATTGAATTGATTGATTAATTGTATTTTATGTAAATACAATTAAAGATTATATTTTAGAAATATAATAGAGGTCTGATTTGAAAGGATATATTAATTTAGAATTAATATATGCACATGGGCAAAATCTACTTAGAGTTTGAATTGCCTTCGAATTATAAGTGGGTCCCAACCCCCCTTGCCCGGCCGCGTGTAGTAGTAGTATGGGAGGGAGTTTCGACTCCTTCCCATATTAGAAGTCAAGGGTTAAGTTAGATTTTCCTAATTGAGTTCTAACTTAATTGCGAATGAATCTAGACTTAAGTTGGTTTCCTTGTGCAATAAGAATTAAAGTTTTTATTCCTTTATGAAGTCTAAAAGAATCTTCTTTAGGCTTCTATTGACTACTATATAAGTAGGTCATTTGAGAGATTTTTCAATGCCGAATTCTTAGAGAATTATTCTACCTTTCTTATAGAAAATAAAAAGCTCTCCCCTACCTCTATAACCTAGCCGCACGCGCCACTCTCCCCCGGAGGAAAATCGTCGCCCCATCTTCTTGGCCACATAAAGAATATCCTATCATTCTTTCCGATAAGCTGTTCATCCGTGGGTACCAAGGTTGAGGTTCAAAGAGCTGGAAACTAACTTTTATTGTCTTGCAGATAATCAAAGTATTGCAGATATCTTCGACTTCGACGAAGGAGAAGATTCACCGGACGATTACGAAGACTTCATCTATTGGAATATCGATTCAATACCTATTCTTGATTTTGGAGTATTGTAAGTCTTCTGATTAATATGTTTATTATATACGTTATATGCATGATCAATTAACCTGCATGTTAAGAAATTTTGTTTGAAATTCCGCGGCGTACCCTAGGGGTAACTCTGACCATATTTTCTTACAGTAGTATCAGTGCCAGGTTAATTGATTATGTATATACGTATATATGTTATGTGATTATGTAGTTTATGTGGATGCAATTGATTCTATGATTAACTCGATTTTCGAATGTTTTGTTTTTATATAAATTTAGAATTTATATATATATATATATATATATATATATATATATATATATATATATATATATATATATATATATATATCTATATATATATAATATATATATATATATATTATATATATATATATATATATATATATATATATATATATATATATATATATATATATACGGGATTCGATCCCAAACCCGTATATTATTATATATATTATTTAATTTTTCCGGGTTGGACCCAAAATCGAACTTTTGGAAATTTTGAGGATTGAATTTTACATTTGGAATATAAATATGATTTAATTGTAATTATTATTAACTAGAGGGGTTAAATTTAATTAGTATTAAGTGAGGGGCTTATTTGTGATTTACCAATTTATTGTTTATTACAAATAAGTCTTTCTACTTTTTAATTTTGAATTTAACACCTCCAAGGTTTGGAAAATTACAATTGAGTCCTTCGTGTTTTTGAAAATTGCTACCTGGTCAATAGAATTTTTGATTTTTCAATCTAGTCCAAATTTTCAATTTTTCAATCTAGTCCAAATTTTCAATTTTATGAAGTCATTTGGCATCCACATAGGCTACTACTTGTTTGTTTGCTCGATATGCTATTGTTTGACAATGCATGTTTAAATACCACGTATTTTACTTTCCGTTCGACCGCTATGCATGCGAGGGTAGGCGGCGCCCTCTTATTTGTCGGACCGCATATTTTTATGTATGGGTAGGCGGCGCCCATTATGTGCTTGACCGCGTTTAGAACTAGAATGTATAGACGGCATCCATTACGTGTAGACCGCTCATGCATGATGGGTAGGCGACGTCCTTATTTGTTTGTAGATGACTGATAACAACCCTCAAGCTACAAGCCCCAACCAATATAAGTGCAGAAATATGTATACGTATGTGTTTCTGAGATACTATCCATGGGGTGCTTTAATTCTGAACTTTCATTGCGTTTTCCTATATTGGCGACCTCGTCTAGCAGACTCGCAGTGATCGTCAGATTAGAGTAAGCCTATGGTTATAACTTACTGTATATTGTATCTAGCAACCTCGATAGGTACAATATGTAGAGCGTCTGGTTAAATTAGATTTAACACTCAAGAGTTGTGTGACGCAATTGGATAGTCCTACCGGTCATATTATGTTATGCGACCATCCCCCGTTGGAGTATAGCATAGTATGGATTTGGATCATGGCCACTACGGTAACTTGTTGGACATTAACCGTATGTTTGTTTTGGGGGCAATCATATGTGAAAATAGTGGGAGCTAACAGCTAAAGGACCTTGTTGTTTAGTTATGTTGACTGTGTATTTAGAAATAGTATTTCAATAGTTGATTTATTATTTTCGTTCTATATTATTTCTCCTTAGGAAAATAGAAATGGCTATACCGTCCTCCGATCTCATTGCCAACTTGGAGTTGCAAAAGCTAACAGGACCAAACTACGTGGATTGGATCCATGAGGTACGAAGGGTGCTATGGCACAACGAGGTTGAGTATGTGTTAGACGAACCTATCCCTCCACCCCCTACTGAGTTGACTACTGCGACCTATGATTGCTATTATGAGATGTCAGTGGAAAAGGCCGAGTTTGTGAAGAATTTGTTGCTGAATGCTATGTCTGACAATATGGTTGGACCATGTCGAGACAAGGAACCATATGAGATTGTGAGATAACTCTCCTCATTCTTGGATACTCCAAGGATGTGTGAAGGGTTCGAAGCTATCAAGATCATGCTTATCCAAAGACTTGAGACACAAGAGCTGTCGCCTGAACAAGTCAAGTCATTGATTGATTTTCTCTTTCAACTTGTTGGATATGGCTTGGAGCTAGAAGCTAAAGCTTCCATTATCTTGATCGTGGAAAGATTGTTGCAATCTATTCAGAATCCCGAAGTCGGGACAGCAACAGAGTCGATTGCTGAGAGACCTATTGCCAACGAGTTTCTAAGGGTCAATCGTAGACCCAAAGGGAACAAGGGTGGCAAGAATGCACACAATCGTAAGATGGCTAAGTTTCGACTTAGGATGGAGATTTGTCTCTATTGCAAACTCAAGGTCCATTGGAAGAAGGATTGTCCTCAGCTGACGGCAGATCAAGCTATGGAGCCACCGGCTTCTAGCTCAGGTATGTTTGTTATTGAAATGAATATGACTACTTTTGACTCCAATGGTTGGGTATTAGATACAGCTTGTGGCTCACACATTTGTAATAATGTGCAGGGGCTAATTGAACACAAGCTAGTCAAGCAAGGTGAAATCGACTTGCATGTTGGGAACGTGATGAACCGGTTTGTCAGACTCAATTAATCAAATAAATTTGTATTAGCCAAAGGCAATTCACAACTACAACGAAAACCGTAGTGTAGCAGTAGAATAAACTCGAGTGTCGATCTCTAAGGACTATAACTAGCTTTATCTAATCTAACTTAAGAATATAAAATCAACAAACTACTTAGCAAAGGTTTTTCTTAACAGATAATGGAGATTGGTGATAGTATGGTCATTCAAAGCATAGCAGGTTAATAATCATGCATGAAGTCTCCGGTTTTGCATAGAGATCTTTGATCAATGAATTGTCCAATTGTGTTCCGTAATTATTCAACACTACGAAGATAGAAGTTTTAGATAGATCAAAGAAATAAATCAATAGCTCAAGGTATAATGCGCGATATAGACATTAGCATAATTATTAACCCTTCGCTAAGAAATCACATACTATCACCAACGAGAAGTTTAGCTACTCATAGATGTCATGCAATCAACAGAATTCATATAGAGATTGAATGAAAACATGTTGAAAGATAAATAAATATAAATAGAAAAACTGTAAGATACAATGTTACCGAAGGTTGTCAATCTCCGAAGAATCGCGATCTTACAAGCTCCAAAACGCTAAGAAAAAGTATCTCCTAAGCTAAGAATCCCCAGAACATGCTCTGGAGAATTCCTACCTAAAACTAATGAGAAAGGTGAGAGAAAAGGTCTGAGAAAGTATGAAAAACGGAGAAAACTGAGCAACTATATATAGTGATTCAGCAGGTGTGGGCAAGTCGCCCCACACACCGGGCGATTCGCCTGGTGTGGGGCGATTCGCCCCACGTCCCGGGCGACTCGCCCGGGAGGTTTTTTCGGCTGAAACGCGTTTTCGACGCGTTTTTGGATATCTTTTCCTTTTCGGACTCGGTTTTTGCCTTCTAGTGACCTTTTAGGCTTCAGATTCGACCCCTAGACTTCAAATCCTATCCGGAATCTTCTGGATACTCCAATTAGGCCTTCGGAACACCAATTCCTTGTCTACTTCAATGTAATTGCCCGGAAAACCTCGTTTTTCAATCAAAACCTATAAAATACAAATTAAAGGGAAACGTGACACTATTCTAATAAAATAGTCTATATAGCTAAATTAACATATAGGGTAGCTAAATTGGTGAAAAAAGACTCAAATGAAAGTGTAAAATACACATTCATCAAACTCCCCAAACCGAACCTTTGCTTGTCCTCAAGCAACTAAGCTAGACTCTAATGCAAAAAAGAATGCAACACAAAAAATGGAGTCTCATGCCAAATGAAATGAACTAATCTATTGAATCTATCAAAAAACATATGAACAAAAACCATACAAATCATAACATGAATATAGGTTGAAGAATGCCTCGATTGACTTATACACATTCACATAAGCACTTATGTCAAGACAGGATAGTCTCTCGTAACATTCTCTACCTGGACCTAGTCAGTGACGACGTAATGAAACATGTTAAAATACGAATGGTTGTCCTGTGCCTATGAAACTGAGGACTTACTACTGTTCACCAAGTTAAGACTTTTTCTCAAGGGGTCGAACCAATACTGGCTCTCATCAACGAAGGAGGGTTCCTTAAAAAAGATAACACTCCCTTATTCTACCCATCTCTCAAGCAAAGCCTTAAGCTATTCACCACTTCCTCAATGGCAGGACGAGGGTGGTCTAGAACAGATGACACTCAAAAACAAAAGACAAAAAATTACAACACGATTACGAACATTACATGAATTGAAAAATGAGACAACACTTTACTAAACTGCTTTTTGGCTTTTTTGGACCCTTCTTTGCTTTTTTGGGGTCTTTTCTCTTTTTTTTCTTTTCCAGTTTTTTTTCTTTTTTTCTGGAATTTTTCTTTTCTTTTTTTTTATTTTTTTTTTAGCCAGCAGTAGCACAACGAAAAAGAAAGTAGAAATGACACACAACGACCTCCCCAAACCTGTTCGAAGGAATAGGTTGGAGTACAAAGTTTACGAAAAAGAAAAATAAACTCACAACACACACTAAAAAATGGAAAAACAAGTCTAACGATAGTGTAACCCCCTCCCCAAACCTATTCGGAAGAACATGTTGCAAACAAAGTATCACACAATCTCACACTACCTCCTTCCTAGGCATTTAGCAATCTCAAAGCAAGGTGAAGACTTGTTGCCTCTTAGGTACATAATTACTTGGGAAAACAACCATAAGATCCTAACATGCATCATCCTATTATAAAGGCCTTCGTGAACCGCAGTAGAGAAAACACCACTAAATGATGTCGAGACTACCAAGCTTAACTAAGTGCAATACATAAATGTGACAAGCCAAGCGAGAAAAACCTCAAACAAATTCATAGAGATGAAGCATATGATTAATGGCATAATTAGTTAATCTACCCAATAAAAAAGTTCAAAAAAATTGGCAATAAACTCCACATAAAACATGCAAGAAGACTATCCTAGGATGAATGTAGTGTATGCAACTAAAAACTAAGAAAGCAGTAAACGTGCAAATGCAAATGCAGACGGATAAACATGCAAGGTACTATACTCATCCTACCAATGCCAAGCTCTAACCATCAATGGCAAGCTCCAAACTAACAACACTAGTTCACTTAAATCCCATCCCCCCTCATGAATTTAAAGCTAGTCCCTAGAAGTAAGAAAATGAGGAAATAAGATGTGATACTAGATGTTACCGCGTGGTTTGGCCTCGGTCGGCTGAGTATGCTGGATGTAAGGTATTGAGACTGCTCGAGGGGCCTTATAGGTGATCGTCGGAGCTCGTGGTGGTGGTGGTAGTTCCATGGATAGGGCCAACTTCTCCATCAGTATTCATGGCATCCTCATTGTCCCTATGGTCTTCATTGTCACTACTGTCATCACCATCGTCACTAGTAGAGTTGCATTGTCGAAGAGAATCCTCAAGATTAGCCGCCGCAGTTATGGAATCGTCCATCCTGTAGCTCTCCAATAGGTTGTGAACTGTTGAAAGGGGAAAGAGCAGTGGTATCAGAGCCTCGCTCTCCAACGTTTTACACCACGAGGAGGTTACAGTAAGCTGTTCGGATACTCAGAGGTTTTCTTCCATTTTTTCCAATGTCGACCACATTCTCTACGGTTGATGCCCCCGATGTCTATATGGCGCTCCCTTTAGAGGCAGTCAAGGGGCACCCCTAAGAGGGGATGGGTGTCCATGTCATTATGTTTTGGAACCAAGCTAGAGATTCGGAACTTTCTCACCACTGTCGACTCAAGACTGAATTCGTTGTGGTGAGGTCGTCCCGGTGCCTTCCTATTCACTCGAACCTTGCAGCCCTTGTGATAGATTGCTGACGTAATAATTGTTTCTATCCCTTCGGTGGTGCATGAATAGGCATAGGAGTCCTTACTCCAGGTGGATTCTCGTACCTCCTTTTGGACAAACCGTGATGTTGTTGCAAGAGCCCGTGGCTCGAACGCACCTCTAACGAGATCACTCTCCTTGACATGGTTGTAATCGATCCCCCTCCAATACTTCATAGTAGCCAAACGGGAGTGCTCCTCTCCCTTTGTGGCATGGTTCCTACAAACAGCAGTTAGTACCTCGTATGACACAAAACTGACTCATGCATATGCTAATGTAAGAGCGAAACACACGAGTGATAAAATCAACAATCGAAATCCGCAAATCCTTCATGTCTAATCTAGCTACTAATATGCAACACACCAAAATAATTTCGACATGTACATATCGCATTACGCTCGTGCTAGACAACCAATAACCTAATAATAAGGCTCAATTCATACCATAGTAGCGAAAAATTCTAGCATCATTAATCCTCATACTCAACAATTATGCATTCTACCATTATATCCATTACATCAATAAACACAATCATATGTATGGAATCGAAGAAAAAGATACATTGCATATCAAGATAGAAACATCTATTAGCAAAATTCCCAAATCAACAATCCAAACATAATTGAGCATGCAATTGATAGTAAATAACGTTTCTAATCATACAAACAACCTACCCATACATCATATAAGCCTAATTGAAGATCGAATCAGAAAACCCCCAAATTTGAAAAATTAGGGTTCATGTGAAGATACCTCAATCTGGAAAACGAATGCACTAGAGTGAAAGTTGTTTGGATGAAAAGAAAGAGCACGTAATGGGCTTCGATTGAAGCTAAAGAAAACAAAATTTGATGGAAGATTGAAGATTTTATGAATGATTGAAATATTTTCGCTTTTTTCGGATTTTGGGGAGTAAGAAGTGAAGAAGATGAAGAAAATGAGGAGAAAGGGGGTTTTCTCGCGTTTTTAACCTGCAGAACTCATGAGGCGAGTCGCCCCGGGTGTGGGGCGAGTCGCCCCGCACGTCCAGAGAGCGCGGAGCTCTCTGGACCCCCCACCTCCTGAGATGGGGAGACGAAACTTTCGAAAAAATACGGTTTTTTAAGTCCCCGAAAACCATTTTCTCATAAAACCACTCGAAAAAGTTCACTCAAACACAAACATAAGCACATACGACACAGAGACGAACAAATTCACATATGAAAAGCAAATTGTTCAAGTATGAATGCATGCAAAAAAGCAGTAAAAAAGCGATAAAAACTCCGGGTTGCCTCCCGGATAGTGCCATTGTTTATAGTCTTTGACTCGACTCCTTCTTGCGCCTAGCTCTTCTTCTTGAGGGTACTAGACTTCCCCTTCATGGATCTTCTCCTCATGCCATGAACCTGTGAATAAGAATGAACATAGACAGCAAGACCACAGTAGTTAACAGTGTAAGAAGCATTGAAGTGATCAGGTGGATCAGATATGGCTCGCAACACATGTCGCTTTCCATACACCTCAATGGTGCAAGTCCTTCGGTAAATGTCTATCACGGAGCGTAGTTTAGTCAAGAACGTTCGCCCCAAGAGAACAACATCCCCCATCCCAGGTGTAGACGCCGACATAACTACAAAATTGGTGTATACAGAAGCTTCACCAATCTTGACCAATACGTTCTTCACAACGCCCTCGGGTCTCACAAACGATCCATCCGCCAGTTGTACAATAGCCTTATGCTCAGATAGTTTTCCAAGGCTACTCTTCTCAAACACATTCATTGGGAGCACATTAGAGTAGGATCTCGTGTCTAGTGTAGCACGAACATCTTCAAGTTCACCTATCCCGACCTTAACATTGAAACTTTGAGGGAGTGGCTCGTGATCCTCTTGCTCCTCTTCACTCTCGTCAGAACCAAGGTCCTTCTCTTCTTCCTTGGCCATTGGGGGTTCTTCCTCCTTGCAACACTTGCACTTAGAAACCTTTTTTATGGTGATTTCAACAGGTAGATCACCCACAAAGGTAATGGACATCGACTTCTGAGTGTTGCTAGGCAACTTGTCTTGCTCCCTACTTGCTCCTCGGTCAATCAACTCTTGCATCTTTTGATGGGCAAGCCTAGTGCTCTCTTCCAACCGATCAAGCCTTGCCCTAGTCTTCTCAGAATATTCCTCATAACGTTTGAGAACACTTTGGGTGTGATCAACCATCTTTTGCAAGTTCTCCATCAGTAGAGCTGTCTTCGACTTCGGTTGCTCTTTTGGAGCGGGATTTTCGCAACACGTGTTGCAAGCCATATCTGATCCACCTGATCCGCCTGATAATTCTTACACTACTCACTACTGTGGTCTTGCAGCCTATGTTCTTTCTTATTCACAGGTTCGTGGCATGAAGAGGAGATCAATGAAGGGGAAGTCTAGTACCTGCAGAAAGAAGAGCTAGGCACAGACAGGAGTCGAGTCAAAGACTTTAAACAATGGCGCTATCCGGGAGGCAACCCGGAGTTTTTATCGCTTTCTTTACCGCCTCCACTGAAGGTTAGTGTGTTTTGTTGTTTTGTTTTCTCACGAGTTTGATTGAGTATTATAGGTCACTTATACAAGCATTAGCTCTCACCTTGGATCCACTTTCGACGTTCGGGACGAACGACGACGTTCAGGTTTGGGGAGGAGGTTATCGCTGGTTATCTCTATACTTATCTTGCTTATGATAACTCGTGAAATTTTTTGCATTTGCACGTTTACGCTTTCCCAGGATAGTCTTGCATGTTTTATATGGAGTTTATTGCCGAGTTTTTTGAACTTTTTTATTGGGTAGATCAACTAACTATGCCTTTAATCATATGCTTCATCTCTATGAATTTGTTTGAGGTTTTTCTCGCTTGGCTTGTCACATTTATGTATTGCACTTAGTTAAGCTTGGTAGTCTCGACATCACTTAGTGGTGTTTTCTCTACTGCGGTTCACGAAGGCCTTTATAATAGGATGATGCATGTTAGGGTCTTATGGTTGTTTTCCCGAGTAATTATGTACCTAAGAGGCAAGAAGTCTTCACCATACTTTAAGATTGCTAAATGCCTAGGAAGGAGGTAGTGTGAGGTTGTGTGATCCTTTGTTTATAACCTATTCTTCCGAATAGGTTTGGGGAGGGGGTTACACCATCGTTAGACTTGTTTTCGTTTTTCATTTCCGTATCGTGAGTTTATTTTTCCTTTTCCGTAAATTTTGTACTCCAACCTATTCTTTCGAATAGGTTTGGGGAAGTCGTGTGAGTCATTTTCTCTCTTTTTGTTATGCTACTGCTGGCTAAAAAAAATCGAAAAAAAAAGAAAGAAAAATTCCAGGAAAAAAAGAAAAGAAAAAGAAAAAAAAAGAAACTGGAAGGAGAAAAAAAGAAAAGACCCCAAAAAAGCATAGAAGGGTCCAAAAAAAGAGAAAGCCAAATAGCAGTTTAGCAAAGTGTTGTGTCTCATTTTCCAATTCTTGTAATGTTCGTAATCGTGTTGTAATTTTCTATTTTTTATCTTTTTATTTTGAGTGTCATCTGTTCTAGACCACCCTCGTCCTGCCATTCAGGAAGTGGTGAATAGCTTAAGACTTTACTTGAGAGATGGGTAGAATAGGGGAGTGTTATCTTTTATAGGGAACCCTCCTTCGTTTGATGAGAGCCAGTACTGGTTCGACCTCTTTGAGGGAAAGTCTTAAACTTGGTGAACAACAGTAAGTCCTCAGTTTCATAGGCACGGGACAACCATTCGTATCTTAGCATGCTTCATTACGTCGTCACTGACTAGGTCCAGGTAGAGAATGTTACGAGAGACTATCTTGTCTGGACATAAGTGCTTATGTGGATGTGTATAAGTCAATCGAGGTATTCTTCAACCTATATTCATGCTTTGATTTATATGGTTTTTGTTCATATGTTTTTTGATAGATTCAGTAGATTAGTTCATTTTATTTGGCATGAGACTCCATTTCGTGTCTTGCATTGTTTTCTGCATTAGAGTCTAGCTTAGTTGCTTGAGGACAAGCAAAGGTTCGGTTTGGGGAGTTTCATGAATGTGTATTTTACACTTTCATTTGAGTCTTTTTCACCTATTTTAGATATCCTCTATGTTAATTTAGCTATATTTTAGTGCATTTTATTAGAATAGTGTCACGTTTTCCTTTAGATTTTATTTTACAGGTTTGGTTGAAAAACGAGGATTTCTGGGCAATTATATTGAAGTTGACAAGGAATTGGTGTTCCAGAAGCCTATTTGGAGTATCTGAAGGTTTCCGGATAGGATTTGGAGTCTAGGGGTCGAATCTGGACGTTAGAAGGCCACTAGAAGTCAGAAATCGAGTCCGAAAAGGGGAAGAAATCCAAAAACGCGTCGAAAACGCGAAATTCCGCGAAATTTACTCCCGGGAGAACCGCCCGGGACGTGGGGCGAATCGCCCCACACTATTTCGAAGCCTATATATAGTTGCTCAGTTTTTCTCCGAAATTCATACTTTTCCAGACCTATTCTCTCACCTTTCTCTGTAGTTTTAGGTAGGAACTTCCCAGAGCCTGTTCTGGGGGTTCGTAGCTTAGGAGATACTTTTTCATAGCAGTTTGGAGCTTGTAAGATCGCGATTCTTCGGAGACTGACAACCTTCGGTAACATTGTATCTTACGGTTTATTCTACTTATTTTTATATATCTTTCAACATGTTTTCTTCTATGATTTCTGTTGATTGCATGACAACTATGAGTAGCTAAACTTATCGTTGGTGGTAGTATGTGAATTCTTAGCGAAGGGTAGATAATCATGCTAATGGCTATATCGCGCATTATACTCCGTGTTATTGCTTTATTTCGTTGATCAGGCTCAGCCTAAATCCTCGTATGTTGATTAATTATTATGCACAATTGGACCCTCGTCGACCTATGCATATCTATATCTTCGTAGTGTTGAATAATTACGGAACACAATAGGACAATAGTGATTGACTTGTCCGTATCTTTATCTTCGTAGTGCTTAATAATTACAACAGGACATTCGATTGATCAAAGATCTCCATGCAAGACCGAGGAATTTACGCATGATTATTGACCCGTTATGCTTTGAAGGATCATACTATCACCAATCTCCATTATCTGTTAGAAAAACCTTTTCTATACCGTCTGCTGTTTTTATATTCTTTAGTTAAATAGATAAAGCTAGTTATAGTCCTTAGAGAACGACACTCGAGGTCATTCTACTGCTACACTACGATTTTCGTTGTAGTTGTGAATTGCCTTTGGCTAAATAAAAAATTTATTTGATTAACCGGGACCCGACAAATCTCCGTTCATCAATCATATGCAAGCTCCGATCTACACATATGAGCTCCATGCCCATAGTTCTTGCATATTCGGCAAACCTCGTTTGACATAGCTGTCACAGTGGCGCTCTTGAGGACTTGCTTCAATTCGTTGGTAAAGCACTCGAATCGTTCCCCATTCCCCCCATACATAGGGGCTTCGTGAGTAGGTGGAGCTTCAGGTCCACATCTCCTAACCATTGCTCTTGGGTCCTTGAACTGCGACCCCTTAGCAAGCCTTTCGAAAACTGCCCAGACGGCTTCTGCGGTTTCCTCCCAAATATTGCCACGGCATTGGAAATCCACCACTTGTTGGTTCTCGAAGGTTAGTCCATTGTAGAAGTGTTGGACTAGACCAGAAAGCTCAAAACCATGGTGAGGGCACTTGTTCATGAGGTCTTGGAACCTCTCAAACGCGGTGTAGATGGTCTCATCATAGTCTTGTTTGAACCCAGTGATTTGCGCCTTAAGCGCGGTAGTCAAGGTGTGTGGGAAGTATTTTTCCATGAAAGCTGAAAAAACTTTCTCCCAAGTGTCCAGCGAACCCGCCGGTAAGAACTCAACCATGACTTGGCTCTGTCGCCAAGCCCCATCGCAAAAACCTTCATCCTCAACTCATCCGTTGTTATTTCAGCTCCGGGTCGTGGGAGTTGGTTGACGAAATCATCGATATCGTGCAAGTACACCATCACATCTTCCCTTGCTAAGCCATAGAACCTCGGAAGTTGTTGGAACGCGTGGTTCTTGATTTCCAGATCACGAGTTGCAGACGAAAGAACAATCGCCGGTCCCCTCATACGATCCTTGGAGGGTTGAACCCATGCTTTCAGTGGTCTAGCTTCTGCCATTCCGTCGATTTCCTTGAAAAGACTATGTAGAGATTCAGAGAAATCGGTATCCTCTATTTCCTCTAGTTCACGCCTTCGAAGTAGTCGCCTTCTTTGGTGGTTGACTCTGTCGATCTCAGCAATTGAATCAGCAAGCGGTGTTTCTCTAGATCGTGTATGTGGCATACACTATCTGTAACAAACTAGGAAAGGAGTATCAGAGAGAGATTAAATAGGAAAATAAAAACTACTAGGACTAGGAATTGAATGCTGAAAATATTAAAAAGCTAAACAGAAAAAAGGAGAATAGTCCCCGGCAACGGCGCCAATTTGATGAACCGGTTTGTCAGACTCAATTAATCAAATAAATTTTTATTAGCCAAAGGCAATTCACAACTACAACGAAAACCGTAGTGTAGCAGTAGAATAACCTCGAGTGTCGATCTCTAAGGACTATAACTAGTTTTATCTAATCTAACTTAAGAATATAAAATCAACAAACTACTTAGCAAAGGTTTTTCTTAACAGATAATGGAGATTGGTGATAATATGGTCATTCAAAGCATAGCAGGTTAATAATCATGCATGACGTCCCCGGTTTTGCATAGAGATCTTTGATCAATGAATTGTCCAATTGTGTTCCGTAATTATTCAACACTACGAAGATAGAAGTTTTAGATAGATCAAAGAAATAAAGCAATAGCTCAAGGTATAATGCGCGATATAGCCATTAGCATAATTATTAACCCTTCGCTAAGAAATCACATACTATCACCAACGAGAAGTTTAGCTACTCATAGATGTCATGCAATCAACAGAAATCATAGCAAGATTGAATAAAAACATGTTGAAAGATAAATAAATATAAATAGAAAAACTGTAAGATACAATGTTACCGAAGGTTGTCAATCTCCGAAGAATCGCGATCTTACAAGCTCCAAAACGCTAAGAAAAAGTATCTCCTAAGCTAAGAATCCCTAGAACATGCTCTGGAGAATTCCTACCTAAAACTAATGAGAAAGGTGAGAGAAAAGGTCTGAGAAAGTATGAAAAACGGAGAAAACTGAGCAACTATATATAGTGATTCAGCAGGTGTTGGGCGAGTCGCCCCACACACCGGGCGATTCGCCTGGTGTGGGTCGATTCGCCCCACGTCTTGGGCGACTCGTACGATAAAGAACAATCGCCGGTCCCCTCATACGATCCTTGGAGGGTTGAACCCATGCTTTCAGTGGTCTAGCTTCTGCCATTCCGTCGATTTCCTTGAAAAGACTGTGTAGAGATTCAGAGAAATCGGTATCCTCTATTTCCTCTAGTTCACGCCTTCGAAGTAGTCGCCTTCTTTGGTGGTTGACTCTGTCGATCTCAGCAATTGAATCAGCAAGCGGTGTTCCTCTAGATCGTGTATGTGGCATACACTATCTGTAACAAACTAGGAAAGGAGTATCAGAGAGAGATTAAATAGGAAAATAAAAACTACTAGGACTAGGAATTGAATGCTGAAAATATAAAAAAGCTAAACAGAAAAAGGAGTATAGTCCCCGGCAACGGCGCCAATTTGATGAACCGGTTTGTCAGACTCAATTAATCAAATAAATTTTTATTAGCCAAAGGCAATTCACAACTACAACGAAAACCGTAGTGTAGCAGTAGAATAACCTCGAGTGTCGATCTCTAAGGACTATAACTAGTTTTATCTAATCTAACTTAAGAATATAAAATCAACAAACTACTTAGCAAAGGTTTTTCTTAACAGATAATGGAGATTGGTGATAATATGGTCATTCAAAGCATAGCAGGTTAATAATCATGCATGACGTCCCCGGTTTTGCATAGAGATCTTTGATCAATGAATTGTCCAATTGTGTTCCGTAATTATTCAACACTACGAAGATAGAAGTTTTAGATAGATCAAAGAAATAAAGCAATAGCTCAAGGTATAATGCGCGATATAGCCATTAGCATAATTATTAACCCTTCGCTAAGAAATCACATACTATCACCAACGAGAAGTTTAGCTACTCATAGATGTCATGCAATCAACAGAAATCATAGCAAGATTGAATAAAACATGTTGAAAGATAAATAAATATAAATAGAAAACTGTAAGATACAATGTTACCGAAGGTTGTCAATCTCCGAAGAATCGCGATCTTACAAGCTCCAAAACGCTAAGAAAAAGTATCTCCTAAGCTAGAATCCCTAGAACATGCTCTGGAGAATTCCTACCTAAAACTAATGAGAAAGGTGAGAGAAAAGGTCTGAGAAAGTATGAAAAACGGAGAAAACTGAGCAACTATATATAGTGATTCAGCAGGTGTTGGGCGAGTCGCCCCACACACGGGCGATTCGCCTGGTGTGGGTCGATTCGCCCCACGTCTTGGGCGACTCGTACGATAAAGAACAATCGCCGTCCCCTCATACGATCCTTGGAGGGTTGAACCCATGCTTTCAGTGGTCTAGCTTCTGCCATTCCGTCGATTTCCTTGAAAAGACTGTGTAGAGATTCAGAGAAATCGGTATCCTCTATTTCCTCTAGTTCACGCCTTCGAAGTAGTCGCCTTCTTTGGTGGTTGACTCTGTCGATCTCAGCAATTGAATCAGCAAGCGGTGTTCCTCTAGATCGTGTATGTGGCATACACTATCTGTAACAAACTAGGAAAGGAGTATCAGAGAGAGATTAAATAGGAAAATAAAAACTACTAGGACTAGGAATTGAATGCTGAAAATATAAAAAAGCTAAACAGAAAAAAGGAGTATAGTCCCCGGCAACGGCGCCAATTTGATGAACCGGTTTGTCAGACTCAATTAATCAAATAAATTTTTATTAGCCAAAGGCAATTCACAACTACAACGAAAACCGTAGTGTAGCAGTAGAATAACCTCGAGTGTCGATCTCTAAGGACTATAACTAGTTTTATCTAATCTAACTTAAGAATATAAAATCAACAAACTACTTAGCAAAGGTTTTTTCTTAACAGATAATGGAGATTGGTGATAATATGGTCATTCAAAGCATAGCAGGTTAATAATCATGCATGACGTCCCCGGTTTTGCATAGAGATCTTTGATCAATGAATTGTCCAATGTGTTCCGTAATTATTCAACACTACGAAGATAGAAGTTTTAGATAGATCAAAGAAATAAAGCAATAGCTCAAGGTATAATGCGCGATATAGCCATTAGCATAATTATTAACCCTTCGCTAAGAAATCACATACTATCACCAACGAGAAGTTTAGCTACTCATAGATGTCATGCAATCAACAGAAATCATAGCAAGATTGAATAAAAACATGTTGAAAGATAAATAAATATAAATAGAAAACTGTAAGATACAATGTTACCGAAGGTTGTCAATCTCCGAAGAATCGCGATCTTACAAGCTCCAAAACGCTAAGAAAAAGTATCTCCTAAGCTAAGAATCCCTAGAACATGCTCTGGAGAATTCCTACCTAAAACTAATGAGAAAGGTGAGAGAAAAGGTCTGAGAAAGTATGAAAAACGGAGAAAAACTGAGCAACTATATATAGTGATTCAGCAGGTGTTGGGCGAGTCGCCCCACACACCGGGCGATTCGCCTGGTGTGGGTCGATTCGCCCCACGTCTTGGGCGACTCGTACGATAAAGAACAATCGCCGGTCCCCTCATACGATCCTTGGAGGGTTGAACCCATGCTTTCAGTGGTCTAGCTTCTGCCATTCCGTCGATTCCTTGAAAAGACTGTGTAGAGATTCAGAGAAATCGGTATCCTCTATTTCCTCTAGTTCACGCCTTCGAAGTAGTCGCCTTCTTTGGTGGTTGACTCTGTCGATCTCAGCAATTGAATCAGCAAGCGGTGTTCCTCTAGATCGTGTATGTGGCATACACTATCTGTAACAAACTAGGAAAGGAGTATCAGAGAGAGATTAAATAGGAAAATAAAAACTACTAGGACTAGGAATTGAATGCTGAAAATATAAAAAAGCTAAACAGAAAAAAGGAGTATAGTCCCCGGCAACGGCGCCAATTTGATGAACGGTTTGTCAGACTCAATTAATCAAATAAATTTTTATTAGCCAAAGGCAATTCACAACTACAACGAAAACCGTAGTGTAGCAGTAGAATAACCTCGAGTGTCGATCTCTAAGGACTATAACTAGTTTTATCTAATCTAACTTAAGAATATAAAATCAACAAACTACTTAGCAAAAGTTTTTCTTAACAGATAATGCAGATTGGTGATAATGTGGTCATTCAAAGCATAGCAGGTTAATAATCATGCATGACGTCCCCGGTTTTGCATAGAGATCTTTGATCAATGAATTGTCCAATTGTGTTCCGTAATTATTCAACACTACGAAGATAGAAGTTTTAGATAGATCAAAGAAATAAAGCAATAGTTCAAGGTATAATGCGCGATATAGCCATTAGCATAATTATTAACCCTTCGCTAAGAAATCACATACTATCACCAACGAGAACTTTAGCTACTCATAGATGTCATGCAATCAACAGAAATCATAGCAAGATTGAATAAAAACATGTTGAAAGATAAATAAATATAAATAGAAAAACTGTAAGATACAATGTTACCGAAGGTTGTCAATCTCCGAAGAATCGCGATCTTACAAGCTCCAAAACGCTAAGAAAAAGTATCTCCTAAGCTAAGAATCCCTAGAACATGCTCTGGAGAATTCCTACCTAAAACTAATGAGAAAGGTGAGAGAAAAGGTCTGAGAAAGTATGAAAAACGGAGAAAACTGAGCAACTATATATAGTGATTCAGCAGGTGTTGGGCGAGTCGCCCCACACACCGGGCGATTCGCCTGGTGTGGGTCGATTCGCCCGACGTCTTGGGCGACTCGTACGATAAAGAACAATCGCCGGTCCCCTCATACGATCCTTGGAGGGTTGAACCCATGCTTTCAGTGGTCTAGCTTCTGCCATTCCGTCGATTTCCTTGAAAAGACTGTGTAGAGATTCAGAGAAATCGGTATACTCTATTTCCTCTAGTTCACGCCTTCGAAGTAGTCGCCTTCTTTGGTGGTTGACTCTGTCGATCTCAGCAATTGAATCAGCAAGCGGTGTTCCTCTAGATCGTGTATGTGGCATACACTATCTGTAACAAACTAGGAAAGGAGTATCAGAGAGAGATTAAATAGGAAAATAAAAACTACTAGGACTAGGAATTGAATGCTGAAAATATAAAAAAGCTAAACAGAAAAAAGGAGTATAGTCCCCGGCAACGGCGCCAATTTGATGAACCGGTTTGTCAGACTCAATTAATCAAATAAATTTTTATTAGCCAAAGGCAATTCACAACTACAACGAAAACCGTAGTGTAGCAGTAGAATAACCTCGAGTGTCGATCTCTAAGGACTATAACTAGTTTTATCTAATCTAACTTAAGAATATAAAATCAACAAACTACTTAGCAAAAGTTTTTCTTAACAGATAATGCAGATTGGTGATAATGTGGTCATTCAAAGCATAGCAGGTTAATAATCATGCATGACGTCCCCGGTTTTGCATAGAGATCTTTGATCAATGAATTGTCCAATTGTGTTCCGTAATTATTCAACACTACGAAGATAGAAGTTTTAGATAGATCAAAGAAATAAAGCAATAGTTCAAGGTATAATGCGCGATATAGCCATTAGCATAATTATTAACCCTTCGCTAAGAAATCACATACTATCACCAACGAGAACTTTAGCTACTCATAGATGTCATGCAATCAACAGAAATCATAGCAAGATTGAATAAAAACATGTTGAAAGATAAATAAATATAAATAGAAAAACTGTAAGATACAATGTTACCGAAGGTTGTCAATCTCCGAAGAATCGCGATCTTACAAGCTCCAAAACGCTAAGAAAAAGTATCTCCTAAGCTAAGAATCCCTAGAACATGCTCTGGAGAATTCCTACCTAAAACTAATGAGAAAGGTGAGAGAAAAGGTCTGAGAAAGTATGAAAAACGGAGAAAACTGAGCAACTATATATAGTGATTCAGCAGGTGTTGGGCGAGTCGCCCCACACACCGGGCGATTCGCCTGGTGTGGGTCGATTCGCCCGACGTCTTGGGCGACTCGTCCGGGAGGTTTTTTCGGCTGAAACGCGTTTTCGACGCGTTTTTGGATATCTTTTCCTTTTCGGACTCGGTTTTTGCCTTCTAGTGACCTTTTAGCCTTCAGATTCGACCCCTAGACTTCAAATCCTATCCGGAATCTTCTGGATACTCCAATTAGGCCTTCGGAACACCAATTCCTTGTCTACTTCAATATAATTGCCCGGAAAACCTCGTTTTTCACTCAAAACCTGTAAAATACAAACTAAAGGGAAACGTGACACTATTCTAATAAAATGCACTAAAATATAGCTAAATTAACATAGAGGATAGCTAAATTGGTGAAAAAAGACTCAAATGAAATTGTAAAATACACATTCATCAGAATGGCAATCCTGTTGAAGCCAAACGCGTTGGACGCTGCAAGATAGATTTACCATCAGGACAATGTTTAGAACTTGATAACGTTTATTTTGTTCCATCCATTGCCAGAAATAATATTTCCATTCCAATGTTGGACAATTTGGGTTTTTCCGTTCGTTTTGCTAATAATACTTGTTATTTTTCGCTAAATGACCAGTATTATGGAAAAGCTCGCTTAGTGAATGGTTTATATATTTTGCAAAGTAGTCTACCTTTATTTCAAATACATAACAAACAACCGTCTTCAAGTAGGAAGAATAATCCATCTTATCTATGACATTGTCGTCTAGGCCATATCAATGAAACACGGATTCAAAAACTAAGGAAGTTGGACTACTTAGAACCATTTGATTTCGAATCATATGGTACATGCGAATCATGTGTTAAGGGTAAGATGACGAACAAACCCTTTGTTGGACAAGGTGTTCGTGCCACTCGCTGCTTAGAGCTCATACATACCGATGTATGTGGACCTTTTAAAGTCCAAGCACGTGGAGGTTATTCTTACTTAGTTACCTTTACTGACGATTTCTCAAGGTATGGATATATTTATCTTATGAAGAATAAATCTGAGACCTTTGGAAAATTCAAGGAGTTTAGGAATGAGGTCGAGAATGAATTGAACCTAAGGATAGTCACTCTTCGATCAAATGGAGGAGGTGAATACCTTAGTGAAGAATTTATCGACTACTTGAAGGAGAATAGGAATTCAATCGCAATGGACCCCTCCTGGAACACCATAATTAAATGGTGTGTCTGAGAGAAGGAATCGAACCCTGCTAGACATGGTGAGATCAATGATTGGATTCTCGACTCTTCCAAAATATCTATGGGGATATGCGCTACAAACTGCAATCTACATTCTGAACCGTGTACCATCTAAATCAGTGGAAAAAACTCCTTATTATGTAAAGGAAAGAAGCCCTCACTGGGCTATCTTAGACCTTGGGGCTGTCATGCGATAGTCAAATTGTTGCTCACTGATAAGTTAGATGCCAAGGGTGTCAAAGTTTATTTCATAGGCTATCCTCGTCAGACGAGAGGCTATGAATTCTATCATGCTGAAGATGACAAGGTGATAGTATCAAGAAACGTCAAGTTTTTAGAAGCAGAATACCTCGAAGAAGAGAGGTTAGTGTAAGAAAATATGGTCAGAGTTACCCCTAGGGTACGCAGCGGAATTTCAAAAAATTTCTTAACATGCAGGTTAATTGATCATGCATATAACGTATATAATAAACACATTAATCAGAAGACTTACAATACTCCAAAACAAGAATAGGTATTGAATCGATATTCCAATCGATGAAGTCTTCGTAATAGTCCGGTGAATCTTCTCCTTCGTCGAAGTCGAAGATATCTACAATACTTTGATTATCTGCAAGACAATAAAAGTTAGTTTCCAGCTCTTTGAACCTCAACCTTGGTATCCACGGATGAACAGCTTATCGGAAAGAATGCTAGGATATTCTTTATGTGGCCAAGAAGATGGGGCGACGATTTTCCTCCGGTGGAGAGTGGCGCGTGCGGCTAGGGTATAGAGGTAGGGGAGAGCTTTTATTTTCTCTAAGAAAGGTAGAATAATTCTCTAAGAATTCGGCATTGAAAAAGATCTCTAATGATCTACTTATATAGTAGTCAATAGAAGCCTAAAGAAGATTCTTTTAGACTTCATAAAGGAATAAGAACTCTAATTCTTATTGCACAAGGAAACCAATTTAAGTCTAGATTCATTCCCAATTAAGTTAGAACTCAATTAGGAAAATCTAACTTAACCCTTGACTTCTAATATGGAAAGGAGTCGAAACTCCCTCCCATACTACTACTACACGCAGCCGGCCAAGGGGGGTATGTGTTGGGACCCACTTATAATTTGAAGGCAATTCAAACTCTAAGTAGATTTTGCCCATGTGCATATATTAATTCTAAATTAATATATCCTTTCAAATCAGACCTCTATTATATTTCTAAAATATGATCTTTAATTGTATTTACATAAAATACAATTAATTAATCAATTCATTAATAATTTCAAATTATTAATTGAGCCACAAATAATTATAATTAATTCCAAATCAATTATAATTCATCAATCACAATTAATTCTAAATTAATTGCGATTCCATCTTCAAGGATATTCGGATAAGCTGAATCACCACATAGTGTGACCCATAGGGCCTCATTGTATTAAGCAAGTGCTACACTAGGCAACATGGAATTCCTAGACGGTTCCATTTGCAATATTAATACATGAGGACGTTTGAGAGGTTTCTCAAAGCAAACCCTTTCGTTGTGAAGTTTGTTGCGCTCAACGAGGCGATGGTAACGTCCCTTTATCTGACTAACTCGAATGCATCTAGGATCGATGATGTGTCTATCCCAATAATTCATCCACGGGCGTCTTCAGTGAGTTGCTTGGTGAATCCAATATCTATTATGACTATCATAATAATATTGATACGCTGGCCAGCGGTTTAACCAATCACAACTATGAACGACTATGAGCAGTGCTCTCCTGTGCTACACGTGAGAGATGAATCCTTCACATAATCACTTATCACCCCCATTTGTATGTAGCCACAATCCTGGATCGTGTCTTGGGTCAACTGCTTATTCAGAGCTGACATCGACAGGTCCACCAAGGATATGGGGCAACAAATGTGATGATAAAGTCCTGTAAGTCCAAAGGACGACTGGCATCATTTCGACAACTTTCCGGTTCCCATAGACACTTCGGTGTAGACTATACATCGATGGGAGTTTCCGGTGGGTACTTTCATTGTTCGGTAATCACCCTTCGAACAACTATGCGGAGTTATGTGAACGTTTCTAGATTGTCTAACAATCCGTTCCGTGGCCGTGGGATCGGCTCACACTTGCTCTAACAAGTATAACCTCCACGCATACTAGTCTCACCTGGTTTATTCAGACCCCTACATCCGAGATGAACCTTGACTAGGGAGAGTTTGTGATAGATGATAACTCACATAGCTCCCACTATCTGTGTGATCGGTCATCTATCCGAGGGGACATGTTTGATATCAATACAGACAGGAATAGAGATATGACATGTTGTATGCCTGGTGTAATATAAATATGAAAGCGATACTCAATAGTCAAACAAACAAACATATATTATATTACGTTGACCTGTGTAATAGTACATATATGCCCTTAATAAGGGTTGTATGCCCTTAATAAAGACTGTCTCTAGGACATATACAATATCAATCTCCCACCTGGACTAGAGCCAGTCACCTTTATGCTTAATGCCTAGATTAACATAATGTCTTATTGGGCATCCACTGATAAGACCTTGGTGAAAGGATATGCCACGTTGTCCGTGGTTGAGACACGTTCTATACTAACTTCTCCTCTATCAATAATCTCACATATAACGTGATACTTTCTAAGTACATGTTTGTTCTTGTTTGTAGATCTAGGCTCCTTGGCTTGAGCGACGACGCCCGTGTTGTCACAATAATTCGTTATTGGACTTGGAGCAGGAACAACCCTCAATTCCTTCAAGAACTCTGAAATCCAGACAGCTTCTTTCGATGCTTCTGATGTAACAATGTACTCGGCTTCTGTGGCTGAGTCAGCAATCGTGGCTTGCTTAGAACTCTTCCAACAGATAGATCCTCCGTTCAATTTTAATACGTATCCTTTCTGTGACTTAAAGTCATCCGGATCTGATTCAAATCCAGCGTCGACATAACCAAATATCTTTAATTCTGGTTCTCCACCAAACACCAAGAACATTTCCTTAGTCCGTCGAAGGTACTTAAGAATGTTCTTTACAGCAGTCCAGTGAGGTACTCCTGGATTCTGTTGGTGTCGACAAGTGACACTAAGCGCATATGCCACATCTGGCCTTGTGCAATTCATTGCATACATAATAGACCCTCCTGCCGAAGCATAGGGCACACGACTCATTGCCTTTCTTTCTTCATCAGTTTTAGGACTATCCTTAACTGATAGCACGATCCCATGCCTAGCTGGGAGAAAGCCTCTCTTTTAGTCGTCCATCTTATAACGCTTCAGTATTTTGTCGATGTAGGTGGACTGTGTCAATCCTAACATCCTCTTGGACCTATCTCTATAGATCTTTATCCCTAGGATGTAGTTCGCTTCACCCAAGTCCTTCATTGAGAAGGTACTTGATAACCAAACTTTAGTCTCTTCTAGTATAGAGACATTGTTTCCCATGATCAAAATGTCATCAACATAAATGATCATGAGAACGACTCCCTTGTCGTTGTGCCTAGTGTAGACACATGAATCTTCTACGCTTCTGACGAAGTCAAACGATTTGACAACTTCGTCAAAGCGGATATTCCAGCTCCTAGACGCTTGCTTTAGCCCTTAGATGGAACTCTGTAATTTGCATACAACAATCTTTCATCTACCTGCTGAACTGGAGTTGTAGATTCTGGTGCAGAAGTTTCAGCAATCTTCTGACTTGTATCTTGAGAAGTCTATAAAGAAATAATTGTGTTAGCCAAAGATAAAGTTTCAGATAGTGAAGGTTTGCTTATATCTGAGTTAACTACCTGCTGAAGAATGGCAGGTGGTGACTCAGTCCTTTCAGCATTGAAAGCTTCTTCAATATCTGGGACTTGTTCTTCAGCAGACTTCTTCTCTTGCTCTATTTGAGAAAGCTGTGCAGCTTCAGCAATCTCCCTTGTCTCTGAATTGACAAGTTGAGCAGAAACATCAATAACTCTAAGTTCACTACTAGTCATAAATAGGTCCACTTACTTATTAGAGTTGTCATCAATCTCCATATTCATTTGCTGGCTTAGGTCAGTCAGCACCAGTTGGACTTTGTCAATAGATGTGATTGGTGAACTTGGTCTAACATTCTCAGCATCATGAGATGCGTCGTCGAATGATGTTTCTTGTTGAGTTTCAGCAAACTCTTGGACTTGAACTGTTGCAGTTTCAGCACTTGTTGGTCTTGACTAGTTTCCGTTTCAACAACTGTCTCTTGTACTTATGTTGCTTTGCTGGCAACATTCTCAGCAAGTGTAGCCTTTCTTAGGTCTACAGCAATGTCACTTGCTGGTTCCAGAGTTGTATCATCAATATTAACTACAATGTAGACATCTTCTATTCTTTCTAAGGCAGGATTTTCGTTTCCACTGCCTTGTGGTCTTGCTTCAGTAGATGGATCCAAGTTAATTGGATTTGCAGAGGCTTCTGCAAGCACTTCAGCAACATCTACTACAGTGGTTTGCTTTTCAGCAACCACTAGTGTATCATCATCTTGAATGATATGGACGACCGGCACGGATTTTCTTGTCGTTGTTTTCTTCCTTGGGAAGGTGGTCTTTGTCCTTGCCTTCTTAGGAATAGAATCAGCTGATGAAGCTTCAGTCTGAGTATCATCATCAGCTTTCCTCTTTTTCTTTGATCTTTTGTTGGGTGCATTTGTGTCAGCAACCGCAGCAGTATCAGTAGCAGTCTCAGCAACATTTGCAGATGTTGCATTCCTAGACTGTTTGTCAGTCTCAGCAACACTTTCAGTTGTTGCATTCCTAGACTGGTTATCAATCTCAGCAACATTTGCAGCTGTTGCTTTCCTTGACTTTTGTCAGCAGCAGTCTCAGCAACATTTGCAGCTGTTGCTTTCCTTGACTGTTTATCAGCAACCTTGGGTCCATTCAGCTTGTAGAAAGCTCTTCCCATATTGCATACTGATTTCTCAGTCGGCAATGGATTTCTCAGCTGAATCTGGTAATGTTTAAGGATGTAGCATATTTTTCAGTCCATACATCACCGGAAGCAAAGGTGAGACAGTGTTTTCTTCAACCTTGACCTTGAACTTTGTAACACAATGAACAAGTCTGTTGAAAATGTACTTGGCCCAGTTGATGTCTGCTTTGCTTTCATAGATATGCATTAGCAATGGCCATCTTCTCAGGCCTACTTGGTCTATTCCTCCAACTTGGGAGTCTAGAACTTTGATTAGTAGCAATGCTACTAGACCAAGTGAATGGAAGAGATGCTTCCTTTTTGTGTGCTTATTCCAAGTCACAAGAGCAATCTCTCCTTTCTTCATCCTTTCGTTTCTGAAATCACTGTAGAAAGCTTTTATTTCTTCATCAGTGGTAGTGATGTCATCTTCAGTTCCAGTAGTTGGAATCTGAAAGATGTTTGCTAAATCAATCCATTTCATGATGATTTTATTTCCCTGAACTGTTGTAGAAATCACTTTTTCAGTGATTCCTTGTCCATCAGTAAGGGTCTGGATTTCTGCATTATTGTAGAATTCCATAAGTGTCCAACATGCTCACTTTCTTAGTGCGAGCAGTGATGAAGAAAAGTAGGCCTTCTTGATTTATGTAATTCAACGCCTCAATATTTTCTTCGTCCAGTTCTTGTTCATAGAAGTATCTGATATACTTCTCTTTGGCAAATCCGCCCCATTGCATCATCTGCTCACACTTTTCAGCGTTGAGATATGCAGGAGGCATGGGGCTCTCTGTGATTCTGTTACTTCTCAACACGATTTTACCGTGTTTTTCACCGGAGTTGATGCCGGAGAAGGAGCAGTGCTTTTCCAGCACTGTCTGCGTTTGAGGACTTGGTGTTCTTAGATGATTGTCTCTTGGGAGCCATCTCCTTATATAAGTGGTAAGATTTGGGTGTACGAAAAGATGCTTTTCTTTTTTAACGGAGGTACAGTAATTCAGAGCACATGCCAGGGAATTTTTTGCAGAGTACCCTTGTTGAGAGCTCAAAACCATTGAGCTTCTCACATAACAGAGATTCAACGAGTTAGTGGGGCCTTTACATTAAATGCGTAGTGGTCCACTAACACGAAACCGTCAGAGCATGCTTTTTCTTTGTAATATTAACCGTTAGATCATCAACTGCTTTAAAATCAATGGCCACGACTGTATTTCATGTCATGATTTACAGCGAGTTTATCTATGGCACGATTAACGTCATAATTGATTTTACCTTGATTCACGGGATTTGATCTATTTTACTTCAAAGCTAATTGCTTGTTGAAGTATACAAGAATCTTTTTAGCAATTTTAATCCTTCTGACTTTAGCAATTACTTTTTAAGTAACAAGTCTTGTAGTTGCTGAAAGTTCCCCCGTAATCAAATATCTCATTTTTCTTAGGGTCAAAGATATTTCTGAGTTCCCGTCTCAGTAAATCCTTTTTATATTGAGATATTTTTAGGTAAATTCTCTTTTAGTGAGACGTAATCTTGCTCTTTGCTGAGTTCCCGTCTCAGATTTATCTTTTGAAACTTGAATACCTGTTTCAGTATCCTTGATTGTCTGAATGCCTGTTTCAGCAATCTTTGGAATTTTTTTACTCAGTACCCGTTTCAGCAAATGATCAAGTTTCCTAACAAATACCCGATTTGAAAGAATTACTTGATGAATGCCTGTTTCAGCAAACATTTCGTGTACAATCATCTTTTTTAGAGAAGTCATTGGAAAGGGACTTTTCAAGGAATGAATAAACCTATAAGCAACTATTGGCTTGCTGAATGCCCGTTTCAGCAATCCAATCAAATGTATCCCTTTTTATTGAGGTAGTTCAATCAATCCAAGGTTATACCTTAGCATTGCGAACCTATTATCTGGAAGGGGCTTGGTAAAGATGTCAGCAAGTTGATCATTAGTACCTACTTTTACAACCTCAATGTCTCCTTTTTCCACATGATCTCTAATGAAATGATGTCTAATATCAATGTGCTTTGTCCTTGAGTGGAACTTAGGATTTTGCAGTGATAGCAATAGCATTTGTATTATCACAAAAGATTGGTGTTTTCTTTGCATAAATACCATAATCTCTTAGTTGTTGCTGAATCTAAAGGATTTGAGCGGGGCAACAACCAGCCGCAATGAATTCAGATTCAGTGGATGAATTGGCAACACAGGTTTGCTTCTTGCTGAACCATGAAATTAATCTTGTATCTAGAAACTGACAAGTTCCAGAGGTACCTTTTCTATCAAGAGTTGATCCTCCATGGTCAGCATCAGAATAACCCACCAATTCTAATCCAGAATCTTTTGGATACCATAATCCAACATTGAGTGTGCCTTTGACATATTTCAGTATTTTGAGTGCCTTTTTGCAGTGTGATTCTCTGGGATCAGATTGGAATCTTGCACACACAAAAACAACATACTGAATGTCAGGCCTACTTGTTGTTAGATACAACAAGGAACCAATGAGCTTCCTATACTTGTGTTCATCCACACTTTTGTCTTGTTTAGTATAGCCCAATTTGGTACCAATACTCATAAGGATCTTTTCAGGTTTCTCTTCCTCTTTGATCCTGAACTTTATGAGAATTTTCTTTGCATACTTTGCTTGATTTATAAATATTCTGTAACGGTATCGGTCTTTAAAAACAAATAAATTTCTTGAAAAGAGAAAATCCGAAAATAATTTTAAAAGTAACGGTCGGCAATAAATGCCATAACAATATTTGGCGCTATAGCGCTAATAGAATCAAGTAGAAATCCAACGATAACTTAGAAGTCAAAAGAATAACAACTAGCGAAGAAAGTAAAAAGGTTCATCTTCTTATTTTAAAAACAAACACAAATCCCCAAAGACATCCCAGACCCTTTTCTCAGTCGCTGGCATCCTACTCGCGTGCATCCTCAGTAGTATCTGGAAGGAAGGAATTTTTGAAAACAAAGAGAGCGTGAGATAAAGGATCTCAGTGAGGTTCTAAGTTAACAGACAAAAAGTAAACAGTTTTTGAAATCAAAATCCTTTGCAGCAGATAAAATAGCAAACAGAACAGATAACATAACAGAAAGACAGAACAGATAAGTCGAAGTCCGTTGGTGCAGCCCGCCTTATTGCTCCTACTCCACAGATTGCCCTTATAGCTCCCTCCAGAGGGTATACAACTCCGACAGAAGCAGAAACCCCCGTGTACTTTGGGGAAATAGAACCTACGACCCTAATAGACCTCAACGACTTATGCCTCGCGCCTAAAAGGGATTAGACTAGGCAATAACCAAGAAAACCCGATAGTCCTCTACTACCCAAGCCCACCTAGTTACGACCTAATCGACCGGTCACACAGAAACAGACAGAACAGATACAGATACAAAACAAACAGATAATAACAATCGGATCTCGAAACATCGAGAAGTGTTCCTGCAGAAGAGTTAATCCAGAACAGAGTAGCAACAAACAAAGCTAATTAAATAGTCATACTTAGGACTTAGTTATTTTTACGCGGAAGCATACTGTATAACAGAATATATAGTAATAGATACAGATAGTCACATAGCCTTCCAGTTTTTCGCAAATAGATAAGTTTAGGGGTGAACACTCACCTCAACTTGCAAGCAAAAGTCTCCAACGAGCAGTGAGCTTAAGAGTTATCGAACAACGGAGAACCTAAAGAGAAAGTAACTAATTACACTTTAGAAGTCGAACGAACGGAAAGAAAAAGGTCGGTAAAGAAGTGGTAAAGATGGGGTTCGAACTCGGGACCTCTAAGTTAGTCTCTCAACACATAACCAACTAAGCTATCAAGTCAAGTCACTACTAAAGTACCAAAGCAGAAACTAAGTTGAAACGTTTTCAGAAAATACTCTTTCGGTTTTTAGTCTCTGGAAATTACTAAAATACCCTCAGTGGTAAATTGCAAAAAGATCCTTTTGAAAACAGAAAGTACCAACAAGTCCAGCAAGTTCCCAAACACACATATCAGTCCCCACAGAATAAAAAGGTTTACAAAACAGTCCTCTGCCAGTCAACTACGGTCAAAGCTTAATTGCAAAAAGGTCCTTCAGGTTTTCAAACGTCCCAAAACAGTCCACAAGGTTCAGAATAAATCACTAAAGTCCAGTCAGTTCTTTTCGAAGTCAACAAAACCAATATGGTCAACATACGAGGTCTAATATCGAATCAAAAGTCCAACAACAGCAACAACAATCAAACAAATCCTAAGTCCCGGTTCTCAGTTCGATTCAAGGCCAGAAAATCACATACAACAGGGGTAAAAATGGTAAAATAGAAAAGAAAGAAGACGAACAAAACGGACTGGATCCGACTAATTACCTTGAACGAATTGGACCAGAGAGCAAGCTGCAAATCAAGAGAGAAAAGAAGAATTAAACCGAGATTCAATTCGAGACTTGAATCGATACGCAAGAACGGAACCGGTCAGAAACTTACTGAAGCTTAACCGGAACGGACGAGCAGAACCGACGGGCAGCGAACGGAATCGTTCGGCGCGTGTATCGGCACGGACGAGCGGCTTGAACGGGCGAGCACGGACAGATCAATACAGCGGCGAGCGGCACGGCACGGAACGGATCGGGATCGGGGCGGAGCGACACGGACGGAGCAGAACGGCCGACGGCGCGAGCGAATCGGAACAGAGGCGCGCGATCGAATCGGAACGACGGCGGATCTGGTCGGAGAAGAATGGAGCAGCGACGGCGGCGAACGAAACGGCGGCGACGCACGGGACAGGAGATGACGGCGGCGGCGGCTTCGATTTCTTTCTCTCTTTCTCTTCTCTCTCTCTCTTTCCTTACTTTTCAGATGGGTGGCGTGAATGATGAAGAATGAGGGTAAGGAAGGGCTAGGGTTTAGGTTAAGCAGATGGGCCATCAGACTTGGCCAAGGATAAATGGGCCAAACGAATTGGGCCAGCTGAAGGGAAACCGAAAAAATGGGCCAGATAATGAAATTGGGCCTCAATTCAAATTGCTAGTTGATCCAATGAAACGAATTACTGCTACGTGAACTATTAAATGACGAATTCGATTGCGCGGGAAAGAAACTAAATAACTACCAAATAAATTAATTTATTCAGGTAATTAAATAATTAAAATAAAATAAAATAAAATACGGGGGTTACATATTCCATCTTTGAGTTGCTTGACTTGCAATCCTAGGAAGTAATTCAATTTACCCATCATACTCATTTCAAACTTGTTTGTCATGAGTTTGGCAAAATTATCACAAAGTTGCTTGTCCTTAGATTCAAATATTATGTCATCCACATAAATCTGGACTAAGAGAATTTTACCATCATGGTTCATGGTAAATAAAGTTTTATCAACTTCACCTTTCTTGAAACCATTATCCATCAAGAATTTAGCTAAGGTATCATACCAAGCTTTAGGTGCTTGCTTTAGACCATATACAGATTTCTGAAGCTTATATACCATCTTGGTTTCTAAGGGACGTTCAAAGCCAGGGGGTTGTTCTAGGTAGACTTCTTCAGCAAGTTCACCATTTAGGAATGCACTTTTAACATCCATTTGATAAACAATGAAGTCAATATGAGAAGCAAAGGCTAAGAAAAGTCTAATAGCATCCAATCTTGCAACTGGTGCATAAGACTCATCATAATCCAATCCTTCAGTCTGGCAATAACCTTGAGCAACCAACCGTGCTTTGTTCCTTGTTACTTCTCCAGACTCACTCAGCTTGTTTCTGAACACCCACTTTGTACCAATTGCTTTCTTTCCTTCAGGAAGGGGTACAACTTTCCAGACTTTGTTCCTTTCAAATTGATCCAGTTCTTCTTGCATTGCCTTGATCCATTCAGAATGTTTTAAAGCTTCTTCTATGGTCTTGGGCTCAATTTCTGAAACAAAGCAAGAGAACAAAGCTTCTACTTCAACAACATTTGCTTCTTCAGCAAGTTCTTGATTAGTAGATACTTTGGATCTAGTCACTTGGCGTTTGTCAATATCACCAATCATATCCGTAGAGGGATGATCTCTAATCCACTTATTAACAAGTTTTCTGCTCTTTGGATCTGGATATGTTTGCGTTTCAGCATGTGACTCTTCAGCATGTACTTGTTTAGTACTACTGGTATCTTGTTGTGTCTCTGCTGAAATTGGTTCATCAGCAACTACTTGTTCAGCATTGCCGATTTGAGATAACTCGTCAGCAGACACAGGAAGTTGCGTAGTTTCAGCAACATCGGGAGCAACTGCGTCCTTAGTCGGAAATTCTTTATCATGAACTACATTTATCTTGTCATGACTTGGAGTAGAAGTGACATTGTCAGAATCATCATTAAGTTCAATTGATTTGACATTTCTAGCATTTGATTCAGTTCTTTGCTCGTGTATGAGTAATTTCTTCATACATTCTGATATCTCTTCTTCAGCAAGGACTCCTTGTGATTTTTTATAGAATATAACATGCACTGATTCTTCAATCTTTTGTGCCTTTTTGTTGTAAACTCTATATGCTTTGTTATGCAAGGAGTAGCCAAGAAATATCGCTTCATCTGACTTTGGTTGATATGTTCTTAAGTATTCTCTACCATTGTTAAGAACAAAGCATTTGCAACCAAATACTCTTAGATGAGTGATGTTAGGAGGTCTTCCAACAAATAACTCATAGGGAGTTTTGTTGTATTTCTTAGTTATCAAGCATCTATTTTGAGTATAGCAGGCGGTATTAATCGCTTCAACCCAATAAGATTCACTTATTTCAGTGTCAGCAAGCATTGTTCTAGCTGCTTCCTTAAGGGTACAATTCTTCCTTTCAGCAACACCATTTTGTTGAGGTGTCCTTACTGAGGATAACTGATGTTGTATGCCTTTGGAAGTGCAATACTCAGTTATTTACTGGTTTACAAACTCAGTACCATGGTCTGTTCTGATGACTTTTACCTTGTCAGTTTTCATGACTTCGAGCTTGTTCAGCAAGTTAGGTATTTCAGTCCTTGTTTCAGAATTGTGTTTGGTAAAAACTACCCAAGTGAATCTTGAATAGTCATCTACCACCACCAGACCATACTTCTTGCCAGCATAGCTTGTTGAAGAAGATTCAAACATGTCCATGTGCAAGAGTTGTAAAGGTTTTGTAGTTGACGGTACTGCCTTGTTCTTGAAAGAAGTTTTGGTTTGCTTTCCTTGCTGACATGCAGTGCAAACACCATCCTTCTTAAAAGTAACCTTAGGTAATCCAACTACAAGGGCCTTTTTAGACAGCTTACTCAGCGTCTTGAAGTTTAGGTGACTTGTTCGTTTATGTCATAACCACGCTTTTTCACCAAGGCAATCATGATCTGAGATAAGGCATTTTTCAACGATTGTTAAAGACCAATCTACGGTATAGAGACCTCTGGATCTTCTAGCAACCATGATAACCTTCTTTGTCTCAAAGTCAATAAGTTTACATTCATCACTTTTAATTTTGATGAAGTAGCCTTTGTCAGCAAATTGACTCATGCTGAAAAGGTTAAACTTTAGATTTTTGACATAAAGAACTCCCGAAATGGTAATGCATCCTAACTTCACGTCACGATAACCTTTAGTAGAACCAAAGCACCAGCAAACCTTATTGTTGGACCTTTAGACCACCGTCTATAGTTTATAAGGTTTTTCTTATTTCCCGTCATGTGCTTTCCGCAGCCACTGTCAAAGTGCCAAATTGCATTGTTTGTCTCCGTGGCTGAAGTCTGCACAATCAAGAGCAAACAAGTTAATTATCCAATATTGGATGTCCATTAACATGTTCAAGAAAACGTCCAGTGGAAACCCAAGTCTTGAGTTTTTCAATCTTGACTTGTTTTCTACTTGCTGAGGAACTAGAGGGTTTAGAACCGAAAGACTTTTGATCATTATTGATAATGTCCACTTTCTGATGTGGTGTCTTGCTTGGTTGACCCTTTTGCTGAACATACTTTTCAGTAAGTTCTTTTCTAGCAAGGTTCCTTCTAGTCCTAGCATTTTGAGTATTGTCAGTACTCTTAGGCTTGGATTTGTTCAACTCTTTGAAGTATCTTTGCTGACTTTGCTTATACTCATGAAAAAGTTGATTTTGCTTGGTTTTGAATCCAAGTCCACTTTTCGGAGTATGCTGAGTTTTTGTCTCAGCAACCTTACTTGATTCAAGTTTGTCAGCAAAGGTCTTCTGATTACTTTTAGTAATCTTGCCTTTGGTCTTAACAAATTTCTTTTCAGCAACTTGTTTGGCGGAATGCTTTACAACATCCTTTTTCTGAACAGTTTGCTTCTCAGCAACCTGTTTTACTTTTAAAGTCTTGTTACTTTTGACAGTGTATATGTCCTAGACACAGTCCTTACTAAGGGCATAGTCCCCTTATAGAGGGCATATATGTACTATTACACAGGTCAACGTAATATAATATATGTTTGTTGCATTTTTACTATTGAGTATCGCTTTCATATTTATATTACATCAGGCATGCAGCATGGCATATCTCTATTACTGTCTGTATTGATATTAAACATGTCCCCTCGGATAGATGACCGATCACACAGATAGTGGGAGCTATGTGAGTTATCATCTATCCCAAACTCTCCCTAGTCGAGGTTCATCTCGGATGTAGGGGTCTGAATGAACCAGACGAGACTAGTATGCGTTGAGGTTATACTTGTTGGAGCAAGTGTGAGCCGATCCCACGGCCACGGAACGGATTGTTGGACAATCGAGAAACGTTCTCATAACTGCGCATAGTTGTTCGAAGAAGGATTATCGAACAATGGAAGTACCCACCGGACACTCCCATCGATGTATACTCTACACCGAAGTGTCTATGGGAACCGGTGAGTTGTCGAAGTGATGCCAGTCGTCCTTTGTACTTACAGGACTTTATCATCATATTTGTTGCCCCATATCCTTGGTGGACCCGTCGATGTCAGCTCTGAATAAGCAGCTGACCTAAGACACGATCCAGGATTATGGCTACATACAAATGGGGATGATAAGTGATTCTGTGAAGGATTAATCTCTCAAGTGTAGCACAGGAGAGCACTGCTCATAGTCTGCATAGTTGTGTTGGTAAAGTCATTGGCCAGTGCAAATGATATATTATGATGGTCATAAGTATATCTTAACCAAGCAACTCCCTGAGACGCCCGTGGATGTATTATTGGGATAGACACTTCATCGATCCTAGATACATTCGAGCAAGTCAGATGAAGGGACGTTACCATCGCCGCGTTGAGCGCAACAGGCTTCGCAACAAAAGGGTTAGCTTTGAGAAACCTCTCAAACGTCCTCACGTATTAATATTGCAAATGGAACCGTCTAGGAATTCCATGTTGCCTAGTCTAGGACTTGCTTAATACGATGAGGCCCTATGGGCACACTATGTGGTGATTCAGCTTATCAGAATATCCTTGAAGATGGAATCGCAATTAATTTGGAATTTATTGTGATTGATGAATTATAATTGATTTGGAATTAATTATAATATTTGGTGGCTCAATTAATAATTTGGAATTATTAAGTGAATTGGATAATTAATTGTATTTTATGTAAATACAATTAAAGATTATATTTTGGAAATATAATAGAGGTTTGATTAGAAAGGATATGTTAATTTAGAATTAACATATGCACTTGGGCAAAATCTACTTGGAGTTTGAATTGCCTTAGAAATATAAGTGGGTCCCAAAATTGGGACCCACCTCCCGTAGGACTGGGCGCGCGCGCGCGCATGGATAAGGTAGGGGAAGGAGTTCGACTCCTTCCTCTATTAGAAGTCCAAGGGATAAGTTAGATTTTCCTGATTGAGTTTTAATTTGATTGGGAATGAATCTAGACTTGATATTGGTTTCCTTGTGCGATAAGAATTAGATTCTTATTCCTTTACGAAGGCTAATTGCTTATGTTTTAGGCTTCTATTGACTACTATATATAGTAGACTATTAGAGAGCTTTGGATACAGTTTTGCACACAGTTATTCTACCCAGTTTTCTTAGAGAAAATAAAAGCTCTCCCCTCCTCTCAAAAGCCACGCGCGCGCCACCTCTACCGGAGGAATTGCCGCCCCGTCTTCTTGGTCACACAAAGAATATCCTAGCATTCTTTCGATAGGCTGTTCATCCGTGGATACCAAGGTTGAGGTTCTAGGAGCTGGAAACTAACTCTTATTGTCTTGCAGATATACAGAGTATTGTAAATATCTTCGACTTCGACGAAGGAGAAGATACACCGGAATATTACGAAGACTTGGAAGCTGCTTTGGAAGTAAGGTTAGTCTTCTAATTGACGTGTTTATATATATACGACATATGCATAATCAATTAACCTGTATGTTAAGAAAATTTTTTGAAATTCCGCTGCGTACCATAAGGGTAACTCTGACCATATTTTCTTACAGTGGTATCAGAGACAGGTTAATTGATTACGTATATACGTATATATATTGTATGATTTTGTAGATATGTGGATGCAATTGATTCTATGATTAATTCGATTTTTAAAAGTTTTGTTTTTATATAAATTTAGAATTTATATTTTTCAAAAAAAAAATATTAAATATATATATTTTGACCGGGCCGCCTGCGCGACGCAGGCGGCGGCCGACCGCCTGCGTGACACAGGCGCCATGCCCGCGGCACAGGCACTAGGCGCCCGTGTGCAGCGGGCACCCGGGTACCTGCGGGACGCAGGCGCCCGACGCCCCAGGCGCCTGCACCCGCGGCACCGGTACCCGCGTGCCGCGGGCGCCGGTCACCCGGGACCGCGGCGCCAGAACCCGCGTGCCGCGGGCGCCCGGGGCCGCGGGTACCGTGGGTACGGGACTAGGTCCCGTCCCATATTTTAATAAATATATATATTTTTCCGGGTTGGACCCAAAATCGAATTTTGAAAGTTTTGAGGATTGAATTTTATATTTGGAATATAAATATGATTTAATTGTAATTGTTTTTAACTAGAGGGGTTAAATTTAATTAGTATAAAGTTAAAGCGCTTATTTGTAATTTATCAATTTATTGTTTATTGCAAATTAGTCCTTCTACTTTTGAATTTTAGATTTAACACCTCCAAGGTTTTAAAATTACAATTAAGTCCTTCGGGTTTTCGAAAATTGCTACTAGGTCAATAGAATTTTCGAATTTTTAAATCTAGTCCAAATTTTCAATTATTTCATAGAGATTATAAGTATGGGATTATAATTTTCATAATGAAATTATGAAGTCATTTGTCATCCACATAGGCTACTGCCTGTTTCATATGCTCGATATGCTATTGTTTGACAATGCATGTTTAAATACCAAGTATTTTACATTCCGTTCGACCGCTATGCATGCGAGGGTAGGCGGCGCCCTCTTATATGTCGGACCGCATATTTTATGTATGGGTAGGCGGCACCCATTATGTGCTTGACCGTGTTTAGAACTAGAATGGATAGGCGGCATCCATTACGTGTAGACCGTTCATGCATGATGGGTAGGCGGCGCCCCTATTTGTTTGTAGATGACTGATAACAACCCTCAAGCTACAAGCCCCAACCAATATAAGTACAGAAATATATATATGTATGTATTTCTGAGATGCTTTCCATAGGGTGCTTTA
The DNA here is from genome assembly GCA_028274465.1 of Plantago ovata. Classification (NCBI taxonomy): domain Eukaryota; kingdom Viridiplantae; phylum Streptophyta; class Magnoliopsida; order Lamiales; family Plantaginaceae; genus Plantago; species Plantago ovata. The sequence continues at coordinate 51,927,118 of CM051458.1, forward strand.
ATTCTGAACTTTCATTGCGTTTTCTTGTATTGGCGACCTCGTCTTACAGACCTGCAGTGATCGTCAGATTAGAGTAAGCCTATGGTTATGACTTACTGCATATTGTATCTAGCGACCTCGATAGGTACAGTATGTAGGGCATCGGATTAAATTAGATTTAACAACCAAGAGTTGCGTGACGCAATTGGATAGTCCTACCGGTCATATTATGCTATGCGACCAGCCCCCGTTGGAGTATAGCATAGTATGGATTTGGATCTTGGCCACTACGGTAACTTGTTGGACATTACCCGTATGTTTGTTGTGGGGGCAAGCATATGTGAAAATAGTGAGAGCTAAACAGCTAAAGGACCTTGTTGTTTAGTTATGTTGACTGTGTATTTAGAAATAATATTTCAATAGTTGATTTATTATTTTCGTTCTATATTATTTCTCCTTAGGATATTAGAAATGGCTATACCGTCCTACGAGCTTGTTGCAAACTTGGAGTTGCAAAAGCTAACAGGACCAAACTACGTGGATTGGATCCATGAGGTACGAAAGGTGCTATGGTACAATGAGGTTGAGTACGTCTTGGACGAACCTATCCCTCCACCTCCCACTGAATTCACTACGACAACCTATGATTGCTATTATGAATTGGAAGTGGAAAGGGCCGAGTTTGTAAAGAACTTGTTGCTGAATGCTATGTCTGACAATATGGTTGGACCATGTCGAGACAAGGAACCATATGAGATTGTGAAATATCTCTCCTCATTCTTGGATGCTCCAAGGATGTGTGAAGGGTTCGAAGCTATCAAGATCATGCTTATCAAAAGGCTTGGGACAGAAGAGCTGTCGCCTGAACAAGTTAAGTCGTTGATTGACTTTCTCTTACAACTTGTTCGATATGGCTTAGAGCTAGAAGCTAAGGCTTCCATTATCTTGATCGTGCAAAGATTGTTGCAATCTATTCACAATCCCAATGTTGGGGTAGCAACATAGTTGATTGCTGAGAGACCCATTGCCAACAGATTCCCAAGGGTCAATCATAGAACCAAAAGGAATAGGGGTGGCAAGAATGGGCGCTATCGTAGGATGGCTGAATTTCGACTTAGGATCGAGATTTGTCTCTATTGCAAACTCAAGGGCCACTGGAAGAAAGATTGCCCTAAGCTTATGGCAGATCAAGCTACGAAGCCATCGGCTTCTGGCTCAGGTATGTTTGTTATTGAAATGAACATGACTACTTTTGACTCCAATGGTTGGGTATTAGATACAGCCTGTGGCTCACACATTTGTAATAATGTGCAGGGGCAAATTGATCACAGGCTAGTCAAGCAAGGTGAAATCGACTTGCATGTTGGGAACGGCAATCCAGTTGAAGCCAAACGTGTTGGACGCAGCAAGATAGATTTACCTTCGGGAGAATGTTTAGAACTTGATAATGTTTATTTTGTTCCATCCATTGTCAGAAATATTATTTCCATTCCATTGTTAGACAATATGGGATTTTCCTTTCGATTTGCGAATAATACTTGTTATTTTTCATTAAATGATCAGTATTATGGAAAAGCTCGCTTGGTGAATGGTTTATATATTTTGCAAAGTAGTCTACCTTTATTTCAAATACATAACAAACAACCTTCATCAAGTAGGAAGAATAATCCATCTTATCTATGGCATTGTCGGCTAGGCCATATCAATGAAACACGGATTCAAAGACTAAGGAAGTTGGACTACTTAGAACCATTTGATTTTGAATCATATGGTACATGCGAATCATGTGATAAGGGTAAGATGACGAACAAACCTTTTGTTGGACAAGGTGTTCGTGCCACTCGCTGCTTAGAGCTCATACATACCGATGTATGTGGACCTTTTAAAGTCCATGCGCGTGGGGGTTATCCTTACTTCGTTACCTTTACTGACGATTTCTCAAGGTATGGATATATATCTTATGAAGAATAAATCCGAGACCTTTGGGAAATTAAAGGAGTTTAGGAATGAGGTCGAGAATGAATTGAACCTAAGGATAGTCACTCTTCGATCAGATCGAGGAGGTGAATACCTTAGTGAAGAATTTATCGACTACTTGAAATAAAATTGAATTCAATCGCAATGGACTCCTCCTGGAACACCACAGTTAAATGGTGTGTCTGAGAGGAGAAATCGAACCCTGTTAGACATGGTAAGATCAATGATTGGATTCTCGACTCTTCCAAAGTATTTGTGGGGATATGCACTACAAACTGCAATCTACATTTTGAACCGTGTACCATCTAAATCAGTGGAGAAAACTCCTTACGAGTTGTAGAAGGGAAAGAAGCCTTCACTAGGCTATCTTAGACCTTGGGGCTGTCCTGCGATAGTCAAACTGATGCTCACTGATAAGTTAGATGCCAAGGGTGTCAAAGTATATTTCATAGGCTATCCTCGTCAGACGAGAGGCTATGAATTCTATCATGCTGAAGATCACAAGGTGATCGTATCTAGAAACGTGAAGTTTTTAGAAGCTGAATACCTCGAAGAAGAGAGGTTAGATGACATGATAGAACTTGAAGAAATTCAAAACTTTGACACGCGCGAACATGAGGTCTCTAAATCTTCTGATTTGGACTCAAGTTCAATGGGAGCTTTCGAAGCAGGCAAGGGTGATGATATGACACTTGCTAGGCATGTCATAGTCAGTGGGAATCCTGTGATTAGATCAACAGTTGAAACCACACCAACAGAACCCGTTGTCAACCAACCTGTGCAACAAGTTGCACAAGAGCAGCCTCCCGCAAGGGAACAGGGTCGCGCCCAGCGACCAGCTGCATCAGTACCCACTGATAATGTTCAGTGTTACACGAAGCCAGAAAAGAAAAGCACCAGAACAAGTCGAGCTCCGTAGGTCGAAGAGGATCCTAAAAGGACCTCAGAAGCAAAGCCTTATGATAGAAGACATCAGTGAACTTGATGTCGGTTTATCAGATCGGGAAGATCCCGAGATCTACAAAGAGGCAATAATTGATATTGACTCAGAAAAATGACAAGAGGCCATGGAATTAGAAATGGATTCAATGTACCAGAACCAAGTTTGGAACTTGGTAGACTTGCCCCAAGGGGTTAGACCTATTGGGTGCAAATGGGTCTTTAAACGAAAGACAGATGCCGATGGAAAGGTACAAACGCACAAAGCTAGGCTTGTGGCGAAAGGCTACACGCAAAGGTATGGGCATCGATTACGATGAAACCTTTTCACCGGTAGCAAAATTGAAGTCCATTCGAATTCTACTTGCAATAGCTGCCTACTATGATTATGAAATCTGGCAGATGGATGTAAAGACTGCCTTCCTCAATGGCAACCTTGAGGAAGAGGTCTATATGGTACAACCGGAAGGTTTTATTAGCAAAACCAGGCCAACTGATGTATGCAAATTACAAAGATCCATCTATGGGCTAAAGCAAGCGTCAAGGAGCTGGAATATCCGCTTTGATGAAGCTGTCAAATCGTTTGACTTCATCAGAAGCAAGGAAGATCCCTGTGTCTACGCTAGACACAGCGACAAAGGAGTTGTTTTCATGATCATTTATGTAGATGACATTTTGATCATGGGAAACAATGTCTCTATGCTAGAAGAGACTAAAGTTTGGTTATCAAGTACCTTCTCGATGAAGGACTTGGGTGAAGCGAACTACATCCTAGGGATCAAGATCTTTAGAGATAGATCCAAGAGGATGTTAGGAATGACACAGTCCACCTACATCGACAAAATACAGAAGCGTTATAAGATGGACGACTCAAAAAGAGGCTTTCTCCCAGCTAGGCATGGGATTGTCTTATCAGTTAAGGATGGTCCTAAAACTGATGAAGAAAGAAATGCAATGAGTCGTGTGCCCTATGCTTCGGCAGTAGGATCTATAATGTATGCAATGAATTGCACAAGGCCCGATGTGGCATATGCGCTTAGTGTCACTTGTCGACACCAACAGAATCTAGGAGTACCTCACTGGACTGTTGTAAAGAACATTCTTAAGTACCTTCGACGGACTAAAGAGATGTTCTTGGTGTTTGGTGGAGAACCAGAATTAAAGATGTCTGGGTATGTCGACGCTGGATTTGAATCAGATCCTGATGACTTTAAGTCACATACAGGATACGTATTCAAATTGAACGAAGGAGCTGTCTGTTGGAAGAGTTCTAAGCAAGCCACGGTTGCTGACTCATCCACAGAAGCCGAGTACATTGCTGCATCAGAAGCATCGAAAGAAGTTGTATGGATTTCAGAGTTCTTGAAGGAATTGAGGGTTGTTCCTGCTCCTAGTCCAATAACGATTTATTGTGACAATAAGGGCGTCGTCGCTCAAGCTAGGGAGCCTAGATCTACAAACAAGAACAAACATGTACTTAGAAAATATCACGTTATACGTGAGATTATAGATAGAGGAGAAGTTAGTATAGAACGTGTCTCTACCACGGACAACGTGGCAGATCCTTTCACCAAGGTCTTATCAGTGGAAGTCCACTTAAGACATTATGCTAATCTGGGTATTAGGCATAAAGGTGACTGGCTCTAGTCCAAGTGGGAGATTGATAGTGTATATGTCCTAGAGACAGTCCTTACTAAGGGCATAGTGCCCTTATAGAGGGCATATATGTACTATTACACAGGTCAACGTAATATAATATATGTTTGTTGCATTTTTACTATTGAGTATCGCTTTCATATTTATATTACACCAGGCATGCAGCATGTCATATCTCTATTACTGTCTGTATTGATATTAAACATGTCCCCTCGGATAGATGACCGATCACACAGATAGTGGGAGCTATGTGAGTTATCATCTATCCCAAACTCTCCCTAGTCGAGGTTCATCTCGGATGTAGGGGTCTGAATTAACCACACGAGACTAGTATGCGTGGAGGTTATACTTGTTGGAGCAAGTGTGAGCCGATCCCACGGCCACGGAACGGATTGTTGGACAATCGAGAAACGTTCTCATAACTGCGCATAGTTGTTCGAAGAAGGATTATCGAACAATGGAAGTACCCACCGGACACTCCCATCGATGTATACTCTACACCGAAGTGTCTATGGGAACCGGTGAGTTGTCGAAGTGATGCCAGTCGTCCTTTGTACTTACAGGACTTTATCATCACATTTGTTGCCCCATATCCTTGGTGGACCCGTCGATGTCAGCTCTGAATAAGCAGCTGACCTAAGACACGATCCAGGATTATGGCTACATACAAATGGGGATGATAAGTGATTCTGTGAAGGATTCATCTCTCAAGTGTAGCACAGGAGAGCACTGCTCATAGTCTGCATAGTTGTGTTGGTAAAGTCACTGGCCAGTGCAAATGATATATTATGATGGTCATAAGTATATCTTAACCAAGCAACTCCCTGAGACGCCCGTGGATGTATTATTGGGATAGACACTTCATCGATCCTAGATACATTCGAGCAAGTCAGATGAAGGGACGTTACCATCGCCGCGTTGAGCGCAACAGGCTTCGCAACGAAAGGGTTAGCTTTGAGAAACCTCTCAAACGTCCTCACGTATTAATATTGCAAATGGAACCGTCTAGGAATTCCATGTTGCCTAGTCTAGGACTTGCTTAATACGATGAGGCCCTATGGGCACACTATGTGGTGATTCAGCTTATCAGAATATCCTTGAAGAAGGAATCGCAATTAATTTGGAATTAATTGTGATTGATGGATTATAATTGATTTGGAATTAATTATAATATTTGGAGGCTCAATTAATAATTTGGAATTATTAATTGAATTGGCTAATTAATTGTATTTTATGTAAATACAATTAAAGATTATATTTTGGAAATATAATAGAGGTTTGATTAGAAAGGATATGTTAATTTAGAATTAACATATCCACTTGGGCAAAATCTACTTGGAGTTTGAATTGCCTTAGAAATATAAGTGGGTCCCAACACCTCCCGTAGGACTGGGCGCGCGCGCGCGCATGGATAAGGTAAGGGAAGGAGTTCGACTCCTTCCTCTATTAGAAGTCCAAGGGATAAGTTAGATTTTCGTGATTGAGTTTTAATTTGATTGGGAATGAATCTAGACTTGATATTGGTTTCCTTGTGCGATAAGAATTAGATTCTTATTCCTTTACGAAGGCTAATTGCTTATGCTTTAGGCTTCTATTGACTACTATATATAGTAGACTATTAGAGAGCTTTGGATACAGTTTTGCACACAGTTATTCTACCCCGTTTTCTTAGAGAAAATAAAAGCTCTCCCCTCCTCTCTAAAGCCACACGCGCGCGCCACCTCTGCCGGAGGAATCGCCGCCCCGTCTTCTTGGTCACACAAAGAATATCCTAGCATTCTTCCGATAGGCTGTTCATCCGTGGATACCAAGGTTGAGGTTCTAGGAGCTGGAAACTAACTCTTATTGTCTTGCAGATATACAGAGTATTGTAGATATCTTCGACTTCGACGAAGGAGAAGAAACACCGGAATATTACGAAGACTTGGAAGCTGCTTTGGAAGTAAGGTTAGTCTTCTAATTGACGTATTTATATATATACGACATATGCATAATCAAATAACCTGTATGTTAAGAAATTTTTTTAAAATTCCGCTGCGTACCCTATGGGTAACTCTGACCATATTTTCTTACAACTTTGAATAGCAACAACGGGCTTTTCGGTCGTAGGTACTTGATTGCTTATTTCAGCAACCTTAGATCGACCAAATTGATAGAGTTTTGGTTGACCACTATCAGTTGCACGAAGAAAGGTAATTGGTGATTTGTTTTTACTCAAGAGTATTACATCATCACCTTCATACGTGGCACCTAAACCTTCTTTCTGAGATGGATCTCTCAGATAAGAGTTTAGTTCAGTCAGCGTGTTACTAGCATCCGCATAAGATTTGAAATTGACTTTCATCTTTTTCATTTCTTGTATTTCAGCAGGTAACTTTAGAATTGAGGACTGATACTCTTCCAATTCTATTGCCATTTGAGCATTTTTCTCTTGAGCCAATGATGAACCGGAATTTGTCGGGTCCCGATTCAGCAAATAATATTTGTTATTTAGCCAAAGGCAATCCACAACTACAACGAAAACCGTAGTGTAGTAGTAGAATGACTCGAGTGTCGTTCTCTCAGGACTATAACTAGCTCTATCTATTTAACAAGAGAATATAAACAGCAGACAGATAGCAAAGGGGTTTTTCTAACAGATAATGGAGATTGGTGATAGTATGATCCTTCAAAGCATAACGGGTCGATAATCATGCATAAATTCCTCGGTCTTGCATAGAGATCTTTGAATCAATCTAGTGTGTTGCAATTATTAAGCACTACGAAGATAATTGGTCTGACAAGTCAATCACTATTGTCCTAATGTGTTCCGTAATTATTCAACACTACGAAGATAAACTCGCGTCCAGGTCGACAAATGTCCAATTGTGCATAATAATTAATACAACATACGAGAATTTAGGTTGTGCCTGATCAACGAAATAAAGCAATGACACGGAGTATAATGCGCGATATAGCCATTAGCATGATTATCTTCCCTTCGCTAAGAATTCACATACTACCACCAACGATAAGTTTAGCTACTCATAATAGGCATGCAATCAACAGAAATCATAGAAGAAAACATGTTAAAAGATAAATAAGAATAAGTAGATTAAACTGTAAGATACAAGTTACCGAAGGTTGTCAATCTCCGAAGAATTGCGATCCTACAAGCTCCAATCCACTATGAAAAAGTGTCCCCTAAGCTACGAACTCCCAGGACAGGCCCCGGGAAGTTCCTACCTAAAACTACGGAGAGAGGTGAGAAAGTAGGTCTGGAAAAGTATGATTTTCGGAGAAAACTGAGCAACTATATATAGGCTTCGAATTACTGTGGGGCGGTTCGCCCCACACACCGGGCGGTTCGCCCGGTGTGGGGCAGTTCTCTTCGGCGGTTCGCCCGGAGACTTTTTCGCGGAATTCCGCATTTTCGACGCGTTTTTGGATTTCTTCCCCTTTTCGGACTCGGTTTCTGACTTCTAGTGGCCTTCTAACCTCCAGATTCGACCCCTAGACTCCAAATCCTATCCGGAAACCTTCAGATACTCCAAATAGGCTTCTGGAACACCAATTCCTTGTCAACTTCAATATAATTTCCCGGAAATCTTCGAATTTCAACCAAAACCTGTAAAATAAAATCTAAAGGGAAACGTGCACTATTCTAATAAAATGCATTCAAATATAGCTAAATTAACACAGAGGATAGCTAAAATAGGTGAAAAAGACTCGAATGAAAGTGTAAAATACACATTCATCAAACTCCCCAAACCGAACCTTTGCTTGTCCTCAAGCAACTAAGCTAGACTCTAATGCAAAAAACATGCAAGACACAAAATGGAGTCTCATGCCAAATAAAATGAACTAATCTACTGAATTTACCAAAAAACATATGAACAAAAACCATATAAATCAAAGCATGAATATAGGTTGAAGAATACCTCGATTGACTTATACACATCCACATAAGCACTTATGTCAAGACAAGATAGTCTCTCGTAACATTCTCTACCTGGACCTAGTCAGTGACGACGTAATGAAGCATGCTAAGATACGAATGGTTGTCCCGTGCCTATGAAACTGAGGACTTACTGCTGTTCCACCATGTTAAGACTTTTCCTCAAAAGAGGTCGAACCAGTACTGGCTCTCATCAAACGAACGAGGGTTCCCTATAAAAGATAACACTCCCCTATTCTACCCATCTCTCAAGTAAAGTCTTAAGCTATTCACCACTTCCTGAATGGCAGGACGAGGGTGGTCTAGAACAGATGATACTTAAGACAAAAAAGATAAAAGATAAAAAACACGGTTACGAACATTACAAAAAATGGAAAAGACCCAAAACTTTGCTAAACTGCTATTTGGTTTTCTTTTTTGGACCCTTCTTTGCTTTTTTGGGTCTTTTCTTTTTTTCTCTTTTTTTTTTTTCTTTCCAGATTCTTTTTTTTTTTTTCTTTTTCTCTTTTTTTTGGAAATTTTTCTTTCTTTTTTTTCGATTTTTTTTTCCTAGCCAGCAGTAGCATAACAAAAAGAGAAACAAAATGACTCACACGACTTCCCCAAACCTATTCGAAAGAATAGGTTGGAGTACAAAATTTACGGAAAAGGAAAAATAAACTCACGATACGAAAATGAAAAACAGAAACAAGTCTATGATGGTGTAACCCCCTCCCCAAACCTATTCGGAAGAATAGGTTATAAACAAAGGATCACACAACCTCTCACTACCTCCTTCCTAGGCATTTAGCAATCTCAAAGCATGGTGAAGACTTGTTGCCTCTTAGGTACATAATTACTCGGGAAACAACCATAAGACCCTAACATGCATCATCCTATTTAAAGGCCTTCGTGAACCGCAGTAGAGAAAACACCACTAAGTGATGTCGAGACTACCATGCTTAACTAAGTGCGATACATAAATGTGACAAGCCCAGCGAGAAAAACCTCAAACAAATTCATAGAGATGAAGCATACGATTAATGGCATAGTTAGTCGATCTACTCAATAAAAAAGTTCAAAAAATTCGGCAATAAACTCCATATAAAACATGCAAGACTATCCTAGGATGAATGTAGTGAATGCAGCCTAAAAAATCTACGAAAGCAGTAAACGTGCAAATGCAGACGGATAAAGCATGCAAGGTACTATACTCATCCTACCAATACCAAGCTCCAAACTAACAACATCAGATCACTTAAATCCCATCCCCCCTCATGAAATTAACGCTAGTCCCTAGCAGTAAGAAAATGAGGAAATAAGATGTGATACTAGATGTTACCCCATGGTTTGGCCTCGGTCGGCTGAGTATGCTGCTCGTGAGTTATTGGGCCTGCTCTGGGAGCCTCATATATGATCATCGGGACTTGTGGTAGTGGCGGTAGTTCCATCAATAGATCGGATAGGATCAATTCAACCATCTGTATCATCATTGTCCCTATTGTCTTCATTGTCACTACTGTCACGCACATCTTCACTGGTAGAGTTGCAATGTCGAAGGGAATCTTCAAGATTGGCCGCCTCTGTTATGGAATCTTCCACCCGGTATCTCTCCAACAGGTTGTGAACTGTTGAAGGGGAAAGGCAAGTGGTATCAGGACCTCCCCCTCCAGCGTTTTACACCCCAAGGAGGTTACAACAAGCTGCTCGGGTATTCAGAGGTTGTCTTCCATGTTTTCCAATGTCGACCACATTCTCTACAGTTGATGCTCCCAATGTCAATATGATGCTCTTTTTAGAGGCAGGCAAGGGGCACCCCAACAAGGTGCTGGGTACCTATGTCGTTATGTATTGGAACCAAGCTAGCGCTTCAGAACCTTCTAGTAACTGCGAACTCAAGATTGAATCCGTCGCGGCGAGAATGTCCCGGTGCCTTCCAGTTCACATGAACTTTGCAGTCCTTGTGATGGATTGCTGACGTAATAATGGTTTCTGTCCCTTCGTTGGTGCATGAATAGGCATAGGAGTCCTTACTCCAGGTGTACTCTAGCACCTCCTCTTGGGTAATCCACGACGTTGTTGCAAAACCCCTTGGCTCGAACGCACATCCAACGAGGTCACCCTTCTTGACATGGTAGTGATTGTTCCCCCTCCAATTCTTCACAGCAATCATACGTGAATGCTCCTTTCCCTTGGTATGGTTCCTACAAACAGCAATTAGTACCTCGTAGGACACAAAACTGACTCATGCATATGCTAGTGTAAGAGCGAAACACACGAGTGATAAAATCAACAATCGAGCTCCCCAAACCGTAATGTCTAGCCTAGCTTCTTCATTATGCAACATACCAATGTAACTACTACATGCAATACATCACATTATGCTCTTACTAGACAACTAATATTCCTGATAACAAGGCTCAATTCATACCATAGCAGCGAAAAATTCTACCATCATAAATCCTCATACTCAACAATTAAGCATTCTAACGTCAAATCTACCAACATTACATCAATAAACACAATCATATGCAAGAAATCAAAGATAAAGACATAAAGCATAACAAGATATATAATCTAGTAGCAAAATACCCAAATCAACAATCCAAGCAAAATTGAGCATGCAATTGATAGTAAATAACATGTCTAATCACACAAACAACATACCCATGCATCAAATAGGCATAATTGAAGCTCAAATTAGAAAACCCCCAAATTCGAAAATTAGGGTTCTAAGGATGATACCTCAGATCTGAAAATCTAACGCATTAGGATGAAATCTGTTCGGATGGGATGATAGATCATGTAATAGGCTTCGATTTAAGCTAAAGAACACTAAATTTGATCAAGAAATGAAGAAGTTATGAAGATTTGAAGATGAAATCGCGATTTTCAGTTGTTTTGGGAAGATGAATGATGAAATATGAAGAAAATGAGGTAAAGGGGAGGAAATCCGCGTTTTTGAGCTTCTGGAGCCGTGGGCGGTCGCCCCGGTGCGGGCGGTTCGCCCCCACGTGTGGCGGTTCGCCCCGTGCTCCCCGATGCGGGGAGACGGTTCCTGTCGTCAGAAAATGCGGTTTTAATCCCCGAAACCAATTTTTTTTCAAAAAAAAACCACTCGAAAAATCTCACTCAAACACAAGCATATACGACACAGACATGAACAAATTCGCATACGAGAAGCAAATAGTTCAAAAATGAATGCATGCAGATAAGCAGTAAAGAAAGCGATAAAAATTCCGGGTTGCCTCCCGGATAGCGTCATTGTTTAAAGTCTTTGACTCGACTCCTGTCTGCGCCTATCTCTTGTTTTTGCGGGTACTAGGCTTCCCCTTCATTGATCTCCTCTTCATGCCACGAACCTGTGAATAAGAAAGAATATAGGCTGCAAGACCACAGTAGTGAGTAGTAATATCTGGCGGATCAGGTGGATCAGATATGGCTTTCAACACGTGTTGCTTGCCATCTACTTCAATAGTGCAAGTTCTTTGGTAGATGTCCATCACGGAGCGTAGTTTGGTCAAGAACGTTTGCCCTAAGAGTATGACATCCCCCGTTCCAGGTGCAGACGCCGACATAACTACAAAATTGGTGTATATAGATGCTTCACCAATCTTGACCAACACATTTTTCACAACGCCCTCGGGTCTCATAAAGGATCCATCCGCCAGTTGCACAATAGCCCTTTGCTCAGATAGTTTTCCAAGGTTGCTCTTTTCAAACACATTCAAAGGGATTATGTTTGAGTAGGATCCCGTGTCTAGTGTGGCACGGACATCTTCAAGCTCACCAATCCCTACCTTAACATCGAAACTTTTAGGGAGTGGTTCGGGATCCTCTTGCTCCTCATCACTTGCGTCAGAACCAAGGTCCTTCTCTTCTTCCTCAGCCTGTAGAAGTTCTTCCTTCATGCAACACTCGCACTTAACAACCTTCTTGATGGTGATTTCGTCAGGTACATCACCAGCCAATGTAATGGCATTCGACTTCACAGTGTTGCTAGGCAGTTTGCCTTGTTCCCTACTTGCTCCTCGGTCGATCAATTCTTGCATCTTTTGATGGGCAAGCCTAGTGCTCTCTTCCAACCTATCGAGCCTTGCCCTAGTCTTCTCGGAATCTTCTTCATAACGTTTGAGAAATATTTGTGTGTGATCGACCATCTTTTGCAAGTTCTCCATCAGTTGAGCCGACTTCGACTTCGGTGGCTCTTTCGGAGCGGGGTTTTCGCAGTGATCATTACCATAGTTTAGCCTACTACGGTCTTGGTTAGGTCCATAAGTTTGGTTAGCCGGTGCATATCCTTGATTGTTTCGGAATCCCCTTCTCCAAAATCCACCTCGAGGATTCCTACCGTCTTGTCCGTAGCTAACTTCTTGAGTACCAAACTCCGTAGCAAAGGCTTCTTCTTCGCCTCCTCGAGTCCAATTGCCATCATCGTATGCCAGCTCCGATCTACACATATGAGCCCCATGCCCATAGTTCTTGCATATTCGGCATACTTCGTTCGAAACGGTTGTTCCGGTGGCGCTCTTGAGGATTTGCTTCAATTCGTTGGTAAAGCACTCGAATTGATCCCCATTCCCCTTATACATAGGGGCTTCTTGAGTCGGTGGAGCTTCAGGTCCACGTCTCCTTACCATTTCTCTTGGGTCCTTGAACTGCGAACCCTTAGAAAGCCTTTCGAAAACTGCCCAGACGGCTTCTGCGGTTTCCTCCCAAATATTGCCTCGGCATTGGAAATCCACCACTTGTTGGTTCTCGAAGGTTAGTCCATTGTAGAAGTGTTGGACTAGGTCGGAAAGTTCAAAACCATGGTGAGGGCACTTGTTCGTGAGATCTTGGAATCTCTCAAACGCGGTGTAGATGGTCTCATCATAATCCTGCTTGAATCCAGTGATTTACGCCTTTAGCGCGGTAGTCAAGGTGTGAGGGAAGTATTTCTCCATGAAAGCTGAAAAAACCTTTTCCCAAGTGTCCAGCGAGCCTGCTGGTAGAGAACTCAACCATGACTTGGCTCTGTCGCCAAGTCCCATAGCAAAAACCTTCATCCTTAACTCATCCGTTGTTATGTCAGCTCCGGGTCGTGGGAGTTGGTTGACGAAATCATCGATATCGTGCAAGTACCCCATCACATCTTCCCTTGATAAGCCATAGAACCTAGGAAGTTGTTGGAATGCGTGGTTCTTGATCTCCAGATCTCGAGTTGCATCCGAAAGAACAATCGCGGGTCCCCTCGTACGATCCTTGGTGGGTTGAACCCATGCCTTCAGTGGTCTAGCTTCTGCCATTCCGTCGATTTCCTTGAAAAGACTGAGTAGAGATTCAGAGAAATCGGTATCCTCTATTTCCTCTAGTGCGCGCCTTTCAAGTAGTCGCCTTCTTTGGTGGTAGACTCTGTCGATCTCAGCAATTGAATCAGCAAGCAGTGTTCCTGCAGAACGTGTATGCGGCATACACTATCTGTAACAGACTAGGAAAGCAGTATCAAAGAGAGATTAAAAAGGAAAACTAAAACTAGTAGTATTAGGAATCTAAAGCTGAAAATATAAATAAATTGAACAGAAAAAAGGAGTATAGTCCCCGGCAACGGCGCCAATTTGATGAACCGGAATTTGTCGGGTCCCGATTCAGCAAATAATATTTGTTATTTAGCCAAAGGCAATCCACAACTACAACGAAAACCGTAGTGTAGTAGTAGAATGACTCGAGTGTCGTTCTCTCAGGACTATAACTAGCTTTATTTATTTAACAAGAGAATATAAACAGCAGACAGATAGCAAAGGGGTTTTTCTAACAGATAATGGAGATTGGTGATAGTATGATCCTTCAAAGCATAACGGGTCGATAATCATGCATAAATTCCTCGGTCTTGCATAGAGATCTTTGAATCAATCTAGTGTCCTGTTGCAATTATTAAGCACTACGAAGATAATTGGTCTGACAAGTCAATCACTATTGTCCTAATGTGTTCCGTAATTGTTCAACACTACGAAGATAAACTCGCGTCCAGGTCGACAAGTGTCTAATTGTGCATAATAATTAATACAACATACGAGAATTTAGGCTGTGCCTGATCAACGAAATAAAGCAATGACACGGAGTATAATGCGCCATATAGCCATTAGCATGATTATCTTCCCTTCGCTAAGAATTCACATACTACCACCAACGATAAGTTTAGCTACTCATAATAGGCATGCAATCAACAGAAATCATAGAAGAAAACATGTTGAGAGATAAATAAGAATAAGTAGATTAAACTGTAAGATACAAGTTACCGAAGGTTGTCAATCTCCGAAGAATTGCGATCCTACAAGCTCCAATCCGCTATGAAAAAGTGTCCCCTAAGCTACGAACTCCCAGGACAGGCCCCGGGAAGTTCCTACCTAAAACTACAGAGAGAGGTGAGAAAGTAGGTCTGGAAAAGTATGATTTTCGGAGAAAACTGAGCAACTATATATAGGCTTCGAATTACTGTGGGGCGGTTCGCCCCACACAACGGGCGGTTCGCCCGGTGTGGGGCGGTTCGCCCCACCTCTGCGGCGGTTCGCCCGGAGACTTTTTAGCGGAATTCCGCGTTTTCGACGCGTTTTTGGATTTCTTCCCCTTTCCGGACTCGGTTTCTGACTTCTAGTGGCCTTCTAACCTCCAGATTCGACCCCTAGACTCCAAATCCTAACCGGAAACCTTCAGATACTCCAAATAGGCTTCTGGAACACCAATTCCTTGTCAACTTCAATATAATTGCCCGGAAATCTTCGAATTTCAACCAAAACCTGTAAAATAAAATCTAAAGGGAAACATGACACTATTCTAATAAAATGCATTAAAATATAGCTAAATTAACATAGAGGATAGCTAAAATAGGTGAAAAAGACTCGAATGAAAGTGTAAAATACACATTCATCAGCCAGCAATTAAGTTCTTGAGATGCAATATTTCAGCATCCTTCTTTTTTGACTCAACGCTCAGCAAGACATACATTTCTGTAGTTTGCTTAGTCAGAAGTTCAGCATTCTGTAGTTTCTCTTGCTGTTTGCTCAGAGTTTTCTCAAATCTTTCGATTTCTCCTTGAATTCTATCAAGGTCAATGTCATCTTCACTTTCTGAATCAAAGTCAGAGGTAGGACAATTTACCTGACCGGCCATGAGGCAGAACTCGTAGTTTGACACATCTAGATAAGCTTCCATGGCTATCCCACATACTTCCTTGCCTATCTCTACGTCAAGAGTGGCTTCTTCTTCAGTGTCTGAACTTTCTACCTCACTGTCTTAAGAGCTTGTTTCAATTCAAAGAGCATCGATTTTTGCTTGAAGGTTTTTTTTTCTTCAGCAATCAAAGCCTTCTTGAACTTCTTCTTCTCAGCAGATTTCCCTTTCAGTAAGGGGAAATTTGCTTTGAAGTGTCCAGGCTTTTTGCAATAAAATCAAAGATCATTGCCAACTGCTGGTTCTTCGGAGGAGTGTGCTTGCTGAGCTTGCTTGTTCGGCGAGCTAGCTTCATTTTTGTACTTGTGGTAACTGTTACCAAGATGCTTTTTCAGCTTCTCTTTTGCTTTCGCCTTTCAAGTTGCTTACTGATGAATTTCTTCATGTTTCTAACTGCAAGAGCATTTTCATCAGTAGGCTCTTTATCATTCTTCTTTCAGAAGATGACGGCTTGGCAGCAAGAGCAATGTTTTGCGATTTTTCAGCAAACACACTTTCTCTTTGCTTTGTCTCATAATTGACAGTAGAAATATGAGAGAACAACTCGGTTGGAGTGATATTTGGCATTCCTTGATTATAGTAGAAATTCTGAGTGTGGATCCATTCTAGATTCAGACTTCTAATAATGGTTTTCACCTTTTCAAAATCTGAATAGAAGTTTCCAACTCCTAAGGCAGCCTTCTCACTCACTAGAGTTGTGAATCTGAAATCCAAGTCTTCCAGTGATTCATTGGCACCTTGTTTGAAGTTTTGAAACTTCAACTTTAGCACTTCGAGTTTGTTTTCCTTGGTTTTGTCAGATCCAGCACAAAGATCTTGAACCATTTTCCAAGCTTCCTTAGCAGTTTTGGCACCCCACAGTTTGCACTGTATAGTATCTGGAGTAGATCGAATAATGATGTTTCTTGCTTGGCCATCAAGACGGAATCTTTTAGCTTCCTCTGAAGTCCATTCCTCTCTTGGTTTTGGAACGATGGTATCGACCGGTTCACCTAAGATAGTTTCCTTTCCAGCAGTATCTGTGGTTTTGTGAGGAAAACATCTCTCAAGTTTAGTGATCTTGATTGGTCCATCGTTTATGACAGTAACCATCTCATCACTAATGGCCTCAAGATGTAGCATCATGTTGTTTCGCCATTTTTCATAGTTTTCAAGCTTCAGCAAGGGAGCGTCTCCTAGCGACATCCTGTCAACAAATGACTACCAAACTGATCAAGTGAAAGTGATTTACGGAAAGCGCCTAAGGAGATCTAGGTTTAGTGCTGAAGGTTAAAGAACCTCCAGCTCTGATACCACTTGTTGGTCCCTTTAAACAACAAGAAAAGACTAGAGGGGGGGGTGAATAGTCTTTTCAAACTTTTCGTCGTTTAAAACTTTCTCAGCAAGTGCTTATTACTTTTCAGTAATGAGTTTGCTGGTACTTAACTTTCTCAGCAAGTACTTATTACTTTTCAGTAATATGAGTTTGTAGATACTTAAAAACAGAGTGCGAAAGTCTTTTACAATAAGTGCTTTTATCAGAGAGCTAGTTTCAGCAAGTGAGCAGAGTGACAGTGTACGAGAAATGTAACTTGCTGAAAACTAAATGCAGTAAAATAAATCACACAAACACTTTTATAGTGGTATCTGAGAGTGGCGTAATCTCTCAACTAATCCACTTTGTCCTTTCTAGGACTGAATCCACTAAGATAAGATATGAGGTTCCTTACAAATCTTATCACTAATGATTCTCTGAAACCAAAGCACACTTGCCTTGTTTCCAACCTAAACTAGAGAACTGTAACCTTGTTCTCCACCAAACTTGGGACTTATAATTAGCAACACTATGCTTGATTAATTCCCCCTGAATTTCACGCCTGAAAAGGGTACCTGTTTATCGGTTAGAGAGATTTGGGATGAGATGACTTGAGTATAAAGTTTCAGCTATAACAAGTTATCTGACGAAACACAACTTGTAATACTTTGCAGTAAGCAAGTTTGTTGGTTCTGGTGTCAAGACTTGTTCTTGTTTAGAAGAAAGAACACTTAACTAATTTCTTAGCTTTCAATGTTCTACTTTTTCACAAGTAGTTTTTGTTTCAAGCTTAAGTCTTGGAACGGATCAATAGGCAATAAATAGTAGAGAAGGATTTGAGTGCTTAAAGCACAAGTGAGAGTTTGATCACGTTGTTGACACACCTTCTACTCTTGTCTGATGACCTCTATTTATAATGTCTCAAGGGAGCCGTTTGAATTTCAAATTCTAAGGCTTTGTACCTTAAGATGTCACTATCTTGCTTTTGTACTTTCAGCAGCGTCCTTCATTTGTCTTCTTGTCTTCATGTTCTCCGCGTGCTTACTTTGCATTTAATGTTCTTTTGAATCAAATTCAAATATGAACGTTGGAGCCAAAATGCAAGTACTCTTCAGCAAGGAGGTCACATATGTTGTCAGCAAGTGGTCAGTCTCAGTTTTTCAGCAAGCACAACCTACTCTGTCATATAGATTTTCACTTATGCAAGTTGTTGCTGAAAATCGCACTTTCTGAAGCAACATGTGCCTTTGTAGATACCTTTCTCAGAATTCTTCTAAATCTTCAGTCTTCGAATCTTCAACTTTCTGAGCGGTTCTAGGTCTTCAATAGTTTGTTTGTAAAATTAAAGTACATCATCAGCAAGCTTAAGAACCTAACTAGTACCTACACTAAGTCCTTCAGCAAACGTTCCTCTTTTACAATGTCCTTAAAATTCTAAATTCCTATGGACCTTAAGAGTACTAGTTAATGGACTTTCCTTAATTTAGCATGGTTAATTGCTCATCAAAATTACAAGTTTCCTAACAAGCTTGCTGAGAACCAGCAGGTAATTCATGTTACAGTTTTAGACTCTAAAACTACTTTCCAAAACCTTCCTGAAATTAACTTTACTCTTATTGAGGCTCAAAATGAGATAAATGGAGCGGTTCTCATCATAGAAGTCCATGAAGTTAGTTCTGAAGAACTGTACTCCAACTACAAGAGAAATACTTTGAGCAGAATTGTTAAGTCTGTCAGCAACTGGCAAAGGTACAAAAGGATGAACTTCTCAGATCTTCACATCCATCTCTCAAACGAAAAGAAGAGAAACTCTCTCATCAAGCTCGAGACGTTTGTACACTCCATACTTCCTGAAGAGCTATCATATTCTCAGCAAATGAATGCGAATCTGGTTGTCACAATCAGAGAGAATATGAAAGCTAAGTTCAAGAGTGCCTCTCCAGCTGAACAAGCTTTGATGCTCAAAGGTTCCTTTGTACCTGTGGTGGTTGATCCCCACAAACTCAATGAGGAAGAAGAGGTTACAAGTGCTACAAAATACAAACATCTTGAGTTAGTTATTCTAACAGATGATGATGAAGAAGAAGAGGATGAAAATGTCCTTAAGGACACAAGTGATGATGAATCAAAAGATTAAGGACAGTAAGGACGACGATGATGACAATCAAGGTCCTAGTCCGGATGCTGGCGGAGAAAAGTTGTCAGTTGCTGATCAAGAAGATCAAGCAGATGCAGAAAACCAAAATGCTGAACAACCTCCCAGTCAGCAACAGGAATCTGCTCCAACTCCTGCTGAAAAACCACTTCAGCAACTGAACAAGTTGCTGAGACTGAAGAAGAATACGCCAGAAAGCAGGCTGAAAAATGCCTAAAGGAAAAACTAAGCTTTCTGATGCCGAGTTAGCATTACTCGAAGCTCAGGTCACTAATTCAAACCTTGGAGAAAAAGAAGATACTGATGAAGATTATCAACGAGCATTACAGAATAGTCTACAGTTTCATGGCAGAAGTATTCAACACTTAGACATTGCTCAATCTTCAGGAGTGAACAACATGGAAGATTCCTCCCTTCCACTTACTAATTGTGAAACTCCAGTCGTTGAGTCTCACGAGTTGCCTTCAGCGACCACTCAACCAAAAGTGACTGAGACAAAAGACTTAGGCGTCAAGGATGGTGTCCTTGATGAACCTGATGAGGAAGAAGACTTGTCCGATTTCTCAGCAAATGAAGAAGAAAAGGCAAAGAAAGCTGAACCAAAAGTGGTAGAAATTCCTCCAGCATCCATCATTTCTGATGAAGGAGATATGGAGAGAAGTCGCATGCTGAGAAACGATGATCAGATTGCCATAGAAATAAAATCCCATTCACTTACTCCCTCTTTAGTGCCGTTTCCAAACATTGAGGAGTTTACTCCAAGGATTAAAGCACTAATGGTGTTCACAAAGCATGCCAAGAAGAGGATGATGCACTGCTTGCTGAGAGTCCACTCAACATAGAAAAGATACTAACTACTGTGCTGAGACGCACTACTACTCTTACAATAGCTCAAGAAGATATAAGTCTACATCACAAGAGCTATGAAGATGATGTCAGTCAAGCACTCAAGCTCGCCAAAAGTGCATTGACAAAGGCTCAAGCAATCATGGAAGAAAAAGTAAATAGTGAGCGAAGACATGAGGAGAACTTGGCTTTTATTAAAGAAGAATTGTCTAAACTGACTTCTGATCAGCAAGACATGATTCTTAAGTACAACAGCCTCCATACTCTTGCTGAAAATTGCAATGAGATTTTCTCTATTCACATCAAACGGATGATGCAATCCATGTCTAAGTGGGAAGATTCAAGGAAAAGGAAGTCTTCAAGAGACAAATCATCTGCTACTCTCTCTGAAGCTCCACTAAAGTTGCCTGGACCGCCACCCAGAGAACCTCTTGCTGAAACAGAGCAAGTTCTAAAAGAAGAGCTAAAACAGATTCTGAGATAAGTTCAGCAAATCCTAAAAGGAGAAAAACTTCTGTTGATACTCCAGAATTCTGTCACACTGAAAGTCATCAAGGCATTGATGAAGATGATGACAATGATGATGACCAAACAATAGCTCAAGCTATAAGGGCTAAGCCTCTTTCTGCTTTGACTCCATTTGGCGTCAGTCCAAGCATTTCTCTCCTGACTCCAAATCTTCAGCAAAGGATCAAGGAAATGCTAAGTCAAGAAGAAGAAAGCAAAGACAAGAATAAAGAAGGCTAGCTAACATTGCTATAGGCACTGGCATTGACTATACAAAGACCAGCAATGAGGAAACCACTAAAAATGTGGTCAGAAACCTCCATGGTTGTTGGATCATAAAGCTATAAGACCTACTGGCAAATGACTTCTTTCCAACTGCTGTACCGAACCAAATGTACACTTGGATTGATTTAAACGTCACAAAGAAAGAAAGGGTTCCTCCTCCCTACCCAAGGAACATAGATGTGAAATGGCTGAACATTGAGATTTTAGTAAGAAGAACTTCCATCAGCAAGAAGATAAAGCAAGAGCCTGATCTAATCAAGTCGATGGATGTTGCTTACTATAATGATCCTATGACCAAGAAGTCCAAAAAGAAATATGGCTTGATTCCTTATGAGTATTTCTATCTTACTACAAAGGATCAAGAAGAAGATCTTCTTTGGTTAAGGAAGATTCATGCGAACAAGGGAATTTCAGACACTCAGCTACTACATGCTAGCAATTGGGGCATCCACTTGTGGGTATTACACTACAAAGAGATGAATGGTGAAAACCATCACTATACTGCCTGCAATAATGCAAGAATAATTGAACTTGAAGTCCGTAAGCTACTTGAAGATTACGAGAAGGACTGCGTTGAATCACTGCTCTTGCTAAGAAGAGTGTAAAAGAGATTCTTAGAGAATCCTCTGCTGGAATAGAATAGTCCCTTGAAAAGCTTTGTTTTGCTTGCTGATTGTTTTAGTTATCTGTGAACTTTCTGACGAACTGAGATTTGTCAAGTCCCGGTTCAGTCAAATAAATTTGTTATTTAGCCAAAGGCAATCCACAACTACAACGAAAACCGTAGTGTAGCAGTAGAATGACTCGAGTGTCGTTCTCTCAGGACTATAACTAGCTTTATCTATTTGACAAGAGAGTATAAAACAACAGACAGATAGCAATAGGGGGGTTTCTAGCAGATAATGGAGATTGGTGATAGTATGGTCCTTCTTAACATAACGGGTCGATAATCATGCATAAATTCCTCGGTCTTGCATAGAGATCTTTGAATCAATCTAGTGTCCTGTTGTAAGTATTAAGCACTACGAAGATAACCTGGTCTGACTAGTCAATCACGATTGTCCTAATGTGTTCCGTAATTATTCAACACTACGAAGATAATTGGTCTGATGGTCGACTAGTGTCCAATTGTGCATAATAATCAATACAACATACGAGAATTTTGGTTACAACTGATCAACGAAATAAAGCAATGACACGGAGTATAATGCGCGATATAGCCATTAGCATGATTATCTTCCCTTCGCTAAGAATTCACATACTACCACCAACGATAAGTTTAGCTACTCATAATAGGCATGCAATCAACAGAAATCATAGAAGAAAACATATTGAAAGATAAATAAAATAAGTAGATGTAAGATACAAGTTACCGAAGGTTGTCAATCTCCGAAGAATTGCGATCCTACGAGCTCCAATCTGCTATGAAAAAGTATCCCCTAAGCTACGGAACTCCCAAGACAGGCCCCGGGAAGTCCCTACCTAAAACTATAGAGAGAGGTGAGAAAG
Organism: Plantago ovata; assembly: GCA_028274465.1. Lineage (NCBI taxonomy): Eukaryota > Viridiplantae > Streptophyta > Magnoliopsida > Lamiales > Plantaginaceae > Plantago > Plantago ovata. The sequence goes on from CM051458.1 coordinate 51,949,390, forward strand.
TAGGTCTGGAAAGATATGATTTTCGGAGAAAAACTGAGCACTATATATAGGCCCCGAGAAACTACGGGGCGGTTCGCCCCATGGTGCGGCGGTTCGCCCCCCAGTATTTTCGCGGAATTTTCGCGTTTTCGACGCGGTTTTGGATTTCTTCACCTTTTCGGACTCGATTTCTGACTTCTAGTAGCCTTCTAACCTCCAGATTCGGCCCTTAGACTTCAAATCCTATCCGGAAACCTTCAGATACTCCAAATAGACTTCTGGAACACCAATTCCTTGTCAACTTCAATATAATTGCCCAGAAATCTTCGAATTTCAACCAAAACCTGTAAAATAAAATCTAAAGGGAAACGTGACACTATTCTAATAAATGTACTAAAATATAGCTAAATTAACATAGATGATAGCTAAAATAGGTGAAAAAGACTCGAATGAAAGTGTAAAATACACATTCATCAAACTTCCCAGACCGAACATTTGCTTGTCCTCAAGCAACTAAGCTAGACTCTAATACAAAAAACATGCAAGACTCAAAATGGAGTTTCATGCCAAATAAAATGAACTAATCTACTGAATCTACCAAATAACATATGAACAAAAACCATATAAATCAAAGCATGAATATAGGTTGAATAATACCTCGATTGACTTATACACATCCACATAAGCACTTATGTCAAGACAAGATAGTCTCTCGTAACATTCTCTACCTGGACCTAGTCAATGACGACGTAATGAAGCATGCTAAGATACGAATGGTTGCCCCGTGCCTATGAAACTGAGGACTTACTGCTGTTCCACCATGTTAAGACTTTTCCTCAAAAGAGGTCGAACCAGTACTGGCTCTCATCAAACGAAGGAGGGTTCCCTATAAAAGATATCTCTCCCCTATTCTACCCATCTCTCAAGTAAAGTCTTAAGCTATTCACCACTTCCTGAATGGCAGGACGAGGGTGGTCTAGAACAGATGACACTCAAGACAAAAAGATAAAAAATAAAAATAGAAAATTACAACACGATTACGAACAATACGAAAAATGGAAAAGACTCAAACTTTGCTAAACTGCTATTTGGCTTTCTTTTTTGGACCCTTCTTTGCTTTTTTGGGGTCTTCTTTTTTTTTTCTTTTCTTTTTTTTTTCTTTCCAGATTCTTTTTTCTTTTTTTTCTTTTCTCTTTTTTCTGGAATTTTTCTTTCCTTTTTTTTTGAATTTTTTTTTCTAGCCAGCAGTAGCATAACAAAAAGAGAAACCAAATGACTCACACGACTTCCCCAAACCTATTCGAAAGAATAGGTTGGAGTACAAAAATACGGAAAATGAAAAATAAACTCACGAAACGAAAATGAAAAACAGAAACAAGTCTATGACGGTGTAACCCCATCCCCAAACCTATTCAGAAGAATAGGTTATAAACAAAGGATCACACAACCTCGCACTACCTCCTTCCTAGGCATTTAGCAATCTCAAAGCATGGTGAAGACTTGTTGCCTCTTAGGTACATAATTACTCGGGAAAACAACCATAAGACCCTAACATGCATCATCCTATTATAAAGGCCTTCGTGAACCGCAGTAGAGAAAACACCACTAAGTGATGTCGAGACTACCATGCTTAACTAAGTGCAATACATAAATGTGACAAGCCAAGCGAGAAAAACCTCAAACAAATTCATAAAGATGAAGCATACGATTAATGGCATAGCTAGTTGATCTACCCAATAAAAAGTTTAAAAAATTCGGCAATAAACTCCATATAAAACATGCAAGACTATCCTAGGATGAATGTAGTGAAATGCAACCTAAAAAATCTAAGAAAGCAGTAGACGTGCAAATGCAAATGCAGACGGATAAAGCATGCGAAGTACTATTCTTAGCCTACCAATGTCAAGCTCCAAACTAATAAAACTAGATCACTTAAATCCCATCCCCCCTCATGAAATTAACGCTAGTCCGTAGCAATAAGAAAATGAGGAAATAAGATGTGATACTAGATGTTACCCCATGGTCTGGCCTCGGTCGGCTGAGTATGCTGCATGTGATTTATTAGGCCTCCTCTGTGAGCTTTATAGGGTGTCATCAGGTCTTCTAGTGGGTAAGGTAGTTTCATTTTTAGGCCGGACAGGAACAACTCCTCTATCAGAATCATCATTGCCCGTATGGCCTTCATTGTCACTACTGTCACCATCATCATCGCCAGTAGAGTTGCAGTGGCAGGTAGAATTCTCAAGATTAGCCGCCGATGTTATGGAATCCTCCATCCTGTAGCCCTTCAATAGGATGTGAACTGTTGAAGGGGAAAGGGAAGTGGTATCAGGACCTCCCCCTCCAACGTTTTACACCACGACAGGGTTACAGTAGGCTGCTCGGATACTCAGAAGTCTTCTACCTTTTTCTCCAATTTCGACCACATTCTCCACTGTTGCTCCGACCGATGTCTATATGATGCCCACTTTAGAGGCAGGCAAGGGGCGCCCCAACGAGGGACTGGGTACCCATGTCATTATGTTTTGGAACGAAGCTAGCGCTTCGGAATCTTCTAGCAACTACGAACTCAAGATTGAATCCGTCGCGGCGAGAATGTCCCGGTGCCTTCCAGTTCACTCGAACTCTGCAGTCCTCGTGATGGAGTGATGACGTAATTATGGTTTCTGTCCCTTCGGTGGTGCATGAATAGGCATAGGAGTCCTTACTCAGGTGTACTCTAGCTCCTCCTCTTGGATAATCCACGACGTTGTTGCAAAACCCCTTGGCTCGAACGCACATCTAGCGAGATCACCTTCCTTGACATGGTTCTTCACAGTAATCATACGGGAATGCTCCCTTCCCTTGTATGGTACCTACAAACAGCAATTAGCACCTCGTATGACACAAAACAGACTCAAATATATGCTAGTGTAAAAGCGAAAAATACGAGTGATAAAATCAACAATCAAGCTCCCCAAACCGCAATGTCTAGCCTAGCTTCTTCATCATGCAACATACCAATGTAACTACTGCATGCAATACATCACATCATGCTTTTACTAGACAACCAATATCCTTGATAAGAAGGCTCAATTCATACCATAGCAGCGAAAAATTCTACCAACATAAATCCTCATTCTCAACTAATAGGCATTCTATCGTCAAATCCACCAACATTACATCAATAAACACATTCATATGCAAGAAACCAAAGATAAAGACATATTGCAGAACAACATATATCATCTAGTAGCAAAATACCCAAATCAACAATCTAAGCAAAATTGAGCATGCAATTGATAGTAAATAACATGTCTAATTACACAAACAACATACCCATGCATCAAATAAGCATAATTGAAGCTCAAAATAGAAAACCCCCAAATTCGAAAATTAGGGTTCTAAGGATGATACCTCAGATCTGCAAATCTAACGATTTAGGATGAAATCTGTTCGGATAGGATGATAGATCATTTAATAGGCTTCGAATTAAGCTAAAGAACACTCAATTTGGTCAAGAAATGAAGAAGTTATGAAGATTTGAATGTAAAATCGCACTTTTCGGGTTTTTTGGGAGGATGGATGAAGAAGAATGAAGAAAATAAGGTTTTGGGGTTGAAATCCGCGTTTTTGAAGATCTGGGGCCGTGGGGCGGTTCGCCCCACGTGCGGGGCGGTTCGCCCCGTGCTCCCCAATGCGGGGAGACGTTCCCGTCCTCAGAAAATGCGGTTTTAATCCCCGAAGCCAATTTTTTCAAAAAAAACCACTCGAAAAATCTCACTCAAACATAAGCATATACGACACAGACATGAACAAATTCGCATACGAGAAGCAAATAGTTCAAGAATGAATGCATGCAGAAAAGCAGTAAAGAAAGCGATAAAAATTCCAGGTTGCCTCCCGGATAGCGTCATTATTTAAAGTCTTTGACTCGACTCCTGTCTGCGCCTATCTCCTCTTTTTGCGGGTACTAGGCTTCCCCTTCATTGATCTCCTTTCCATGCCACGAACCTGTGAATAAGAAAGAATATAGGCTGCAAGACCACAGTAGTGAGTAGTAATATCAGGCGGTTCAGGTGGATCAGGTATGGCTTGCAACACGTGTTGCTTGCCATTCACTTCGATGGTGCAAGTTCTTTGGTAGATATCCATCACTGAGCATAGTTTAGTCAAGAATGTTTGCCCTAAGAGTATGACATCCCCCGTCCCAGGTGCAGATGTCGGCATAACTACGAAATTGGTGTATATAGATGCTTCACCGATCTTGACCAACACATTTTTCACAACGCCCTCTGGTCTCATAAAGGATCCATCCGCCAGTTGCACAATAGCCCTTTGCTCAGATAGTTTTCCAATGTTGCTCTTTTCAAACACATTCAAAGGAATTATGTTCGAGTAGGATCTCGTGTCTAGTGTGGCACGGACATCTTCAAGCTCACCAATCCCTACCTTAACATCGAAACTTTTAGGGAGTGGTTCGGGATCCTCTTGCTCCACATCACTTGTGTCAGAACCAAGGTCCTTCTCTTCTTCTTAAGCCTGTAGAAGTTCTTCCTTCATGCAACACTCGCACCTAACAACCTTCCTGATAGTGATTTCGTCAGGTACATCACCAGCCAATGTAATGGCATTCGACTTCACAGTGCTGCTAGGCAGTTTGCCTTGTTCCCTACTTGCTCCTCGGTCGATCAACTCTTGCATCTTTTGATGGGCAAGCCTAGTGCTCTCTTCCAACCTATCGAGCCTTGCCCTAGTCTTCTCGGAATCTTCTTCATAACGTTTGAGAAAACTTTGTGTGTGATCGACTTTGACTTCGGTGGCTCTTTCGGAGTGGGGTTTTCGCAGTGATCATTACCATAGTTCAGCCTACTACGGTCTTGGTTAGGTCCATAAGTTTGGTTAGCCGGTGCATATCCTTGATTGTTACGGTATCCTCTTCTCCAAAATCCACCTCGAGGATTCCTACCGTCTTGTCCGTAGCTAACTTCTTGAGTGCCAAACTCCGTAGCAAAGGCTTCTTCTTCGCCTCCTCGAGCCCAGTTGCCATCATCGTATGCCAGCTCCGATCTACACATATGAGCCCCATGCCCATAGTTCCTGCATATTCGCCATACTTCGTTCGAAACAGTTGTTCCGGTGGCGCTCTTGAGGACTTGCTTCAATTCGTTGGTAAAGCACTCGAATTGATCCCCATTCCCCCTGTACATAGGGGCTTCTTGAGTCGGTGGAGCTTCAGGTCCACGCCTCCTCACCATTGCTCTTGGGTCCTTGAACTGCGAACCCTTAGCAAGCCTTTCGAAAACTGCCCAGACGGCCTCTGCGGTTTCCTCCCAAATATTGCCTCGGCATTGGAAATCCACCACTTGTTGGTTCTCGAAGGTTAGTCCATTGTAGAAGTGTTGGACTAAGTCAGAAAGTTCGAAACCATGGTGAGGGCAATTGTTCGTGAGATCTTGGAACCTCTCGAACGCGGTGTAGATGGTCTCATCATAGTCCTGCTTGAATCCAGTGATTTGCGCCTTAAGTGCGGTGGTCAAGGTGTGAGGGAAGTATTTCTCCATAAAAGCTGAAAAAACCTTTTCCCAAGTGTCCAGCGAGCCTGCTGGAAGAGAACTCAGCCATGACTTGGCTCTGTCGCCAAGTCCCATAGCAAAAACCTTCATCCTCAACTCATCCGTTGTTATGTCAGCTCCGGGTCGTGGGAGTTGGTTGACGAAATCATCGATATCGTGCAAGTACCCCATCACATCTTCCCTTGATAAGCCATAGAACCTCGGAAGTTGTTGGAATGCGTGGTTCTTGATCTCCAGATCTCGGGTTGCAGACGAAAGAACTATCGCCGGTCCCCTCATACGATCCTTGGTGAGTTGTACCCATGCCTTCAGTGGTCTAGCTTCTGCCATTCTGTCGATTTCCTTGAAGAGACTAAGTAGAGATTCAGAGAAATCGGTTTCCTCTATTTCCTCTAGTGCGCGCCTTTCAAGTAGTCGCCTTCTTTGGTGGTAGACTCTGTCGATCTCAGCAATTGAATTAGGAAGCGGTGTACCTGCAGAATGTGTATGCGGCATACACAATCTGAAACAGACTAGGAAAGCAGTATCAGAGAGAGATTAAAAAGAAAAAACTAAAACTAATAGAATTAGGAATCTAAAGCTGTAAATATAAACAAATTAAACAGAAAAAAGGAGTATAGTCCCCGGCAACGGCGCCAATTTGACGAACTGAGATTTGTCAGGTCCCGGTTCAGTCAAATAAATTTGTTATTTAGCCAAAGGCAATCCACAACTACAACGAAAACCGTAGTGTAGCAGTAGAATGACTCGAGTGTCGTTCTCTCAGGACTATAACTAGCTTTATCTATTTGACAAGAGAATATAAAACAACAGACAGATAGCAATAGGGGGGTTTCTAGCAGATAATGGAGATTGGTGATAGTATGGTCCTTCTTAACATAACGGGTCGATAATCATGCATAAATTCCTCGGTCTTGCATAGAGATCTTTGAATCAATCTAGTGTCCTGTTGTAAGTATTAAGCACTACGAAGATAACCTGGTCTGACTAGTCAATCACGATTGTCCTAATGTGTTCCGTAATTATTCAACACTACGAAGATAATTGGTCTGATGGTCGACTAGTGTCCAATTGTGCATAATAATCAATACAACATACGAGAATTTTGGTTACAACTGATCAACGAAATAAAGCAATGACACGGAGTATAATGCGCGATATAGCCATTAGCATGATTATCTTCCCTTCGCTAAGAATTCACATACTACCACCAACGATAAGTTTAGCTACTCATAATAGGCATGCAATCAACAGAAATCATAGAAGAAAACATATTGAAAGATAAATAAAATAAGTAGATTAAACTGTAAGATACAAGTTACCGAAGGTTGTCAATCTCCGAAGAATTGCGATCCTACGAGCTCCAATCTGCTATGAAAAAGTATCCCCTAAGCTACGGAACTCCCAGGACAGGCCCAGGAAGTCCCTACCTAAAACTATAGAGAGAGGTGAGAAAGTAGGTCTGGAAAGATATGATTTTCGGAGAAAAACTAAGCACTATATATAGGCCCCGAAAAACTACGGGGCGGTTCGCCCCATGGTGCGGCGGTTCGCCCCCCAGTATTTTCGTGGAATTTCCGCGTTTTCGACGCGGTTTTGGATTTCTTCACCTTTTCGGACTCGGTTTCTGACTTCTAGTAGCCTTCTAACCTCCAGATTCGGCCCTTAGACTTCAAATCCTATCCGGAAACCTTCAGATACTCCAAATAGGCTTCTGGAACACCAATTCCTTGTCAACTTCAATATAATTGCCCAGAAATCTTCGAATTTCAACCAAAACCTGTAAAATAAAATCTAAAGGGAAACGTGACACTATTCTAATAAAATGTACTAAAATATAGCTAAATTAACATAGAGGATAGCTAAAATAGGTGAAAAAGACTCGAATGAAAGTGTAAAATACACATTCATCACTTTCTTGTAAACTTATTACTGAAAGATAACTATCAACAATGAACTTTTTGACTCTTATTGGTTCTTGATTATGCAAATTATTTATGCTTACTGTTTTATTATTCAAGTATGTTTGCATTAATCAACTGATTTATTCAACACCAGGAACCTCTAAAAGGGTAACAATTAATTTACCCATGGATTGCTAACATCAAAAAGGGGAAAATTTGTTAGGAAACTTGTAATTTTGATGAGCAATTAACCCTGCTAAATTAAGAAAAGTCCAGTAACTAGTACTCTTAAGGTCCATAGGAATTTAGAATTTTAAGGACATTGTAAAAGAGGAATGTTTGCTGAAAGACTTAGTGTAGGTACTAGTTAGGTTCTTTTGTTTGCTGATGATGTACCTTGTTTTTACAAACGAACTATTGAAGACCTAGAACCGCTCAGAAAGTTGAAGATTCGAAGACTGAAGACTTAGAAGAATTCTGAGAAAGGTATCTACAAAGGCACATATTGCTTCAGAAAGTGTGATTTTCAGCAACAACTTGCATAAGTGAAAATCTATATGACAGAGTAGGCTGTGCTTGCTGAAACTGAGACTGACCACTTGCCGACAACATATGTGACCTCCTTGCTGAAGAGTACTTGCATTTTGGCTCCAACGTTCATATTTGAATTTGATTCAGAAGAACATTAAATGCAAAGTAAGCACGCGAAGAACATGAAGACAAGAAGACAAGTGAAGAACATTGCTGAAAGTACAAAAGCAAGATAGTGACATCTTAAGGTACAAAGCCTTAGAATTTGAAATTCAAACGGCTCCCTTGAGACACTATAAATAGAGGTCATCATGCAAGAGTAGAAGGTGTGTCAACAACGTGATCAAACTCTCACTTGTGCTTTAAACACTCAAATCCTTCTCTACTATTTACTGCCTATTGATCCGTTCCAAGACATAAGCTTGAAAGAAAAACTACTTGTGAAAAAGTAGAACATTGAAAGCTAAGAAATTAGTTAAGTGTTCTTTCTTCTAAACAAGAACAAGTCTTGACACCAGAAACAACAAACTTGCTTACTGCAAAGTATTACAAGTTGTGTTTCTTTAGATAACTTGTTATAGTTGAAAAGTTATATTCAAGTCATCTCATCCCAAACCTCTCTAACGGATAAACACCCTTTACAGGCGTGAAATTCAGGGGGAATTAATCAAGCATAGTGTTGCTGATTATAGTCCCAAGTTTGGTGGAGAACAAGGTTACAGTTCTCTAGTTTAGGTTGGAAACAAGGCAAGTGTGCTTTGGTTTATGAGAATCATTAGTGATAGGATTTGTAAGGAACCTCATATCATATCATAGTGTTGGTCCCTTTAAACAACAAGAAAAGACTAGAGGGGGGGTGAATAGTCTTTTCAAACTTTCGTCGTTTAAAACTTTCTCAGCAAGTACTTATTACTTTTCAGTAATGAGTTTGCTGATACTTAACTTTCTCAGCAAGCGTAAGTTACTTTACAGTAGCTTGGTTTGCTGATACTTAAAATCAGAGAGCGGAAGTCTTTGATACAATAAGTGCTCTTTCAGTAAGTAAAGGTTTCAGCAAGTGAAGTGAGTGACTGTGTACAGACAGATATGATTTGCTGAAAGCTAAATACAGTAAGTAAATCACACAAACACTTTTATAGTGGTATCTGAGAGTGGCGTAATCTCTCAACTAATCCACTTCGTCCTTTCTAGGACTGCATCCACTAAGATATGATTGAGGTTCCTTACAATCTCCTATCTAAAGCGATTCAACAGAAACCAAAGCACACTTGCTTTGTCTCCAACCTAAACTAGAGAACTCAACCTTGTTCTCCACCAAACTTGGTACTTTTAATCAGCAAAACCATGCTCGATTAAGTTCCCCCTGAATATCACGCCTGAAAGGGTGTATTTTCAGTTAGAGAGTTTTGGGGTGAGATAACTTAATTATAACTTATTCAGTTACAACAAGTAATCTAAGAAACACAACTTGGAATACTTTGCAGTAAACAAGTTTGATTGTTTCTGGTGTCAAGACTTGTTCTTGTTTAAAAGAAAGAACACTTAACTAATTTCTTAGCCAAGTTTGTTCTACTTCTTCACAAGTAGCTTTTTCAAGCTTTAAGTCTTGGAAGATCAATGGTAGTAAGAGTGTTTGAAGGTTTGTGAGTTTTAAGCACAAGTGAGAGTTTGATCACGTTGTTGACACACTTCAACTCTTTGCCGGATGACCTCTATTTATAGTGTAAGTAAGGAGCCGTTTGAATTTCAAATCCTAAGGCTTTTGTTCCTTAACATGTCACTATCTTGCTTTTGTACTTTCAGCAGCGTCTTTGTTTGTCTTCTAGTCTTCATGTCCTTCGTGTGTAAGCTTTGCATTAAATGCACATTTGAATAGAATTCAAACAGTAACATTGGAGCGCAAATTCACGTACATTCAGCAAGAGGTCACATATGTTCCATCAGCAAGTGGTTAGTCTCAGTTTCAGCAAGCACAACCTACTCTGTCTTTCAGATTTTCACTTATGCAATGCTGTTGCTGAATTTTCCACTTTCTGAGCAACACGTGCCTTTGTAGATACCAGTCTTCAGCAATCTTCTAGTCTTCAGATGTTCAAATTCTTCAAGTCTTCAGATCTTCAAAAGTCTTCAAGATTCTGAGCGGTTTCTATTTGCTTCAATAATTTGTTTGTAATAAACAAAGTATATCTTCAGCAAATGCTTCAATAGGTTATTTTCTTTTCAGAAAATAAGATACATCATAAGCTTCAGCATCAATAAGTTATTTTCTTTTCAGAAAATAAAATACATCATACGCAAAAGAAATAACTTATCTAGCACCTAATCTAAGTCTTCAGCAAACGTTCCTCTTTTACAATGTCCTTAAAATTCTAAATTCCTATGGACCTTAAGAGTACTAGTTACTGGACTTTCCTTAATTTAGCATGGTTAATTGCTCATCAAAATTACAAGTTTCCTAACAAATTTCCCCCTTTTTGATGTTAGCAATCCATGGCTAAATTAATTGTTACCCTTTTAGAGGTTTCTGATGTTGAATAAATCAGTTGATTAATGCAAGCATACTTGAATAATTAAACAGTAAGCATAAGTAAATTGCATAATCAAAAACCAATAAGAGTCAAAAGTTTCATTGTTGATAGTTATCTTTTAGAAGTTTACATGAAATAGCATAGATAACATAAACAGAATCAGCAAACAAAAACTTTAACAAAAACTATTACAGGGACTTAAGCTCTTTCAGAGGATTTTCTCAAAATCTCTCTTACACTCTTCTCAGCAAGTGCAGTAAATTCAACACAGTCCTTTCGTAGTTTTCCAGAAGCCTACGGACTTGTAGTTGAAGAATTCTTGCGTTTTTGCAGGCAGTATGATGATGCTTTTCAGCATTCATTTCCATGTAATTAATTACCCACAAATGCATGCCCCAATTGCTGGCATGGAGAAGCTGTGTATCTGAAATGCTTTTCGGATGAATCTTTCTTAGCCAGAGAAGATCTTCTTCTTGATCCTTAGCAGTGAGATAGAAGTACTCATAAGGAATCAATCCAAGTTTCTTCTTAGGTTTCTTTGTTACCGGGTCAGAGTAGTAAGCAATGCCAGGTGGTTTGATCAGATTTGGTTCTTGTTTGTATGTCTTACCAATGGCAATTCTTCTTACATGGACCTCAAGATTCAACCATTTCCCAGCAATATTTCTTGGGAGGGATTCTTCCCTTTGCTTTCTTTGGACCATGAGTTTAATCCATTTGAACACTTGATTCAATATGGCTGTAGGAAAGAACTCATTCACCAGCAAGTCTTCCAAGCTTTAAGATCCAGCAACCATGAATGTTTCTGATTACATTCTGAGTGGTTTCCTCATTACTGGTCTTTGTATATTCAATGCCGGAGCCAATAGCAATGCTGGCCAGCCTTTTCTCTTCCTGTCTTTGCCTTCTTCTTCTTGTTTTAGCATTGTCTTGATCTCTTGTTGAAGAGTCAGGCGAGAAATGCTTTGAATGGCCAGACGGAGTCACGGCTGTTAAGGGTCTAGCTCTTATGGCTTGAGCTATTGTTTGATTGTCATCATCTTCATCATTTTCATTCAGATTGTGATGACTTTTAGTATGACAGAATGAGTTTCAGCAGCGGTTTTTCTCTTTTTGTTACTTGCTGAATTCAACTCAGATTCTGCTTGTCTTTTAGAACTTTGCTCTGTTTCAGCAAGAGGTTCTATTGGTAGTGGCACATCAACAGCAGGAGTAGGAGGGGTTTGGTTTCTTTTTCTAGTATTCTTCTTTTCCCCTTAGACATGGATTGCAACATCGGAGTGATGTGCAGAGAATAAAACTCATTGCAATTTTTAGCAAGAGTGTTTAAACTGTTATACTTCATGATGATTTGTTGTTGGTCAGATGTCATTGTTGACAACTCTCTTTGAATATTCATCATGTTCTCTTCATGTCTTTTCTCTATTGCGGCCTTCTCATCCATGTAAGTCTGAGCCTTTACGAGAGCATTCTTTGCAAGCCTGAGCGCTTGACTTACATCCACTTCATAGCTCTTGTGATAAAGACTGATGTCTTTCTGAGCTATTGTCAAAGTTGTAGTGCGTCTCAGCACTGTAGCCAATATCTTTCCAATGTCAAGTGGGCTCTCAGCAAGCAATGCCTCATCTTCAGCTTTGCAGGCATCATGGACTTGTTTTAGTGCTAGAATTCTGGGAGTAAACTCCTCAACTCTTGGGAACGACACTAAATGTGGTGTCAAGGAATGAACTTTTAGTTCGGAAGCAAACTGATCATCTTGTAATAGCAGTTCGGCTCTTAATGAATCTCCTTTATCAGTGATGTAATCAGGAGGAGGAATCTGAACAACTTTTGGGTCTCGCTTTGATTGTTCATCGTCATGATCTGACAAGTCGTCATCATCCTCAGATTCATCAAGTTGAGCAACTTTTGAACCTTTATCAGTAGCTTCACTTCCTCTTTGTTGAGTGGTTGCTGATGGCAACGCTTCAGACTCAACAACTGGAGTTTCACCTGTAGGTAGTTGTTTCAATTGAGTTTGTGGCTCAATTACTAGAGTTTCGCCAGTAGTTAGTTTTAATTGAGTTTGTGGCTCAATTACTGGAGTTTCGCCAGTAGTAAGTGGAAGGGATGGAACTTCCTTTGGTCTTGGTCTTGAAGATTCACCAATTTCTAGATCCTGCGTATGCCTTGCATGGATCAAGAGACTGTTTTGTAAAGCGCGTTGGTAATCTTCATCTTGTTCATCCTCATCATCAAGGTTTTCTTCAGTAACCTTGGCATCAGAAATTGGACTTTTGCCATTTTTCAATGCAGCCCTTTTTCTGGCGTATTCTTCTTCAGTATCAGCACCTTGCATAGGTGCTTGATTTTCAGCATCAGCAGGAGGAGGTTGAGATTCTTGCTGAGATTGCTGTTGTTCAGCTTGCTGATTGTCAGATTGAGTATTGTCAGCAACTGTTAACTTCAATCCACCAGCATCAGGACTTGGACCTTGATTGTCATCATCGTCGTCTTTCTTGTCCTTAGAATCTTTCCCTTCATCATCACTGGGATCAGTGGGAATGTTCTCATCTTCTTCTTCTTCTTCATCATCTGTTAGAATGACTAGCTCCAAGTGCTTATACAAAGCAACACTTGTCACTTCCTCTTCCTCAGTTAATTTGTGGGGATCAGCCACCACAGGTACAAAAAGACCTTTGAGCATCACAGCTTGTTCAGCTGGAGAGGCACTCTTAAATTTGGCCTTCATATTCTCTCTGATTTGAGCAATCAGATTGGAGCTCATTTGCTGAGAATATGCCATTTCTTTAGGAAGGATGGAGTGGACAAATGTTTCGAGCTTTAGCAGAGAAGATCTCTTTTTCTCGTTTGAGAGATGAAGGTGAAAATCTGAGAAATCCATTCTCCTGTACCTTTGCCAGTTGCTGACGGACTTAGCAACTCTTGACAAAGTTGTCCTTTTGAAGTTCAAGTATAGTTCTTCAGAACTTACTTGCTGATCTTCAGTGATGAGCACCACTTCAGTGGTCTCCTTTTGAGCCTGGAAAAGAATATTATTTAGATCAGGATTGGTTTGGAGAATTGTTTTAGAGTTTATATCTGAAACATGTTTTACCTGCTGAGAGTCAGCAAGCTCATGTAGTACAATTTCCATTCCATGAGGAGCTTGAGTAGCATCCTCCATTTGTTCATCCTGAAATAAATTAAAGTTAGACACAAGTACTAAGCTATCAAACTTAGTTTTTATACCAAAATTATTAACTACCTGCTGAGCAGGGAGTGTTGGTTCTGGTGCAGAGGCTTCAGCAACCATCTGACTTGCATCTTGAGAAGTCTGTAGAGAAAGGATAATTTTAGCAAAAGAATAATTTTCAGAATTTGAAGTTTTACTGATGGTTGAATTAACTACCTGCTGAGGAAGGACAGGTTGTGGCTCAGTCCTTTCAGCATTAACAGTTTCTTCAGCTTCTTGGACTGTTTCTTCAGCAGACTTCTGGTTTTGCTCTATCTGAGAAAGCTGTGCGGTTTCAGCAATCTCCCTTGTCTCTGAAATGACAAGTTGAGCAGAAGCATCTTGACCTTTGAGCTCACTGCTTGTCATGAAGAGATCAATTGACTTATTGGATGATTCTTCAATCTCCAACTCCATTTGTTTGCTTAAATCTTCCAGTACAAGCTGGACTTTGTCAATTGATGTCTTGGGTGAACTTGGGCCAGTATTCTCAGCATCATGAGATGCATCTTTGAATAATGCTTCTTGAGTTTCAGCAACTTCAGGAACTGGAACCATTGCTATTTCAGCAACTGGTCCTTCAGCAAGCGTTGTTTCAGCAACTTGATGAATTGCTTTGTTCAACAACCATCTTTTCAGCAGCATCAGCAAGTGCTGCTTTTTGCAGATCAGCAGCAATGTCGCTTACTGGTTCCATGGTTGGATCATCTAAGTTATCTACAATGTAGATATCGGGGACTTGGGCAGGAATTTCATTTCCACTGCCTTGTGGTCTATTCTCAGTAGAGTTATCAACGTTGAGTTGATTGTTGAAGGCTTACGCAAACACTTCAACATAGCTGACATAGGTTTCAGTAATCACGTCAGCAACATCTACTGGCAAATGTGTTTCAGCATTTGTCTGGGAATTGACTGAGGAGTCTTGGACATCAGGGACTGACTGGCGAGCCAGTGTTTTCTTTCTTTTGTTGCTTGTCCGTTTCCTCTTGGGTACGGGGTTTGCTGATGACGCTGCAGTCTGAGTGTCATCATCAGCTTTCCTCTTTTTCTTGTTAGATTTCTCCAGTTTCCTAGAGTCATCTATAGTTTCTTTTTCAGCAACAGGTGTTGTACACGTACCTTGTTGAGTTTCTACAACACTTTCATTTGTGTTACCACTACCAACAGCAGTTTCATCTCTAAGTTGCTGAGTGGTAACATCTGCAGCTGTTGTATACCTTTCTTGCTGGCTTGTGCTGACAACATTTGCAGTTGTTGTCTTCTTAGTTTTCTTTCCAGCAATCTTAGGTAAATTCTGCTTGTAGAAAGATCTTCCCACATTGCACACAGATTTCTTGATTGGCAATGGGTTTCTTAGCTGAATCCTGAAATGTTCAAGGATATAGCATATCTTGATTCCATACATAACTGGAAAGGAAGGTGAGACCTTGTTGTCTTCTACCTTTACCTTAAACTTAGTGACACAATCAACAAGCCTGTTGAAAATGTACTTAGCCCAGTTAAGTTCCGTTTTATTTTCATGGATATGCATCAGCAATGGCCATCTTCTCAGGCCTACTTGGTCAATTCCTCCAACTTGGGAGTCAAGAACTTTTATCAGTAGCAGAGCTACTAGACCAAGTGAATGGCAGAGATGCTTTCTCTTAACGTGCTTTGTCCAAGTCACGGGAGCTATCTCGCCTTTCTTCATTTTCTCATTTCTGACATCACTGTAGAAAGCTTCAATTTTTTCGTCAGTGGCAGTGACGTCATCTTCAGTTCCAGTGGTTGGAATCTGAAATATCTCCGCTAAATCAATCCATTTCAGGACGATTTGCGTGTTCTGAACATAAGTAAGGATCACTTTTTCAGTGACTCCATTACTGTCTGTAAGGGACTGGATTTCTGCATTGTTGTAGAATTCCATTGTATCAATCATGCTCACTTGCTTAGTGCGAGCAGAGATAAAGTTCATGAGGCCTTGCTGCTTGATAAACTCAAGCGCCTCTTCATTTTCTTCATCGAGTTCTTGTTCATAAAAGTACCTAATGTACTTTTCTTTTGCAAACCCTCCCCATTGCATCAACATCTCACACTTTGCAGTGTCAAGATATGACGGAGGCATAGGTTTTTCTGAGATTCGGTCGTTTTTCAACACAACTTTCGTTGTGTTTGTGGCCGGAGTAGTCACCGGAGCAGTGCGTGTTTCAGCACTGTCAACCTTTGACGACTTTGAGGACTTAGATGACTGTCTCTTGGAGCCATTTCTTATATAGAGCAAGAAAATGTGTACTAAAAAGATAGTTTGCTTTTTGACCGGAGGTACAGTAGATTCAGGCTAGAATTTGCAGAGAAAGGAAATGTGAGTTAAAGAATTTTGTCATTTCTCTAACTCCTTCTTTATATAGTGTCTCTGGTGTGTGAGAAACTCAATCGATTTGAGCTCTCAACAAGGGCAAAACAGAGAAACACTGGAGTTAGTGGAGCCTTTGCATTGAATGCGTAGTGGCCTACTAACTAAAATCGTAAGAGCACTCTCTCTCTCTTTGTTTAGTTAGCCGTTAGATAAGTAACTCCTTTTAATCAATGGCCACGATTGAATTTCATGTCATGATTATTGCGAGTTTATCTGTGCCAGTTTAACGTCACAAATTGATTTTACCGAGTATTAAGGGATAGATTTCTTGCTGTAATAGACAAGAATCTTTTCAGCGAGTTTGAATTAACAATCTAGATACTTGCTGAAAGTTTCCCCTTACTTAGATATCTCATATTTCCTAAGATTAAAAGATATTTCTGATTTCCCGTATCAGTAAATTCTTTTATACTTGAGACATCTTTTGGTAAAATCTGAGAGATGAGCTTTTGCTCTTTTTTTCTGAGTTCCCGTCTCAGAAAATTCCTTTGATACTTGAATACCTGTTTCAGTATCTTTTGATTGTCTGAGTACCCGTCTCAGCAATCCTTAAGTTCTTTCTCTTACTGAGTGCCTGTCTCAGCAAGTGATCAAGTTTCCTAACAAATACCCGTTTTGAAGGAATTACTTGTTGAATGCCTGTTTCAGCAATCATGTAGTGACTTATCATTTCTTAGAAGAAATTGGTGACTGAGTCTTTTAGACAGGAGTACTTTTTGGCTTGCTGAATACCTGTTTCAGCATTCTGCCAAGTGTATCCTTTATTGAGGTAGTTCAATCAATCCAAGGTTATACCTTAGCATTGCGAACCTATTATCCGGTAGGGTATTGGTGAAGATGTCAGCAAGCTGATCTTCGGTGCCTACTTTCACAACCTCAATATCACCTTTTTCCACATGATCTCTAATGAAATGATGTCTAATATCAATGTGCTTGGTCCTAGAGTGAGACTTAGGATTTTGCGTAATTGCAATAGCACTTGTATTATCACAAAAGATTGGTGTTTTCTTTGCAGAAATACCATAATCTCTTAATTGTTGCTGAATCCATAGGATTTGAGCTGTGCAACAACCAGCTGCAATGTATTCAGATTCAGTAGATGAATTGGCGACACAAGTTTGCTTCTTGCTGAACCATGATATTAATCTAGTACCCAAAAACTGACAAGTTCCAGAGGTACTTTTTCTATCAAGAGTTGATCCTCCATGATCAGCATCAGAATAGCCAACCAATTCAAGTCCAGAATCTTTAGGATACCATAATCCAACATTGACTGTACCTTTAACATATTTCAGTATCTTGATTGCCTTTTTTTAGTGTGATTCTCTTGGATCAGATTGGAATCTTGCACACACACAAAGCATACTGAATGTCAGGTCTACTTGCTGTTAGATACAACAAGGAACCAATGAGCTTCCTATACTTGTGTTCTTCAACACTTTTGTCCTCTTTAGTATAGCCCAATTTGGTACCAACACACATAGGGATCTTTTCAGCTTTCTCATCCTCTTTGATCCTAAACTTTATGAGCATTTCTTTCGCATACTTTGCTTGATTTATGAATATTCCATCTTTGAGTTGCTTGACTTGCAATCCTAGGAAATAATTCAATTTTCCCATCATACTCATTTCAAACTTATTTGTCATGAGTTTGGCAAAATCATCACAAAGTTGCTTGTCCTTAGATCCAAAAATTATGTCATCCACATAAATTTGAACTAAGAGTATTTTACCATCATGGTTCATGGTAAATAAGGTTTTGTCAACTTCACCTTTCTTGAAACCATTTTCCAGCAAGAACTTAGCCAAGGTATCATACCATGCTCTTGGTGCTTGCTTTAGACCATATACAGCTTTCTGAAGCTTGTATACCATCTTGATTTCTGAGGGAAGTTCAAAGCCAGGGGGTTGTTCAAGGTAGACTTCTTCAGCAAGTTCACCATTTAAGAATGCACTTTTAACATCTATTTGGTAAACAATGAAGTCATTGTGAGCAGCAAATGCTAAGAAAAGCCTAATTGCATCCAATCTTGCAACTGGTGCATAAGACTCATCATAGTCCAATCCTTCAGTCTGACAGTAACCTTGAGCAACTAAGCGTGCTTTATTTCTTGTTACTTCACCAGACTCGCTCAGTTTGTTTCTGAACACCCACTTTGTACCAATAGCTTTCTTGTCTTCAGCAAGTGGCACAAGTTTCCAGACTTTGTTCCTTTCAAACTGATCCAATTCTTCTTGCATTGCCTTTATCCATTCGGAATGCTTTAAAGCTTCTTCTATGGTTTTAGGTTCAATTTCTGAAACAAAGCAAGAGAACAGTGATTCTACTTCTACGACATTTGCTTCTTCAGCAAGTCCATGAGTAGCTTTGGATCTAGTCACTTGGCGTTTATTAATATCGCCAATCATATCCGTAGAGGGATGATCTCTAATCCATTTATTAACAGATTTTCTGTCTGTTGGATCAGGATATGTTTGCTCATCAGCATGTGACTCTTCAGTATGTACTTGTTCAGTACTACTGGGAATTTGTGTCTATGCTGAGATTTGTTCATCAGCAACTGCTTGTTCAGCATTACTAGATTGAGGTATTTCATCAGCAGGCACTGGAGATTGCGTAATTTCAACAATTTCCGGAGCAATTGCGTCTTTTGCTGGAAATTCTTTGTCGTGAACTATATTTATCTTGTCATGACCAGGGGGAGGAGAGTCATTGTCAGAATCATCATTTAGTTCAATTGACTTGATTTGCCTAGCATCAGATTCAGTTCTTTGCTCATGTATGATTAGCTTTTTCATACATTCTGATATTTCGTCTTCAGCAGGCACACCTTGTGACTTTTCGTAGAATACAACATGCATAGATTCTTCAATCTTTTGTGCCTTTTTGTTGTAAACTCTATAAGCTTTACTATGCAAGGAGTAGCCAAGAAATATCGCTTCGTCTGCCTTTGGTTGAAATGTTCTTAGGTATTCTCTACCATTGTTAAGAACGAAACACTTGCAACCCAATACTCTTAGATGAGTGATGTTAGGAGGTCTTCCAACAAACAATTCATAAGGAGTTTTGTTGTATTCCTTAGTAATCAAACATCTGTTTTGAGTATAACAGGCGGTATTAATCGCTTCAACCCAATAAGCCTCACTTATTTCAGTGTCAGCAAGCATTGTTCTTGCGGCTTCTTTTAGGGTACGATTCTTCCGTTCAGCAACACCATTTTGCTGTGGTGTTCTTACTGAGGATAACTGATGTTGAATACCTTTTAAGGTACAATATTCAGTTATGTACTGGTTTACAAACTCAGTACCATGGTCTGTCCTTATGACTTTTACCTTGTCATTCTTCATGACTTCAAGCTTATTCAGCAAGTTAGGTATTTCAGTCTTGGTTTCAGATTTGTGCTTGATGAATACTACCCAAGTGAATCTTGAATAGTCATCTACCACGACTAGACCATACTTCTTACCAGCATAGCTTGTTGAAGAAGATTCAAACAAGTCCATGTGCAAGAGTTGTAAAGGTTTTGTAGTTGACGGTACTGCCTTGTTCTTGAAAGAAGATTTGGTTTGCTTTCCTTGCTGACATGCATTGCAAACACCATCCTTCTTAAAAGTAACCCTAGGTAATCCAACTACAAGTGCCTTTTTAGACAGCTTATTCAGCGTCTTGAAGTTTAGATGACTTGTTCGTTTATGCCATAACCATGCTTTTTCAGCAAGGCAATCATGATCTGAGACAAGGCATTTTTCAACGTTTGCTGAAGACCAATCAACGGTGTACAAGCCTCCTGATCTTCTTGCAATCATTATAACCTTTTTTGTCTCAAAATCTACAAGTTTACATTCATCACTTTTAATTTCGATGAAGTATCCTTTGTCAGCAAACTGACTCATGCTGAAAAGGTTAAACTTGAGATTTTTGACATAAAGAACTCCAGTAATGGTTATGCATCCTAACTTCACATCACCATAGCCTTTTGTAGATCCGGAGCCTCCACCAGCAAACCTTATTGTTGGACCTTTAGACCACCGTCTATAGTTTATAAGGTTATTCTTGTTGCCCGTCATGTGATTTCCACAACCACTATCAAAGTGCCAGATTGCATCGTTTGTCTCCGTGGCTGAAGTCTGCACAATCAAGAGCAAACAAGTTAATTATCCAATGATGGATGTCCATTAACATGTTCAAGAATGCGTCCAGTGGAAACCCAAGTCTGAAGTTTTTCAACTTTGACTTGTTTTCTACTTGCTGAGGAACTAGGAGGATTTGAGCTGAAAGACTTTTGACTCGTGCTGGTCAAATCCACTTTCTGATGTGGTGTCTTGCTCTGTTGACCTTTTTGCTGAACATACTTTTCAGTAAGTTCTTTTCTAGCAAGGTTCCTTCTAGTCCTAGCATTGGGAGTCTTTTCAGAACTCTTAGGCTTGATTTTCTTTATCTCTTTGAAGTATCTTTGCTGACTTTGCTTGTACTCATGAAAAAGTTGACTTTGCTTGGTTTTGAAACCTAGTCCACTTTTCGGAGAATGCTGAGTTTTAGCTTCAGCAACCTTACTTGATTCAGGTTTGTCAGCAAAGGACTTCTGATTACTTTTAGTAATCTTGCCTTTAGTCTTAACAACTTGCTTTTCAACAACTTGTTTGGCGGAATGCTTCACATCATTCTTCTTCTTTCCAGTTTGCTTTTCAGCAACCTGTTTTCCTTTTAAAGTCTTGTTACTTTGAGTAGCAACAGCGGGCTTTATGGTCATAGGTACTTGATTGCATGTTTCAGCAACCTCAGTTTGACCAAACTGATAGATTTCTGGTGGACTACTATTAGTAGCACGTACAAAGGAGATAGGTGATTTATCTTTCTTCAAGATTTCTACGTTGTCACCTTCGCACGTTGCTCCTAAACCTTCTTTCTGAGATGGATCTCTCAAATAAGAGTTTAGTTCAGTCAGCGTATTACTTGCTTCCACATAGGATTTGAAGTTGATTTTCATCTTTTTCATTTCTTGGATTTCAACAAGTAACTTTAGAATTGAGGACTGATATTCTTCCAATTCTAATGCCATTTGAGAATTTTTCTCTGCAGCCTCAGCAATCAACTTCTTAAGACGCCTTACTTCAGCATCCTTTTCTTCTGTTTCTTCTTTCAGCAAGACGTACTTTTCAGTAGTCTGCTTGGTCAGAGTTTCAGCAACTTGTAGTTTCTCTTGTTGTTTGATGAGAGTTTTCTCAAATCTTTCGATTTCTCCTTGAATCTTGTCAAGGTCAATCTCGTCTTCACTTTCTGAGTCTGAGTCAGAGATAGAGTTGTTTACCTGACCGGCCATGAGGCAGAATTCGTAGTTTGACACATCTGGATAAGCTTCCATAGCTATTCCACAAACTTCTTTGCCAATCTCCACGTCTAGAGTGGCTTCTTCATCGTCGGTGTCAGAACTTTCATCCTCACTGTCTTCGGAGCTAGTATCAATACACAATGCATCGATTTTTGCTTGAAGCTTCTTCTTTTCTTCAGCAATAAAAGCTCTTTTGAACTTCTTCTTCTTTTCAGCAGATTTGCCTTTCAGCAAAGGGCAATTAGCTTTGAAGTGTCCAGGCTTTTTGCAGTAAAAACACAGATCATTTCCAATTGCTGGTTCTTCTGATGATGTAGCTTGCTGAGCTTGCTTGTTCAGCGAGCTAGTATCATTCTTGTACTTATGGTAGTTGTTACCAAGATGCTTTTTCAGCTTCTCTTTTGCTTTTCGCCTTTCAAGTTCCTTGCTGATAAATTTCTTCATGTTTTTTACAACCAAAGCATTTTCATCAGTAGGTTCTTTTTCATTCTTCTTTTCAGAAGATGACGGCTTTGCAGCAAGAGCAATGTTTTGCGATTTTTCATCAAATACACTTTCTCTTTGCTTTGTCTCATAGTTGACAGTAGCAAGATGAGAGAACAACTCTATTGGTGTAATGTCTGGCATTCCTTGATTATAATAGAAATTCTGAGTGTGGATCCATTCTTGATTCAAACTTCTGATGATAGTTTTCACTTTCTCAGAATCTGAATAAAGGTTTCCAACACCCAATGCTGCCATTTCACTAACAAGAGTTGTGAATCTGAAATCCAAGTCTTCCAGTGACTCGTTTGCACCTTGCTTAAAGTTTTGAAACTTTAATTTAAGTACTTCAAGTTTGTTTTCCTTGGTCTTGTCAGATCCAGCACAAAGATCTTGAACCATTTTCCAAGCTTCCTTTGCAGTCTTAGCACCCCACAGTTTGCACTGTATGGTATCCGGAGTTGATCGAATGATGATATTTCTTGCTTGGCCATCAAGACGGAATCTCTTAGCTTCGTCAGAAGTCCATTCCTCTCTTGGTTTTGGCACAACCGTATCTGATGGTTCACCTAGGATGGTTTCCTTTCCAGCTTCAGTGGTCTTGTGAGGGAAACTCCTTTCAACCTTGGTGATCTTGATAGGTCCATCATTAATGACGGTGACCATCTCATCACTAATGGCCTCAAGATGTAGCATCATGTTGTTTCGCCATTTCTCGTAATTTTCCAGCTTCAGCAAGGGAGCATCTCCTAAAGACATCCTGTCAGCAAAGCACTACCAAACTGATCAAGCGAGAGTGATTTACGGAAAGCACCTAAGGGGATCTAGGTTCAGTGCAGAAGGTTAAAGAACCTCCTGCTCTGATACCACTTGTTGGTCCCTTTAAACAACAAGAAAAGACTAGAGGGGGGGGGGTGAATAGTCTTTTCAAACTTTCGTCGTTTAAAACTTTCTCAGCAAGTACTTATTACTTTTCAGTAATGAGTTTGCTGATACTTAACTTTCTCAGCAAGCGTAAGTTACTTTACAGTAGCTTGGTTTGCTGATACTTAAAATCAGAGAGCGGAAGTCTTTGATACAGTAAAGGTTTCAGCAAGTGAAGTGAGTGACTGTGTACAGACAAATATGATTTGCTGAAAGCTAAATACAGTTAGTAAATCACACAAACACTTTTATAGTGGTATCTGAGAGTGGCGTAAGATATGGTTGAGGTTCCTTACAATCTCCTATCTAAAGCGATTCAACAGAAACCAAAGCACACTTGCTTTGTCTCCAACCTAAACTAGAGAACTCAACCTTGTTCTCCACCAAACTTGGTACTTTTAATCAGCAAAACTATGCTCGATTAAGTTCCCCCTGAATATCACGCCTGAAAGGGTGTATTTTCAGTTAGAGAGTTTTGGGGTGAGATAACTTAATTATAACTTATTCAGTTACAACAAGTAATCTAAGAAACACAACTTGGAATACTTTGCAGTAAACAAGTTTGATTGTTTCTGGTGTCAAGACTTGTTCTTGTTTAAAAGAAAGAACACTTAACTAATTTCTTAGCCAAGTTTGTTCTACTTCTTCACAAGTAGCTTTTTCAAGCTTTAAGTCTTGGAACGGATCAATGGCAGTAAGAGTGTTTGAAGGTTTCTGAGTTTTAAGCACAAGTGAGAGTTTGATCACGTTGTTGACACACTTCAACTCTTTGCCGGATGACCTCTATTTATAGTGTAAGTAAGGAGCCGTTTGAATTTCAAATCCTAAGGCTTTTGTTCCTTAACATGTCACTATCTTGCTTTTGTACTTTCAGCAGCGTCTTTGTTTGTCTTCTAGTCTTCATGTCCTTCGTGTGTAAGCTTTGCATTAAATGCACATTTGAATAGAATTCAAACAGTAACATTGGAGCGCAAATTCACGTACATTCAGCAAGAGGTCACATATGTTCCATCAGCAAGTGGTTAGTCTCAGTTTCAGCAAGCACAACCTACTCTGTCTTTCAGATTTTCACTTATGCAATGCTGTTGCTGAATTTTCCACTTTCTGAGCAACACGTGCCTTTGTAGATACCAGTCTTCAGCAATCTTCTAGTCTTCAGATCTTCAAATTCTTCAAGTCTTCAGATCTTCAAAAGTCTTCAAGATTCTGAGCGGTTTCTATTTGCTTCAATAATTTGTTTGTAATAAACAAAGTATATCTTCAGCAAATGCTTCAATAGGTTATTTTCTTTTCAGAAAATAAGATACATCATAAGCTTCAGCATCAATAAGTTATTTTCTTTTCAGAAAATAAAATACATCATACGCAAAAGAAATAACTTATCTAGCACCTAATCTAAGTCTTCAGCAAACGTTCCTCTTTTACAATGTCCTTAAAATTCTAAATTTCTATGGACCTTAAGAGTACTAGTTACTGGACTTTCCTTAATTTAGCATGGTTAATTGCTCATCAAAATTACAAGTTTCCTAACACATAGTGAATTCAGTCCTAGAAAGGACAAAGTGGATTAGTTGAGAGATTACGCCACTCTCAGATACCACTATAAAAGTGTTTGTGTGATTTACTTTATTGCACTTAGTTTTCAGCAAGTTACTATTATCGTACACTGTCACTCTACTCACTTGCTGAAACTAGTTCTCTGATAAAAGCACTTATTGTAAAAGACTTCCGCACTATGTTTTTAAGTATCAGCAAACTCATTACTGAAAAGTAATAAGCACTTGCTGAGAAAGTTAAGTACCAGCAAACTCATTACTGAAAAGTAATAAGTACTTGCTGAGAAAGTTTTTAAACAACGAAAAATTTGAAAAGACTATTCACCCCCCTCTAGTCTTTTCTTGTTGTTTAAAGGGACCAATAAAATCGGACCGGATCTTGTTCGGATTAGGGAATTTATTCGGATTATAAAATTTCATGTCATTTTGGATCAGATCCGTTCAGATCGGATCAATCCAAATTCAGTGATAATTGAATATTTGAAGTTTGAATGCAAAATTATTTTTATAATAGAAATTTATAAATTATTATAACTTTAAAATTTGAATTATAAGTTAGTCATAGATGAAATATTAAATTATAGATGACATTAGTTATATTTTAGTTAGAAATTTAATTTCATTAAGTTCGGGTTGTATTTAATTTGGATCAAATGCATTTCGATTCAAATTTATTCGGGTGATTTCGAAACCAAATTGATTTGAGATGATTTTGGATCGGATTTTGGGTCAAATTCCGGTAAGACTTCGAATTTCGGATTCAGATGGATTTTTGCCCCGTCTAGTTACAGTCTGGGTAGAGTTGTCAAATGGATCGTTTGGATCGGATTTGGATCAAAGAATTCAGGTCGGATCGGATCGAGTGAGTGATTTTATGTTGGACGACTTCGAATTGGATTCAGATGTGTTCGTGCTTCGGGTGTTGAACATATTCGAATGTTGTTCGGATTATAAATCTCTTAACATTTCAGATTGGGTGAATTTGGATCGTATCAATTCGGATTCAGTACTGCAAAATTATTCTTAAAATGAAAATTTATAAATTATTAGAACTTAAAAATCTTTATTATAAGTTAGTTATATATTATAAAATATTTATTATAAGTGAAATCAGTCATATTTTTCTTACAAATTCATTTCGGGTAAATTTGGGTTGGATGAGTTCGGGTCACATTTAATTCGAATCAAATTTATTCGGATGATTTCGAATCAAGTTTGATTGAGAGTGAATTCAGATCGAATTTCAAGTTCGGTTAGTTGATTAAAATATTTCGGGTGAGATTTAGGATTTTTGCAAGTTTAATTCTGGGTTGTCAATACGAATAGGGAAGATTGTGGGGTTCATTTTGCAATTTAATAATCAAATTATGTTCTTCATCTAGCTAGGGTTTACTGAACACCATCTAAGAAATCGCATCCATGGCAGCGGCAGCTAAGCGACGGGTGGTCACAATCGGCAGCAAGGGTTACTCACTGACAGCCGCCGACGTTACCGATGTCGCAAACCACGTCGCTACAATCGCAATCGATCCTTCCGCTCTTACTCGCGTATCATCAACCTCCACATCCCAATTCACCTTCTCCCTCCCCAATTTCTTCTCCGATGAAGAATCTAGGGCTTCTCTCCTCCTCCTCCTCAACAAGCTCCTCCTCTCGTCTTCCCCCTCCGCCGCCGCTCAGCTCGTCGACATACTCAATCACGACGATATGCTTACGCTCCCCTCCGACTATGTCCTCAGTTCCACCAACTTCGATGTCTCTGCGGCCGCCGTTGCTGGCGTTTCCGCCATTTTCGACCACCGCATCGCCGCTTTCTCCCCCGTAGCTGACGCGATTGCCGCGCTCTCGTGCGAGGCTTTGCGCGCGGATGTTTCGGCTTTCAATTTGGCTGATTCTGGTGACGGTTCTATTGCGAAGGATACCGTTGCTGTTGCTTCTGATTGTAAGCTGTTTACCAAGGACTCTAAGATGGTTAACTCCGGTGTGAAGCTTCTGGACTCTTCTGTGGCGGATGTACCTGAGGTTCACGGATGTCTCCGTAGGGTTTTGAGAGAGTTTCACTCGGTAGCGAGGGTTGTGATGAAATCAGGTTTCGTTTCTGGATCGAATAGGAGTATGTCCACTGCGTTGTTGTGTTTGGGGTATGCTATGTCGGATTTGGGGAAAATTAGTGCGCGTAGGATTCAACTTATGTTTCAGAATTCGATTGCGGATAGTGATTTGAGTAGTGGCTTGTTGAAGTTGTTTGAGTCGGAGTGTCCGCGTGATGAGATGTTGGAGGAGTTACAGGTGTCTGCGGCGGGAGCTCTTGCGAAGGGGGATTATCTTTCTGGTTTGCATAAGATTTATGAGTTACTGGATGTTGTGATTAAGATTGTTTCGTGGGAAGGAGTGACTGCGTTTGTTGCGCTTGAAGGAAGTGCGTTGTTTGGAGAGAAAGTCGATGGGGGTGTAAATGAGCCTTCTAGTGCGGAGAATGCGAAGGCTGGTAAGAAAGGTGATAAGAAGAAAAAGGCGGTTCCGGGAAAGGGGAGTTTGGTGCTCATCAAGTTCGTGAAGGAAACTCTGCCGAGTGGAGAAGCAAGCAATGGGTTGGAGAAGTTGGTGCCTGATTTCATCACTTTGTTGAACCCTAGGGGCTTGGGTTTTGATGCTCTTTTCCAGAAAGTCAAAGAGATTGTCGAAAGCAATGACAACCGGAGACTCCCTAAGCTCCCAAAGGTAGAATGATCTCTCCTGTAATTATTTTCAGTTAGTGTACCTCTCGGTAATGTCTGTGATCTTATGTTGTTACTAGATAATTTGTGCATTTATCAATGATATATACTAGGCAACTTATGAACATTAGGGTCAATGGTATATGTGTGATACAAGTACTTACTAATACAAAGAGAACAAAAGTTGTCTTGGGAATGTATAATTCTGTGCCCATCCTTCAGCTGCTCAACCTTTATCAATCACATTGAATTACTTTCTTTGTTCTTTCTCATGCTTGTGGCAGTTTCGGACTGCTACTTTTCTTATCATGTATGCATTTATTCATCTGCTTCCTCTATGACTCTTGAATATAATTCCTGTACAACTGAAATGATATGGATTTCTGGGATACACAGGGCACCCGTGATTTTGCAGGGAAGCAGATGGCTGTCAGAGAGAGAGCTTTCTCAATAATAACCAATGTTTTCAAGAAGCATGGTGCAACATCATTAGATACCCCTGACTTTGAGATGAAGGAGACCCTTACGGGAAAGTACGGTGAAGATTCAAAATTAATCTATGACCTCGCTGATCAGGTATGCGACTTGTTTTTTATGGACTGCTAATAATAAGGACCAAGCCTCTGCATGTTGTGTAATAAACAGCTCCCCCTTTACTTGGCATTAAAATTTCTTAGAGTTACTTTAATCATTCATAGAAGATTGAAGACAATTACTAGTTGTGCCTGACTTCCATTCACTTACATATTTATACATCTCTTCCTTGCAATGAATATAAGGTCCAAACGTTTATAACAGAAGAAATAATGAAATAGCACGTCTCCGCTGTGGCAGTGTGAGAAATTTCATGTGTTCCAGCTAAAATTTGTATGACATTTGTATTGGTTAGATATAATTAACTGAACTGCATGTAACTCGTGCTCCTTATGGATTCTACTGAAGTTTGTCCATGTTCAGCTTGTTGGATTTTAAGCAAATAAAATTGCTTTGAGAAAGTGCAAAGTGTCTTATTCCATAAGAATGAGTGCTATTGAACAAGCACAAACTTCTCAGGATTGTTATTGCATTCTCTATCATGAATTATGGTGGTTTGGCTTCAATTTGTTTTCTTCTATGGTTGCAGGGCGGAGAACTCTGTTCACTTCGATATGATTTGACTGTTCCTTTTGCTCGATATGTTGCTATGAACAAATTGGCCTCATTCAAGAGGTACCAGATAGCGAAGGTACACAGGAGGGACAATCCATCGAAGGGAAGATACCGTGAATTCTATCAATGTGATTTTGATATTGCAGGTCAATTTGAAAAAATGGGACCTGATTTTGAGGTCATATATACACTGTTGGAGTTATTGGATGAGCTTAATATAGGAGAGTACGAGGTATTTTCTTGAATGATAGTTATACTATTATCTTGTGTAGAGATTTTGATGAGCCACCAATGATTCTTGTTGTAGTTTCTGATACAGGATATTGGCGATCTTTATTTGTCAAAAATATTATTTGAAAGATAATATGCAGTTCTGCACTTGCTTTAGTTTTGGATAAAGTATTTGAGCAGATATCTGTAATATTGTTTTATTCTTATACTTGGGTGTTGCTTTTTTTATTCTTTTATATTTTAACTGCAAAGATAATATGTAGATTACAGACATGTAGCTTCTTTCTATTATTATGTAGGCTGTCCAGAATCTCAACCTAAATGAAGTTGGTGATGTTATCTGAGTGCTGCACGTCTGAATCTGTTATTCTTTGTTAAACCTGTTTGCCTTGTTTTCAGGTAAAGCTGAACCACAGGAAGTTACTGGATGGGATGTTGGCTATATGTGGCGTGCCACAAGCAAAATTTAGAACTATTTGTTCAAGTATTGACAAGTTAGACAAGCAAACCTTTGAGCAGATAAAGAAAGAAATGGTATGTGAAACCATTTCCTCTGACTTAATGCTTTGTAGTTGTTCATAGGGCAATGATATCAATTCTCTCGCTATATTTATGCTGTGCTAGTGACAGCTGTGACCACTTTAACAACAAAAAGCATTTTCTTTCTAGCTGTAACTAACGAGGTTTAGGTTCATCTTCGAGATTAATGTCTGTAGTAGTACTGGTAACAGAGGAAGGGTAGATGTCTGCACATTTAAAAATGAGTTGTATATTCTTAGGTTTGGAATTTCTGGATGCACATTCCATCACATGAAGTCTCTTAATATGTGATTTTTAAAGTACTTAGTTGACTTTTAAAGTTTCTGTGCTCTTGAATTGATTAGATGTTATTTGTATAGGTGGAAGAAAAAGGCTTGTCTGAGGAGACGGCTGATAAAATTGGAACCCTCGTTAAACATAGGGGTTCACCAATGGAACTGTTGCGTAAGCTAAAAGAAGAAGGCAGCGACTTTTTAAAAAACAGTGATACTGAGCTTGCTTTGAATGAGCTTGAGATTTTGTTCGAAACAATGGAAAATGCCAAGTGCATAGACAAAGTTGTTTTTGACTTGAGTCTTGCAAGAGGTCTAGATTACTACACCGGAGTTATATTCGAGGCTGTTTTCAAAGGCGGGGCTCAGGTATATTAATGACTCTTTGTTGATGGGATGTTAGCATGCTTGTCAGTGTTCATTTTACTAGCATATCCTTAATGGGACCTGGAATGACACTGGAATAAACATTTGTGGCTGTTGATTTGGCAATCTTCCCGAGTCATTTGAATAGTTTTTTTCCATGGGAATGTAAAATAGCTTGTTTTCAGGTTGGTTCTATTGCTGCTGGTGGACGCTATGATACTCTTATAGGAATGTTTGGCACAAAGGAAGTCCCTGCAGTTGGAATGAGTTTAGGAATAGAGAGAGTATTTGCAATAATGGAGGAA
This sequence comes from Plantago ovata, assembly GCA_028274465.1. Lineage (NCBI taxonomy): Eukaryota > Viridiplantae > Streptophyta > Magnoliopsida > Lamiales > Plantaginaceae > Plantago > Plantago ovata. Next base: position 51,979,369 of record CM051458.1, read on the forward strand.
CAGCACGAACGAGATACAACCCAGGTACAGCTTGATTCAAGTTTTTTCTGTGTAGTTTGATCCATTTTATTTTTTGGATTTGCATTGCTAACATGGATGATACTTTTTCCGAAGTGTGTATCTGTTGCTACTACGTAAATAATAGATGAATGTATGCTCTCTGATTCCTAAATTTTGGCCTAGTATTATTGCATATGCTACCTCTTGGTCTTGAGAAATTACAGCATCCCACCGAAGGACAGACTATTCCTGTGGCTCCTGCCACCACCCAAAACATGAATTTACCACTCTTTAAGATATTTTCTTGGTCGTGTATTACATCATGGCGTGTTTTGGTGAAATTGTATGTGAGATCATTATTAGTGTTAAAAGCAAAGCACGTCTGATCCATTTTTTCATGGTGCAGAAAGTACGTGCTGCTGAAACTCAAGTTCTAGTATGCATCTTGGGAGATAAATTAGCATTAGCAGGCAAGCTTGCCAGTGAATTGTGGAGGGCGGGTCTGAAAGCCGAGTTCTTGGTGAATAAGAGAATGCAAAAGCACCTTGACCGTGCCACTAACTCGGAAATCCCGTGCATGGTAATTGTAGGAGCACAAGAAGAGGAAAGGGATATTGTGAAAGTGAAAGACCTTAATGCCCGGACCGAGGTTGAAGTCCCTACAAGTCAATTGGTGGAGAAGGTTAAAGAATTACTGGAGAGACCATGACCTGATTATCACATTATTATTATTATTAGTATTTTTTTTCCTTTCTTTTTTTGGTAATGTCATTTAGGCTATGCTTGTTACAGATTACAGGAGAGGAGATACTTTTGGTCGGAGGTTAATTTGTGTAACTGATTGATAACTTGTACTAACATTTCCCCAAGTGTTGAGAATTTGGTCGGTCACATATAGACCACCAGAAAAAGTGCTATTGAAATCTGTAGGTTCTAATGCTTCCTTGTTCTTATTGATTCTTACAAGAAAACACACAATATTACCTACCTAGCTTATGATCAGAATTTAGAGGAGGATACGTTATTTGGTGGCCAAGTCTCAACTCTGCTGCAGGTGGTGATCAATATGTGTAGTAAGTGGAAGCTGTTGCATTTCCAAATATTGTGGTTCTTGCATGAGAAGCTGCCTGTTACATGATCAAACAGGGGATTTGATCGATACAGGTTGCAGAACTGATGGAATTCATGGCCAAAAAACCCGGCCTTGACTCCCATGAGATGGTTTAATAGTTGATGTAATGGTTTTAAGATGTCAGCATTTATGGCTTGGCAATGGTTGGTCTGAAATCACAACCATAACCGTAACCTACAAATAACCTCTCATATTCAGTCTACGGTTATTAACCATAATCGGTTAGCAACCAACCATTATAACCCGTTTGCTTGGTTATTTTTCGGTCGGTTACGGTTAAAAACCATAACCAGTTTTAGAAAAACAATTGAAATCTTTTTCTTAAAAAAATAAATACTCTATGATCGAAGACTTTCATCTCCTCTATGCTATCAGCAGCCATAGCCATGGTTTCATCACCTCTTGTGTAAAAATTCTATTGAAAGTTTGAAACTCACCTTTTTTTCACCTTCTTCTTACCTTTATCCTAGCTAATTGCCTATGATATTCAAATTTGCACTCAAACAATGGACTAGATCGTAATGCCCAATCTAAAAGTTGCCTTCTCCGCCACACCACCGCTTCCTTCTCCGGCGAGAATCAGGTCGGCTGGTCGGGGAAGAGGGGACGAAATGGAATTGGAGTAGACATAATAGCCATGGATGCCGATGAGCTCCGCAATCGGAATTGGTGGAGATATCAATGGCCAATCGTGATTAGGATTTAGGAGAAAGTATGAATTTTAGAATTTTAGTGGGGAAGAAGACGTAAGCAATCAAATTATTAGTATAAACCTCCGTAACCTATGGTTAAAAACGGTTTAGTGACCAGACCATAACCATTTGTTAAATCATTTGGTAATGGTTACGGTTACGGTCATAAAATGAACGGTTATGGTCATGGTTTTTTACCAACCATTGCCAAGACAGCATTTTATATGTTTTCCAACACAGTGCAGGCCGTGCTTTTAAGGAACTAGAAAATAGTATTAGTTGGTTCGTAATAGTTTTATGTGATGATGTGAATGTGGACTTTACCAAATATTTTTCGTAATACTAAAATTATAATTTAAATCATATAATGGAAAATCATTCATAAAATATCATTACAACATCAATAAACAAGGTTTAAAAGTTTTGAACATAGTATTAAAATATCAAAGAACAAGATATTTCATTAATAAATTAATTAGATGGTATTGCTTTTGTAATTTTTTCAAAAAATAATGTGGTACTTTTGTCTTGTGTGGAAAAACACACAACATTTTATGAAAAAAGAATTGGAGGGAGTAGTAGGTAATATCTTGAGTGATACTCAACGTACCCTCCCTCACTATAGTCAATAACCTTGCTTACGTGTGCAATCATCATCATCACCAAATGGCGGCCTTAATGATCTCTCTGCAATCCTCCCGTATCTTCACCAGCTCCGGGATATCCTCGCCGGAGCCTAGATTCTTCGGCCAACGAAAATCGTTCGTTGTTCTTCGGTGTTCCACCGGCGGAGAAGCAGATGACACCCTGCCGTCTGACTTCGACACCAAGGTCTTCCGCCACAACTTGACTAGGAGCAAGAACTACAATAAGAAAGGATATGGCCGTAAGAAGGAGACTCTCGAGGAAATGAGTCTAGAGTATACAAGTATGTTGTATTCATGTTGTATCCGTTTTTTTTTACTGCTTTTGTGCTTACTTTCTGTTTGATCTTTGTTGTTGAAATCGATTATCGTTTCTGCTTTAGTTGGTTTCTCGATGAAATGTTTGTTTGTTAGATGTACCATATAGGCATATAGCTCAAGTGTGATTAATTATTTAGGAAACTATATATACTGTTGTATTGATCTTACATGTTTATTTACAAGATTTTGTTGTTGATGAAGCTATCGAAATGCAGTTTGAGCTTTCGATCATCAACATAATTAACACGTAAACATATGATTGCATTGTTTACAAGTGTCTCTGATTCTTGATTACTTCAGGTGACATCATTGAGACTTTGAAGGAGAACGGGTTTAGGTACACATGGGGAAATGTTACCGTGAAGCTAGCAGGGTCGTTTGGGTTTTGCTGGGGAGTTGAGCAAGCAATCCAGAGGGCTTATGAAGCTAGGAAGCAGTTTCCAACTAAAAGGATTTGGATAACAAATGAAATCATTCACAACCCCACTGTTAATCAGGTTAGAGCTTGAAAGAATAAGTACGTAGTATGCTGTTCTTTAACTACTTTCGTGGCTTGCTAGTTATCTCCTCGGTAGCCTACTTGCTCACTGAATTTTGTACTGTCCTTGTAATGATTGTTGGTGGGAATCGATAAGACCTGTAATTATGTCTGCGTGAAGTTTATCCCAATGAGTTGATAGCTTGTCCGTTCCCATGCTTGTACATTTTTTTGTGCTTGTGTTTGAATTTCACTGAAACTACAAAAATTTCATTACCAGAGACTTGAAGAGATGGAAGTAAAAAACATCCCTCTCAACGATGGCAAGAAACAGTTTGATGTTGTTGATAAGGGCGATGTAGTTCTACTGCCTGCTTTTGGAGCTGCTGTGAATGAGATGGTGACTTTGGATGAAAAGAAAATTCATCAAATAGTTGATACAACTTGTTCATGGGTGTCTAAGGTAGATTCCTTATCCATAGATTTGTTGGGGAACTATTTTCTTGTGTGTTTACATTTAGTAATAGTTTCCAATCTTGATCATGAAGGTATGGAATAGCGTTGAAAAGCACAAGAAGGGTGGTCACACCTCAATCATCCATGGTAAATATTCTCATGAAGAGACCGTGGCTACAGCTTCTTTCGCAGGAAAATATATCATCGTCAAGAACATGGCAGAGGTAGATTCAATATCTACATGTTTTAATTTTTTTGCTTTTGTTTCTGTTTTGGATATTTTTCCCCTCCAAATTAAATATCATAGCATGGAATTGCAGGCAACATCTGTTTGTGATTACATTATGGGTGGTGGACTTGATGGGTCTAGCTCAACCAAAGAGGCTTTTCTTGAGGTTGGTTATTATATACTCTATGGTCTTCTTAATTAGGCCACTTCTTCATGTTTACAAGTACTTTGTTCCTTTGCAGAAATTTAAATATGCAACATCCATGGGATTTGATCCAGACACAGATCTTGTGAAAGTTGGTATTGCAAATCAGACTACCATGTTAAAGGGAGAAACAGAAGAGATTGGTTAGTCTATATTGATGCCATCTTTTAGTCAGTATCGATGCCATCTTTCTGTCAGGTGAACAAAACCTCAAAGATTTTTTAAAATGTTTTATTCTGCAGGAAAATTAGTTGAGAAGACCATGATGCAGAAGTTTGGAGTGCAAGCTATCAACAACCACTTCATGAGTTTCAATACAATTTGTGATGCAACTCAAGTAACACTTCCACCAGCTCTCCTATCTCAAATTTTCATACAGTCGTGTTTGTAACTTTATATTTATCGTTATGTTCTTATTGACATTTACAATAAGTGAAATAAAAATATCAATAACGACTCACGTTCTATCACCAGAGAGATAGTTATCAAATAATGTATATTCTTGTATTTCTATTTTCTTGGAATATCGATCACCTCCAAATTATGCACAACATATCCTGATCCTTTGATCATTACTTGTTCTTCTTAGGAGCGTCAAGATGCCATGTACAAACTGGTGGATGAAAAGCTTGATCTGATTCTAGTTGTAGGCGGATGGAACTCAAGCAACACCTCACATCTTCAAGAAATTGCTGAGGAGCGTGGAATTCCATCATACTGGGTTGACAGTGAGAAAAGAATAGGACCTGGAAGTAAAATAAGTCACAAGTTGATGGTACGTATGTGTCTGTTGATTGTGATTGACTGATCATATCTGTCAAAAATATAATTTGATTGTCTAATTAAATGGTTCTGTTCGACAGCATGGTGAGATGGTTGAGAAAGAGAACTGGCTACCTGAGGGTCCTGTCACAATTGGCATAACATCTGGAGCATCCACTCCTGATAAGGCGAGTCTGTGTTTTCGCTTTCATTATTTCTTTGCTCTGTCAACCTTCGTAGAGTATGTCTGCTTGCTTATAAAACCTCTACATTTTCTTTAGTATTGACTGTAACTAGTCCTATCTCCTTGTGTTTTTGTATGATCTTGTATAGGTTGTGGAAGATGTTCTTCAAAAGATATTCGACCTAAAGCGGGAGGAACCATTGCAACTGGCATAGGTTATAATCATGTCCTGCCATTTGTTTACATTACTGATGCGCAAAAACGGCTGGATAATTAGATTTTGGCAGAATCAACAGAATATTTTCCTGGCTCCACGTTGTGTTCTATACCAAAGACCTCCCCGAGCTTCTTTACCTGCATTTCAAGAGTGTGTCAAGACTCAAGTAGTTATATAATAACTAGTACTTATCGACACACGCTACGCGTGTGCTACGTTTAATGGATAGATATGTAATGTTCACATATTTATTTTTAACGTAAGCAAATGAAATTTGAAAATAATTAAATAAATGAGTAATTAACCAAGGGAAGGGTCGCAGGAGAGAATACATTTTGCAACTGCTTTATCCTTCGATTTCACTTTCTTCTCACCCAACAACACCGATTTTATATTATATACACTACACTACTACAGCTGCAGTTTTAATTAAAGAAATATTGTCTTCTCATGTTGTCTCTTAATTTGCTATTGAGGTGTTGCATTTTCATCGGTGTGATATACCATGAAAGTACATAACTTTTGAGAATATTCTATCCTTTCCTCTGTATGCATACGTGTAGATTAATCATAGTCAACGGTTGACTATATATATACTTGGGTTAATAATAACTGTGTAATTAATCACCAAGAATTTTTCAAAAATAGTAAACACCATTAGTATGAAAAACAGTGAACTTATCATATAATATACTGTAGTAGTCACTTAGTATATAGATATTTCTCAAATGTACTTTTTACACATTACAAATATGAAACTGTAATAGCACTTGAAAACTGAATCCAATCAGAGACCCAATTTGTTTTGTGTTTGACTAAGAAAATGCAAAACTAAACACTCTTCTTTCATCTTTCATGCAATTGCATAGTTCCAGACCAAGAGGCTTTACTTGTGTCTGATATTGGACTTAAGAGCCACAGGCAACCAGCTGAGTTCTTCTGCAAAACTCTTACAGCAAGTGATACCAGTACTCACGGTGTGTTTTCTGTTCCCAGTAGAGCTGCTTTGAAGATCTTTCCACCTCTGGTAAACGAATAATAGTTCCATTTAGTTTATAGAAATTGACGAGATGAGTATATTTAAATTCTCCTTACCAGATAACTATTTTTTAGGATTTCTCAATGCAACCTCCAGCTCAGGAGTTGACAGCTAAAGATCTGCATGATCAAACATGGACATTCAGACATATATACAGAGGTACACCAACACTCCAAACATCAGCCTCAGTACTATAAGCTCTATGTAAGACTTTTCAGGTGCCACGTAATATGCACTCCCGACAATGTCATTTAGCTTTTCATTTGCATAACATAATACCGACTTCTTCCCCACCAGTACTCCTTTATCATCTGACTTGACCTTTGATATATATAAATGTAGAGAGGTGACTTGAGCAAGAATAGACTAACAAACACGTTTTGCGTTCATGCTGAGAATGATAATGATAAGAGTTGTATATGATTAATGCCACAAGAAAATTAACAATGATTTTGTTGCATGGTCGAGGGGAGTTGAGTCTCAAAATTTAAAATAGTCGAAAAGTTTTACGACTTACTATTAGAGTAAAGCAGAAAATAAACAAACACAACATAGAAAGCTTCAGCAATTTGTAAACATTATTTAGACAGCAATCTTGCAAGAATCTTAAAATTAAAGAAATAAACCTGCTTTATGCAATTGTAACAGATAACTCAACCAAACATAAATAGTGTGAACCGCTAAAAGGAAAGATTTTCAAGTTAAGGACTGGTTCAGTTTACTGTCTTGTGTTCTATTCCAGTTGCATATTTTACAATTTCAAGTTTTAATCTTGCACTCAGTAAAAGAAAACCATATTACGATGATTTGTTTTACAAGAATATTAAACCATGGCTCTAAGAATAACTAAATCTGGGGCTATAATTCAAAGATCAACCAAGTTAAACTTAAAAGTATGAAAAGTAGCTGTAATATGTGCAGAAAACTGACTGATCACATGTACCGCACATAAGAGTTGGAATAAAACTAAATATCTCTCAGCTAAACTCAAGAAATCAATGAATACACCACATAAACAGATTCAATCACAGCTTCAAGCATACTTGATAAACCAAAAGCAGCACATCAGGTCCCCCTCAAGATGCATAAGCAAAAAACTGAGATCAATATCATAAATCACGAAGATAAAAAAGGTACAGCCTTACATATATGAGCAAGAAAGGTGAATGTGATTGTACTAAATTAGGCATATGCAACACATACAGCAATGTCAAACCATATGAAAACATTCGATAGACACACGAGCAGCCTATAACATAATGCTATCACTAAACATAAACATCAAGATAACAGAGAACAAATGGAACTCCATGCCAAATGCTACACTGGTTGACTTAAAAACACAAACACATGAGGATAACATAGAAAAAATGCAGCGCAAAACATAATGTGAACACCAAAACGTATAAACATATGCTTCCATATTGAAAGTACATAAAGCTGAACAGACTGAATGCTTGTAAAGCTAAGTTTAAGTTAGCCAAAGTAGCAAAAATACACCTGGAGAAAATATTCAAGAGAAGCCCAGATTCAAATTGAGCCAAAAACCTCAACAACTGAAAATGGAACTAAATTACTACATAGCAGCCACTACATGCACTTGTTCAAAAATAAAGCTATCAAATGAGACGTAATAAGTATGCGAATTTTGCAAATTGAAGAATGAGGTTGATGAAAATATATATACATGATAACATGAAGTCATGATGATAAAACATATAAAGACAACTCTATAAACCTACATTGATTTCTTGTCAGTGTGGCAGACAAAGGAAAGCACTAAAGCAGTCAAATGTGTTGAGCACTACAAGTAACCAATATTAGGTCCAACACTCAGCAGAAATGCGTAAAAAAGAACATCAGCTGTCCTCAACACTAACAGGTGTTGCTCTTCGGAATATTTTGAACAAGATTTACCTAAATCACATCTCATTCAATTAAAAGTATAATTCACATAAGATTTATCACAAAAACATATACCTCTTACAACTAAACTTCTATACCTAATTGTTTACTCTGAAAGGTCTAACTACACATCTATAGCCCACCTCCTGAACACACGCCACATAAAGTTTTCCATCTAGTTTAGAATTTTTGAAATGCTACCTTATTCAATATATTTGTGCACGGTGCTCAGCAAGAACCCAAGAAAGTGATTTTCATATCTATAACTATCCCATTAGCAACAGAACACTAAGCAACTATGAATGTAAACATATGATATAAAGATGTCACAGAGCTATATTGGGGAATAGATGAAGCAGCTACCACTTGCGTATTTCATACTACTTCATACAACCGTATGGTAGATCAGATGAAACCAATTATCAACTACACAACCTCTAACGTTGCTATCTAAGTCATTTTAATTTGTTGAAAGAGAAAAATTGGGAAACAAGATTATTGGATTAAAAGGTCAAATTTATTTAGTCAACAACAACCTTCATAGCTGAAAGGTCAGCTGAGGGCATGGGGCAACAAACCAGACATATGAATGCAGTAAGAGTCACAAACCAGATGCAAGTTGACACCTTCTAGCAGCTAACTCACTATATTTTTAATCACAGTTTTTATATATCTACATAACGTATTCACAACTAACATTTATTTACATTTGACTGTAACATTATCAAAAATTCAAGAATGACACGGACTATATCTAGGAAATACTATTTACTATGCAAGTATAAGGAGTATTTGTAACTTCTCTCTCTAAGCCATACATCTATTTAAGTTCAAAAGGTTGGTGCTGAGGCATGACAAATCTCATTATGCCCGGTTCCACAACATGCCATCAGAAAACCAATTTGTGGGTACACCGGATGAATGATAAGCACGGTCCAACTAAAGTCGGTTCCACTAAACTTTTCTGTTAACAGACAGAGAGTAATCAGCCTACAAAAATCTACCAACTAGATAACCATATGACGGAAACACAATCATAATAATGCAAAACAACCAAGACATGAGCTGAAATTACAGTAAACAAGAGTAATTTGATTTAATCAATCAAACAAATAATTACTTGATTAATTAATTACCTTGACAGGCAAGTCAAAGGAGAAAACCCCAAGTTTGGCCTTGATCTCCGAAACAGTGTCAAACGCAATCGAACTAGTGGCCAAGTCTTCCAGCAACAAAATCACATCACTCAAAACCTCCACCGCATCCAACCGGAGCGTGGCCTTAACGCAAGAGTAGCCACGCGGCTCAACTCGCCCACCGTCCGACGTGGCAGACCCTAGCTTATTTCCCCTATATCGAATCCCCACCACCAGCGAATTGGTTTTCGGAGCCCTAAGATCCATAATCCGACCCGCTTCCAGGATCCTCTCATCTACCCTCAGCTACCAAAACCACCTTCTCCTCCTCCACCACTACTCCGTCGGTGGCCTTATTCCGCCGTCCCTGGATTCCACCGTGCAGCGCCTTCCATAGCCTGACAGACACCCGTTTCCCCAAGCGTAGACCCTCCGACAAGCCTCGCCGCAAGCGAGCCAGCTTGAGACCCCCAGTCCTTTCTGTTCCCCGTAGAATTGATGATTTGGGCGAAACTGAAGATATATAAGAAATCGAGTTGAGCCCATGGTTGACTAAAAGAGAATTGAGAGGAATGAATGGAGAGAGATGAAAGAAAGAAAGAAATGAATCGACAGAGAAGAAGAAAGAGAAGCGGCTGACTAAATTGGGAAAATAAATAAAATGCGGCTAAATTGAAGGCGCTTAGAGCTCCACGCGTTTTTTTATTTATTATATACTGATAATTCGATGCTTATGTTGCATAAGTTATGTGGAATGAATAAAGTTGGACTCACTGCACTCTTGATTTGAGAGATTTCGATAGTTGGAATACTTTATTAGTGTTAGTGAGGCATCTTCTCATTATTTTAACACAGATAAACTTATCAGAACATTTGCAAACATGCTCTATCCCTTCTTCACAAACAGCATCGGCTCGATTACACTTCAAAATTTCCAGTGAAATAAGGAGATAGATAGACGAAAAACTAAAACACACTAGTCATGGAGGTTGGAGGATGCATGATGTGACGTGACTCGTGAGTCTATGAGTTTGGAAATATGTGAGAGAAGTACTTCTAGGCTATCTCAATCTTTAGTGAGTATGATTGTTATACTACTAGAGTCTTAATAAGTATTCAACTTAGTTCGTTTGATTCGACGTGACTTGTTAAGTCACGAGTTGGGCTTACTCACTAAGATAATCGAGCTAGGCCCGAGCTTAATTTTGTGCTCGTTTCCCTAATGAGATAAGTCTACTTATTTATATTTTTATATTATAAATATATTTTTATATATAAAACTCAAGTTTGGACTCGAGGTACTCAAACTCGGCTTTTAGACTCGTTCGTTCTTAAATGAATCATGCTCAGGCGTAGTGGCTATGTAATACTTGATTCGACTCATTTAACAACACTAGCTGCACTCAATTAATCAAAAGAAGAAAAAAAATACTCATATAGAAATCAAGCATATATTTTATAATTTAATATTTTACCCTGAACTTTGACAATTTGTGCGAAGTACCCATAAATTCTAGAGATTATTAATCTGCCCCTCAAGTTCATATTTTTGTAACCATTGGGGCATTTAGATCTTCTTCATTGGATTTGGAACCAAATCTTTGTGTTGTAAATATGTGGCGGCAATTTTCTTGGCCTTAGAGGTGATCAAACTGTAGGACACACATATCATCATCATCATCACCTTCTCTCTCTCAAACAAAACCAAGCTTAGCTTAGCTAGAGCTATACAATACATATATACAACAACTAACCAACTTTTGATCCAGATAATACACCTTCTTACTTCCATTATTGCTCCTAATTGACATAAGCAATGGAGCTTTGCTACGTGCCGTGTCCAACAGTGAACATTTCTCGAAATGGGCCGTTCACAGACAGCAAGTCACTTCTCAGTTTGCCTATTAACAACATCAACAACAACAAGAAATGCCAGCATTTCAGACGGATCAAATTTCTTGATTTGAGAGCTCGACGGTCAGGTATTGGCCTATTTCACATACCCTCTTCCAGTTCGAGTTTTCGATTTCTTGTTTTGTAGCTTTGCATTGTGCTGGAAACTGATGAAATTCACATAATGTTGGACTTTGTGAATTTGCTAGCCGCCGTTTTACCTAATTCCATTCGCTGAGAGATTTCAGTGTTGCATTAGATGTAGCACCTCATTTTCGACTTGGGATTATTATATTATATGCGATGAATGTTAGATTTTCAAACTGGTGGAGTTAATGAATTTATCTTAATGTTAGTTTTATTTGGGGAGATTTGGAGTAGCCAATTTGATATGGATTTAGTTTGTTTTCTGGTGCGAACAGATCATCTGTTATATCTCAATGTTCAAACTTGTAGAGACGTTTTAATTTGTGTATAATGCTTCTTGCATAATTGAGAATATATAGCACCAGAATGTGTGGTGTTGAAATTCGTATTGTTACCACGTTCAACTTCATGTTCAAAGCATGCCCCTTGTTTGCGTAGACTGATATGAAGTTTCTACGGTAGACATACTGAATACTGACTGTGTTGAAGATGTTGATGATGAAATTTAAACAAGATTAGAAATACAATGTAAATGGTTTTCTGAGTAATATTTCCAAGTCCCTTGATCAATGGGCCTAGTATTTCAAACAAAGAATATTGCCTTGTCCCTTTGACCAAGTTTTTCGATTATTGTATGTGTTGATTCGTTTACTTCCTGGATGAACTGGATAGATATAACTCTCAGGAAACTGGATTTTCTTATAGGCAGTACGAAAATCAAATGTCAAGCACAAGATGCCACTCCAAGTGGTGTAGGCACAAAGGATCGCAATCTTGTGTTTGTTGCTGGAGCTACTGGTAGAGTTGGATCAAGAACTGTGAGGTGTACTTTTCAGATCTCAAACTTCGAAATTATGAACTTTATGACTGGACTGGACTGGACCTCATTTCGTAAGATTTTGTGTTATCCTGCAGGGAGCTCATAAAATTAGGATGTAGAGTTCGAGCTGGTGTCCGGAGTATAAAGAAAGCTGAATCCCTCGCACAAGTATGTATGACTTCGACATAATATTTAGCATCCATCTATAATGGTCTTAACAAGTTTTCTTCTCCCTGCACAGAGTGTTAAGAACCTAAAGATCGAGGATGTAGCAGGAGGCACTCAACGTAAGATTAAGAGCTTTTGTTTCTGCTTTGATACACAAGTTGTTACTTGTTTGCCTCGTTTCGTGTGCTTCTGTGGAATCTGATTCACTACTTGAATGTGTGCCGATTGAACTGTCATTTATAGTTTTTTGGGCTTTAGTCCAGCTATAGATAAGCTTGAACTTGTGGAGTGTGACCTGGAGAAACCAGATCAAATTGCACCAGCAATTGGGAGTTCTTCAGTCGTTATATGCTGCATTGGAGCTAGCGAAAAGGAGATCTTCGATGTTACTGGTCCATACCGGATCGACTATCAGGCGACCAAAAACCTGGTTGATGCAGGTCAGAGAAATTGTGTTTTTGGTCTGTACATTCAGTTTTTCTATACTGTAATTGACTACAAGAACACGTAGGATGTGAAAAAGATGAGCCTTATATAACAAGCATCTTAGGTAAAACTTGAGAAAGAACAAAAACTTACATGGAATTCGAGATGTGGTTAAGCTATGCAGAAGTTGCATTGCCCAAGTCCTTAGGCTAGAACGATGAATTGTTTGCTTCTTTATGCAGCTACGTCAGTAAAAGTCGACCACTTTATTTTGGTCACATCTCTGGGAACAAACAAAGTTGGATTTCCTGCTGCCATCTTGAAGTAAGGCTAATTTATCTGTATTTAGCATAATTTCTCACTTGGAAATCTTGTCTTTATCTTTTTCTCTTCTGTTTAACTTCATTTCTTCCTCATTGAAGTTTATTCTGGGGAGTCCTGTGTTGGAAACGGAAAGCAGAAGAAGCACTTCTTGCGAGTGGCCTTCCTTACACAGTGAGTTACTTGGGACCAAATCGATATCAGTATTAATTTTACATGAAAACTTTCACTAGTCATGATATTCATGATATTATGGCAGATAGTGAGACCTGGCGGAATGGAACGACCAACTGATTCTTACAAGGAAACGCATAATATTACCTTATCGGAGGAGGATACTTTATTTGGTGGCCAAGTCTCAACTCTGCAGGTGATCTCTTCTGAAGTTTACGACAAATTTTGTTAGAACTTTTAATGTAACTTTCATGGCTATCATATGATGGTGATGAATATGCAAATGGATGCCTGTTTCACGATTGATACGGGGATTACTCACTTTTTTTTGTCGATACAGGTAGCAGAACTGATGGCATTCATGGCTAAAAACCGCAGCCTTTCATATTGTAAAGTCGTGGAAGTAATTGCGGAAACTACTGCTTCTTTGACTCCCATGGGAGATCTTCTAAAGAAGATCCCATCACAGCGGAAGGAACCTGTTTCCAAGGTATAGTCCTTCTTGCAGTAACTATTTAACAGTGTTATATATGGAAGTCATTTTAATTTATGGGGTTTCAATCAAGTGATAGATTTTTTTTCTCTCTGTGTCAGGAGCTAGACAATGCAACTAGATCCCAACCGGTTCCAGAGAGCACATCTGCAGAAAGAGAACCAGAACAAAAGAAGCCAACCATAGCAACATCATCATCATCACCATATATTGCGTGAGTTTTATGAACAACGCTTGTTCAATTTTCTACTGTTTCTTGGACTAACCTATCTATATTTCTATATTCTTGAAGCTACGAAGACTTAAAGCCACCGACTTCCCCAACTCCTACCCCAAGCAAAACCCCAGGTGATACCAAGGCTAGCAAGACCAAGATCACCCCTGCTGCAACGAGTCCCATTTCTTCCTCAGCTGAAGTCAGCTCTTCGGAAACTTCAAGTATTGTCACAGATTTGAAAAAACCAACTCCCTTGTCACCGTATATAAAGTAAGCTCAGTGAATATTGTTTTGTCATTTTATCACTTTGCTGAGACGCGTTTGGTTCTAAACTTTAATGAATTATAGCCCAGATGCTTTGGCATAGACTGAATTATATCAGAGCTTGTTCATTTTCCTTATGTTTCTTAGACTAACTCTCTATTTATCTACATTCTTGTAGCTACGAAGATTTGAAGCCACCGACTTCTCCAACTCCTACCCCAAGCAAAACCCCAGGTGACACCAAGGCTAGTAAGATAGAGATCACCCCTGCTGCAACGAGTCCCATTTCTTCCTCGGCTGAAGTCAGCTCTTCTGAAACTTCAAGTATTGTCACAGATTTGAAAAAACCAACTCCCTTGTCACCGTATATAAAGTAAGCTCAGTGAATATTGTTTTTCATTTTTCAACTTTCCTGAGACACATGAAACATGGTTCTAAAAAGATAAAGAATTATAGCCCATATGCTTTGGCATAGCAAGACCATTGTTACCACATAGACTGAATTGTATCAGAGCTTGTTCATTAATTTTCCTTCTGTTTCTCAGACTAACTCTCTGTTACTCTATGTTCTTGTAGCTACGATGATTTAAAGCCACCGACTTCTCCAACTCCTACCCCAAGCAAAACCCCAGGTGCTACCAACGCTAGCAAGACAGAAATCACCCCTCCCGCAACGAGTCCTGTTTCGACCCCAACTGAAAACTCTCCAGATACTTCAAGTATTGTCGCTGAACTGAAGAGTATTATCGCTGAATCGAAGAAACCAACTCCCTTGTCGCCATATATAAAGTAAGCTCATTGACCATATTCGAACATTTTTTCTCATACACACGTCCCAAGCCATGTGAAACATAGTATTGAATGGTAGCTTCAATACTTTTGCGTTCTACGTTTGATTATAAATGGACAATTTGTGGTTGAGACACCTTTTTCTTGTTGGTAGTTATGAAGACTTGAAACCACCTAGCTCTCCTTGTCCCACCCCAAATGGTCGAAAAAAGGAATCTTCTGCCGTACAGCCTTCTGCAGAAGTAGCATCACAGCTCAGTGGAGGAAATGGTGATGCAAAGAGTGGGATTGTTTCTCCATATCTTGCGTAAGTTAACTAGTTCTAATGATCATAATTAGTTCTGTACGTATTGTACATATCGTTTCTCTTTCAGGTGTCCTCTAGCAAAACCGTCTATCTGAATTCATTAACGCGCGTTTGGATTGTTCTGATACACTTTTCATTTCGCAGATATGACGACCTGAAGCCCCCTTCATTACCTAGTGTTCCAACAGTGACAGAGAACATTAAACCTTCTGAGAAAGAGGCAATTTCCAGTTACCAAACAGAATCAAAGGCCGCTCAACCACTTTCACCTTATACCATGTAAGCACATTAATGTTATGATCACGAAATCTTATACGAGAGTCTGCAATGCACATATGAGATGTTAGTTTCACTCCATTTGCTTCAATGAACAGGTACGAGGACCTAAAACCGCCAAGTTCGCCTTCGCCAAGGAAGCTTTAAACTATGAAGAACTTGCAAGTGAACATTGTTAACCCTGTGATGATGTTTTTTCCAAGGCATTTTATCTTTGTTGCAATTTGAGTGAAACAAGCTTCTCACATTGTTGTTCTTTCTGACTGGATTTTGTAATGGCACTTGAGAATTGAATAAACAAATTTTGTGAGTTGTATTGTTATGGTGTTTTTCTTTTCGATATTACAGTTTTGGCAATTTACCACCTGATACATGATCAATACTAGTATATGAAGAGAGGTTTTAAGTAAGTCGCATACAAAATGATATAACATAAAACATCCTCTCCGCATCCCTACGCCCCACATAGAGGCCAAGGGGTACGAAAGAAGACCTGCCAAGTCTATGAACAAGAATACTGCTTAACGCGCAGGTAGAAGGCCCGCTAAGGCAAGGGACCACAACATGGCCCTACGTGCGGATAGAAGACCTGCTAAGGCAAGGTACCACAATATGGCCCTGCGCGCAGGAAAAGACCTGCTAAGGCTAGAGCATAAATTATAGCCTAGCGTGCAGGAAGAAGGCTCCGCGCATGGTACACCCTGTGTGGTCTACGTGCCAGGAGTAACACAGAAGACCCCGCCCTACGGAGGAAGAAGACTCCGCCTTGTGGATACCTTGTCTGCGCCTAGTAGACAAGAAGTACATAAGAACAAAGATAAAACCGAAGAAGATGGATCGAACAAGGGCCGCTCCCGACTGTTTCTATATATAGAAGCCCTTGGGTCATCACACTTAAAGGTATCACCCATTCACCCTCTCAATATACTACTCTCTAAACAGCTCTTACATAGCTCAAGTAAGGTCTGGTACCGGTTTATCCAAGGCAAGCCGGTCAAAAGTGGTTAACTCCCCCCCCCCCCCCCCACCCCCACCATACGCGCAAGTCAGAAGTGCATACCATAACAAGAAGATGATGAAGTGGAGTTGGTGGCCTTGATGTTTTAGGGTTAAATACATATAAGGGCAAAAAACAACAACTAATTGCACAAAAAGCCAACTTCAAACAACATATACAAAAGTGTCGCTACTTACTAAGCTTCCGGACCTCAAAATCTCGCTAAAGCGGATTTAATTAGAATTTTTGAAATCCGCCAGCACAAATGGAATTCAAAATCTCGCTCAACTGGATTTAATAGCAAATTTGACATCCGGAAGCTGGTTTCAGTGGCTGAAACTAGCTAAAAATGTCTGAAACTAGCTGAAACTAGCTAAAAAAGACTGAAACAAGTTGAAACTAACTGTTAATTTTATATTTTTCCTGAAATTAACCTTTAAAACTAGTTGTTAATTTTCTAAAATGATTAAATTAACTCTAAAAATTATTTATACTAAACTAAATAAATTAAAAAAATATGAAATTATAATTACAAAAATATAATTATTATTTTAACTGAAAAAACATAGTTTCATATTAGTTTCAACACATAAAAGCTAGTTTCAGAAGCTAGTTTCAGACAAAAAGCTAGTTTCATAAACTAGTTTCAAACAAAAACCAGTTTCATAAACTAGCTGAAACTAGTTGAAACTAACTATTAATGCTAGTTTCAACATCATAAAATATTAATTTCATTAGTTTCAACAACAAAAATGCTATTTTCGTTAGTTTCAGCATCATAAGTGCTAGTTTCAGCAACAACAAAAATCTAGTTTGAGCAACATAAATGCTAGTTTCATTAGTTTCAGCAACAAAAATGCTAGTTTCAACAACTAAATGCTAGTATCATTAGTTTAAACATCATAAGTGCTAGTTTCAGCCACAAAATGCTAGTTTCAGCAACACGAATGCTAATTTCATTTGTTTCAGCATCACAAATAAACACAAAAATGTTAGTTTCATTAGACTCAACAACAAAAATGCTAGTTTCATTAGTTTCGGCAATAAAAATGCTAGTTTCATTAGTTTCTGTGTATAAATATTAATTAGTTAGAATAAAATAGTTAGGGCAAATTACATACAGTACCCCTCTTAGATGTCCTAATTACATGTAACGGACCATTAGTTCATCAATTACATATAGTCTCCAACTAGATGGATTTTAGTTACATCCAGGTCCACGATCTTGACTTCCGGCGAACTAAAACATGGAAAAGACAATTTTATCCTTGCCGAAAAATCTGATTATTCTCTCACCCAAACGAATTCATTTAATATTTATTGCACAATAATCCCTAATATTTTCTATTTTACAAAAATGACACTAAGTAATGCAAAATTAAACCATATAATATATACAAATTTCAAAATACCCCTAAAACATTATTATAAATCAATCCCAAATTATTTTTATTTACAATACAACCCAAATTTATTTTAACATAAATTAAATTCTTTTTTAATTTTTTTTTCTTTTCCATCTTTCTTATTCACACAGCTCCGGTCACCGGAATTATCACCGGTGACCGGAGCCACAGCGATCGGGAGCTGTAAGCTCCCAGATCGGAGCTTACAGAAGCTTCGATCGGGAGCTTATGTAAACTCCCGATCGGAGCTTACAGCTCCCGATCGGGAGCTTCCCCGATCGGAGCTTCTGAAAGCTCCCAGATCGGACTAAGCTCCGATTTGGAAGCTAACATGCTCCCATCAAGTCCGATATCGTACGGGAATCCGGTAGTGGGCTTGGAGAAGAAGAAGGGAAGAAAAATAGAAAAGGAAAAAAAAAGAAAAAAGAAAAAAAAAAGTGAAAATTAATAAGTAAAATATAAGGCCATGTTTGGTTGTATGAGAGAGAAAATCTCAAAATTTTGTGGTCAACACCGGAACGGCCAAATGGGCCTGAATGTAATTATTTGCAAGACGGTCCTTCAGATGAAAAGATGTCATCTAGCAGGGGGTCCAGAAGTAATATTCCCAAATAGTTAAATATAATTAGGTAGTAATTAATTAACACTAATGGATGTCAAAAACACCATCAGAATCCATTTTAGCGAGAAAAATGGAGTCCAACAAGCAATTGAGATCCAAATTGATTAAATTTTAGGGCACAAAAAATAGAATGACCTTTTTTGTAAGAGGTTTTTAGATTTTAGGGCACCAAAAAATAGAATGGCCTTTTTTGTAAGAGGTTTTTTAAGGTGGTTGTTTTAGCAATTAGGTGCTCTAGAGAGGTTCCTTTACGTAATTTTCTAGATGTTCTAATACCGTTCTTACTATCCCTGTAGCGATATAGTATTTGATTATATAAAAAAAGATTCCTTTTTATCGAAACGTGGATTACATTGTTGAGAAACTGCAATGAAATTGACATGTATTGAAATTCTAGTGAGACACCATACATATAACAAACTAGAAATTGAGTCACACTCTACGCGTGTGAAACGTTTTCTTGTAATAGTACAATGTATATATGTGATGCACATCCTCATTTGAGGTAATGATGTTTGTTTAAATGTGTTTTTTAAATTTTCGAATATTCCATCGTTTGAAATGGTAATAGTCGATCAAATGGAGAAGTATGTTTGATTCATATGATAAAAATTTAAAACTGAATTTAACTTAAGTGAATGAACTTGCATTGAAATTATTTGAAATATAAATTTCAATTAAGTAAATTTAAAATGAACCAAAAGTTGCAAGTTTGAGGTGAAATTAACTTAGTTGAATTTATTCTTTGTAAAAGCTGCAAGTTTTCAGCTACACATACTATCTGTAAAAACGCATTATTCACATAAATCTATTGTTGAAAAACACCATATAGATAGACTCAGAGAAAAAATAAAAAAGACCACATTTAGCCATAAGGCCCGTAACAAATGTTAAAAATGAAGATTGACCGATACACCCATCCTTGTCTTCTCGACATGAAATCATTAAAACAAATACCGGCAAATGTAAAAATAGACCAAACTTCTCCTTATGTATATACAAAAATTACTTCTTCCTAGCTTGTCGGACATAGTAGGGCTTGCCCATAACTGTTTCTCTTAACTCGATACCCAGCTTGCTGAGTGGATCAGGATCATATATACATCTTGACTCTCTCGGCTTTCTGGGTGGTCAAGACTTATCTTTCACTATCTTTATGTTTTAACTTTGTTAAGGCAGCCCTGGCGAGCCCAGTTAACTTTCCTTTAAGTTTTTTAACTTAAACTTGAGTACGTTTTTTATTCTTAATATTTATCTTAAATTAAATTTCAACTTCCTATAATGCATGTTCTAAATGTGTATGCAAGAACAAAGTTAACAACATGCTCAATAAAAATCTCATCATTTTTTGTTTAAAAAAAAAAAAGAAAAAACTCCTAACAGTTGAAATGAAATCAAGAATCAAACACCAAACATCATGTTAATAATTAATAATTGATCGAGTACATATCAGATACCACATCATATCAAATTTTTGGTAAAACTAAGGAGCATATATGAAGAAAACTCAAGAAACTACCATACCAACAAGTAACTAACCAAATCCTTAACAGAACATAATTATCTTAGGCATATTACTCAAGCTCACTGCATAGTTATCAAAATTAGTCATTAGATCAATATAGCACAATAGTCCACGCCGTACTACCTGATAAAATAACAAATGAATTCATCATCTTGTCTAATTAGTATTCTAAGTCATACTGTAGACTGTAGTAATTATCCTTTACTTCAGCAGTATGTTGTATACATACTTGTGCAAAAACGCTAAACAAATGGGTTGACCTGAAATGATGCAAACAAATGTTACGAAACACAAAGTGCAAGTCGTGCAAATCGCACTGTCCTAAAGGATTATTCGCCAATGATTGAATATCCTCCCAGGATTAAATGCACTCTTCGGTAATATACCGGGACAAGGAATCAGTAGAAAATTATAGCCCAAGTGTTTAGAGTGTTTAGAGAGTAAATATATTGCTGCAAGTTTAGAAAGCTTTTGTTGAAGAAATAGAAAAATGCGTACGTACTCTTCCAGAAACTCAATCCATACAAGTATATATAGTACTAGTAGTCTTCAACGTTAATAAACTGATTCAACACCAAAGCTAACTAATCAACACAAATTTAGCAAACAACTTGGTCCACTTTTATAAACTAAAAATAGGACTTGGAGGAAAAGTAACAACCGGGCAGACCAACTCTAATTGGAAGAGTACTAATATTAGAGTGTAGTAAATTTAGTAATAAAATATTTTGAAATATTCCAACAAATCCCCACCATTTCAAAAGATTTAAACAAAAAAAAACAAAAAAACAAAAAAACTTGGGCTATAACATGGGCGTAAAGTGTCTTGTAGACTATGAACCAACACTAGAATGATAAAATGTAATGCACAAAGTAATTAGTGAAGCGTATAGCTTCTATGAACTAAAAAATCTTAATCACACATTAAAATCTTATCAATCACAATACCCCACTGTTGGTCCCTTTAAACAACAAGAAAAGACTAGAGGAGGGGGGGGGGGCGTTGAATAGTCTTTTCAAACTTTCGTCGTTTAAAAACTTTCTCAGCAAGTGCTTATTACTTTTCAGTAATGAATTTGCTGATACTTAACTTTCTCAGCAAGCGCAAGTTACTTCACAGTAACTAGGTTTGCTGATACTTAAAATCAGAGAGCGGAAGTCTTTGATACAATAAGTGCTTTTACAGTAAGTGATAGTTTCAGCAAGTGAAGTGAGTGACTGTGTACAGATAGATATGCTTTGCTGAAAACTAAGTACAGTAAGTAAATCACACAAACACTTTTATAGTGGTATCTGAGAGTGGCGTAATCTCTCAATTAATCCACTTTGTCCTTTCTAGGACTGAATCCACTAAGATAAATTTGAGGTTCCTTACAACACCTATCTAGAGCGATCCAAACAGAAACCAAAGCACACTTTGCTTCGTCTCCAACCTAACTAGAGAACGTAACCTTGTTCTCCACCAAACTTGGTACTTTTAATCAGCAACACTATGCTCGATTAAGTTCCCCTTGAATATCACGCCTGAAAGGGTGTATTTTCAGTTAGAGAGGTTTGGGATGAGATAACTTAATTATAACTTATTCAGTTACAACAAGTAATCTAAGAAACAAAACTTTGAATACTTTGCAGTAAACAAGTTTGATTGTTTCTGAAGTCAAGACTTGTTCTTGTTCGAAAGAAAGAAAGAACACTTAACTAATTTCTTAGTCGTGTAAGTTCTACTTCTTCACAAGTAGCTTATACAAGCTTTAAGTCTTGGAACGGATCAATGGCAGTAAAGAGTATTGAAGGGTATGTGAGTTTAAGCACAAGTGAGAGTATGATCACGTTGTTGACACACTTCAACTCTTTGCCGGATGACCTCTATTTATAGTGAATCAAGGAGCCGTTTGAATTTCAAATTCTAAGGCTTTGTTCCTTAAAATGTCACTATCTTGCTTTTGTACTTTCAGCAGCGTCCTTGTTTGTCTTCTAGTCTTCATGTCCTTCGCGTGCATGCTTTGCATTTAATGCTTATTTGAATAAAATTCAAACAGTGACATTGGAGCGCAAATACAAGTACTTTCAGTAAAAGGTCACAAATGTTCATCAGCAAGTGGTCAGTCTCAGTTTCAGCAAGCACAACCTACTCTGTCATTCAGATTTTCACTTATGCAATGTTGTTGCTGAAGTTTCCACTTTCTGAGCAACATGTGTCTTTGTAGATACCAGTCTTCAGAAATCTTCTAGTCTTCAGATCTTCAAAATCTTCTAGTCTTCAGATCTTCAAAATCTTCAAGATTCTGAGCGGTTCTAAATGCTTCAATAGTTTGTTTGTAAAAACAAAGTACATCATCAGCAAATGCTTCAATAGGTTGTTTTTCTTTTCAGAAAACAAGATACATCATAAGCGGTAAAACCAACCTATCTAGCACCTACTCTAAGTCTTCAGCAAACGTTCCTCTTTTACAATGTCCTTAAAATTCTAAACTCCTATGGACCTTAAGAGTACTAGTTACTGGACTTTCCTTAATTTAGCATGGTTAATTGGTCATCAAAATTACAAGTTTCCTAACAAATTTCCCCCTTTTTGATGTTAGCAATCCATGGCTAAATTAATTGTTACCCTTTTAGAGGTTTCTGATGTTGAATAAATCAGTTGATTAATGCAAGCATACTTGAATAATTAAACAGTAAGCATAAAATTGCATAATCAAAAACCAATAAGAGTCAAAAAGCTTTATTGCTGATAGTTATCTTTCAGTAAGTTTACAGGAAAGAGCAGAGATAACTAAACAAAATCAGCAAATAAAAACTTTAACAGAACTATTACAGAGAGTTAAGCTCTTCCAGAGGATTTTTTCAAAATCTCTCTTACACTCTTCTCAGCAAGTGCAGTGAATTCAATACAGTCCTTCTCGTAGTTCTCAAGTAGCCTACGGACTTGTAATTGAAGAATCCTTGCATTTTTGCAGGCAGTATGATGATGCTTTTCAGCATTCATTTCCATGTAATGAGTTACCCACAAATGCATGCCCCAATTGCTGGCATGGAGAAGCTGTGTATCTGAAATACTTTTAGGATGAATCTTCCTTAGACAGAGAAGATCTTCTTCATGATCCTTAGCAGTGAGATAGAAATACTCATAAGGAATCAATCCAAGTCTCTTCTTTGTTTTCTTGGTCACTGGGTCAGAGTAATAAGCAATGCCAACTGGTTTTATCAAATCAGGTTCTTGTCTTATAGACTTACCAATTGCAGTTCTTCTTACTGAGACTTCAAGATTCAACCATCTCCCAGCAATATTTCTTGGGAGGGACTCAGCCCTTTCTTTCCTTTTTACCTTGAGATCAATCCAAGTGAACATTTGGTTCAAAATGGTTGTAGGAAAGAACTCATTCACCAGCAAGTCTTCCAGCTTTAAGATCCAACAACCATGAACGTTTCTGATCACGTTCTGAGTGGTTTCATCATTGCTGGTCTTTGTATATTCAATACCGGAGCAAATAGCAATGCTGGCCAGCCTCTTTTCTGTAAGAAAATACGGTCAGAGTTACCCCTAGGGTACGCAGCGGAATTTCAAAAATTTTCTTAACATACAGGTTAATTGATTATGTATATGCCGTATATATATAAACACGTCAATTAGAAGACTAACCTTACTTCCAAAGCAGCTTCCTAGTCTTCGTAATAATCCGGTGTATCTTCTCCATCGTCGAAGTCGAAGATATCTGCAATACTTTGATTATCTGCAAGACAATAAAAGTTAGTTTTCAGCTCCTAGAACCTCAACCTTGGTATCCACGGATGAACACCCTATCGGAAAGAATGCTAGGATATTCTTTGTGTGACCAAGAAGATGGGGCGGCGATTCCTCCGACAGGTGGCGCACGCGTGGGTGGCTAAGAGGAGGGGGGAGTTTTTTTTTTTTTTTTCTCTAAGAAAACTGGGTAGAATGACTGTCAAAGTCTATGTCAAAAAACTCTCTAATAGTCTACTATATATAGTAGTCAATAGAAGCCTAAAACATAAGCAATTAGACTTCATAAAGGAATAAGAATCTAATTCTTATTGCACTAGGAAATCAATTCCAAGTCTAGATTCATTCCCAATCAAATTAAAACTCAATCAGGAAAATCTAACTTATCCTTTAGACTTCTAATAGAGGAAGGAGTCGAACTCCTTCCCCTACTCCATCTCGCGCGCGCGCGCGTGTCCTAAGGGTGTTAGGTGGTCCCGATTTTGGGACCAACTTATAGTTCTAAGGCAATTCAAACTCCAAGTAGATTTTGCCCAAGTGCATATGTTAATTCTAAATTAACATATCCTTTATAATCAAACCTCCATTATATTTCCAAAATATAATCTTTAATTGAATTTACATAAAATACAATTAATTAGCCAATTCAATTAATAATTCCAAATCATTACTTGAGCCACCAATTATTATAATTAATTCCAAATCAATTATAATCCATCAATCACAATTAATTCCAAATTAATTGCGATTCCATCTTCAAGGATATTCTGATAGACTGAATCACCACATAGTGTGACCCATAGGGCCTCACCGTATTAAGCAAGTCCTAGACTAGGCAACATGGAATTCCTAGACGGTTCCATTTGCAATATTAATACGTGAGGACGTTTGAGAGGTTTCTCAAAGCTAACCCTTTCGTTGCGAAGCCTGTTGCGCTCAACGCGGCGATGGTAACGTCCCTTCATCTGACTTGCTCGAATGTATCTAGGATCGATGAAGTGTCTATCCCAATAATACATCCACGGGCGTCTTCAGTGAGTTGCATGGTGAATCCAATATCTATTATGACCATCATAATAATATTGATACGCTGGCCAGCGGTTTTACCATCACAACTATGAACGACTATGAGCAGTGCTCTCCTGTGCTACACTTGAGAGATGAATCCTTCACATAATCACTTATCACCCCCATTTGTATTTAGCCATAATCCTGGATCGTGTCTTAGGTCAGCTGCTTATTCAGAGCTGACATCGACAGGTCCACCAAGGATATGGGGCAACAAATGTGATGATAAAGTCCTGTAAGTACAAAGGACGAATGACATCACTTCGACAACTCACCGGTTCCCATAGACACTTCGGTGTAGAGTATACATCGATGGGAGTGTCCGGTGAGTACTTCCATTGTTCGATAAAGCTTCTTCGAACAACTATGCGCAGTTATGGGAACGTTCCTTGATTGTCCAACAATCCGTTCCGTGACCGTGGGATCGGCTCACACTTGCTCCAACAAGTATAACCTCCACGCATACTAGTCTTGTCTGGTTCATTCAGACCCCCACATTCGAGATGAACCTCGACTAGGAAGAGTTTGGGATAGATGATAACTCACATAGCTCCCACTATCTATGTGATCGGTCATCTATCCGAGGGGACATGTTTGATATCAATACAGACAGCAATAAAGATATGACATGCTGCAGCCTGGTGTAATATAAATATGAAAGCGATACTCAATACTAAAATGCAACAAACATATATTATATTACGTTGACCTGTATAATAGTACAATATGCCCTCTATAAGGGCACCATGCCCTTAGTAAGGACTGCCTCTAGGACATATACACTATCAATCTCCCACTGGACTAGAGCCAGTCACCTTTATGCCTAATTCCCAGATTAGCATAATGTCTTAAGTGGACTTCCACTGATAAGACCTTGGTGAAAGGATCTGCCACGTTGTCCGTGGTAGAGACACGTTCTATACTAACTTCTCCTCTATCAATAATCTCACGTATAACGTGATACTTTGTAAGTACATGTACGTCCTTGTTTGTAGATCTAGGCTCCTTAGCTTGAGCGACGGCGCCCGTATTGTCCCAATAAATCGTTATTGGACTAGGAGCAGGAACAACCCTCAATTCCTTCAAGAACTCTTAAATCCAGACGGCTTCTTTCGAAGCTTCTGATCCAGCAATGTACTCGGCTTCTGTGGATGAGTCAGCAATCGTGGCTTGCTTAGAACTCTTCCAACAGATAGCTCCTTCGTTCAATTTGAATACGTATCCTGTCTGTGACTCAAAGTCATTAGGATCTGATTCAAATCCAGCGTCGACATAACCAGACATCTTCAATTCTGGTTCTCCACCAAACACCAAGAACATTTCCTTAGTCCGTCGAAGGTACTTAAGAATGTTCTTTACAGCAGTCTAGTGAGGTACTCCTGGATTCTGTTGGTGTCGACAAGTGACACTAAGCGCATATGCCACATCGGGCCTTGTGCAATTCATTGCATACATTATAGACCCTACTGCCGAAGTATAGGGCACACGACTCATTGCATTTCTTTCTTCATCAGTTTTAGGACCATCCTTAACTGATAAGACAATCCCATGCCTAGCTGGGACAAAGCCTCTCTTTGAGTTGTCCATCTTATAACGCTTCAATATTTTGTCGATGTAGGTGGACTGTGTCAATCCTAACATCCTCTTGGATCTATCTCTATAGATCTTGATCCCTAGGATGTTCACCCAAGTCCTTCATTGAGAGTGTTAGGGTTGAAATATGTCCAGTCCGCATGTACGAACTGGAGCGGTCTAAGAGCGCGACAAAGCATCATAGGCCGTCCCTCAAGGGGCACGACCACACCCAAGTATGTCACTAAGGTGTGGATCGACCAACATAGGGTCCGACCATCACTGGGAGGACAACCCTCAAAATAAGCTCCTCTCAAGGACAAAGCTGCCAGTGGGCTCGAGGAGCATCTCTCTCTGGCTCGAGGAGACCTTACGTCGAGGTAACGCTTCTTGACAGAAACTGAGCAGGACACTACTCGCATCACCCACGCACAAGGGAGGCACGAGGACCACAGAGCGACCAGCCATGGTTGCTCTCTTGGGCCAAGGCCCACGGACCTCCTTAATGGGCCTGGGCCGAGGAAGGCCTCAATCCTAGCCGTACACGTGGCGTGATCCTACATGACCGGAAGATGAAGGGTCTCAAGTATAAAAGGGCCTCATTTACTCTCCAACAATAAGCATTAATGACACCACACGAGCACCACTTTCACTACTCATACTAGGGAAGCCTCACAACTCCCTACTCGTAAAGTCGCCTCTCCGGTCTGATACCTTACAGACCGGGCAAGAGACACTAACCCCCCCCCCTCTAGTCTATTTCAGGTACGAGAAAGCTACAAGAAGGCTCATTCCCTATCTTAGAGGAACACTACAAGAAGAAGAACTAGAACGACTTAGACTAGCGACTCATTGCGAACTTAGAGAGAGACACGAATTACCCTTCAACATTTGGCGCCGTCTGTGGGAATCGATACAAAAGGTCATTCCTTGCCCTACTGGTCGAGCCACTTTCCTCCTCGTGACACTTCACGAATATGCCTCCCAGAAGAAGCAACCGTCTTGCTAATGCACCACCCGCAAATCCTCCTCGACCTAGAGGCCGTCCCTCTAATAACGGTCGCGGAGGAGGAACGGAGGGTGTTCCGAGGGAGCCGAGAAACAACAATGTTGCAAGGAACCGGGATTATGCAGAGGGGGCATTTACTAATGTCACTCACTCCCAAAATGAGACATCGGGGGAAAATAACCCGCAAGGAGTCCCGGTGGGAAATGCCTATGGAGCCTTGAGAGTCGCAAACAACGCCGAGTCTAGGGGGCAGCCTCATCCGGTAGCAATTAACCAACCTCCCGTGGCAGTGAACCCTCCTCAACCGGCCGCATTGACCTTCACCCTTCTGATGGACGTGTCGTCCGACCATCAGATTTCGGGATGGGCGAAGCTCAATACGGTCTATTCCTTCTTACTCTACAAGGATATGTCGGAGGTAATGAGACTATTAGGGTTAATACCGAGATACAAGCTCCAGGAGAACCACAAGCACCGGTGCAAGAGCAACCTCGGGCCACCGTGGTCGCTCCTCGTCAATCCCAAGGAAGAGCACCTGTTGCACAAGATGAAGCACATTCGAGAGCCAACACCAGGCCGATCCAATCTCGACTTGGACCATCAAGAATCCAATCGAGGTTAGGACCACAGGGTGCCCCGGATGATTTGAGAGACCTGATCGACAGAAGAATACGGGCATCATTGCAAAATGTAGCGCAACAAGAAAATAGAGTTCAGGTGGTCACTACGCCACCCGCTCTCCCCAACCAAGTTACCCCCAACCAGGTAACTCCTCAAAACCCACAAGAAGCAGTGGAAGAGAATCAAGCATTGAGAACAGTAGCTGAGGTAACCCCCCTGGTCGATCCGACCACGGGGAGGAGGCTCACTCTGGAGGAACTCAACGCGAGGAAATCCGCACTTGATGCTCAGATAGAGACTCTTCGAGGAACCGTCCAAGAGAGGGAGCAAGACCAAGATCCGAGCCCTTTGTGTGATGAGATCAGGAACCACCAAGCCAAAATTGAAAGAGGCTTCCCCACCTTCGAAAGCTATGATGGAACAAGTTGTCCGAAGGACTACTTGGTAAGATTTGGCACTAAAATGGATGCCTACGGGCATGACTCAAGAACCAAGGCGCTCCTCTTTCCGGCTAACCTCTCCGGAGAAGCCATGAAGTGGTGGTCGCGCCTCCCTCACCGATCCATCAAGTCATATAGGGATCTCTGTAAGGAGTTCTCTAAACGATTCGAGAAGGTAATGAACGCCAAGAGACGGGTGAGATACTTGGCCGAAATTGTCCAGAGAAACAACGAAGACTTGAGGGACTTCATCAACCGCTTTCATGAAGCAGCCCTCCAAGTCGAAGATCACTCGATCAATGAGAGAAAAGAATATTTGTATGGCAACACTACCAACATCAGATTCCAAGATGTGCTCTCAGCATCGTGTGTAGAGAATGAAGCGCAACTTGCCAAAATTTGCAAGGACTTCCTCGAAGCTGAGGAATTCCGAAGAACGGTCACCGTGAGAACCAATCTTCCCAAGGAAAAAGGGAAAGAAAAAGAAAAAGAAAAGGAGTACCCTCCTCGACCCCAAAATCCCGGGAAGCAGAGGAAAGAGCAAAAATTTGGGTTGATCAAGGAGGGCAACTCAAGAAATGATTTCAGAGACAGGAGGTCTCCTCCCAGAAAGTCACCTCCAAGACGATATAGCAACTACACAGACTTGAATAGGCCAAGATCCGACATCTTGAACTATATAGTCTCGAGGAAGCTAGACGTCTCGTGGCCACCCCCGATTAAGGAAAACCAAAGGAACAAGAACTCAGAAAAATTTTGCAAGTTTCACAAGGGAAAAGGGCACACCTCAGATGAGTGCGTCGAGCTCAAGAACGAGATTGAGAGGATGATACGTGGCGGTCAATTGGTCAACTACATCCGGAAGGAAGAACCCCTGGCACTACTGCCCCCTCCTCCTCAAAGCGGGGGTGAGCACCCTTACCAAGGAAACCCTCAGGACGACGACATTCATAATTACAACAATTATGAGAACCGCCCTGTAAATGGAAGCATCCGCACTCTCACAATTGCGGGAGGACCCGCCGGCGGCGACACTCGTAATCAAAGGGAGATTACGGCGGACAACCTCAGGGTCCGAGATGTGAAGTATGCTCAAGCCGCGCGACCGGGAACCAACGTTATCTCTTTCGATGATAGCGAGATACCTCTGAAGCACGCCGGAGGAGGCAACATCTATGATCCTTGCGTCCCACTTGTAGTTTCCTTGGATGTTCAATCCTACAAGTTGGGTAGAATCCTCGTCGATACTGGGTGCTCGGCAAACTTGATTTTCACCGGAACCTTGAAAAGGATGCACATGAACCCAAGGGAAGGGCTCAGAGAAGTGAGGAGCGCATTGGTAGGATTCGGAGGACAACCTATCATGCCGCTCGGAATGATCAACCTCACAGTGTCAATGGGTAGCGCTCCTAGAAGGGTAACCCAACAGGTTCCTTTTGTGGTGGTCGATATGCCATTTGATTATTTCGCAGTCCTAGGCCGACCCGCTCTCTCTCAATTCTGAGCCGTAGTGTCCACAGTCCACAACAAGCTAAAATTCCCCACTCCTTTGGGAATCGGACAAGAAGTAGGAGACATACGAGAAGCATGGGAATGCTACACCTTGTCAGCCAAGTTCACTTCAAGGGTTGCCATTGGAGAACCCAACCTTGGGCAGCCATCCGAGGAGACACCCCTTGTCCACAATGCGCCTTATCGTTTCTACACGGTTCGGCGAATGAAGAGAAAATCAAAAAAGCCAAGTCCGTCACTTAGGCGAAGAAAAGCAATCATGAAGAAAGACAAAGATACTCTAGTAGGAGCTGTTAAGGAGCTCGAGGAGTATCAAGTGATTCCACCAGTCCCACCCTCTTCCAAAAAGAAGAAATTCTTTGAGGAAAACAAAATCGAAGCAAGAGAAGCCCTTGAAGAAATCCAAATTGTCGAAGGAAGTGCCGACAAGGTCACAAAAATTGGCACAGAGATGGCCACTGAAGTCAGGATGAAACTCATCCAATGTTTGAAGGATAACAACGATGTATTCGCGTGGAGTACCGAGGACCTGAAGGGGATCGACCCACGTGTCGCCGTTCACCGTCTGAACGTAGACCCATCGATCACCCACATCAGAGAAAAGCGAAGAGACTTCAGTGCGGAAGATAATGCCATCATAGAAGCGGAAGTACAAAGGCTTCTTAAAGCTGGCCACATCAAAGAAGTGAGATACTCAGACTGGGTATGCAATGTGGTCCTAGTGGAGAAAGGTCCGGGGAAATGGCGAATGTGCAACAATTTCACAAGGTTCAACAAGTTTTGCCCGAAGGATCCATACCCTCTCCCACGGATCGACCAGCTTGTCGATTCCACCGCTGGATGCGCCCTCCTGAGTTTCATGGATGCATACCAGGGCTTCTACAAGGTCAAAATGGCCAAAGATGACGTGCCTAAAACCGCCTTCTTCGCTAACGGCAATGTGTATTGCTTCAACGTGATGCCATTTGGCCTTAAGAACGCCGGATCGACCTACCAAAGGCTGGTCAACAAGATGTTCAAGGAAGAGCTAGGTAAACAATGGAAGTATATGTCGATGACATGCTCGTCAAGAGCAAGACCGAGGAGCAACACGTAGGTTACCTGGCAAAGTGCTTCTCAATCTTGAGAAAGTATGGCATGAAGCTCAACCCGGCGAAGTGTACCTTTGGAGTCAAAGGGGGAAAGTTCCTCGGTTACATGGTGACAGAGAGAGGAATAGAAGCAAACCCCGAAAAGATAAAGGCCATCCTCGACCTTCCCCAACCTCAGTCCATCAATGAGGTGCAACAATTGGTCGGAAAATCAATTGCATTGAGTAGGTTCATCTCAAGGTCGGCCGAGAAAAATCTACCTTTTTCAAGGTATTGAGAAAGAGCAGCCACTTCGAGTGGACAAAGGAGTGCGAGGAAGCCTTCGAGAAGCTGAAAGAATACCTACTCGCTCCTCCTCTATTGTCAAAGCCCGTGGACGGAGAAGTACTCTATCTGTACTTAGCAGCAACCGGGGAAGCTATCAGCTCGGTTTTGGTGCGAATCCAAGGGAACGACCACTTGCCCATCTACTACTTGAGCAAAGTACTTGCCGGGGCTGAAACGCGGTACATGGATATCGAGAGGCTTTCCTTTGCTCTCGTTTATACGGCAAGGAGGCTAAAACCCTACTTTGGTGCTCACAAGGTTGTTGTTTTGACAAAGCAACCTCTCAAACAAGTCCTCGTAAAACCCGAAAACTCGGGAAGAATGGCAAGATGGGCGATTGAACTAAGTGAATATGACATCGACTACCAAGCACCTGTAGCCAAGAAAGCACAAGTCATAGCCGACTTCCTAGTGGAGTATCCCTCAAAAGGAACTTCAGAGGAAAACTCTTCAGCAACAAAGAGTGCGTTGATGATGGTCGAAGAGCAATCCCATCAAAACAACCCGATGCAAGCTCTAGAGGATGCTCTAGAAGAGCTTAAGGCAATGTCCCAAACCAAAAGGAAAAGGCATGAAGTGTTCCTGACAGAGAAAACCGACGAGCCAAAGGGTGCGGAGACCGTCTCTCCAAAACCCAAAGGACTAGTCGACCACGGAGACGTCTGGATTCTTCATGTTGATGGATCCTCATCAGGAAAAAATGGCGGGATAGGAATATACTTCAAGAGTCCCGGAGGGGCTGAACTCGAGTACGCCGTTACTCTTAGTTTCCCGGTCTCCAACAATGAAGCAGAATATGAAGCCATCCTCATCGCTCTACGTATGGCAAAATCATTGGAAGTGAAGAAGCTCATCTCTTCACCGATTCCCAACTGGCCGAGAAGCAAATCTCGGGGAAATTCAGAACCAAGAAAGACTCACTGGCTGAGTACAAGAGCGCCATCACGGAAGAAATCCAAAATTCGAAAGTTGTGAGATTGAAAAGTTCTCGAGAGATCTCAATCAAAGGGCTGATGCCCTATCAAAGTATGCTTCAGCCTCCGGAGGAGTGATACCCGGAACGTGATACTCATGAGAATCAACGCATCATCTTGGGGTCATCAAAGCCAAACGTCTTGGCAATTGACGATCAACCGAATTGGATGCAAGAGATAACAACATATCTCAAAAATGGAAGCCTTCCTCGTGACAAGGCTGAAGCAAGGAGAATCAAAGGAAAAGCTCCTCGATACTCATGCAAGGAGACTACTTGTACAAAAGGTCTTTCGAGGGAGTCTACTTGAGATGCGTCGCGAGCAGGAAGTTCAGAAACTTCTCGGAGAGATGCATCGAGGAAGTTGCGGCGACCATGCCGGAGGAAGAACCCCTGTGCCCAAGAAGGATTCGACAAGGATACTACTGGCCCACCGTTCGCGAAGACGCTGGCCAATTTGTGAGAAAGTGCGAGGAGTGTCAATTGCACGCCAATTTGATCAACGTCCGGCGAAACCTCTCATGCCCATCGCCATCACTTGCCCTTTCGACATATGGGGCATCGACATAGTCGGTCCCTTTCCAAGAGGAACGGGTAAAAAGAAGTTCATCATTGTTGCCGTCGTTGAATAATTTAGCAAGTGGGCGGAAGTTGAGGCAGGTAATTACAGAGTCTCTACCATCTGAACAGAGCAGTGATGAACTTCGTGTGGAGGAACATCGTGTGGTGTGATTTGGCTTGCCGAGGGTCCTCATCTCGGATAATGGTGCTCATTTTGTGGCCAAAGATCCAATGAATGGTTGCAAGGAAATGAAGATTGAGAGGAGGTATATCTGTAGGACATCCAATCCAACTGGGCAACAGAAGCCCGTCAAACAAAATCCTTGTCACAACTTGCAGAAGAAGGTTGGTTTCGGCTCCAATGGGACTGGGTCGACGAGCTTGATGGAGTGGGTGTGGCATACCGCACTACTTCAAAAACAGCTACAAGAGAGACTCCTTCTCGCTAGTTTATGGGTCCGAGGCGGTCATACCAGCAGAGTGGCGGTGGAAACCTCAGAATCAAGGGTCAACCCGAGGACAATCATACAGAGAGACTCTCGACCTAGAGACAATCAGTGAATCGACGGACCAAGCCTTGGCCAATATCCTCGATATCAAGCAATCATCGCAAATAAGACCAAACACAAGGCGTAAGGAAAGAGGACTCCAAGTAGGAGACTAGTACTCCGAAAGAGCAGACATCTTGGGCAAAGTTGGGAAGATGCAACCCAATTGGCAGGCCCCTACAAGATAATTGAAGCAGCGTCCAACGGAAGTTATCGTCTTAAGACATGGAGGAAGGGTATTGAAATAATCCATGGAATACTCTACCTCCAGAGATTCTACGTTGAAGTTGTAGGAAGCTAAGAAAACGCTTTTTGAAAACTATGTGGAAGGTCCCGTGTGAGCGGTTTCTAAGGCTTCACAGGAGACGGACCTCTTCCTTTGTTAAAAAAATCATGTAAGCAAGTGGCGAGGAGCCCCCATTGTAATGTGTTTCCGACAAATC
>CM051458.1:52013620-52092212 GCA_028274465.1 Plantago ovata
AAAAACCTTCTTAACTAACACCTAATCTAAGTCATCAGCAAACGTTCCTCTTTTACAATGTCCTTAAAATTCTAAATTCCTATGGACCTTAAGAGTACTAGTTACTGGACTTTGCTTAATTTAGCATGGTTAATTGCTCATCAAAATTACAAGTTTCCTAACAGCAACTAAATATTACAATTAATTCCAAATCAATTATAATCCATCAATCACAATTAATTCCAAATTAATTGCGATTCCATCTTCAAAGATATTCTGATAAGCTGAATCACCACATAGTGTGACCCATAGGGCCTCATTGCATTAAGCAAGTCCTAGACTAGGCAAAATGGAATTCCTAGACGGTTCCATTTGCAATATTAATACATGAGGACATTTGAGAGGTTTCTCAAAGCAAACCCTTTCGTTGCGAAGTCTATTGCGCTCAACGCGGCGATGGTAACGTCCCTTCATCTGACTGACTCGAATGCATCTAGGATCGATGATGTGTCTATCCCAATAATACATCCATGGACGTCTCAGGGAGTTGCTTGGTTACTAAGATATACTTATGACCATCATAATATATCAATGCACTGGCCAGTGACTTTACCAACACAACTATGAAGACTATGAGCAGTACTCTCCTGTGCTACACATGAGAGATGAATCCTTCACAGAAACACTTATCATCCCCATTTGTATGTAGCCATAATCCTAGATCGTGTCTTAGGTCAACTGCTTATTCAGAGCTGACATTGACGGGTCCACCAAGGATATGGGGCAACAAATGTGATGATAAAGTCCTGTAAGTCCAAAGGACGACTGGCATCACTTCGACAACTTACCGGTTCCCATAGACACTTCGGTGTAGAGTATACATCGATGGGAGTGTCCGGTGGGTACTTCCATTGTTCGATAATCCTTCTTCGAACAACTATGCGCAGTTATGGGAACGTTTTTCGATTGTCCAGCAATCCGTTCCGTGGCCGTGGGATCGGCTCACACTTGCTCCAACAAGTATAACCTCCACGCATACTAGTCTCATCTGGTTCATTCAGACCCCTACATCCGAGATGAACCTCGACTAGGGAGAGTTGGGATAGATGATAACTCACATAGCTCCCACTATCTGTGTGATCGGTCATCTATCTGAGGGGACATGTTTAATATCAATACAGACAGAAATAGAGATATGCCATGCTGCATGCCTGGTGTAATATAAATATGAAAGCGATACTCAATAGTAAAACAACAAACATATATTATATTACGTAGACCTGTGTAATAGTACATATATGCCCTTTATAAGGGCTGCATGCCCTTAATAAGGACTGTCTCTAGGACATATACACTATCAATCTCCCACTTGGACTAGATCCAGTCACCTTTATGCCTAATACCCAGATTAGCATAATGTCTTAAGTGGACTTCCACTGATAAGACCTTGGTGAAAGGATCTGCCACGTTGTCCGTGGTAGAGACACGTTCTATACTAACTTCTCCTCTATCAATAATCTCACGTATAACGTGATATTTTCTAAGTACATGTTTGTTCTTGTTTGTAGATCTAGGATCCCTAGCTTGAGGACGGCGCCCGTATTGTCACAATAAATCATTATTGGACTAGGAGCAGGAACAACCCTCAATTCCTTCAAGAACTCTGAAATCCAGACAGCTTCTTTCGATGCTTCTGATGCAGCAATGTACTCGGATTCTGTGGATGAGTCAGCAACCGTGGCTTGCTTAGAACTCTTCCAACAGACAGCTCCTCCGTTCAATTTGAATACGTATCCTGTCTGTGACTTAAAGTCATCAGGATCTGATTCAAATCCAGCGTCGACATAACCAGACATCTTTAATTCTGGTTCTCCACCAAACACCAAGAACATCTCTTTAGTCCGTCGAAGGTACTTAAGAATGTTCTTTACAGTAGTCCAGTGAGGTACTCCTGGATTCTGTTGGTGTCGACAAGTGACACTAAGCGCATATGCCACATCGGGCCTTGTGCAATCCATTGCATACATTATAGACCCTACTGCCGAAGCATAGGGCACACTACTCATTGCATTTCTTTCTTCATCAGTTTTAGGACCATCCTTAACTGATAAGACAATCCCATGCCTAGCTGGGAGAAAGCCTCTCTTTGAGTCGTCCATCTTATAACGCTTCAGTATTTTGTCGATGTAGGTGGACTGTGTCAATCCTAACATCCTCTTGGATCTATCTCTAAAGATCTTGATCCCTAGGATGTAGTTCGCTTCACCCAAGTCCTTCATCGAGAAGGTACTTGATAACAAAACTTTAGTCTCTTCTAGCATAGAGACATTGTTTCCCATGATCAAATGTCATCAACATAAATGATCATGAAAACAACTCCCTTGTCGCTGTGCCTAGCGTAGACACAGGGATCTTCCTTGCTTCTGATGAAGTCAAATGATTTGACAGCTTCATCAAAGCGAATATTCCAGCTCCTTGACGCTTGCTTTAGCCCATAGATGGATCTTTATAATTTGCATACATCAGTTGGCCTGGTTTTACTAATAAAACCTTCCGGTTGTACCATATAGACCTCTTCCTCAAGGTTTCCATTGAGGAAGGCAGTCTTTACATCCATCTGGCAGATTTCATAATCATAGTAGGCAGCTATCGCAAGTAGAATTCGAATGGACTTTAATTTTGCTACCGGTGAAAAGGTTTCATCGTAATCAATGCCATACCTTTGCGTGTAGCCTTTCGCCAAAAGCCTAGCTTTGTGCGTTTGTACCTTGCCATCGGCATCTGTCTTTCGTTTAAAGACCCATTTGCACCAAATAGGTCTAACCCCTTGGGGCAAGTCTACCAAGTTGCAAACTTGGTTCTGGTACATGGAGTCCATTTCCAATTCCATGGCCTCTTGCCATTTGTCTGAGTCAATATCAATTATTGCCTCTTTGTAGGTCTCGGGATCTTCCCGATCTGATAAGCCGACATCAAGTTCACTGATGTATTCTATCATAAGGCTTTGCTTCTGAGGTCCTTTCAGGATCCTCTTCGGCCTACGGAGCTCGACTGGTTCTGGTGCTTTTCTTTTTGGCTTCGTGTAACACGAACGTTATCAGTGGGTACTGATGCAGTTGGTCGCGCCCCGCGACCCTGTTCACTTGCGGAAGGCTGCTCTTGTGCAACTTGTTGCACAGGTTGGTTGACAACGGGTTCTATTGGTGTGGTTTCAACTGTTGATCTAATCACAGGACTCCCACTGAACTTGAGTCCAAATCAGAAGATTTAGAGAACTCATGTTCGCGCGTGTCAAAGTCTTGAATTTCTTCAAGTTCTATCATGTCATCTAACCTCTCTTCTTCGAGGTATTCAGCTTCTAAAAACTTGACGTTTCTAGATACGATCACCTTGTGATCTTCAGCATGATAGAATTCATAGCCTCTCGTCTGACGAGGATAGCCTATGAAATATACTTTGACACCCTTGGCATCTAACTTATCAGTGAGCATCAGTTTGACTATCGCAGGACAACCCCAAGGTCTAAGATAGCCCAGTGAGGGCTTCTTTCCCTTCCACAACTCATAAGGAGTTTTCTCCACTGATTTAGATGGTACACGGTTCAGAATGTAGATTACAGTTTGTAGTGCATATCCCCACATATATTTTGGAAGAGTCGAGAATCCAATCATTGATCTTACCATGTCTAACAGGGTTCGATTCCTCCTCCCAGACACACCATTTAACTGTGGTGTTCCAGGAGGAGTCCATTGCGATTGAATTTCATTTTCCTTCAAGTAGTCGATAAATTCTTCACTAAGGTATTCACCTCCTCGATCTGATCGAACAGTGACTATCCTCAGGTTCAATTCATTCTCGACCTCATTCCTAAACTCCTTGAATTTCCCAAAGGTCTCGGATTTATTCTTCATAAGATAAAATATATCCATACCTTGAGAAATCGTCAGTAAAGGTAACGAAGTAAGGATAACCCCCACGCGCATGGACTTTAAAAGGTCCACATACATCGGTATGTATGAGCTCTAAGCAGCGAGTGGCACGAACACCTTGTCCAACAAAATGTTTGTTCGTCATCTTACCCTTAACACATGATTCGCATGTACCATATGATTCAAAATCAAATGGTTCTAAGTAGTCCAACTTCCTTAGTCTTTGAATCCGTGTTTCATTGATATGGCCTAGCCGACAATGCCATAGATAAGATGGATTATTCTTCCTACTTGAAGACGGTTGTTTGTTATGTATTTGAAATAAAGGTAGACTACTTTGCAAAATATATAAACCATTCACTAAGCGAGCTTTTCCATAATACTGATCATTTAATGAAAAATAACAAGTATTATTCGCAAATCGAAAGGAAAAACCCATATTGTCTAACAATGGAATGAAAATAATATTTCTGATAATGGATGGAACAAAATAAACATTATCAAGTTCTAAACATTGTCCCGAAGGTAAATCTATCTTGCTGCGTCCAACGCGTTTGGCTTCAACTGGATTGTCGTTCCCAACATGCAAGTCGATTTCACCTTGCTTGACTAGCCTGTGATCAATTAGCCCCTGCACATTATTACAAATGTGTGAGCCACAGGCTGTATCTAATACCCAACCATTGGAGTCAAAAGTAGTCATGTTCATTTCAATAACAAACATACCTGAGCCAGAAGTCGGTGGCTTCTTAGCTTGATCTGCCCTAAGCTTAGGGCAATCTTTCTTCCAATGTCCTTTCTGCTTACAGAAAAGACATTCATCTGTGCGTACCGTTCCGCTTCCCTTGAACTTTCTTTTCTGGTTCAGGCGCTTAGGCTTATCACTCCAAGTGTTAGCCTTGGCTCCCGACTTTCCCTTACCCTTAGCACCTTTGTTTCTCGGTTTGGGTTAGACGGTTGCCCAACAAGCATGATCGACTTTTCCTTCTTAGGAAGAGTTTGATTATAAGTCTTCAGCAGATTATGAAGTTCAGGCAGTGTTACGTCCTTCGCATTCATCATGTAGTTAATGATGAACTGCGAATACGAACTCGGCAATGATTGAAGGACAAAGATCACCATGATCTTGTTCTCTAGCTTAACGCCAGCATCGGCAAGCTTTTCAAAGAGACCAATCATTTTAAGAACATGCTCAAACATGTTCCCTCCTTCATTGAGCTTGCATCTGTGTATGTCTTTGATCAAATCAAATTCAACACTTCTAGTTGTCGTCTTAAAGAGCGACTCAAGATGCTTCAGCATCTCATATGGCAACATGCTTTCATGTTGCCTCTGCAGCTCATTGCTCATTGCCGCCAGCATAATACACTGCGCGGATCTAGCATCCTCAAGATGCTTATCAGACTTTGCTTTTTGGCTTGATTCCAAGCAGCAACCTGATCGGCAGTCTGATTTTCGGGGCACACGGGAATGACCTCGTCCAAGACGTACCCAATCTTTTCGTACCTTGATGAACGCGGATTTGTCGGTTCCGAATTCAGCAAATAATATTTGTAATTAAGCCAAAGGCAATCCACAACTACAACGAAAACCGTAGTGTAGCAGTAGAATGACTCGAGTGTCGTTCTCTCAGGACTATAACTAGCTTTATCAAATCTAATTTAGAATATAAAAACAGCAAACAGATAGCAAAGGGGTTTCTAGCAGATAATGGAGATTGGTGATAGTATGATCCTTCTTAGCATAACGGGTCGATAATCATGCATAAATTCCTCGGTCTTGCATAGAGATCTTTGAATCAATCTAGTGTCCTGTTGCAATTATTAAGCACTACGAAGATAACTGGTCTGACAAGTCAATCGCTATTGTCCTAATGTGTTCCGTAATTATTCAACATTACGAAGATAAACTCGCGAATAGGTCGACGAGGGTCCAATTGTGCATAATAATTAATACAGCATACGAGAATTTAGGTTGTGCCTGATCAACGAAATAAAGCAATGACACGGAGTATAAGGCGCGATATAGCCATTAGCATGATTATCTTCCCTTCGCTAAGAATTCACATACTACAACCAACGATAAGTTTAGGTACTCATAATAGGCATGCAATCAACAGAAATCATAGAAGAAAACATGTTGAAAGAATATAATAAAATAAGTAGAATAAAACTGTAAGATACAAAGTTACCGAAGGTTGTCAATCTCCGGATGATTGCGATCCTACGAGCTCCAAACTGCTATGAAAAAGAGTCCCCTAAGCTACGGACCCCTAGAACAGGCTCTGGGAAGTCCCTACCTAAAACTACAGAGAGAGGTGAGAAAGTAGGTCTGGAAAGATATGATTTTCGGAGAAAACTGAGCAACTATATATAGGCTTCGAATTACTGTGGGGCGGTTCGCCCCACACACCCGGCGGTTCGCCCGGTGTGGGGAGGTTCGCCCCACACACCCGGCGGTTTGCCCGATGTGGGGCGGTTCGCCCCACATTTGCTGCGGTTCGCCCGACGGGTTTTTCACGGAATTCCGCGTTTTCGACGCGTTTTTGGATTTCTTCCCCTTTTCGGACTCGGTTTCTGACTTCTAGTAGCCTTCTAACCTCCAGATTCGGCCCCTAGACTCCAAATCCTATCCGGAAACCTTCAGATACTCCAAATAGGCTTCTGGAACACCAATTCCTTGTCAACTTCAATATAATTGCCCGGAAATCTTCGAATTTCAACCAAAACCTGTAAAATAAAATCTAAAGGGAAACGTGACATTATTCTAATAAAATGCACTAAAATATAGCTAAATTAACATAGAGGATAGCTAAAATAAGTGAAAAAGACTCGAATGAAAGTGTAACATAACTAAACAACAAGGTCCTTTAGCTGTTTAGCTCCCACTATTTTTACATATGCTTGCCCCCACAACAAACATACGGGTAATGTCCAACAAGTTACCGTAGTGGCCAAGATCCAAATCCATACTATGCTATACTCCAACGGGGGCTGGTCGCATAGCATAATATGACCGGTAGGACTATCCAATTGCGTAACGCAACTCTTGGTGTTAAATCTAATTTAACCCGATGCCCTACATATTGTACCTATCGAGGTCGCTAGATACAATATGCAGTAAGTCATAACCATAGGCTTACTCTAATCTGACGATCACTACGAGTCTGTAAGACGAGGTCGCCAATACAAGAAAACGCAATGAAAGTTCAGAATTAAAGCACCCTATGGAAAGCATCTCAGAAATACATACATACATATATTTCTGTACTTATATTGGTTGGGGCTTGTCGCTTGAGGGTTGTTATCAGTCATCTACAATCAAATAAGGGCGCCGCCTACCCATCATGGATGAGCGGTCTACACGTAATGGATGCCGCCTATCCATTCTAGTTCTAAACGCGGTCAAGCACATAATGGGTGCCGCCTACCCATACATAAAATATGCGGTCCGACATATAAGAGGGCACCGCCTACCCTCGCATGCATAGCGGTCGAACGGAAAGTAAAATACTAGGTATTTAAACATGCATTGTCAAACAATAGCATACCAAGCAAACAAAATAAGTAGTAGCCTATGTGGATGCCAAATGACTTCATAATTTCATTATGAAAATTATAATCCCATACTTATAATCTCTATGAAATAATTGAAAATTTGGACTAGATTGAAAAATCGAAAATTCTATTGACCAAGTAGCAATTTTCGAAAACTCGAAGGACTTAATTGTAATTTTTGAAACCTTGGAGGTGTTAAATCTAAAATTCAAAAGTAGAAGGACTAATTTGCAATAAACAATAAATTGATAAATTACAAATAAGCCCTTTAACTTTATACTAATTAAATTTAACCCCTCTAGTTAAAAACAATTACAATTAAATCATATTTATATGAGTTATTATATAGTAAGGCTGTCCTTTCCTATTAACATGGAAAGGCCTGGTTTTTATGGCAAAAACCAGAAACCAAAACCGCTAGGCGGTTTCTCGCGGTTCAGATAAAAACCGGTTCATTATAAAAAAACCGGTTCATTATATATACCCCAATAATCACGCTGAAATCACAGAAACCCCCAAAACACATACCCCAAGGTGTAACTGCATGTTTTTACGTCAAATTCTCCCGATCCATTATTCTCGCCGGATTTTCGCCGGAAATTCACCGATCGGAGCTCGATCCAATAGAATCTCAGCCGATACAACTTGTACGGAGCTCAATCAGGTTAAATCAACAACGATATTCTCTTATTTAACAACAAATCTCTGATATCCATACGATTTTGCAATAAAATTTGATTATTTTCCTCATTCAACTATGTTTTTCTGATCAATTGATGTTTTTCTGATTTTTCAATCGATTTGCGATCGAAATTGATCTTCAAAACGTTTCGATTTAGCTGGTAGAATACTCGAATCACCGAATAGAAACTAGTGGAGATGGAAGCTCCTCAGATCTGGATATTATTGAAAAAAATTCAACACGAGCAGCAAATTCGCAGGTTTCTATATACTTTTAAGCCATGTTGTTATGGTTTGATGTTTATGTAGTATGTCTCTGCATATTTTCATTTGATAACGCCATGTTATGGTTTTTAATATGACGTGTTATGGTTTTAATCGACGCTGTAATAATATGTTTTGTTTGTCAAGTATAATTGTGCATATTTTCATTTGATAACACCATGTTATGGTTTTAATTGACGTTGTTATAATATTTTTGGTTTGTCTGCTATGCCTTTGCATTTTTTCACTTGATAACGCAATGTTATGGTTTTTAATATGACATGTTATCGTTTTAACTGACGTTGTTATAATATTTTTAGTCAATTTGTGCTTGGAATCGTTGTCCGAAACATTCTGATTTAGCTGTGGGAATATTCGAATATGCAAAACAACAATGGTGAAGAAGGAAGCTTCTCAAATCTGGAAATTATTGAATGAATAGAACCAGAGCAACAAATTGTACGTTACTATATACTTTTAAAAACTTCCTTTTATAGATTGATCTTTATGTAGTATTTTTGTGCATATTTTTATTTCATAACACCCTGTTATGGTTTTGAAAATGTCGTGTTATGATTTTAATCGACGCTTTTATAATATTTTGAAGCCTTGTTGCTAGTTATTAGTTTGTCTACTATTTTCTGCATTTTTTCATTGAATCACGTCGTGTTATGGTTTTTTCTAAGTTCCTGAATACTTTTAAGACTTT
This sequence comes from Plantago ovata, assembly GCA_028274465.1. Classification (NCBI taxonomy): domain Eukaryota; kingdom Viridiplantae; phylum Streptophyta; class Magnoliopsida; order Lamiales; family Plantaginaceae; genus Plantago; species Plantago ovata. The sequence continues at coordinate 52,022,740 of CM051458.1, forward strand.
TGGCTATATATTGTTCTATATTTGTGTAGTATGTTTCTGCATTTTTCATTGAATCACGTTGTGTTATGGTTTTGAATCTACATACTTTTAAGACTGGTTGTTATGGTGAGTTGTAGTTCCTACGATAGTCTGATTGTTACAGTTTCTAGCGCTCATGTTATGATTTTAAGTTGTCTTAGTTATGGTTTTATGTTCTAGTGTTATATACAACACATTTATAGGTTTGTAATAGGGAACATGTTTTTATCGTATTCTTTATTCAACATGTTAATTGAACCTTTTACATTATTTTGATTGACACATGGGGAGGTTATAAGTTTCCTTGTTATGGTTTTAATGCATGGTGTTATGGTTCCAATCATCCTTGTTTTATGATTTTCAGTTGCAATGAACATGGTTGTGCCTCCATCGGTTGTGGAAAATCAAGACCAAACAAAAAAGGGGGAGAGCATAAGGACAAATTATTTTCCTGAATTTCGATTGATTTACGTTCCGATTTGTTGATCGATCAAGCGTTCAGCTACAGATACTTGTGAAATTCAATTTGAGATGTGGAAATAATTGAAGAAATCGAACCTTAACAACAATTTCGTAAGCTCCTGGATACTTTTAATCCTTGTTGTTATGCATGGTTCTAAGTTTGTGTAGTATGTTTCTGCATTGTTTCATTGAATCACATTGTGTTACGGTTTTTAATCTGCATAGTATACTTTTAATACCGGTTGTTAGGATGAATTTCAGTTTCTAAGGTATTCTAATTGTTACAGTTTCTAGCGTACATATGGTCATAAGCACTCCAAGTTATAACATTATGTTCTACTGTTATTCTTTTATACATCACATTTATAGGTTCGTAATTGAAAACATGTGATTCTAGCAACATTTTTATTGTATTTCACCTTTTCAGCATGTTAATTGAACCTTTTACATTATTCTGATTGAAATCTGGTGTGGTTATAAGTTGCATCACTATGGTATTAAGGCATGTTGTTGTAATTTGAAGTTTTGATGCTATGGATTTTAGTAATATCAGTTATTATTTCCATGTCGTCAATTGGTATATTGTTTAGGTATACAATTATAATTTTAATTGGTCATGGTATGTTTTACGTGATCGTATTATTATGATTTAAGCATGTAGATGAACAAAAATTTAAAGAAATGCTTTTTTTTTATTCATAAACAAAAGGACGGAGATCCATAATTTTATCACCGCTACCTGTAGGTGAAGATGCTAGGTCTAGTGCTATTTTCTGGAGAGATGGAATGACAAAGGATGACTTCAAGTATCAGAAACACCAATTTCGTTGCTTCAAAGATCACGAACAAGTTTACTCATGACGAGAAGCCAATTTCAAAGATCCAGATTCATTTTGCATAAGAAACACCACATGAACGCTTGTTGTAATTTTGTTACTTTGAGAATACTAGTTTTAAAAACTCCAATTGACTGAATGTTTCAGTCCTGACATGAATATAATGAAGCATTCAATTTTACACTTGTTGGCATGTTCTCATATATCTCATACATCAATTGGTGTGTTATAAGTACCCTTGTTGGGGTTTTATGTATCCAAGTTGTGGTTTTAAGTACCCATTATGTTGTTGTTCTAAAAACTCAAATTAAGATTTTAATGGAGAACGGTTGTTGTAATTTTGTTGATTTGATAATACTAGTTGTGAAAACATCAATTGACTAAATGTTTTAATCCTTACATGAATGAACTATTTAATTTTACACTAGTTTATTGCATGATGTCTTGATTTTACGTTGCACCTTAAATAAAGTATAACAAAAGATTTTAGAAGTATAATATGACAAAGTATATCATCAGTAACTCTTATGACAAACCCTTAAAACCGTAACATATATCTCTTATAACCAGTTGGTGTAGTTATCAGTATCCTTATTGTAGTTTTAAGTACGTACAATTGTGGTTTTAAGTATCCACTATTGTACTTCTAAGAAATCAATTAAGAATTTAATTGACATTTGCTATACCACTTCAGAAATTAGACAGAAAACTAAACTTCACCATACAATGCTTGCATGTTAAAACCACTTAAGACCATACACAAACTAATTATCCAAGAGCAAAGACTAACTGTTAACATCACACACTGACACACTACTCGATCCAAACTAACATCCAACATGCACACTTTGTCCAACAATCGCAACATCTTGTATCTTAAAGTCATAACATCATATATAAAAAACTATAACCAGAACATATAAGAGTTTCATATTAAACCACTGCTTTAAAACATACACAAACTAATTGTTCAAAAAGGCCAAAAGTAACTGCTCAAATTAGAAACTATTTCAAATAACATCCAGATAAAATAGTCTGTCCAGGACATTATTACAAATCCTACTTGTTCAAAATATTGTTGACTTTTAACGCAACTCGCAAACTATGTAGCTTCCGTTCAATTGTCCTCAACTCTTCATAATCTGAAACACCAGCAGCTACACAACCAGCAATTATACCAACAACAGGGGCATCTTTCCTCTTATTTGATCTGCTCTCATTATAGTGTCAAAAGCATCAACAACTAAAAAAAAGAAAAACGTAAAATATCAGCAACACATTTAAAAGCACAATATCACCCTTTAAAATAATAACATAACATGATGCCTTATAAATATCCCTTATAAATATAGCACGACCCTTAAAATCATAACACTACACCGTAATCCTTTCATCAAAAAAACTAAAGTAGCATAAGATTACATCTCCTAAAAATCATAACACAAGACCTGACATAGCATAACATGATCTCTTAAAAATACAACAACACAAATATCAGCATCTAAAATCATAATATCCCCACTTAAATCAATTTCATAATCCCAACGACACTTAAAAACATACCAAAATTCATTATAAGCATACTAGAAACACTTAGTACTAAAAGAAAAAAAAAATTCAACAACAGAAACTAAGTTTAATAATAAGAATACTAGATACACTTAAAACAAAACCAAAATCCATCGGGAACAACATCAAAATACCTTATAAGCATACCACAGACACTTAAAACCGTAACATAAAAACACCTGAACCATAACATCACGCAAACAGAGCATATAATAGAATGAATACATCCACAAACACTTCAAAGCACAAAAAAAAACAGATTCACAATATCAAAATTAACAACTAAACTAACATACCTTTACTGGAAGAATCAACTCTCCATCGTGAAAACTACTTCAACGGATTAGCAGCGTCTGGAACAACGAAAAAATCCTTCCGATCCTCTTCATCATGCTTCAAATCAGAACCCCTAGATTTGTGAAATCAGATCTGAGAAGAAACTAATTCGAAACCCTAGATCTCACAAAACATATTGAGAATACTAAATCCAACACAAAGGTAGCAGAAACGAAGAAAAAAGGAGAACAATCGGCTTGTTTCTTCCATTGATCGGGAAAGTTTGAGATTTGGAAGCCGGAGAAGAAGACTGGAATTTGCAGAGAGAAAAGAATGAATTTCACACAGTAAACGCTGAATTGTGTGTTTAGTGTGTGGATGGTTATATTTATTCTATTAAGAAAACCGGGTTTGCGTAAAAACTCGGCCGGTCGGGCGGTTTAATCTCAAAACCAACGAGTTTTGAGAAAACCAGCGAGTTTTTAGTAAAACCAGGCCTTTCCATATTTTTAGGAAAGGCCGGCCTCCCCATAGACTTTAGCTATTTATATTCCAAATATAAAATTCAATCCTCAAATTTTTCAAAATTCGATTTTGGGTCCAACCCGGAAAATATATATATATATATATTAAAATATGGGACGGGACCTAGTCCGTCCCCTACCGTGCCTGCGGCCGCGGGCCAGGCGCCCGCGGCGCGGTTGCCTGCGTCCTGCCGGCACCCGGGTGCCCGCGGCACGCAGGCGCCAAGCGCCTGTGCGCCGCCTGCGTCGCGCAGGCAGCCCGGTCGAAAATATATATATATATAAAAAAATAATTTTTTTTTTGAAAAATATAAATTCTAAATTTATATAAAAACAAAACTTTTAAAAATCGAATTAATCATAGAATCAATCGCATCCACATAACTACAAAATCATACAGTATATATATACGTATATACGTAATCAATTAACCTCGCTCTGATACCACTGTAAGAAAATACGGTCAGAGTTACCCCTAGGGTACGCAGCGGAATTTCAAAAATTTTCTTAACATACAGGTTAATTGATTATGTATATGCCGTATATATATAAACACGTCAATTAGAAGACTAACCTTACTTCCAAAGCAGCTTCCAAGTATTCTTAATAATCCGGTGTATCTTCTCCTTCGCCGAAGTCGAAGATATCTGCAATACTCTGATTATCTGCAAGACAATAAGAGTTAGTTTCCAGCTCCTAGAACCTCAACCTTGGTATCCACGGATGAACAGCCTATCGGAAGAATGCTAGGATATTCTTTGTGTGACCAAGAAGAGGGGGCGGCGATTCCTCCGGCAAGGGTGGCGCGCGCGTGTGGCTTATAGAGGAAGGGAGAGCTTTTTATTTTCTCTAAGAAAACTGGATAGAATAATTCTCTAAGAATTGATTGTTCAGAATCGTGAAAAAGCTTTCTAATAGTCTACTATATATAGTAGTCAATAGAAGCCTAAAGCAGAAGCAATTAGACTTCGTAAAGGAATAAGAATCTAATTCTTATCGCACTAGGAAACCAATATCAAGTCTAGATTCATTCCCAATCAAATTAAAACTCAATCAGGAAAATCTAACTTATCCCTTCGACTTCTAATAGAGGAAGGAGTCGAACTCCTTCCCCTACTCCACCTCTTGCGCGCGCGCGCGCTCATGTCCTATGGGAGATAGGTGGGTCCCAATTTGGGACCCACTTATAGTTCTAAGGCAATTCAAACTCCAAGTAGATTTTGCCCATGTGCATATATTAATTCTAAATTAACATATCCTTTCAAATCAAACCTCTATTATATTTCTAAAATATAATCTTTAATTGTATTTACATAAAATACAATTAATTAGCCAATTCAATTAATAATTCCAAATCATTAATTGAGCCACTAAATATTATAATTAATTTTAAATCAATTATAATCCATCAATCACAATTAATTCCAAATTAATTGCGATTCCATCTTCAAGGATATTCTGATAAGCTGAATCACCACATAGTGTGACCCATAGGGCCTCATTGTATTAAGCAAGTCCTAGACTAGGCAAAATGGAATTCCTAGACGGTTCCATTTGCAATATTAATACATGAGGACGTTTGAGAGGTTTCTCAAAGCAAACCCTTTCGTTGTGAAGTCTGTTGCGCTCAACTCGGCGATGGTAACGTCCCTTCATCTGACTGACTCGAATGCATCTAGGATCGATGATGTGTCTATCCCAATAATACATCCATGGACGTCTCAGGGAGTTGCTTGGTTACTAAGATATACTTATGACCATCATAATATATCAATGCACTGGTCAGTGACTTTACCAACACAACTATGAAGACTATTTGCAGTACTCTCCTATGCTACACACGAGAGATGAATCCTTCACAGAAACACTTATCATCCCCATTTGTATGTAGCCATAATCCTGGATCGTGTCTTAGGTCAACTGCTTATTCAGAGCTGACATCGACGGGTCAACCAAGGATATGGGGCAACAAATGTGATGATAAAGTCCTGTAAGTCCAAAGGACGACTGACATCACTTCGACAACTTACCGGTTCCCATAGACACTTCGGTGTAGAGTATACATCGATGGGAGTGTCCGGTGAGTACTTCAATCGTTCGATAATCCTTCTTCGAACAACTATGCGCAGTTATGGGAACGTTTCTCGATTGTCCAGCAATCCGTTCCGTGGCCGGGGGACATATTTAATATCAATACAGACAGAAATAGAGATATGACATGTTGCATGCCTGGTGTAATATAAATATGAAAGCGATACTCAATAGTAAAACAACAAACATATATTGTATTACGTTGACATGTGTAATAGTACATATATGCCCTTTATAAGGGTTGCATGCCCTTAATAAGGACTGTCTCTAGGACATATACACTATCAGAATAGTCATCCACCACGACCAGACCATACTTCTTACCAGCATAGCTTGTTGAAGAAGATTCAAACAAGTCCATGTGCAAGAGTTGTAAAGGTTTTGTAGTTGACGGTACTGCCTTGTCCTTGAAAGAAGATTTGGTTTGCTTTCCTTGTTGACATGCATTGCAAACACCATCCTTCTTAAAAGTAACCCTAGGTAATCCAACTACAAGTGCCTTTTTAGACAGCTTATTCAGCGTCTTGAAGTTTAGATGACTTGTTCGTTTATGCCATAACCATGCTTTTTCAGCAAGGCAATCGTGATCTGAGACAAGGCATTTTTCAACGATTGCTGAAGACCAATCTACGGTGTACAAGCCTCCTGATCTTCTTGCAATCATAATAACCTTTTTAGTCTCGAAATCTATAAGTTTACATTCATCACTTTTGATTTTGATGAAGTATCCTTTGTCACCAAACTGACTCATGCTGAAAAGATTAAACTTAAGATTTTTGACATAAAGAACTCCAGTAATGGTAATGCATCCTAACTTCACATCACCATAGCCTTTTGTAGAACCAGAGCCTCCACCAGCAAACCTTATTGTTGGACCTTTAGACAACCGTCTATAGTTTATAAGGTTATTCTTGTTGCCCGTCATGTGCTTTTCACAACCACTGTCAATGTGCCAGATTGCATCGTTTGTCTCCGTGGCTGAAGTCTGCACAATCAAGAGCAAACAAGTTAATTATCCAATATTGGATGTCCATTAACATGTTCAAGAATGCATCCAGTGGAAACCCAAGTCTTAAGTTTTTCAACTTTGACTTGTTTTCTACTTGCTGAGGAACTAGGAGGTTTTGAGTTGAAAGACTTTTGATTCGTGTTGATCAAGTCCACTTTCTGATGTGGCGTCTTGCTCGGTTGACCTTTTTGCTGAACATACTTTTCAGTAAGTTCTTTTCTAGCAAGGTTCCTTCTAGCCCTAGCATTTAGAGTCTTTTTAGAACTCTTAGGCTTGATTTTGTTCATCTCTTTGAAGTATCTTTGCTGACTTTGCTTATACTCGTGAAAAAGTTGACTTTGCTTGGTTTTGAAACCGAGTCCACTTTTCGGAGAATGCTGAGCTTTTGTGTCAGCAACCTTACTTGATTCAGGTTTGTCAGCAAAGGTCTTCTGATTACTTTTAGTAATCTTGCCTTTTGACTTAACAAATTGCTTTTCAGCAACTTGTTTGGCGGAATGCTTCACAGCATCCTTCTTCTTTACAGTTTGCTACTCAGCAACGTGTTTTCCTTTTAATGTCTTGTTACTTTGAGTAGCAACAGCGGGCTTTATGGTCGTAGGTACTTGATTGCATGTTTCAACAACCTTAGATTGACCAAACTGATAGAGTTCTGGTTGACCACTATCAGTAGCACGTACGAAGGAAATCGGTGATTTGTCTTTACTCAAGATTTCTACGTCATCACCTTCATACGTTGCCCCTAAACCTTCTTTCTGAGATGGATCTCTCAAATAAGAGTTTAGTTCAGTCAGCGTATTACTTGCGTCGGCATAAGATTTGAAATTGATTTTCATCTTTTTCATTTCTTGGATTTCAGCAAGTAACTTTAGAATTGAGGACTGATATTCTTCCAATTCTAATGCCATTTGAGAATTCTTCTCTATAGCTTCAACAATCAACTTCTTAAGACGCCTTATTTCAGCATCCTTTTCTTCTGTCTCTTCCTTCAGCAAGACATACTTTTCAGTAGTCTGCTTGGTCAGAGTTTCAGCAATCTGTAGTTTCTCTTGCTGTCTGCTCAGAGTTTTCTCAAATCTTTCGATTTCTCCTTGAATCTTGTCAAGGTCAATCTCGTCTTCACTTTCTGAGTCTGAGTCAGAGGTAGAGTTGTTTACCTGACCGGCCATGAGGCAGAACTCGTAGTTTGACACATCTGGATAAGCTTCCATAGCTATTCCACAAACTTCTTTGCCAATCTCTACGTCTAGAGTGGCTTCTTCATCGTCAGTGTCTGAGCTTTCATCCTCACTGTCTTCGGAGCTAGTATCAATGCACAATGCATCGATTTTTGCTTCAAACTTCTTCTTTTCTTCAGCAATAAAACCTCTTTTGAACTTCTTCTTCTTTTCAGCAGATTTGCCTTTCAGCAAAGGGCAATTTGCTTTGAAGTGTCCAGGCTTTTTGCAGTAAAAGCAGAGATCATTTCCAACTGCTGGTTCTTCTGATGAAGTTGCTTGTTGAGCTTGCTTGTTCAGGGAGCTAGTCTCATTCTTGTACTTATGGTAGTTGTTACCAAGATGCTTTTTCAGCTTCTCTTTTGCTTTTCGCCTTTCAAGTTCCTTACTGATGAATTTCTTCATGTTTTTGACAACCAAAGAGTTTTCATCAGCAGGCTCTTTATCATTCTTCTTTTCAGAAGATGACGGCTTTGCAGCAAGAGCAATGTTTTGCGATTTTTCAGCAAACACATTTTCTCTTTGCTTTGTCTCGTAGTTGACAATAGCAAGATGAGAGAACAACTTTGTCGGTGTAATGTCTGGCATTCCTTGATTGTAGTAGAAATTCTGAGTGTGGATCCATTCTTGATTCAGACTTCTGATGATGGTTTTCACCTTCTCAGAATCTGAGTAAAGATTTCCAACACCCAAGGCTGCCATTTCACTAACAAGAGTTGTGAATCTGAAGTCCAAGTCTTCCAGTGACTCGTTTGTACCTTGTTTAAAGTTTTGGAACTTTAATTTCAGCACTTCAAGTTTGTTTTCCTTGGTTTTGTCAGATCGAGCACAACGATCTTGAACCATTTTCCAAGCTTCCTTAGCAGTTTTAGCACCCCACAGTTTGCAATGTATGGTATCCGGAGTTGATCGAATGATGATGTTTCTTGCTTGGCCATCAAGACGGAATCTCTTAGCTTCGTCGGAAGTCCATTCCTCTCTTGGTTTTGGCACAACGGTATCAACCGGTTCGCCTAAGATAGTTTCCTTTCCAGCTTCAGTGGTTTTGTGAGGAAAACTTCTTTCAACCTTAGTGATCTTGATAGGTCCATCACTAATGGCCTCAAGATGTAGCATCATGTTGTTTCGCCATTTTTCGTAGTTTTCGAGCTTCAGCAAGGGAGCGTCTCCTAAAGACATCCTGTCAGCAAAGTGATGAATGTGTATTTTACACTTTCATTCGAGTCTTTTTCACCTATTTTAGCTATCCTCTATGTTAATTTAGCTATATTTTAATGCATTTTATTAGAATAGTGTCACGTTTCCCTTTAGATTTTATTTTACAGGTTTTGGTTGAAATTCGAAGATTTCCGGTCAATTATATTGAAGTTGACAAGGAAATGGTGTTCCAGAAGCCTATTTGGAGTATCTGAAGGTTTCCGGATAGGATTTGGAGTCTAGGGGCCGAATCTGGATGTTAGAAGGCTACTAGAAGTCAGAAACCGAGTCCGAAAAGGGGAAGAAATCCAAAAACGCGTCGAAAGCGCGGAATTCCGCGAAAAACTCTCCGGGGCGAACCGCCCCAGAGGTGGGGCGAACCGCCCCACACCGGGCGAACCGCCCGGTGCGTGGGGCGAACCGCCCCACAGTATTTCGGGGCCTATATATAGTTGCTCAGTTTTCTCCGAAAATCATATCTTTCCAGACCTACTTTCTCACCTCTCTCTATAGTTTTAGGTAGGAACTTCCCGGGGCCAGTCCTGGGAGTTCTGTAGCTTAGGGGATACTTTTTCATAGCAGTTTGGAGCTCGTAGGATCGCAATCATCCGGAGATTGACAACCTTCGGTAACTTTGTATCTTACTGTTTTATTCTACTTATATTCTTTCAACATGTTTTCTTCTATGATATCTGTTGATTGCATGCCTATTATGAGTAGCTAAACTTATCGTTGGTGGTAGTATGTGAATTCTTAGCGAAGGGAAGATAATCATGCTAATGGCTATATCGCGCATTATACTCCGTGTCATTGCTTTATTTCGTTGATCAATTGTAACGAAAATTCTCGTATGTTGTATTAATTATTATGCACAATTGGACACTTGTCGACCATCAGACCAATTATCTTCGTAGTGTTGAATAATTACGGAACACATTAGGACAATCGTGATTGACTTGTCAGACCAATTTATCTTCGTAGTGCTTAATATTTGCAACAGGACACTAGATTGATTCAAAGATCTCTATGCAAGACCGAGGAATTTATGCATGATTATCGACCCGTTATGTTAAGAAGGACCATACTATCACCAATCTCCGTTATCTGCTAGAAACCCCCTATTGCTATCTGTCTGCTGTTTTATATTCTCTTGTTAAATAGATAAAGCTAGTAATAGTTCTGAGAGAACGACACTCGAGTCATTCTACTACTACACTACGGTTTTCGTTGTAGTTGTGGATTGCCTTTGGCTAATTACAATTTTATTTGATCAATTGGAATCCGACAAATTCCCGTTCATCAAATTGGCGCCGTTGCCGGGGACTATACTCCTTTCTTCTGTTTAATTTGTTTATATTTACAGCTTTAGATTCCTAATTCTACTAGTTTTAGTTTTCCTTTTTAATTTCTCTCTGATACTGCTTTCCTAGTCTGTTTCTAATCACCTTTCCTAGTCTGTTACAAATAGTGTATGCCGCATACACGTTCTGCAGGAACACCGCTTGCTGATTCAATTGCTGAGATCGACAGAGTCTACCACCAAAGAAGGCGACTCCTTTTCAAGGAAATCGACGGAATGGCAGAAGCTAGACCACTGAAGGCATGGGTTCAACCGACCAAGGATCGTATGAGGGGACCGGCGATTGTTCTTTCGTCTGCAACCCGAGATCTGGAGATCAAGAACCACGCATTCCCTTCCGAGGTTCTATGGCTTATCAAGGGAAGATGTGATGGGGTACTTGAACGATATCGATGATTTCGTCAACAACCTCCCACGACCCGGAGCTGACATAACAACGGATGAGTTGAGGATGAAGGTTTTTGCTATGGGACTTGGCGACAGAGCCAAGTCATGGCTGAGTTCTCTACCAGCCGGCTCGCTGGACACTTGGGAAAAGGTTTTTTCAGCTTTCATGGAGAAATACTTCCCTCACACCTTGACTACCGCGCTAAAGGCGCAGATCACTGGATTCAAGCAGGACTATGATGAAACCATCTACACCGCGTTTGAGAGGTTCCAAGATCTCACAAACAAGTGCCCTCACCATGGTTTTGAACTTTCTGACCTAGTCCAACACTTCTACAATGGACTAACCTTCGAGAACCAACAAGTGATGGATTTCCAATGCCGAGGCAATATTTGGGAGGAAACCGCAGAAGCCGTCTGGGCAGTTTTCGAAAGGCTTGCTAAGGTTCGCAGTTCAAGGACCCAAGAGCAATGGTTAGGAGACGTGGACCTGAAGCTCCACCGACTCAAGAAGCCCCTATGTACAGGGGGAATGGGGATCAATTCGAGTGCTTTACCAACGAATTGAAGCAAGTCCTCAAGAGCGCCACCGGAACAACTGTTTTGAACGAAGTATGCCGAATATGCAAGAACTATGGGCATGGGGCTCATATGTGTAGATCGGAGCTGGCATACGATGATGGCAACTGGGCTCGAGGAGGCGAAGAAGAAGCTTTGCTACGGAGTTTGGTACTCAAGAAGTTAGCTACGGACAAGACGGTAGGAATCCTCGAGGTGGATTTTGGAGAAGAGGATACCGCAACAATCAAGGATATGCGCCGGCGAACCAAACTTATGGACCTAACCAAGACCGTAGTAGGCTAAACTATGGTAATGACCACTGCGAAAACCCCGCTCCGAAAGAGCCACCGAAGTCGAAGTTGGCTCAACTGATGGAGAACTTGCAGAAGATGGTTGATCACACACAGAGTTTTCTCAAACGTTATGAAGAAGATTCCGAGAAGATTAGGGCAAGGCTTGATAAGTTGGAAGAGAGCACTAGGCTTGCCCATCAAAAGATGCAAGAGTTGATCGACCAAGGAGCAAGTAGGGAACAAGGCAAACTGCCTAGCAACACTGTGAAGTCGAATGCCATTACATTGGCTGGTGATGTACCTGACGAAATCACCATCAAGAAGGTTGTTAGGTGCGAGTGTTGCATGAAGGAAGAACTCCTACAGGCTGAGGAAGAAGAGAAGGACCTTGGTTCTGACACAAGTGATGAGGAGCAAGAGGATCCCGAACCACTCCCTAAAAGTTTCGATGTTAAGGTAGGGATTGGTGAGCTTGAAGATGTCCGTGCCACACTAGATACGGGATCCTACTCAAACATAATTCCTTTGAATGTGTTTGAAAAGAGCAACCTTGGAAAACTATCTGAGCAAAGGGCTATTGTGCAACTGGCGGATGGATCCTTTATGAGACCCGAGGGCGTTGTGAAAAATGTGTTGGTCAAGATCGGTGAAGCATCTATATACACCAATTTCGTTGTTATGCCGGCATATGCACCTGGGACGGGGGATGTCATACTCTTAGGGCAAACATTCTTGACCAAGCTACGCTCCGTGATGGACATCTACCAAAGAACTTGCACCATCGAAGTGGATGGCAAGCGACACGTATAGCAAGCCATACCTGATCCACCGGAACCGCCTGATATTACTACTCACTACTGTGGTCTTGCAGCCTATATTCTTTCTTATTCACAGGTTCGTGGCATGGAGAGGAGATCGATGAAAGGGAAGTCTAGTACCCGCAGAAAGAAGAAATAGGCGCGGACAGGAGTCGAGTCAAAGACTTTAAACAATGGCGCTATCCGGGAGGCAACCCGGAGATTTTATCGCTTTCTTTACCGCTTTAGATTTTATCTCACGAGTTTGATTGAGTATTATAGGTCACTTATACAAGCATTAGCTCTCACCTTGGATCCACTTTCGACGTTCGGGACGAGCGACGACGTTCAGGTTTGGGGAGTTCGCTGGTTATCTCTATACTTATCTTGCTTATGAGAAACTCGTGTTGCATTTGCACGTTTACTTCTTTCCTAGGATAGTCTTGCATGTTTTATATGGAGTTTATTGCCGAATTTTTTGAACTTTTTTATTGGGTAGATCAACTAACTATGCCATTAATCGTATGCTTCATCTCTATGAATTTGTTTGAGGTTTTTCTCGCTTGGCTTGTCACATTTATGTATTGCACTTAGTTAAGCATGGTAGTCTCGACATCACTTAGTGGTGTTTTCTCTACTGCGGTTCACGAAGGCCTTTATAATAGGATGATGCATGTTAGGATCTTATGGTTGTTTTCCCGAGTAATTATGTACCTAAGAGGCAACAAGTCTTCACCATGCTTTGAGATTGCTAAATGCCTAGGAAGGAGGTAGTGTGAGGTAGTGTGATCCTTTGTTTATAACCTATTCTTCCGAATAGGTTTGGGAAGGGGGTTACACCATCATTAGACTTGTTTTTGTTTTTCATTTCCGTATCATGAGTTTGTTTTTCTTTTTCCGAAAATTTTGTACTCCAACCTATGCGAATGGAAGCAATTCTAGCAACTGGTGCAAAAGTATCAAAATAGTCAAAATCGGATTTTTGAGTAAAACCTTTTGCAACCAATCTAGCTTTAAACTTGTCAATGGAACCATCTGGGTTATATTTCTTTTTGAAAATCCATTTACATCCAACACCTGGAGGTAAATCTACAAGTACCCAAGTTCCATTTTTTCTAAGTGAATCAAGTTCCATTTTAATTGCTTCTCTCCAAAAAAAGGGTTCAGAACAAGAAGTAGCTTCAGAAAAAGTAACAGGCTCATCATTAATAAGATAAGTATAAAACTCATCTCCAAAAGAAGTTTCCTTTCTTTGCCTTTTACTACGCCTCAATTCCTCTGTAGGTTTTTCAAAATTGTTTTGAATTGAAGGAGTAGAAGGAATTTTTTCTGCTTTTAAAGGAAAAATATGCTCAAAAAACTCTGCATTTTTTGTCTCAACAATAGTATTGCAATCAAGCACATCACTTTTTAGCACAAGAAATCTATATGCAGCACTTTGTTCAGCATACCCAATGAACATGCAATCAGAAGTTTTAGAGCCTATTTTCCTTTTCTTTGGATCAGGCAACATAACTTTGGCAAGACAACCCCATACTTTAACATACTTCAAATTAGGTGGGTAACCTTTCCACAATTCATAAGGTGTCTTACCAGTTTTCTTATAAGGAATTCTATTCTGCAAATGACAAGCAGATAAAATAGCTTCACCCCACAAATTATCAGATGCAGAAGAACTAATAAGCATAGCATTCATCATTTCTTTCAAAGTTCTATTTTTCTTTCCGCTACTCCATTAGACCGAGGGGAATAAGGGGGAGTAACTTCATGAATAATGCCTTCTTTTTCACAAAAATCATCAAACAAAACATACTCACCACCTCTATCAGATCTAACTCTTTTTATCTTTCTGTCTAATTGATTTTCAACTTCAGCTTTGAAAGATAAAAACATATTAAAGGCCTCATCTTTACTTCGAAGCAAATAAACTCTAGCATATCTAGAAAAATCATCAATAAAGGTCACATAATACTTTTTACCACCTCTAGTCATAGTTTGTTTCAAATCACCAAGATCAGTATGAATTAAACTTAATAACTCAGATTCTCTTTGCACAGTAACACATGAACTTTTTGATGCTTTAGCCTCAGCACATATTTCACATTTATTCATGCATGTATTACTAATTCTGGAAATTAAACCAAGAGACTGCATTTTGTGAATATAAGGAATACTAACGTGTCCTAATCTAGCATGCCATATATCCATAGAATCAATCAAATAGGCTGAATTAATATTTCTACTAATCACATTAGCAACGTTAAGCACAAAAAGTCCATGCATGCAAATACCTTCTCCAATAACACAATTATCTTTAGACATAGAAATCATATTAGATTCAAAAGAGACTTTAACTCCACGTTTACTCAATAAAGCCACAGAAATTAAATTTACTCTAATATTAGGCACATGCAGTACATCATTTAAAGCCAAAGTTTTACCAAACTTGAGTTTAAGGAGTACTTTACCTTTCCTAGTAATACTGGCGGTTTGATAATCTGCAAGATAAATGTACCTTTCAGCTTCTCCAATTTGAGTGTATGAGATAAATGCATTCTTGTCCCCACAAATATGCCTTGTAGCCCCTGAGTCCACCACCCAATTTTTAGCACCATCCACAAGGTAGGTCTGAGAGACTACTCCAGCAAAATTTCCACGAGCAACCACTTTTTCTTGTATACATTTGCATCCTCAGCATATCCAAAAATATGTGCAAGATAGTGAAGTGATTTTTGGACAAGTGTATTAAAGAATGTGAGGATAGCTAATGCCATGAGAGAAAACTTGATAATTAACATACACTTGTTTGCATCAGTGAAATACATGGAGAATTAATCCTTTAGATTGTTGGCTTGACCTGAAATGATGCAAACAAATGTTACGAAACACAAAGTGCAAGTAGTGCGAATCGCACTGTCCTAAAAGATTATTCGCCAATGATTGAATATCCTCACAGGATTAAATGCACTCTTCGGTAATATACCGGGACAAGGAATCAGTAGAAAATTATAGCCCAAGTGTTTAGAGTGTAAATATATTGCTGCAAGTTTAGAAAGCTTTTGTTGAAGAAATAGAAAAATGCGTACGTACTCTTCCAAAAACTCAATCCATACAAGTATATATAGTACTAGTAGTCTTCAACGTTAATAAACTGATTCAACACCAAAGCTAACTAATCAACACAAATTTAGCAAACAACTTGGTCCACTTTTATAAATTGAAAATACACTCGCGATCTTCTACGGCATTTTGGTGCGACATCTTCCGTGGCACCAATGAATTTTCGACACATGTATAACATGAGTTGACTGTCAAATTTAACTTCCTTCATTTCCGTGAGATAGGAGAGATGAATTTCAATCTAAATTTAGTAAATGGGAGAGAGAGGAAAAAAATCTAAAAAGATTTTCATAAATCAATTTCCTGATTTCTCACGCATCTTCCTCTCCAAACAACTAGATTCTGCACAATAGTCTTTGCTAAAAGCCTGAATCGAAATTAGTCTCCTTCCCATCTTCACCAATCCAATTTTTCCGAGTTGAAGAAGTTATAATTCTAAATTTCTGATCGAAGGTAATAAATATTTCATTGTCAAGAAAATTGTGTTCTTCATTACAAGTTACTGCTATAAACTTGTTTAGTACTTACGATCATTTTCATTCAGTGAGTTTTATATCATTTGACAAGATACTTTCTATGTTCTACCAATCTGCAAGAAGTATATATATATATATATATATATATATATATATATATATATATATATATATATATATATATATATATATATTGATGACTGATGAGTGTAATATAATGTTGTATTTTTATTTTCTTTTGGTTGCTTTAGGTTAAGTAAGCTATGTATTTATAGTCTGTTGCTAGAGAACGAAATTGATATCAGATTCACAGGAAATTTGTGAAAACATAGATAGCTCAATAGTCATTCCTCGCTCCAGTTTTTTTACTTCAATAGCAAAGAAACTATGAGGAAGTAATCTTTATTTCTATTAAGTACTGCATTAAGAAAAGTTTAGACTTTCAAAATGTAAGTTGTTGCTTTTGTACATTGTCCGAAGGATGCGTTTCCAACTATGTACGTACTCATTATTATGCTTTTTCACATGCATGTTGTTAAAGTACATGATATGGAGCAGGACAATGTCAACTGCAACGAGAACATTGCTTCAGGGGTAAATGTAAACAATGAGTTAGAAACAGAAGATCAAAATGACTCTACTGATCTTGACAGTGAATCAGTTCGCCAAAGAAAGGTAATATGTGATCACCACATGACATTCTCAGAAGCTAAAATACCAAAAGTAGGAATGGAGTTTGAGAGTGAAGAAGCAGCCTATCAGTTTTATAAAGCTTATTCACGTGAATGTGGTTTCGGCATTAGAAGACATGACAAGCACAAAGATGGAGAGAAAAAAAGCTTAGACAGAACATTTTGTTGCTCGTGCCAAGGTGAACGGAAACCAGATAAACGGGATGTTAATACCAAAACACCTCGTCCTGAAACAAGGACAAATTGTGGTGCCTTTATGAAGATTAACGTTCGCTACACTGGTAAATACAAAGTTGTTAAATTTAACCCCAACCATAGCGGTCATGAATTGCTTCAACCTAGCGAAGTCCATCTACTGAGGTGTCACAGAAAGATTGATAGTATACAAGCCGCACAACTGGATGACATTCAAAATTCTGGTATAACGCCAAAGGCCGGTTTAGACTACATTTCGCATCAAGTAGGTGGGCGAGAAAATGTTGGATCTATCCTACAAGATATAAGAAATTACCTGGGCACAAAAAGAACTGTGCATATGAAGCGAGGTGATGCAGGAGTAGTACTTTCTTATTTGCAGTCAAAGCATACAGAAGACCCAAATTTTTTCTCTGCTGTTCAACTTGACGTGGATGATCAAATAACCAATATGTTCTGGGCCGATGGACAGATGATGGCCGGTTATACACATTTCGGAGACGTTGTGAGCTTTGACACAACATACAAGAAAAATAATGATGGGCGGCCATTTGCTCTATTTGTAGGTGTTAACCATCATAAGCAAACCACTGTGTTTGGTGCGGCTTTATTATATGATGAGACTGCTCCATCGTTCTTGTGGCTTTTTGACACATTTGCAAAAGCTATGAATGAAAAGATGCCCACGACTATTCTTACAGATCAATGTAATGCGATGGAAAAGGCTTTGAGAGATTCTGAAAAGTGGAAAAATGTTTTCCACCGCTTATGTATATGGCACATTTATCAAAATGCAGCCATCCATCTCAGTGATACCTTCTCCAAATTCCCAAAATTCACGAAAGATTTCAGCTCTTGCATCTATTATCATGATGAGGAAGAAGATTTCTTAGATGCATGGAATAAAATGCTAGTGAAGTATGATCTTCCAGATAATGATTGGCTGGAGAAGTTATTCAGTAAGAAAGAAAAATGGGCACTAGTGTATGGGAAACAGAAATTTTGTGCAGACATCACAACAACTCAAAGAAGTGAAAGCATGCATAGTTCCCTGAAAAGATATGTCAACTACAAGTCCAATCTCTCACAATTTTTCCATCATTTTGACAGATTGATTGCTGATCGTCGTTATGAACAGAAGAAAGCAGGTGTTAGGACAAGTCAAAGTAAGCCAAAGCTTTCCTTCCCACTCCAACTTCTCATACATGCATGCATGTAGTATTTATACACATGAAGTTTTTAAGCTATTTCAGATAGAGCTTTGCTTGGGAATTGATGCGAAATCAGATCCTATTGGTGAGTCGGCAGGATTGCAACATAAGTTTATAGTCAGGCTTTTGAACCACCGCCACTACCACACTGTCACATATGACCCTTCAGATATCAAGGTTTCATGTAGCTGTAGAAAATTTGAATTTTCTGGTATTTTGTGTTCCCATGCTTTGAAAGTTCTTCATTTACATGAAATTCTTAGAATACCAGAACCATATATACTGAAGAGGTGGACTAAGAAAGCAAAAAAGGGTGTAGTTGAATCCATTTTACAATCATCTGCATCATTACCTTCTTTGAGTGAGGAGGATAATGAAAAGATACGGATTGGAGAACGTTATAGGGAATTGTGCCGATTAGATACTCAACGTACTACACGAGCTGCCTTGAGTCAAGAGACGTTTGAGTTTGCGAGAAATAATTCTCGTAAAGAGATTGAAGAGATAGACCTGATGTTGGAACAACTAGCTCTTGTAAAATCAGTTCATGCCCCTCATTCTGTACCTGACAAAATTGTAGTATCTAAAGTTAATGGGAAGCAAACTCCGGCATCTCGAGCTGGAGAAAGTCAAGTGCGTGAACCAACTGATCACAACATGGAAACTGGAGTCAATACAGTTGACATTGCATCTGATGAAATAAAAATAAAGGGGTGGAAGAAGAAGGAGTCCACGAAAGTGAAATCTGGAAAGAGACTAAAAAGTGGTCTTGAACAAGCTACAGGGAAGAGGAGAGCAAAGAAGAATTCTTCTTCGCATAAGTCATCTTCTGCAATGGCATTAGAAAATAAGGACCAAGTAAATTTCGTAACAGTTAATGTTATTTTCATCCTTACAATTTTTATGGTATGCTCACGTACATGTATATGCAGCATAATCCTAATCAAAATGGGCAGCAAGGCTCAGCTGGGGTATTTCAATTACCATCATTTCAAACATCATCCTACTCTCCACATCTTCCCCAGGTATTTTGCGTTACAGTTTATATATAATTTTCATGACCGTTTCTCTCATAATTTGAAGTGAAATTGTTACTAGTATCACCTGGTGTATTCTTCTCTTACAGCTGTTGTATATCATTTTTTTTTTTCATTTCAAGCTATCCCATGTCTTTGCAGAATTTAAATAATCATGGTAGCCGCCTAAGCGCTGGTTTCCCTGGTACATCGGATTTCCTTCAGTCACCTGCATATCCACCAGTGCCTTCATTCTCACATCTTTCTCGGGTACTAGTACATTTCATTCTAAATACATAGTTTTATCACGTTCTGTCAAATAGCTTTTTTCTTTTTCTTTTTACTTGCACTAACTCTATACTTGTATTTTGAATTGAACTAGACTTATCATAGTGGTCCACCTGATTGGAATCCACCCCATACTCTTATGGCAACACCATATTGCGTAGGAGAACAAAGTACTTCACTTGTACCGACATCTCAATTGATAGCGGTATAAATTTGTCATTAGCCTCTCTAGAATAATATCTCTGTACATTTTAAGTTACATTATCAATTATCTAACATATATACATTTCACTGTAGATGATGAAGTCAAATGTTCATCCCAAACTGAGTTGCTTGCCTCAGTATGTAGAGAAAGATCAGAGTACTGGGATGAGCATGGAATGGTTGTCACAGGTAACATGGATTATAATAACGATTATTGAAGCTTTTGTTGAGGTTGTAAATTTAATTTTAATTTATAATCTATTTGATCAGGTTTGCTAACTTAATATTCATACAACAGGCACAAATGCAAAAGCCACCTGAGTCTGGGAACCATCAATAACAGATTTGAACTTCTGAAATTGAACAGACCGAGTAATGAAGTTTTGACTGGAGTTCCTGAAACATATTAAATGTGTCTTATATTGGATTTGAATACATTGCATTGTTTTATATTTTATTGTGTACTTTGAATGCTATACATACATTTTATATTTTACACTTCACATAATGCTTTAAATTTCCTGTTAAATCGCCAAGTTACTCCATCATTGTGATCATGTGAACTCGCCAAGTTCATTCTTACAGTTAACAATGTTGTAAAGGCTTGAAAAATCAGGCAAGTTTTCTTTTGAAACGGTCAAAATTATATTATATTATAATAAAAAGAGCATAAGAAATGCTCAACAATGATTACAATGAAAGAAAAAAGACTGGTACAGACCAGACACAAATGAAACTAGAGACAGAGTACAGGAGCCTACTTAACTGAAAAAGTAAAAACCTTCCAGGCAACTTAAAAAACCAGCCAAATCAAAGAAAAAGGCTTCCAGGGAGGAACAACAAGCCTTGGCCCAAAAACTCCAGAGTATAATAAAGAGCTCGTTTGACAGTAATAATGGAAGCCAAAAAACGAAGCTAGAGTCCAATCCCAGCGACCAAAACCAAGGTACAAGCTTGAAATAATAACTATTAACGTTGAACTACGGAAACTTTTGGATTCTGCAATTTATGAAAATCTTTTTAGATTTTTTTCCTCTCACTCCCATTTACTAAATTTAGATTGAAATTCATGTCTCCTATCTCATGGAAATGAAGGAAGTTAAATTTGATAGTCAACTCATGTTATACACGTGTCGAAAATTCATTGGTGCCACGGAAGATGTCGCACCAAAATGCCGTAGAAGATCACGAGTGCTGAAAATAGGACTTGGAGGAAAAGTAACAACCGGGCAGACCAACTCTAATTTGAAGAGTACTAAAATTAGAGTGTAGTAAATTTAGTAATAAAATATTTTGAAATATTCCAACATAATATGAGAAAGCTTCATTCATCATCACACTGCCATCATATGTCCACTATTTATCATGCACCATCTATCTCTCCATATTATCAATAGTCTGGCCATCATCATATCATGACAAAATAAATCTCAACATCATATAAATATCAACATGTGAATTTCTAACTCTCAATGTTAATAACGTGAGATCCTAAAGGAACTTGCCTCTAACAACCAAGCAAATGCATCTATGATACAGAGTGATTGAGTGAACGTTAGCACAACTTATGTCAAGTGTGAAAAAAAAAACAGAATACATACATATCCCAATGGCAGAATCTATTATCTACGTTCAACTATCCTTTTCCCTGATTTTGAACTAAAAAAACCATTATCTTGAGCATTCTGGAATGGATGATATACAAGCCTTCTGCTGGACAGAGATAGAATGGAAAGAAACTGCCCCATCTTTTAGAGCTTGACAATTGTTGGTGCTGATCAGGATTGAGATACTTGAAGCACAGATTCTCTAGTTGCTCTTGCCTGGTGGATTTCTCTGTTCAATAAGGGAATGTGTTGACAGAACAATGTTATAAGGCTCAACAACAACAGTAAGAACATTCATTCAAATAGAATTCTACTGAAACAACACAACAAAGGAACATGTTTCACAAACATATTAAGGCAATTTACTTTAGAAGATACAGAAGAACATCCATATTATCTTAAAGTAAGCTTAAGTACCTGTGGGGAAGGATAGATTGTGAACCAAGCTTCAACTTCTTTCCATAGTCAACCGACCCCCAGGAAAACGAACTTTAGACAATTTGGCGATCAGCTTCAGGATAAACGCCTTTCAAAACGGTGGTTGACTGACGCCTGCAAAATTCGAATTGCAAAAACAGAAAAATAGAGAGCTAAGTTGATGTTGAGGCCTAATATGAGCAGAAGAGTAAAACAAGCAAAAAAAACATAAAATAGTCAAGCAAGCTTAGTGTTTAGAATTTTCCTGGACTAAACATTATTGAATTTAACCTGTTTCATTTGAACTAAAGAAAAACCATAAAGATTTTATTTGAAGTAAAGAACTGGAGGGAGTACCCAACAGTAACAACTGCAACCTAAATAAAAAAGAGAAACAAAACTACATTCAGATTAGTTGTTGGCAACAAGTAACAACATCAGTACAAACGTGCATATACAACATGCACAATTTCCCCCTGGTATAATTATCATGCTACCTAATGTGGAATTCAACCCTGAAACTATTAGTGGAGATATTCTACAAGCTCAGTACTAAGCATGAAGAAAGCTAACAAATACAAGCAGAGCTCACTAAGTCGACTAAACATTCAAGTAGAGTTCACCAAGTTGACTAAAAATTCAAGCGGAGTTCACCAAGTAGATTACATTGTTGTTGCTCTTCTGTTTCTGTATACGGCTGATTCTTTTCCGCATCCATCCTTGTCTCTACTGGCCAAATTCTGGAAAGAAATTAACAATATTACACAATATATTGTCTGGACAAACTTCTAAGAGACGTGTACAAGATATCACTCCCCTCCTTATCAAGTGCTTCAATTATTTATTTTGTAGCACGGGCAAGTCTTCCAACTTTGTCAACATCTTTCTCCATCCGCTGCTTGATTCATGTGATTGTACACAAGTCATATAGCAAGTGAGATTTATGTCTTACTTAAAGTCAATTAAGAAATTTAAGAAACACATATGTGTGCCATTGATTGGTAAAATAGATCACACGTATCTGGTATAGGAAGGAACTGTGAGAACATTAAAATATCAAAATGTAAAATTCAGTATAAATAGGAAATCATTCCGATTAAGTTGAAATCCAAATACCGAAATACGTGTGACTTCCCATCAAACTATAGATGGGAATGATTTCGTTTTCATAGCAGAAGCCTGGGTGACAACTTTCCATACCTCATGGAAATCATGTAGCATACATAGTTGATGAATTGGGTCTAATTAATTTATACTCGTCAAGTCATAAATTCGAACACTCCAACCAAATAAAAAACAGATCTGTCAGCAAACTTAAACCAGTAGTATAACTTATTGACTTGTGCAGTCTCAAATTCACAATTGAAACAATAAAACAAAGTATACTAATAGAGATCAACTGAAAATTTACCTTGTTCAGTGTGTGATGTAGAGTTGTATAAGGTAATAAATGTTGAGACCAACAGTTTCACCTCCTCCCAGCTCCAAGTTACATCTCCATGAACATCATCACCATTTATTCATTAACCGAAAGCCCTGAAATTGCAATCATGGACTCTGTTACACAACTATCACGGTCGAACTGAATCGTTGCAATTAAAAAGAGTTTGGTAATAATATAAAACTCTAAATAATAAGAAAAGGAAAAAGATAAAACATCACTTAAATACACAGAGAATCCATAACAGACTCGATAGTGTTGCACTTGCAGGTAAAGTAAGTTCGAGATTGCTTGTAAGCACGACCAACATATTCAAGCACTGATGCTATGTCAGAAAACTTATGATAATCGAGATTCGGCTCTTAAACGAGGATTCATTGTAGTGTAGGATTCTATTTCTTAATCAAAGTCTCAAACAATCTAAATTCTAAATTCTTCCCGTAACCTAACCAACTTTGAACTCTACCTAGAATAGAAAAATAAACGAAATTAATTTTAAAAAACAAATCGATAGAAAAAAGACGGAAATACATAAATCTTAAAATTGCAACACAAGTACCTGATTTTATATTCTTTTCCAAAAATCTCCCTTGAAGTGTTCATCACTGTACCAGAAGTTTGTACAAACTGGAGTCTAGAAATGGGGAAGAAAGAGAAGCAGCAAAAGAGCGCTAGCAGCAGCACCAACAAGCCAGAGGTCGGGCCAACGGGCTAGGAAACTACACGGCCCAAGAAGATTAGCTCAAATCGGCCTTCACTATCTCAAAAAATGAAAGAAGAAGAACGAGAACAGTAGTTAACATAGGAGTTGAGCCGGACAACTCGGGAGTTAACATAGGAGTTGAGGCAGACAACACAGGAGTTAAGATAGGAGTTAACATAGGAGTTGAACCAGAGCAGGTTAACTCCTTGGTCAACACCGCCATATTGAGAGAGTCCAGATCTCATCAGGAAACTCCGGAAGAGTTTGAGAAGAAGAAAAGAGTTAGTTTAGGGTTGGACACAGGCGTGTACATATAGTTTTATTAGGGTTATAGTAGTATAAATAGCTAGCTATGTTTTACTTTGTAAATAACGTGAATACACAAGAGATTTCTTACTTTCAACAAACACAATTCACTTTATTTGTTCTGCCATGATTCTTAGCGTACTCTGAGATGGTACCAGAGCGAAGTCTTTCTGGTTAATCGGGAGTTAACATAGGAGTTGAGGGTTGGACACAAGAAGATTAGCTCAAATCGGCCTTCACTATCTCAAAAAATGAAAGAAAGAAGAACGAGAACAGTAGTTAACATAGGAGTTGAGCCGGACAACTCGGGAGTTAACATAAGAGTTGAGGCAGACAACACAGGAGTTAAGATAGGAGTTAACATAGGAGTTGAACCAGAGCAGGTTAACTCCTTGGTCAACACCGCCATATTGAGAGAGTCCAGATCTCATCAGGAAACTCCGGAAGAGTTTGAGAAGAAGAAAAGAGTTAGTTTAGGGTTGGACACAGGCGTGTACATATAGTTTTATTAGGGTTATAGTAGTATAAATAGCTAGCTATGTTTTACTTTGTAAATAACGTGAATACACAAGAGATTTCTTACTTTCAATAAACACAATTCACTTTATTTGTTCTGCCATGATTCTTAGCGTACTCTGAGATGGTACCAGAGCGAAGTCTTTCTGGTTACTGGTCAGAACCATAGATAGCAGGGCGTATTTTATTTCTTCTAGCCGCATAAGAAAGCGGAGTCTCTGTTTTTTCTTTCTTCTAGCCGCATAAGAAAGCGGCAACCTTTGTTTTGCTTTCTTCTAGCGGCAGTCCCTGTTCTTCTAGCTTCCGCATTACTAATTGATTTCATTCTTATCTTTTACATAAGCTATTGTTATTAGTTTTAAATCTTGAGCTATTGTTATTAGCCAAATCACCCGAAACAATCATATTATTTTTTTCTTTTCGGCAGTCTCTGTTTTTTTTCTTCTAGCTTCCGCATATTACTAAATTGTTCTATTTTTATTCTTTTCTTATCTTTTACATAATCTATTGTTATTAGTTTTAAATCTTGAGCTATTGTTATTAGCCAAATCACGTTGTTGTTATCAGCAACAATCATCGATCATCAATCAGAGATCGTGAATCACAGATCCACTGTTCACTATGGCTACTGATGATGATATCAGTAAATTCACAAACCTGAACGACAAGAAGGATGAGGATGATCTCTCGAAGTCAAAGACATCAACTTCTCAGATCAATGCCGTTTCATCCAACAATTTCACACAGAATCTCACTGATAAAGAGTGGGCAGGTAATACTGTTAATCATGTTTTTAATAATTTTAATCAAGTTATTTGGATTCTTGATTCAGGAGCATCTGATCACATTATTTATTCAACATCATTATACACTCACAACATTAGAAATGTTGTTTCAAAAGTACAATTACCAACTCAACAATTCACAATGGTAACTCATTGGTGACATTCTTATTGAAAATAATGTCATACTCAAAAATATACTCTGTGTGCCATCATTCAAAGTAAATTTAATTGATGTTTCTCGATTGACTAATGATAATGATATCTCTATTGTATTTAACAAAGATCATTGCAAAATGCAGATGAACTCTTCAAAGGAGGAAATTCGCAGGATCAAAATTGAACATGGTCTTTATTATGTTAGCTTGCATCCCTTGACCTTTTCACAACTACATCAATGTCATCGGCCAAATAAGGAATTGTGGCATTCTAGATTAGGACACATTCCAGTTACAAAGCTCAAGTTGATTGAGCAATTTTCTCCTATTGTAACAAGCATTGATGTACAAGCTTGTGATGTCTGTAGCAAGGCTAAACACAAGAAAATTCATTTTCCAGTTAATGAACATTGTTCTAGTTATTCTATTATTGAACTTTTACATATAGATATTTGGGGTCCTTTTTCCCAAACAGCATTGAATGGTCACAGATTTTTCCTAACTATTGTTGATGATTATTCTCGACTGACTTGGACTTATCTCATGAAATAAAAATCTGATGTAGCTACTATTTTACCTAATTTCATTCATCTCATAGCTACACAATTTAATAAAACAGTTAAAATCATAAGAACTGATAATGGTGTCGAATTTCAATTAGAATCTTTCTATAACAGTACTGGTATTCTACATCAAAAGACTTGTGTTTACACCCCACAAGAAAATGGAGTAGTTGAGTAAAAACATCAAACTCTCCTCAATGTAGCCCGAGCATTGATGTTTCAGGCAGACCTTCCTCTTAAGTTCTGGGGAGATGCTGTTCTAACAGCGACACACTTGATTAATCGAATACCATCCGTTGTTATCAACAATGATACACCATATGAAAGGTTCTTTGGAAAGAAACCAGATTATTCACACATACGCACATTTGGGTGCTTAACATATGGGGCGTCCATATCACAACTTCGCCACAAATTCAGTCCAAGATCAAGAAAATCCATCTTTATTGGCTATCCGGCAAATATCAAGGGTTATAAATTGTATGATCTTGATAATAAGATCACTTTTATCTCAAGAGATGTAGTTTTTCATGAGCACATATAACAACACAAAAGACACAAAAAAATGTTATACTTTTATATAAACAAGTGCTTTTATAGTGCTTGTTTTATAGTGATTGTTTTGACACATTACTTGATGGTTTCTATAGTTACATGTAATGAATATATGAATGCTTGTGTTACAACTATCACATCAACTCTTAAAACCACAACAAAAATAGAAATAAACAACAAAAATTATTCTAACAAAAAATCTTTGAACATTGCAAGTTCAAAAACCATTTCATATATATAAAATAAAAAGACCAACATAAGGTGTTATAAAAGTACCACATAAACTCTTAGAAAAAACAACAGAACAAATACTAAAAAAAGGTGTTACATAAAAACACGACATACGGCCTTAAAAGCGTCCAACATAAGATGTTCCAAAAACAGTACCATAAACTCTCAGAACAATACCAAAAGAGTACTAAAAAAGGTGTTCCATGTAACACCACACATAAGATCTTAAACAGAGTGTACAAAAAAAGATCCAAATTATAAATCCATACAGATCACCATTTGTTTAAATTGAAAGGACAAGTCTAATTGTTCACATTGAAACATCCATCCAAAATGAAACTAGTTGTCAGGATTTATCCCTCTGAGCTTCAAGTTAAATCTCTTCAAAGAAATTTTGACATCTTCCGCTTTAATTTCCCTAGCGGTTTTAGGAACTGCACCACTGGCTTCATCTTCCCTCTTCTTGCATCTTTTCTCTCTTTCAGTGACTTCATTTTCTTCCTGCTCTTTTTCTTGCATCTTCTTTCGACCCTAAATACAATTAAAAAACAAAAAAATGATGAGTACAATAGAAAAGTAACAAAACGTCAAAACCTCACTTCTATAACCTATAATATATATATTTAACTCAACCAATCGTAAAAAAAATCAGAGTTTTACCTTATTCGCCTTTCCCTGATCCTTGCCCTTATCTTTTTCATGCTCCTTGACCTTCTCATTTTCAAGCTCCTTCGACATCTCTTTTTCCTAAAGAACATACCCCAAAAACCATAATAAATAAGAGTAAAACCACAAGATATATCTTAAAAACTAAAAAAGCATAAAAATTGAGACATTCATCCCTTAAATTTACCTTATCACCGTCCTGGTCCTTGACATTCGCTTTTTCCAGGTCCTTGGCCTTCTCTTTTTCCTGCACCTTGGCCTTCTCTTTATTCATCTTCTCCTTCTCTTTAATCTGTTTGTCCTTCTCTTTAAGATGCTTTTCCTTCTCTTTCAACACCTTCTCCTTCTCTTTAATCTGTTTATCCTTGTCAGAAATGTTATTCAATTGCTGCTCAGCATCAATCTTCTCCTTCTCTTTAATCTTGTCCTGCAACAGCTTCTCCTTCTCTTTCTCCAACTTCTCCTTCTCCTTCAACAAATTCTCCTTCTCCTTCAACTGCTTCTCCCTCTCCTTCAACTGTCTCTCCTTCTCTTTTTCCAGCATCAACCTCTCTTTTTCCTGCTTCTCCTTTCTTCTCCTTTTCTTTCTCCAGCTTCTCCCTCTCTTTTTCCTGCTTCTCCTTTTCTTTCTCAATTTCTTTTTCCATCTTCTTCTTCGCATTTCTTTCAGCCTTAATCTTCCTAGCATAAGCAAGTTTATCCTTCCTTGCAGCAGCTTGTTCAGCAGCTTTCTTCTCTGCTCGAATCTTCAACTCCTCATTCAAAAACTCTATCATATAATCCTTATCTTTGGAAAACTTCCCAACTAAATCCAAAATACGACTTCTATTCTTGTTGATGTCAGCAAGAACAAGAGAGGCCAACATTTCTGCTCTAAATAATATACGCCAAGACACCTAAATAAAAATTTCGTTAAAATCATAACATATAGCCTTTAAAACAACATCAAAGAAATCTAAAAAAGCACAAAGCATACTAAAAATAAAAGTATTCATACATGTCTCAAATCAGGACAATCATAAGCACTCCCCTAGAAATCTTTCATCAGGTGCATCACATAAACCCCACAATCATTCAGATCATC
The DNA here is from genome assembly GCA_028274465.1 of Plantago ovata. Lineage (NCBI taxonomy): Eukaryota > Viridiplantae > Streptophyta > Magnoliopsida > Lamiales > Plantaginaceae > Plantago > Plantago ovata. The sequence goes on from CM051458.1 coordinate 52,051,568, forward strand.
AAGTTCTTCAAGATCATGCGGCATAACAACATGAATGAACTCGAACGATTCAACCTCATGAGCCCGACTGTGTCCCTCCATTTTTAAAAAAGTTGAAAATCCCTTCTTCTGTACAATAAAACAGTAATATATAGTCTTAAAATAATAACATGAGCTCCTATAAAAGTAATAAAAATAACTTCAGAAAAAAAAGAGAAAAAAAATCATACCAAAGCTTCATAATACAACACATCTTCAGGAAGCCTCTCCCCAGTCAATTTCAAATTGTCCATTAGCTGAACAGACTTTAACTCCATATTAACACTATACAAAGTATAGTGTTCATGTTTATTGCACGGAAAGATGAACTAGAAAAACAAATAGAGACAAAAACAAATCAACATAAAAACCATAAGCTCAAAACTTAAAAAGCATAACAAAATGAACAAAAAAAAAAGAAGTAGAATTACCAATTTAACTTCTTCCAACTGATCTTGGGTAACTGAACCCAATGTCATTTTTATCCAAATAGACAACACCTCAACAAACTTCCCAGAATCATCAGCAGTCCAATAAGCAGAAGAATTAAGACCAAAAACAACTCGGTCAAGACATCTCTAAGTCCTCTCGATATCATTAAGAATCATTGCCCAATGATCAATTACAGCACTTCTGATCATGTTTTTTGGCTTCAAACTACTTAGATCATCTTGAAAAACATAATTGTTGTCAAAGTATTGGACAACAGAATCATTCCTGGAAGAAAAAAATAAAATTAAGAATAAAACAAAAACATCAATCTAAAAACTATAACATTATCACTTAAAAAGCATAACATTATTCATTAGAAGCAGAACAAAAAAAAATGTACCCATCTACTATCTCAGCAACGTCTGACCAATAATACTCAACAACTTGTTTCCTCAAAAGCTTCATCCCAGAAACAAAAGACTTGTTTTCTTTCATAAACTGTGAAATACAGTCTATGTCAACCCCAGCCACCCCACATTCATAAGTACATCCACGACCATCATTGCGATCAAATGTGGACAAGTAATCATGGATATCTGCCAGTTTTCCACAACCATCAATTGACGACAATGACAAATCTCCATAAGGACAAGGGCCAAAAATAATACCGTCATTGTTTAAAAGTGAATCTTCTTCCATGAATTGATCTTCAGAATTGTCAACAGGATCAGCAATCTGACTTTTGTTCTTCAAATCCTCAACAGGTACCTCACGAGAACTTCCAATCGGTTGAAAAAAATCATCAAACTTTGGAGTACAGAATCCAAGATCAAACGAAGGCATAGGGAAATCATCCAACTGGGTTCCATCCACCACTAGGGGTTACATTCACCACCGACACAGGTTGTGGAGCATTCACAATCGCTTCCTTCTTCTCCAAAGAAGCTTGACAAGCATAATCAAGATAAGCAATCACCTGGCTAGTAAAAACAATACCATTATCAAAGTCATCATCTATGTTATCATCAAGGATATCTGCAGTGGCATTGGCATGAGCAGGTGGAACTGTTGCACTGGGAACACCACCAATATGAGCATCAGGAACTGTGGAAGTGGGAACATCTGCAGCAACGCCACAATCAACAACATTGCCACCACCAGAAGCTGGATGGATCACTGATTGGCTGTCTCCCTTGCTTGCTGGTTGACTAGTTGGCTGGCTGGAACGCTGGCTTGCCGGCTGGCTAGCTCCCTCGCTTCCAACAGAGAGCAAATCAATGTGATGATTAACAAATAAATGAAAGTTCCGCTTCCACATTACGAATTTCTTGTGGTCTTCCTGCAAAACAAGGAGAGTAAAAAAAATACATTACAAGATATCTTAAAAGCTCACTAAATTTATAAAACAAAACACAAAAGGATCCATCAAAGAAAAAAAAATGGTAATTAAAACCATATTGCACAGTATATTTATTAAAAACATAACAACTGATATTAAAACAATAATAACATTAATTAAAACACCAAAACACTACAACCCAAATAAATTTTATAAGTTGTTAAATGCACAATAATGGAAATTAAAAACAACAAAAGGAATTCATTAAAAACTTACAGCTGAACACATCTTGTTAATGTCACTATTCTTTGGGACACCAGGAGGGATACGTATCCTCAGGTTCAAAAAATTCTCATCATTATCATCATAATAACCAGTGCCTGCTTTACAAGTTTCATTCAAGGAAGCCATCGCTACATGACCTTCAGCATCTTTCATAGAATCAACTACAGCCACAACATCATCTTCATCTTTACTGATCGGATACACACCCCTCAACTGCATACCCTTGAAGTAATGACCAAACTCTTGATTAACTCGATTACTCAGTCTCTTGTTTGGCCAATGCTTAATCAAAGGAAGACTACATGGCTCTTTCTCACCCTTCAATGGATACCTGTTCAAATGAATAATATAATAAAACCTTAAAATGATATACTATAACCATAACAAAAAGACTTAAAAGATCAACAAAAAAATACCTATGCAAATAACAAATCAGCAACACCAGAACACACCCACTAACAGACCATGTCTTGTCACAATTAATATAGTTACTTATGCCTTTGCTCAGCCTCTCCATAACATAACCGCACCAGTCCAAATTCTTTATCCCAGAGACATCCTCCAACAGAGGCAGCAAAGCATAATCTATGGTATGGTTGCGATTTGGAGCCAGGATACAACCACAAGCATAGAGTACAAAGAGTCTCTTGAATTCGTCACCACCATCCACCATTTCACTCAAGTAGTGACCAACAGATGAGCAATAAGTAATATCTGGAGCACTCACAGCCTTATCATTCCCATCCTTATCCTTCCTCTTTGTGACATGAGGATACTTCTCACGGAATTCAATCTTCAATTCCACATCAATATAAGGACAGACCTTATTTCCAACACACCTTGGGATAAGAAATAGGTCCTTCACATCTAAACTGCAGACTTGATAAGAGGTAAAATCACTTTTCACATCACCAATATGTTGAACATTACATAACGGATCAAACTTGTTGATCAACGCCGGTAAAAGGCCACTAGGAAGTCTCTTGATGTCTATATCCAGCAAACCACCGAAACCTGTATCTCGGATATCTATCTTTTGCTGCTCGGACCACTGAATTTTACAGAAGTCAAAAGACATAGAATGTGCGAAATCAATCACTGAACCATCCTTCAACAGAACAACATTCTTCTTTTCACGGTTCCTGCGTTTGACTTCCTTCACAAGCAAAACACTAGCCGAAGAAACAACACCCTGCTGGGTGGCTGTACCAATTACTTCAGTTGGTGTAGGGATTACTTCAGTTGGTGTAGGAATTACTTCAGTCGGTGTAGGAAGAGCTTGTGCACACTGCACATGCACTTCAGATGGATCACCCGCACCTAAAAATCACAACAAAACACATCTTAACCATAACACATATCACATAAAACCCCAACAAGACATCTTTAGAAAAATAACAGAAACATGCACACAAAAATACATAATTAAGCAAAAAATCCCCAAAAACTAAAACCACAACAAAAAGAAAAATTCAAAAGAATAGACAACTTAAAAGTCGCACATATAACCTGTTACCTAAAAACCATAACACAAATCACCTAAAACCACAACAAGACATCTTAAAAAAATAACACAACAAATGTACAGAACAATAAAAACCCAACAACACATGGAATAATAAAAAGACAAAAATTCCCGTGCAAAGATAATTAAACATAAAAGCACCACAAAGAACGAAAAAACCATAAAATAATATCAGACACACAAACACATGACATTTAACAACATAATAAGCTACGAGTTTATTTTCATCAATAAAAAATGCTACGAGTCTATCCAAAACTTTAAATCCACAACAACAACGAAACGAACCAAAACAACAAACAACGAATTAGAAAAATAACAGAAACATGCACACAAAAACACATAATTAAGCAAAAAAGCCCCAAAACTAAAACCACAACAAAAAGAAAAATTCAAAAGAATAGACAACTTAAAAGTCGCACATATAACCTGTTACCTAAAAACCATAACATAAATCACCTAAAACCACAACAAGACATCTTAAAAAAATAACACAACAAATGTACAGAACAAATAAAAAACCAACAACACATGAAATAATAAAAAGACAAAATTCCCGCGCAAAGATAATTAAATATAAAACCACCACAAAGAACGAAAAAACCATAAATAATATCAGACACACAAACACATGACATTTAACAACATAATAATGCTACGAGTTTATTTTCCTCAATAAAAAATGCTACGAGTCTATCCAAAACTTTAAATCCACAACAACAACGAAACGAACCAAAACAACAAACAACGAATTAGAAAAATAACAGAAACATGCACACAAAAACACATAATTAAGCAAAAAAGCCCCAAAAACTAAAACCACAACAAAAAGAAAAATTCAAAAGAATAGACAACTTAAAAGTCGCACATATAACCTGTTACCTAAAAACCATAACATAAATCACCTAAAACCACAACAAGACATCTTAAAAAAAATAACACAACAAATGTACAGAACAAATAAAAAACCAACAACACATGGAATAATAAAAAGACAAAAATTCCCGCGCAAAGATAATTAAACATAAAACCACCACAAAGAACGAAAAAACCATAAATAATATCAGACACACAAACACATGACATTTAACAACATAATAATGCTATGAGTTTATGAACCATAAAATACAGCCGCCAGTTTATCCCCAACCATTTAATACCATAAAATAGCAGTGCATATTTAAAAACCACAACATAAAACCAAAAAGCACAACAACCCAGACTACACTTACTATTAGCAGTCGAAGCCGTATTACGGCGACGGCGAGTCCTCCTCACCGGAGCATCCGGAACATCAGCCTCCCTCTTCGTCATACTCTGTCAAAAGAAAACGAAGAAAAAACTGAGTGAAAAACCCTAGATAACGCAGAAAAAAAGGAAAAATCAAAGGAGCAACAGTAATCAGGAAACGAAAACGAATCGGAGTAACCAAATCGGAAAATGAAACAGAACGACGAAGCAGATCTGAAAAGGAAAAGTTATCAAACCTAGAGCATTAGACTGAGGAAGAAGCAAATGAGACTTTCAGAGAGAAATAGCAGAATCACGCAGTTACACCTCAAACTATGTGTTTCTCTGTATGACAATGTGTATTTATGTAATAAGAAAAATCGGGTTTATAATGAAAACCGGCCAACCAATCGGTCTAAATCAAAACCAGCGAACCAAAATAGAAAACCAGCGAGTTTTCTATAAAACCAGGCCTTTCCATATTTTTAGGAAAGGCTGGCCTTACTATAGACTTTAGCCTTTTCTTTACACTCGAATTCATCACGTTGCGGAGATTGAGCCTCACATATGCATATGCATGTGTAGACTTCGAATACTTCAAAATCAGCATTAATACCACAGACACTTAATTAAAAACAAAAAAAAAAATTAAAAAAGGAGACCAAAAATAGTGCATTATGTATTATCTGTTGAGTTTATTATATGTAAATATAACTAATTTTGTTTATAATAAATACTTCATCTCTAACTAACATATATTTTTGAGGGTTCTCTATATTTTGAAGTTGTAATAATTTAAAAAAAAATAATTTTGCGGTTAAATATTCAATTAACATTCAATTTAAATTGAGCCGATCTGTATTCACCCGATTCAAATAGGGTCCGATCCGAAATGTTTCAAAATTTATAACCCGTACAACATCTGATGATTTGATCCAATTAAGACTCGAAAAACCACCACATCAAAACCCGATCCGGTCTTATCTGACCCGAAATAAAATTACTTACTCGAAAGAATCCAATTCGAACTATTTTATCCGAATCCGACCAGAAGGAAGGATCCATTTGGCACCGAACTGAAAATTGCTCCGCTTCTGCCCTTTCTTTAAAATTCGAACTCAGTCTTTTTAACCAATTTAGGGTTTTATCAGTAAACCTTCTTCCATCAAATCTTACGACAAAAATGGACGCAATTAAGCACCTGAAAAACGACGTCGCTCCAGCCTCTGCTTCAGCATACCTGGATCCCAATTACTGGTCTGCACAATCAATTGAACTTCACATATTCAATTTTCAAGTCAATTCTTCCGTTTGAATTAGTTAATTAGTGACTTTGCAGGGAGAAGAGGTTTTCTGAGGAAGAGCATTACGAATGGTTCAAAGACTATTCCCATTTCCGTCATCTCATTCTCCAACACGTTAATTCCAACTCTTCTGTAAGTTTAATTTTTCTCTCTAGTCTCTTCTTCGTGTATGTGCGCGTTTTGTGTTTTTAATTATGCGGTCAATTTTGATTTTGACTAACAGGTTTTGGAGATTGGGTGCGGAAACTCCCAGCTCTGTGAAGAGCTGTACAGAGATGGAATTACTGGGCTTACCTGCATTGACCTGTCATCTGTTGCTGTTCAGAAAATGAAGCAGAGACTCTCTTCCAAGGGCTACAATGGTTGTTACCTTTACTTGCTTATAATTTCATTTCACTTCAAATAAGTCCAGTTTCGTTCAAATTTATTAAGTTCAGATCAACATAAATAAGTTCAGTTCAGATTAATTAAGTTCGGTTTAGTTCAGATTTATTAAGTTCAGTTTATTTAAGAAATTTTGAGGCGGATCAAAGTAATGTTGATTAAGTGAGTTAATAAGTTCAACGATTGATTATCAGTTTCTTACTGCATGATATGATTATGTCTTATGTTATTTATTTATTTATTTTCTTTTTGTTGTTTATGTTATTGGTAACAGAAATTAAAGTGCTGGAGGCTGACATGTTAGACCTTCCCTTTGAAGATGAATGTTTTGATGTGGTTTTAGAGAAGGGAACCATGGTAAGGCCGCTACACTAATGCTACTATTCATTGACGTATTTCGACCTTAATATGAGTATCAATTCGAGCGAGTAGTTAGAGCAATGGCCTTACCTACGAGGTCTAGGTATCTTACCCTTCTTACTGGAGCGGATCAATACGTTCAGATCAGTGGAATAGAGTCCTTGACCGTTTGTGTCAGAATGGAGTGCACGCGTCATGTTTTCCCTGGAGATTAATCATTGACATCTACATGAGCCACCTAAAATAGGGTCTAAACAGTTGCTTCTATGTGGATTGAATTGTCCAGATTGATATATCCTAGTATCCATGAAACATGAGCATGCAATATTATTTAGAATGTTGTAGACTCGCAGGTGATTCATATGTTAATTTTCTTGATTTATATATTATTTAGGATGTGCTGTTTGTGGATGCTGGAGATCCATGGAACCCAGAGCCAGTAACAGTGAGCAAAGTTATGGCAATGCTTGAAGGTGTCCATAGAGTTCTGAAACCTAATGGCATTTTCATATCCATCACATTTGGCCAGGTAAAATGAAACAGAGGCACAAAAGCTTTCCTCAGTGTTAACGGTGCAAGATACATTTATCTCACTTTTGCTTATTCAGCCACATTTCAGGCGTCCATTCTTTAATGCTCGTTCATTTACATGGTCGGTTGAGTGGCAAACATTTGGGGATGGATTTCATTATTTCTTCTATATATTGCAGAAGGTGATGTTTTGTACGTAATCCTGCTCAAATTTTGTTCTTAAACAGTGTGATGTTTTTATATTGCAATTCTTTGTGCATACTGGGTGTTGGTGAATATTAACTCCAAGCTACTTGCAGGGAAAGAGATTATCAGGTGATGATGAATCCACCAAAAAAATTGACGTACCATCTATGAGTTATTACCATGAAGAGTTAGACAATGAAGATTATCTATTTCGTACTAATCTGGATGAACTGTGACATTACTAGCAGAAGGTAATCTTTCTAAAATGCTCCCGTATTATTATTAATGGATTGCTTTCAAATACTCCCCCAGTCCCCCTGTACCCGTTTCAACTTACTCTCTTCGGCACAGAGTAATAGAGTATGAATTGTTTTCTGATAAAACCTGGTAGCAGTCAGGGTTATCATGTCTTTTTATATTTTTGAAGTTCTATTGTCATTGGGTATTATTTTGAGGGAGAGGTTTAATTAATGTTGGGTATGAAAATTTCCATTTTTGGTTTGGAAATTGCAGTTGGGAAACATAAAACGAAGTAGAATTTTGGAAGTTGGGGATTGTGAAGGAGTAAAATCTTAGATACCCGGTGTTGTGTATAATGTTATAGTAGTTGTTTGAGCAATTCAACTTGTAAATTTTGCATGTCTCAATTACTTGATCAGATCACTTCATCTGTGTTGCAGTCACTGTTCTTGGTGGAATGGGAGGTTTGTAGTTTGATGTGCAAACGTGGAATGATGAATGGCGCCCTGAAGGTGAAAACCCCCAGAAACTGGATTACCTTAGCATACATTGCTTGTTAAATTGGTGGTGTTTTAGAAATAGTAGTGCTGGAGCTTGAAACTTTTGAATCTTGAGGAATCTTGAGTCCCATTTGTTTTTTCTTTCAGACGTAAAATTCTTATTTACTTTTTACCTAGCGTCCTAGATATTTGGAAAAATCAATCAATTCATGGGCAGTTCTAGATGAGATGTTATATTTAGGCATAGTATACGTTAAGTTTTAAAACAATATTACAAATTTGTCGTCACATTTCACTTCAATAGCTATATTCTAATTAAAAAATAACATATTTCACTATTTTTTATCTTTTTTATTACTTTATTGTTTATTCTTAAACTGTGCGCTAATTCTAGTGTATTTTGTAATACATAAAGAATATCCATCATGTTTTTAATTTTCCTTATTGTTTTAATGTATTTTATTAAACTTCATGTTAACCATAATAGTGGGTAAAGTTTTCAAATTGGAAGGGATATTATCTCTGGGAGGCTTGGAGCGATAGGAAACAGTGCATATCGGATATGGTATACTACCGTAAAAGCCAACCTCTTGTGTTTCCACTCTCATTCCATTAAGAAAAATGTCTTACTATGTGTGTATGTAGGAACGACAACATGAAAAGATTAATAATATTTCAAGATAGCAAGTGCAACTTATTATGGCAAAGATTTTCACTTCTGCTGAGCCAGTGTAACGAGTAAGCCCGTCGATCATGGGTGCTCGATCTTAGATATCACTAGAGTTCCAAACCCAGCCAAGCATCTTCCAAACCAAACCAATTGGTTCGTTAGTAATACTCAATAAACGTAGATGAGAATAATAGTAACAATATTGATGCTGTAAAAATATGGTCACGTGGAATGCACCATCTCTCTTCCCATACTTTCGGATAGGATGAGTTTTATCCATGGAACGAAGAACTAGAACCTGTCGAAAACAAGAGGGTTAGAGTGTTATGGGGTGTGACCCGATCTACCTCAGTTAGATCGGGTGCGAATTAACGTTGGGAGTGTTTGGAAGTAATTGGACAGCATGCATGCATAATATCTGAGAATAGTCGTGTGTTATGGCAATAAATGCATGAGTATTTATAGGATACGAGTGTGGGACCCCCAAGTCTGTCAAGGATACTTGCTATGGACCGGACAAAAGGATGCTCTGTCAGTACTAGGTAGTACTATGGTCCCCTTCGACCCTAGGTGCTTTCGAGGGGTCCTGTTCGATGAATCGTATTTCGAGCGTAAGCCAAGAGCTTTCTCTGTTCGGCTTTTATTGTACATTGTTCGATCCGTACTCGTCCCATAATCTCCTCATCATAAGTCCCCCAGATTTCGAGAGACAAAGTGTAGATGTCTGTCGAAATTTATTGAACTGTTTCGAGGAGTCAACCTGGCGGGAAAAAGATCTTTGCGGGATTTGAATCGTCTCAAGGGCAAAAGAGTCATTTCAATTGACGTCGTTTCGCAAAATTAGACACGTGGTCGGCGAGGAACAGGCGCGTGGAGCTCACTCGCCTCGGTTTTCGTGCGCCATCATGACAGGAAAATGGTAAGGAAAGTAAAAAGGAGTGAATTAGTCCTTTCTCCTTCATTACTCGTAATCTTTTCTCTTGCTATTATACTAAAAATTCTCTCTCTAGCTCGCCGTGAACACGATCGTCGCCGCTTTTATTCCCGGAAACTTCACCGTCACTTACTTTTCAGATATGCTTACTCAGTCCCTTTTCCTTTTCTATGCATTGTTTTTCTTTTCTCTTGGTTTTGCTGTTGTAGTATAGTTGGAATTACGCTGGTTAATTTTTTCTTTGCTCCTGCCTTGCCTGCAGTTTGTTTATAATTTTTTGCGCGATTTTCGATCCTTCCTACACCCTTTCGACCTTCTTGAGAGGGTCTGTAATTGCTAAGTAGGTTCCGGGTTGGGGTTTCTTCTGATTGTTTCCTCCGTGTAGAACTTTGGAGATGTCGAAACAAATCGATGACCAACCCGGTGCCAATGGACCATCGAGGGAAGCACATTCTTTTAGTGTAGATAAACCTGCCTTTCGCATAAACCCCGATCCTCAAACCACCTCTGATTCGTGGGAGTTTTTAACTTCGAATCAGGTTTTTCCCGGTAGATCGGTTATACAAGCCTCAAGTTTTCTTCTCCACATGGCTCGCGCTCGAATTAGGACCCCCAGTGATTCCACCGCGTCTGCTTCTGAACCGGCTCCAACTCGTGAAGTGGCGGGGCCTTCGAACCCACCTCAACCGTCGAATAACGACGAGGGTCCTCTTCCTGATCCTATTCCTACTGAAAATAATGCTGACGGGAGGCTTTGCGAAGAGGCTAGTGTTGTCACTATTCGAGAGGCTGAGTTACTATACGAGAAATTCGACATTCCGGACGATCATGAAATTATCATTCCGGGCTTCGAGGACCGTATGTATAATCCTCCGACCGACTGCCTATGCCTGAACCTGCTTCACTTTGACTACGGATTTCGGTTCCCTGTCTCGGCGGGCGTGGCTCGAATTCTTACGGGTATCAGGATGTGTCCGACCCAACTGTTGCCCAACGCCATGGGGAGTTTAATTGCTTACTGTGTATGGAGTCAATCCGTTGGTCGGAGATTGACTGCTTCAAATTTTTTGCACTTCTTCAAAATCTTGGCGAGTCCCGACGGAGGTGGTTTCTACTACTTCTCCCCGATCAAGGGGTACGAACTGTTTGGGAAATTCCAGTCTTCCCACGGCGCTGGTTACAAGCGTCGCTACGTGTATGTTAGGGTCCCGTCGAACTCTGATGGGACACCCGGAGTTGTTCCAACCCCGCGACTGTGGCGTCGTGGGTCGACCGTGTCCGAGATTAGGGAGAAAGATCGGGCAAACTGGCCCAACCGCTACCGAAACATGCCACTCGAGAATCGGATCAACCCCTACAGTCTCCTGGTTGAGCCGATCCTCTTCCTAGCTGGGGTTTCGTCGGACTCCACACCAGAGATGAGGGGAATCCGAGACTTGAGTACGTGTTCTTTTTCTTTTTGCTTTCTACTTTTTCCTTCAAGTGTTTTCTTTATTTCAATGCATCTTTTTCGATCTGTGACCTAATTGACTTCTTTCGCTTGCAGACTATTGGATCACCATGTCGAACCGCTTCTTAGCCCGTCGCGCCCTCGAGCTTGAACTTAAAAAATCTCAAGTGAGCAAGTTCACTGAGCCTCGGCCCCACAATGTGGCGACCATCATCCCGACGGACTTTGCGAGGGATGTAGTCCCCACACCTGCGGGTGAAGTTCCCGCGACTCCAACTGCTGGTGGTGCAGAGCCCTCGAATCTTGGTGTCGAACCGGAGAGGGTCGAAGAGTCAGGGGGTCCCACTCCCAGTCAAGTTGTTGCTGAGCCTGAAAGCTCGAAAAGGCGGTTAGAGGCCCAGCCTTCTTCGTCCGACAACCGAAATAAGAGGTCGAAAACGACCCCGGTTATTGAGATTCCTGAGTCTCCTACAGGCTCGAGGAAATTAAGGGTGCCGACAGCTGATGAATTGGCCCAATCCAAGGGGGGAGATAGGCCCGAAGTTTCTTTCCTTCGAGGGGATGGTCGTACTGCCCTCGGGTGGACCGAGATGATGGCTTCTCGAGCTGACCAAGCGGAGTTGGATCGACTCTCCGATGGAGAAGTGAGAGCCAAAGAGGCTTTGCTGCAGATGCAGGTAATGCTTCACCTTATTTTCCTCTAACTTTCTTCCCTCGTCTTTATCTTCACCTTATTTTCCTCTAACTTTCTTCCCTCGTCTTTTTCTTCTGACTTGTTTGTTTTCTTTGCAGTTGATTACTGTTTCGAAGAACTTGTCCAGCCGCCTCGAGAGAAAGGGTTCACTGGCCAACACTTTCCAACAGAGGATTGACGAGGAGAAAAGAGCTAGGCTAAGGCTCGAGGATGCCTTGAAGCGGAAAAACAATGAGATATCCCAGCTTTCGAAACAAGTGGGAGCCCTCCAGGACCAAAATGCCAAGGTGACCCTCAGTCTGTCCTCCGCTGAGGAGAAAAGCTTAACCCTCGAAAATAAATCTGCTCAGCTGGGGAAAGAACGGGATGCTTTCGAGGCAGCTCTTCGGAAGACTCGAGAGGAGGTTGTTAAAAGTGGCAGGTCGGCCCGTGTAGATGCTGTTTGCGATTTTTTGAAATCGCAGTCCTTCAAAAGTATCTGCTGTCGAAGAAGGATGCAGGTAAGATTGTCGAGACTAAAGACAAGGTGATAGGCCAGCTAAGGAAGAAGAATAAGCTGACGGTCGATTTCGACGAAGGTCTAGATCTCGATCTTTCTAAAGACCAGAACTTCGAGGATCCGCCAATTCTCGAGTCCGAGGCTGAGGGCGTCACTGCTGAGGAGTACTTCACCGCTTTAGCCACTGAGGAGTTTTTCGGCCTTGCTCATCCTGAAGAGGTCGAAATTCCCGCTTCGGCACCCATGCCCTCGTTCGTGGGTTCGATGTGCGAAGTTGGGAACGATCTACTCCAAACAGCCGGGATTGATGTGGGGAGTTATTCGCATCGAAACCTATCTGAGGTGGTTCGATCTGCTGGCCTCTTCTTCGCAAACCGAGAGAAGGAAGTCCTCGCGGATACGGCCCATAGCGGAGATCAAGGCAAGTAAACTTTTCGGTGGCCCCCTTTTTGAAGACTCGGTATGCCGAGTGATCCTTGTAGCTACTTTTTAAATTATTCCCGAACAATTTTTCTTTCAAAGTCTGTAATATATAATTAGCTAACTTTTGACATTTGTTCGATGGTCTACTGTAAGCTTTTGTGCCTCGTACATTAATTTCGAGAAGGATTCGATCTAAGGCCTCCTATGTGAGGGTCGGTTGGCCTGGTCGAATCCTTCTCTTTTTGTTATTAATCCAAGTATTGCTTCTTTTTCGATATTGAGCTCTCCGTTATGTTTGTCGATGTTTCAGCTTGTTTTTGTCTTTTAATCGTTCTTTGTTATATCCGTCGACATAACAAGATACAGAAGAAATCCCTAGTGTCGATTCTTTTCTTTTTAAAGTTCGAGGGATTCTTGGATAATCATTAGGCATAAGTACAAAACCCGTCGGTTGTCTTTGTCAAAATGTTATCTTAGGCTCGAAAGAATGGTTCGAGTCGAAAGATTGTCGGGGGGATTGTCATTTCCGTCGAAGTAACATCCTTCGACAATTTCCAAAGTCTTGTGGACTTTTTCGATGATTAATGGTCGTATTTACAGGAGATTTGCCCGTCGGTAATCATCCCATAGATCGAGATTAGATCATTCGAATTTATTGAGTTGGAGCCGTATCTTGACGAATTCATTCATTCATTTGCATCCCATATCAGTGACGACCCACGAAGGGTGGTTTGAGTGGGTGATAAGCTTGTCCTGGCTACAAAAGTTGGCTGATTACTACCTAACCATAAAACATCTCTCATCAGTGACGACCCTTGAAGGGTGGTATGCTAGAGGAATTTTGGTTGTCACGAGTGGATCTTGAAATTTTCCTCATCAGTGACGACCCTCGAAGGGTGGTGTGCTAGAGGAATTTGATTGCCAAAAGTGTTTCTTCTCGACTTCTGTTCATGAGTAATATTTCCTGAGGTTCTTGATGTTCCAAGGCCTTTGTACTGCTACTCCTTCGAGATCAGAGAGTCGGTAACTCCCATTTGCTAGGACGGCGGTTACTTTGTATGGACCCTTCCATGGTTCTTCGAACTTGCCAACATTTTTGAGGATGCTCGTCTTTCGTAATACTAAATCCCCTACGTTAAGATCTCTTCCAATGAGGTTCTTGTTATAGGCCCTCGTCATCAAAGCTTGGTACCTTAAGATCCGACCTCTTGCCTTTTCCCTTCTGGCATCGACCATGTCTAACTCGAAAGCTCGGAGTTCATCGTTCTTCTTGGGCTCGTAGTCCTGCACTCGAAGGGTTTCCACCGCAATTTCACAAGGCACTACTGCTTCGGAGCCATACACCATACAAAAAGGCGTTTCTTGCGTTGCTGTTCTTTGAGTAGTTCGATAGGCCCACAAAACTCCGTGCAATTCGTCTGCCCAGTCTGCCTTCGATGGTCCCAAACGCTTCTCCAAGTTGTCGATGATGGTCCGATTGGTGACTTCGGTTTGCCCATTAGCTTGGGGGTGGCCTACGGAGGTGAAATTTTTCTTGATTCCCAATTCCGAGCACCATGCTTTGATCTTTTTCCCTGTGAACTGAGTTCCGTTATCAGAAACTATAATCCTTGGCAAACCGAAACGGCAAATGATGTTTCGCCAGATGAAGCTTTGAACTACCCCCTCGGTGATTTTTCCGACTGCCTCGGCTTCGACCCATTTGGAAAAATACTCCACCGCCACGATCAAGAACTTCTTTTGGTTGGTCGAAGTGGGTAGTTTTCCAACAATGTCTATTCCCCATCTATCGAAGGGGCATGAGATCGGGGTTACTATCATTGGTTCACCTGGGGCCGAGCTATTTCGGGCGAAACGCTGACATTCGTCACAAGACTTCGACTTCTTCCTCGAATCCGGAATGATTGTCGGCCAATAAAACCCTTGTCTCCGAATCTTTTGGGCTAAAGTCCTTCCTCCCGAATGATTACCGCAGCTCGCAGCATGTACTTCCTCCAAATGGCTCGCGCCTCTTCTTCATCCACGCACTTCAAGTGGGGACCGTCGAAAGACCTTTTGTAGAGGTTCGACCCATCCCACAAAAATTCATGGCCCTTCGTTGGATTCTTCTTGCTTCGTTTCGATCCGTGGGGATGACTCCTTGCTTAAACATCTGCAAAAAATGTTTCTTGGTAAGTGGTAATCCCTTGTTGGGGGAGTGGGTTTCGAAAGGATGGTTGTGTCATCCTTCGAAGGTACTGTATCGAAGATTTTCAAGTGTACCTTGATATCATTCAACCATTTGTGGTTTGTGTCAAGGATATTGACCTCAGTTTCTCTTTTCCTCTTAAGGTTATTGGCTCCGATAGTCGGTTGTAGGACTGTCATGAGGGTAACCTGTTGTGTATACAAACAATTTTTAAGTATTGGTGAATACTCGGTAAATTCGTTCTTCACGAATTGTTTTGACCTTCGAAATCATACCTGTCGGGTGTTTATGTTCTGCGACGAACTCCCGAATCTTGCCAGTCCGTCGGCCACTTTATTGAGACTCCGTGGTATTTGCGCAATTTCCATGCTCTGGAACTTAGCTGCCATAGCTTGAAGTTCCGCGAGGTAAAGTTTCATTGGTTCTTCCTTCGCCTCAAACGTACCCGCATGTTGCTGGGCTACCAACTGTGATCTGTACGAACAAGTACATGTTTTGCTCCTCCCTCAAGCGAGAGTCGAAGTCCGATTAGGACTGCTTCGTACTCAGCCTCGTTGTTCGTTGCCGGGAAAGTTAATCGGATTGCGAGTCTAACTCCAAACCATCCGGGTCTGTCATATGCACTCCCACTCCGCCTTGGCCCCTTGTCGAAGATCCGTCAACGTATACTTCCCAACGTGCTTCGAGATTTTCTCCCTTTTCTGCCACTTCGGTGGTTAGTACGAGGTTAATGTCCTCGTTGACTCCTAAGAAGAAATCGGCCAAGACCTGAGCTTTCTTCGAGCTGGGGCTTTGGAATTCGAGGGAATATTCCATTAGTTCGACCGACCATCGCACCAATCTTCCGGATAGGTCCGGCTTCCCGAGGATCCTTTTCAATGGCTGCGAGGTGAGGACCACTATTCCGTGTGCTTGGAAATAAGGTCGAAGACGTCTCGAAGCCAACACCACACTATAAGCAAACTTTTCGATGTCGAGGTAGTTGATCTCGGGTTTAGTGAGAACCTTGCTTAAATAGTAGATTGGATATTGTTGGTTGTCCTCGATCCGAACTAGGACAGAGCTAACGACTTCTTGGGAAATGGCCACATGCAAGTATAAGACTTCTCCGGTCTTAGGCTTCGACAGTAACGGCGGCCGGGACAAGTGGTCCTTCAGATTGGCCAGAGCTTTCTCACTTTCGGCCCCCCACTCGAAACATTTTGCATTCTGGAGAACTTTAAAGAAAGGTAGGCTCTTTTCTCCCGACCGTGAGATAAATCGACTAAGAGCGATCACTCGACCCACCAACTTCTGGACTTCATTTATGTTTTGTGGGCTTGGGAATTCCTGAATCGCCTTGATTTTATCCGGATTGGCTTCGATTCCTCACTGGGTGACCATGTACCCTAGAAACTTCCCTCCTTTAACGCCGAAAGTGCACTTCGAGGGATTGAGTTTCATCCCGAATTTCCTCAAGATGTCAAAACATCTCCCCAGGTTCTCCACATGCTCTTGTGCCTTCAAACTTTTCACGAGCATATCGTCAACGTAAACCTCCATGGTTCTTCCGATTTCCTTTTCGAACATCATGTTGACTAGTCGCTGGTAAGTAGCTCCCGCATTTCGTAGTCCGAAGGGCATGACTCGAAATGAATAGACTCCCGCGTGGGTGACAAAAGCCGTTTTATCCATGTCCTCCTTGGCCATCGGGACTTGATGATACCCTTGGAAAGCGTCCATGAAGCTCAGCCTATCTGCCCCAGCCGTGGAGTCGACCAGCTGGTCGATTCGAGGGAGAGGATAGGGGTCTCGAGGGCAACGCTTATTGAGGTCCGTGAAGTCATTGCACATCCTCCATTTTCCGTTGCCTTTGCTAACCAGGACTACATTACAAAGCCAATCCGAAAATTGTGTTGGCTTGATGTGTCCCGCCCTTAAGAGCTTGGCCACTTCTTCGTTGATTATCAGATTCTTCTCCCGGTTGAAGTTCCTCTGCTTCTGGCTCACTGGTCTCGCTTTGGGATCCACATTAAGCCGATGGACTATGATTCGAGGGTCAATGCCTCGAAGATCACTTGTTCTCCACGCAAAAACGTCTGCATTCATTTGAAGAAAAAGCGACAAAGCCAGCTCAAGTTCTTCGGGCAGGTCAGCTGCGATCTTGGTGGTTCTCCCAGGGTAATCTTCCGACAGTGAAAGGTCCTTGACTTCCGAACAAGGTTCCAAACGCTCCTTCTCGGAATGGTTCGAGGGGAAATCTAGTGGATCCCCTTCGACGATCAAACACTGCTTCTTACCCGAGGGTCTCGAGCCATCCCCCTCGGAAGGAGAAGCCGCTTCGACGGACTTGGGCGACTTGGTCGACACACAGTAACATTCCCAAGCTTCTTTTGGGTCGCCTTTGACTTCGCCTGCCCCAGCCTTGGTGGGAAATTTTACCTTTAGATGGTAGGTGGATACCACGACTTGAAATTGGTTGATACCTGGTCTGCCGAAAAGAATGTTATAGCCCATTTCACTGTCTACCACAACGTATTGACAATGATGGGTTGCCTTGTTTGGTTTTGTCCCGAGGGAAGTTAGCAACCAGATGGTCCCCAAAGGCTTGACTACAGCTCCTCCGAATCCTGACAGGTTGGTCGAAACATCCGTAAAGCCCGTTCCTTCGATCTGCATCCTTCTCAAAGTGGCTACCGTAATCACATTGACCGAGCTTCCCGTATCAACTAGGACTTTGCTCACCCCAAAACCCGATACGACCATGGAGATAACTAGAGGGAAGTTGGGCTCTTGGTTTCGAGTAATCTGGGGGTCGGGGACGTCTGAGGCGTCGAAACTTAACGCGATCGGGTGAGCCTCGAGGCTTCCCACATTAAAAGTAGGGCTACCAGCCGTATAAGCACTTCGCATCCTTCGAGCCGTTCGATCCCTTTCTTTCCGAGAGTCACCCCCTGTTGGTCCTCCAACGATGTACTTGATCTCACCATGTATTGGTGAATTTTCGAGATCATCCTCGGATCGAACATCCCTTGATTCTCGGAACATGGTTGATTGTTGTGGGAGCGGAGGCCTGGGTGGTTGAGAAGCTTCGGGTTTTCCGTGCAGTCTTACGGATAAAATCCCGTTCGAATCTCTGTACTCCTCGACGTACCCCTCCGTCACAATGCGTTCTAACTCGGTCGTGAGCTCAATGCATCTGTCTGTGTCGTGGCCTCGCTGCTTGTGAAATTTGCAGTATTCTTGCGAGTTTCTGGTGGTGTTCGTTTCCTTATGTTTTCTGGGCCATCTCGTACCTGGTAATCCCTCGACGATGGAGAAAACTTGCCGCTGTGGATACTTGATTACCCTTGGGTTCTTCCTGGGGGGCGTTTGTCGGAATAGCCCCTGTCCCTCGGCTGCTCCTTGACGGGCTCTACGCGGTCCTTTCTAGGAGATCGCTCTCGTCGAGTCGGAACCTCGAACGCCAACTTGGCTTCTTTGTTCATCCTCTCCTCTTCGATGTACTTGTTCACGATGTTGGATAAGTCCTCGGGAGTCTCCGGTTTCTCTCTCGAAACTTCCGACGCGAGCCCTCTGTTTCGAGTGTTGGAAAAGAGGGTCTGCCTTCGAAAGTGCATGGGATGGTCATCCACTAGTAACGCCACCGCATTGAACCTCTGCCACCACTTTCGGAGGGGTTCGTCTTCCTTTTGGATGATATCTTGGAGGCAACTGCTTGCTTGTCTCGACTTTTTGTAATATGTGAAATGACCCAAGAAGGCATGCATCAGGTCCGCATAGGATTGGATGGATCCCGCCGACATATTATAATACCATTCCGTGGCAACCCCTTCGAGGGTGCCGGGAAAGACTATCACCATGTCTTTTTCTGTGTGCCCATATGTCTGCATCATGTTTTCGAATTTAACCCTATGTTCATGAGGACAAGTGGTCCCCGAGTACTTGGGTAAATTTTTCGGCACTCTCTGGCTCGAAGGGATAGAATGGCTCATAAGTTTTCGCAATAAGGGATTAGGCGCGAAGCCCGTTTCCCTCGCAGGACGTTCCCTTTTTTCATCGTACTTCCTTGCCTCCCTTTCGTCTCTCCTCCTAAAATCGTCGTGATCTGCGCGGGGTCTTTTGATCTTTTCCTTCTTTTTCCTGTCATGGGCTCGGAGAAGCTCTTCGTACTTCTCCCTCTTCTTCTCGAGTGTCTTCCTGTCTCTATCGAAGTGATCCTCATCTGAGTCGGAGTCTTCTAGGAATCGTGTACACCGAGTGGGTGCGTGGTCGATCCTTTTCCACTTCTTTCCCCTTGCGGGACTGATGTCTCTCCCTAGGGGTGACTATCGAACTCTCGGCTAAACTCTCCGTGGTTTTTCGCTTCGAGGGGACCTGAGTTCGACTATGAGTACCCTCCGTCTTAGCCGATCGCATGCTATGGCTTTGCTGGTTGCTCCTTGTAGAAATGCTCGGTCTCGACTTCTCCTTCACCACGACCGATGCTAGCTGAGGCTTCCTTGGGGGAAGCCTGCCGTCGACAACGGTCTCACAAACCGTTCTTACGAACTGCGTGTGAGTTGTCCTTCCGTTATCAACATTGGTGGGCCCGTCGGAGGGGCGAGGGGCTGTGCCGACTCTCCCGAGTGGGGATTGTCTTGTCGGCTGGATTCCATTGATTCTTCGTCCTCTTCCCGTTCAAACTCAGCACGAGAGGGCTCTGGATTCATGGGTACGGGGTTCACGCTTTCCACATTTCGGTGCTCCCTAGCCAGCGCTCCTGGAGTCTTCTTCTTCTTTGTCATAGCAGCTATACGGTAACACTCTTCCTTTGTTCTTCGACTACGGCTTTTTGTCCCCAATTCCCACAGACGACGCCAAGATGATGCTGTAAAAATATGGTCACGTGGAATGCACCATCTCTCTTCCCATACTTTCGGATAGGATGAGTTTTATCCACGGAACGAAGAACTAGAACCTGTCGAAAACAAGAGGGTTAGAGTGTTATGGGGTGTGACCCGATCTACCTCAGTTAGATCGGGTGCGAATTAACGTTGGGAGTGTTTGGAAGTAATTGGACATCATGCATGCATAATATCTGAGAATAGTCGTGTGTTATGGCAATAAATGCATGAGTATTTATAGGATACGAGTGTGGGACCCCCAAGTCTGTCAAGGATGCTTGCTATGGACCGGACAAAAGGACGCTCTGTCAGTACTAGGTAGTACTATGGTCCCCTTCGACCCTAGGTGCTTTCAAGGGGTCCTGTTCGATGAATCGTATTTCGAGCGTAAACCAAGAGCTTTCTCTGTTCGGCTTTTATTGTACATTGTTCGATCCGTACTCGTCCCATAATCTCCTCATCAAATATAATAATACTCCCTCCAAGGCCTCCATTCCTTTAATCAAGAACAATTTAGAGTTCAAGTTGTTTCCTTCCCAAACTCCTTTTTAACTTTTTTTTTTCTTTTTCTATTTTTAGTTATTTTATTCGGACAATATAAATGGGGAAAGGAGAGTAATGTATAAATAGCGAAGAAAAATCTAGCGTAGTCTATTTTTTAGGAGGAGTAGTTTGAAAGCTTTGACCAACCGAGCCAAACAGAAAAACAAACAATCACACTCGATCACGACTTCATTATTCACTCCACCACTCCTTTCATTAGCGAGAGTCTCTAGACTAAACACCGCCAATCGCCGCCGTATTACAAACAGTTAACCGAAAAAAACCTAGTCTCCGGCGCCGGCGAATTAATTAATCAATTAATTAGTTAATTAATTAGTTCTCTTCTACGAAACCTTATCTAGTGTAATTCAGATTCAGTTAATCATGGAGGACGATGATTATTACTACATGACCGAGGAAGACGAAGAAGAAGAAGAAGAAGAAGAAGAAGAAGACGATGGTGCTGGTGATTATTCCGATCACGACGACGACGATTACCTCGACGAAGCTCTTTCGGCCTCTCGGAAGGTCTCTTCCTTCCAGGTACCAATCTAATTTCGTTTATTTAATTAATTAATTAATTAATTAATTAGTTAGTTAATTAATTATTTGTCTACTGTACTGAATTATTGTTTCTGCTGCTCCTATTTGCAGGTTATCACCGGAGAGTCTCTCTTAGCTGCTCAGGTCCGTCCCTAATTTACTACTCCTGTATTTTAGTGTCCAATTTCGTTTACGAGTTTTAAATACTGTCATGTTTAATAATTACTTAGAGAACAGCTTGTGTTTGCATGACAGTCCTCAATTAGGGGAAATAGTTAGGGGAATAAATAATAATGCATTAGATATTTCGATATTTAAGTTGGTTTATGTGCCAATTAGGTTATGCCATGCTTGAAATTATTATTATAAGCAACTTAATTGTACTTTTAGTTGTAGTAATATGTTTCTAAGCTATATCTGTTATTGTTTGCGTGGTTTGTAAGATGGAGTGAGATTTTGTAACATGTACAGAGAGAAGATTTGCAAAGGGTAATGGACTTGATTTCAGTGAGAGAAAACTGTGCCAGAAGGCTTCTAATCCACTACCGATGGAATGTTGAGCAACTGATCACAGTTTGCGTGGAGAGGGGAAAGGATCACGTGTTTGGTGCGGCAGGTGTTACTCCGTCAGGGTTTGTTGATCTGGAGGTTCAAGAGTCTTGCTCTACTGTTATGTGCTATATATGCATGGAAGATGTGTCGGGTGAAGATTCAACCAGAATGGACTGCAGCCATTGCTTTTGCAACAACTGTGAGAATCATATTCTTCACATATGTTATATATCACATGCATCTGTTTTCGTACCTCAAAACTGCTTATTGACTACATCTTCACATTTCAATTTCAAAACTTTTAGGCTGGACAGAGCACTTCATTGTGAAAATTATGGAGGGGCAAAGCAAGCGAATCAAGTGCATGGCCTACAAATGCAATGCAATCTGTGATGAAGCTATTATTAGAAAGCTAGTTAGCCTAAGGCAACCAGATTTGGCTGAGAAATTCGATAGATTTCTCCTCGAGTCATATATTGAAGACAACAAAATGGTTAAGTGGTGCCCCAGTATACCTCATTGTGGAAATGCAATACGTGTAGATGGCGATGTGTTCCGTGAGGTAGAATGTTCCTGTGGGTTACAGTTTTGTTTCAATTGTGCCTCAGAAGCCCATTCCCCTTGTTCCTGCATGATGTGGAGGTTGTGGGCCAAAAAATGCCAAGATGAATCGGAGTCGGTCAATTGGCTCACTGTTAATACAAAGCCATGTCCCAAGTGCTACAAAGCTGTTGAGAAGAACGGTGGATGCAATTTAGTTGCTTGCCTGTGTGGACAAGCATTCTGGTAAGTTTGTGGTAACCACCCACTTACTGTTTATGGCCCATACTTTATCTAGCTATTCTTCTGCAAATCTTATGATATTGTTCTGTAGATTCTTACTTTTCATCCCATGTTGTAGTTGGCTATGTGGTGCGGCTACAGGAAGAGATCATACATGGACGAGTATTGCTAATCACACGTGTGGCAGCTATAAAGAAGTCATAGAGAAGGCGGCTGAGGTTGCGAAGCGTGAACTTGACAGATACATACATTATCATGACCGTTTTAAAGCTCATACTGACTCCTTTAAGGAGGAATCTAAACTACAGGAGACATCAAAAGAAAAAATTATCAGCTTGGAAGCTAAGAGTAAGTTAAGAGATTTTAGTTGGATCACGAAAGGGTTAGATAGGCTCTCCAGGGCAAGAAGAGCCATTTTATATTCATATCCATTTGCATTCTACATGTTTGGTGAGGAATTATTCAACGGTGAGATGACTAAGAAGGAGAGGAAAATAAAACAGAATTTATTTGAGGACCAGCAGCAGCAGCTTGAGTCAAATATGGAGAAGCTATCCAAATTTCTTGAGGAGCCTTTTCATGAATTTGATAATGAGGAAAGAATCATGGAAACAAGGATGCAAATCATTAATCTCTCCGTGATCACAGATAATCTCTGCAAGAAAATGTGAGTGAAAGTGATATTGTGCTATAATTCCTACTTATCAAGAAATTTAGAGCTAATTCGCTTTCTCATTTTGCAGGTATGAATGCATTGAGAATGATTTATTGGGTTCACTTCAATTTTCTGACCACACCATAGCTCCTTACCTATCAGAAGGCATTGAGAAGGCACAGGAGCTGACTGTTGGATGGAGTTCATAGAAGGCAGCTGGTAAGTCTTGTAGTAAAGAGGTTTGAATGTGATTATGGCCGTCTAGATTTGCTGGGAAGGTAGAGTAAATGTTGAAGTGCATATTTATGGTAATCAATGGATTTCACATGTTCAGAATACATATTCTCCACTGATTTGAAGTGCTTTTGTCTACTTAATCATGATTATAGATAGCATAGATTTTGATAAATAACAAATTTTCTTCTGTTGTTGGCTTTGGCAGTATGGAATATGTGAAACCTTTAATTCTAGTAATCTACTAGTTATCAATGTAATGCACAGATTAGGGTGTGTAGAAATGGGAAAATATGAATGCTAGCAGCTAAGATAGGCTGGTAACTGTAAATTGTTACGTCAATATTGTGCTAGTAACATTTAGAAGCAAGTGTAAGGCATCTACAGGCAGTTCATTAAATTCTTGTAAGGTAATGAAGGTTCCCCCCTTGAATATCATTTTATCGATGATTACGCATAAGACAGACTTGAAAAAGAAAAAAAAGAAATTTGATAATCTGTACTGGCATTTAGTCCTGTACGTACGAATACCATTTTCCATTTTCGAACAGTAGATTGATGATTAATCAGGTGCTGCCTAGAGTCTCTTTATCTTTTCGTGATCTTCATGTTCCAAGCAAGAAACTGATTTGTTGTTTTCTTTGTTTATATTTGCAGATTGTAGTATGGGATGCACTTTTTGCAGAATGAAGTAGTGTGGGATGCAATTTTTGTAGAATGAATTGACGATGCAAGTTGGTGACGAGAGTGTATATATATGATCTTACGCGACAGGAGGAGAATTTTGTGAGCTCATAAATTCAAAATCACTCCCCTCCACACCAGTTCGATTAGTCGTATATTTTTATATGTATATTTTAATTCGTGACAAATTAATTAGCCTAGTTTTTATCCCTTTTATTTTTCCTGTTCACAGATGCAGGCGCATAGTTGTTAATATTATATCTTCTCTGAGTCCGTTGAAATAGTGCTCCACCCGTCCCAAAAGTATACCATGTCGGTGGTTTGTGACAAAGAAAACTGAAGCGGAAAAGGGGAAAACAACCCCGACAAGAATTAGGCCAACCGTACTTGACAAAGCTTTCAGTCCGGCTTTTATAACGGTTGTAGTCCCCCTAGTTAATGAGGCTCAGCTTTCTCAATCGGTGATTGTCATAATATTAGGGTTAGTTATCGGCTCGTAATCGACTAGCATTACAAAATCAAACCCATACTTGGCTCGTCAAGTGATCGAATTGCTCGGCTCGTGATTCCTCGAAAATCTTGACTAGTGTTTGCTCAGTATAAAATAGAAAACTGTTGAGTGCAGACTATATAGGTGTAAAAAAAAGGAATAAAGACAACCAAAACGAAATGAAAAATGTAACCTAGATTTTCCTCCTTCACGAAGCAAACTGTTGCATATTATCCATATGCAAAGAATAGAACTTCTATAAAATGTCGATGGTAATTCATCAGTTTCTTAGCGCTACCAGTCAATTGCCCTTGAAAGAAAAACTCCACAATTCTTTCACACTACCGGGCCGGCATAAGAATATTGAGACCCTTGCCAAATTTTCAAAAAGGTCCCGATTAACATATTATTTTATAGATCATTTAGTTTTTAGAAATCTCACACTTCACACCTGAGTGCTACCATATTAGCAAAATCACTTCTACCAACTAAGTCTTATATATTCTACTATAATATTAGAGATCATTTTAGATTTTTGGCCTAATTATTATGATTGCTATAAGTCATTTATCAAACATGTCTCACACCCTATATACTATACATAACACTTTTAAATACAATGATATTGATTCCATCAATTAAGCGTCTTACCTTATCAAGCCTGTTGCGAACCAATGAAATTCATGCTGCCAAAGATGCATAATATGGGCAAAAGGAACATGGGATACATAAAGACAATCTCGAAAATGATAAAGTTTATGAGGCTATATGTCAAAACTTCAAAATATTTGCCATACAAAAGAAAAATAAATGATACAGTGAATTTCAAATGTCAATTTCGTGCAATTTTTGAATTCATGATTCGAGCTCTTTTGCAAATTTTGAGGCCCCAAAATATTTGAGGCCCTAGGCGGTTGAACATACCGCATAGGCTCATAGCCGGCCCACTACTGCCTCGAGAAGAAGAGACTTTTCTATCTTTACAGTTACCACACATTTATCTGGATCCCTAGCACTGCGGAATTCCAACTATAGTCGGTCCAAACCTACAACATTTTCAAACTTTGTAGAGCTCAGTGGCATAAATTCTATCAACCTATGTGTCAAGTGAGTGTTCTGGAGGACCGGGCCAACGAAAAACATATAGTATATAGTACTATGTACCAATGAGCATTCCCTGGTAGTAAAACTTTTACCACGAAACGTATTTGGTAATAATATCAAGAACACGGGATCCCTGCTTATTGATTACACAAAACAATCTATACTATATTTTTCTTAAGGGAATTAATAAATAACTAAAAAAAATGACCTCCTTATAAATATACCGCACAAGGGACAACTAAAATTATATTTTCTGAGCAGACTTCCTTCCGACTATACGCATCATCTCATAAACCACATAAAATAGTAAAACGGGATAAAATGACCGCAAAATCTGTTACAACTACAACCAAGACTGGGCAATTCAAGTTCAAACTCAAATTGGGGAAGAACTCGAACTATCAGAAGAACGACTCCATCTCCATCCTAGAGCGTGACCCAGATCAAAGCCCAGAGCATCAGTCCAAAGCAGTCAAGACTTCCAAGCTAATTAGCAGAGACGCCGCCGTTTCAGAGCAACTCATCCAAGCCGTTGATCTTGCCTAACGGATCAATCCATCCAATGGTGTCTGAAGTTTCTTAGTTAAATTAGGAGTACCAGAACTTGTTCATATCCTTTTCTTTCTTGCAAACTATGTCAGTCCGTACTGGTTGTTTACCGTTCAAATTTAGCTGTTGTTGGCTGTGTTTTTTCAGTTTTCCGGCTCTATAAGAGTCCGCTGTTTCATGTAACTGTCTTCATGGTTAATGGAATAGCACATGGTTGGTAGTAATTTCTCTCTTTCGTCCAATTTACTTCTTCCCTTTCGTCTATTATCCCTCTTTATTTCTTCTCAAAATCCTCTGTTTTATATGAAATTCTTGCTGAAACTGTTAATGAGATCCCAGGGGCGTAACATTTGGTATCAGAGCCAGGTTATACGCATAAACAAACCATTAATGGTTGCTCCTCCTTCTCATCAAACAACAAGAATGGAAGAAATTTCTAAAATTCAACACCAAATACAGGAACAGTTAGCAGCCCTTACCCTCAATGAAACGCTGATGCTGAGGTTATTAACCAAGTAATCTGCAGACAAAACTCAGATGGCAATGACTTGAAAGTCACTTTGCAGTTATTGCAACAGAGACCGGATAGTATTGATATTAAAGTGCAAGAAGCCACAAAGAAAGCCCCATTGATTTCTGAAAGGCCAGATAGGCTGAGTCCTTACACATACAGCTTCCCTAGAACTAGGCTTGGCAGCACTTCCAAAGAAAAAGATGATGATGAATCTGATAGAGAGCATTCTATTAATGATGACTCCTCTAGAGGTCATCACTACATGCCCAAGATAGAGTTTCCCAGGTTTGATGGAACAAATCCACATTCATGGGTGCTCAAATGTCACAAGTACTTCACATGTGTCCCTATAATGTCCCAGAAGAAAGAAAAGTCCCTCTTGCAGCAATGCATTTCGATGGTAAAGTAGACTTTTGGTTCCAAAATTGGTCTGCTACTGTAAAGAGGCCAATATCATGGGATTATTTAGTTTCCTGTCTGAGTAGCAAGTTTGGTAGTATAAGAGAAGAATCTGTAGTGATGGAATTCACTAGGATACAACAGACAAGAACACTCTCTGAATACATTGAGAAATATGAGGAACTGCGGGCATTAATGAGCTTGTTTGCTAATGAGCATACTGAGGGATTTTTCATTGGAAGTTTTGTTGGTGGGCTGAAAGAGGAGTTGAAGCTAGCTGTATTAGCTCAACATCCCTTACATATTGAACAAGCTATATAAATAGCTGTTGAACAAGATGTGTTACTTGATTCAGTCTGTAAGAGAATGAAGCATGCTACCAAGTCATTCTCTAACAGTGGTACTAAATCTTTTGTCCCTAATAGCTCGTATGTTATAAAACCAAGAGTCATCACAGATGCAGCCGAAATCCCTAGAAAGATGCTAACTAGAGAGGAAATGAGAGTCATGAACTCTCAGGGATTATGCTATAACTGTGATGACAAATGGGTGAAGGGTCATAAATGCAAAGCTACCACTCTTTACTTGATAATGTCTGAAGAAGAGGAAAAAGTTTATCAAGAACAATCAACTCTAGAAGAAACTGAAGTTGAAGAAAGTGCAGAGATATCTTTGAATGCTATTGCTAGTAACATGAGTAGTAATACTCTGAAAATTTTTGGGGAAACAGGCAAAAGCAATTCGTGTATCTTGATAGACACAGGGAGCACTCATTCATTCATTGATGAGGAAACTGCAAAGAAAGTTGGCTGCAAGATTGAACAGGCACCTCCCATGCTCATATGTGTGGCCAATGGAAATCAATTAATCAGTGAACAAATTTGTAAGGAGTTTAGTTGGACCATACAGTGTCACTAGTTTAAATTTCCTCTCAGGCTAATTAAACTTGGAAGATATCAGATGGTGTTAGGAGGTGATTCGATGAGGCAACTAAGCCCTATTGAATTTGATTATAACTATATGAAGCTGGGCATAACTGAGGGAAATAACAAGTTGGTGTTAAATGCTATCACAGAAAGGGGTGAATGCAAGTTGATTTCTGGTAAGAGCATGAGGAAACTCATCAAAGGTGGTGGTATTGGTGCTCTAGGTCATCTGTTGACTGTGATTGCTACACAAATGACCAAAACTGAGCCTGAAATACAAGAAGGAATTGATGAGTTCTCAGACATTTTTTATGAACCAAAACAATTACCACCTAAGAGAGATATTGAGAACGAAATACACTTGAAACCAGAAGCAATTCCCAAGAAACAGGTGCCATATCGGTACTCGCATGCCTTCGAAAATGAAATCGAAGCTATCATAAAATAGATGTTGGCTGCAAGCATAATCATAAGTAGTATCAGTGCCTTTGTTGCTCCTGATGTGCTGGTTAAGAAAAAAGACGTGTCATGGCGAATGTGCGTAGATTATAGATATCTAAATTATTTGACTATAAAGCATGACTATCCATGCCAATTATTGATGAACTCTTGGATGAATTACATGGTTCAAAAATTTATTTCAAGATAGATTTAAGGTCCGGGTACCATCAAATTCGAATGAAGGAAGAATCTATACCCCGTACTAGATTCAGGACACATCAGAGTCATTATGAGTTCTTGGTAATGCCATTTGGGTTATCCAACGCGCATGCAACTTTCCAGTCCCTCATGAATTCAATGTTCAGTCCATTTCTCAGAAAATTTGTCCTTGTGTTTTCTGATGATATCTTAATTCATAGTCCAAACATGGAAACACATGTTGAGCATCTTAGAAAGGTTTTTAAAGTTATGAGAGAGCAGACCTTATATGCAAAAGCCTCTAAACGTTCATTTGGACAGAAATTTGTGGAATATTTAGGACATGTGATCTCTGAGAAAGGAGTGGCCACTTACCCAAGTAAGATAGAGTGCATAGTGAACTGGCCCTCTCCTAAAACATTGAAAGAACTGAGGGGTATACTTGGTCTTACTAGATATTACAGAAAGTTTATCAAAGGCTATGCTCACTTGTGCAGACCTCTATATGAGTTGCTTAAAAAAGACAGCTTTAAATGGTCAGAGCTTGCAGAACAGACTTTCATTGCTTTAAAGCAAACCATGATCTCAGATCCAGTCTTGGCATTGCCAGATTTCTTTAAACCATTTATTGTTGAGACAGATGCTTGTGGGTATGGCATAGGTGCTATTCTTACTCAAGACCAAGGACCAATAGCATTCATCAGTAAATCCCTAGGTGTGAAGAATATGGATTTATCCACCTATGAGAAAGAATTTTAGCTGTGCTATTGGCTATAGAGAAATGGAAACAGTGATAGTATGTATGTCCTAGAGACAACCTTTATTAAGGGCAAATGTACTATTACACAGTCAACGTAATATATTATATGTTTGTTTATTCATGTTCATGTTCACATACGTATTTACATCAGGCATACAACATGTGATATCGTTATCTGGTTGTTCTGTATAGGTATCAAACATGTCCCCTGTGGATAGATGACTGATCACATAACTAGTGGGAACTATGTGAATTATCATCTATCCCAAACTCTCCCTAGTCGAAGCTCATCTCAGATGTAGGGGTCTGAATGAGGCAATTGAGACTAGTATGCGTGGAGGTTATACTTGTTAGAGCAAGTGTGTGTCGATCCCACGACCACGGAACGGATCGTTAGGCGAATCCATGATGTTCCCATAACTACGCATAGATGTTCGAGGAGGATTTCGAACAATGGAAGAACCCACCGGATACTCCCATCGATGTGTATTCTACACTGAAGTGTCTATGGGATCCGGAGTTTTCGAAGTGATGCCATTCGTCATTTGACTCACCGAGACTTTATCATCACATTTGTTGCCCCATGTCTTTGGTTGGGGATCCAATGCACGCTCTGAATAAGCAGCGTGATACGGCCCTTTCTGAGATCATGGCCATATTAAAAATGTGGATGATAAGTGTTCTTGTGAGAATTCATCTCTCATGTTTAGCATTGGAGAGAACTGCTCGAGTCATTCATAGTTGTGTTGGTAAAACCGCTGGCCAGCGTATGGATATATTTATGAATGGTCATAAGATATATCGCATCAACCAAGCAGCTCACTGAAGGCGCCAATGAGTGTATTATTGGGATAGACACATCATCGATCCTAGATGCATTCGAGTCAGTCAGATGAAAGGACCTTACCATCGCTGCATTGAGTGCAACAGGCTTCTACAACGAAAGGGTAGCTCTGAGAAACCTCTCAATCGTCCTCATGTATTAATATTGCAAATGGGACCGTCTAGGAATCCCATGATGCCTAGTGATGTCACTAGCTTAATACAATGAGGCCCTAGGGGTCACACTATGGGGTGATTCAGCTTATCCGTATGACCATTGAGATGGGATTATAATTAATCAATGTTAATTATAATTACATGTGGCTTAATTAATATCTTGGGAATATTAATTGAATTAATTGTATTTATGAAAATACAATTAAAGATTATATTTTGGAAATATAATAGAGGTTGAAATTAAAAGGATATACTAATTGAAGATTAATATATGCACATGGGCAAAATCTAATAGAGTTACAATTGCCTTAGACTTGCATGTGGGTCCCAAAAGTGGGACCCACGTTTCCCTCAATGTGGCGCGGCCGCATATGCTAGGAGGAAGGAGTTTCCATTCAAACTTGAGGGGCAAGTTTTCCTAATTGAGTTATGATTTAATTAGGAAATGAACCTAGACACAAAGGTTTACTTGTGCAATAAGATTTAGAATTCTTATTCCGTTTAGAAGTCTTAAAGAATGTTCTTTAGGCTTCTATTAACTACTATATAAGTAGATGGTTATAGAGCTTTTTCAGTATGCATTATTCATTCTTCTATTCTTTCAAGAGAAAATAAAAAGCTCTCTCCCTCCTCCTCAAAGCCGCCGCCGCCGCCCCCTTCTCCGGTCAACCGAGTTTGACTCGAGAATATCCTAGCATTCTCTCGATAAGTTGTTCATCGTGGATTCCAAGGTTGAGGTTTGCAGGAGCTGGAAACTAACCTTTATTGTCTTGCAGATATTAAGGAAAGCATACTAGATATCTTCGACTTCACGTAGGAGAAGATACACCGGACTATTACGAAGATCATATCGATTGGGCTATCAATTTTGTTTTAATTCTTGCTTTTGGAGTATTGTAAGTCTTCTAACTGTTGTGATTCATTATACGTTATATGCATGTTCAATTAGTATGCATGTTAAGAAAATTTTTGAAATTCCGCTGCACTACCCTAGGGTTAATCCTGGCCATATTTTCTTACAAACAGTACTTACAAGGTCACCATTTCATAGTAAGAACTGATCAGCAAAGCCTAAAACACTTATTGGAATAGAGAATCACAACTGCAATTCAACATATGTGGGTATCCAAGCTTTTGGCCCTAGATTATGAAATCCAATATAAGAAGAGAACAGATAACAGAGCTGCAGATGCTCTTTCTAGGCTTAAAAATGATGATGTTACAACTGAGACTCTAGCAATGTCATCCATAGTCCAATTGGATTCTGGATGTCCAGAAAAGTTATGAGATAGATGAGTCCATTCAAGAAATCATTACTAGTCTACTAGTAAATGAGAAAGCTAAACCAGATTACTCATACAAGAATGGAGTTCGCAGTTACAAAGATCGGTTGCTGATTGGTCCAGAATAAGAACTTAAAAGAACAATGATCAAACATGTTCATGATTCCTCAGTTGGAGGACACTCTGGAATGACTGGCACTTATCAGAGAGCTAAAAGCATGTTCTATTGGAAAGGCATGAAAGCTAAAAAAAATTACATATGTTCAAGAGTGTGACATTTGTAAAATGAACAAACATGATAATGCTGCTTCACCAGGACTACTTCAACCATTAAAGATACCTGAGGAAGCTTGGACCCATATATCCATGGATTTTGTGGAGGGATTGCCCAAGTCTGAAGGAAAGAATTCCATTTTGGTGGTTGTTGACAGATTTACCAAGTATAGGCACTTCATAGCTCTTACTCATCCATACACTGCCGAAACTGTGGCCAAAGCATTTCTTGACAAAATTTATAAGTTTCATGGCTTTCCTTCTTGCATTGTCACTGACAGAGACAATATCTTTACCAGTAATTTTTGGAAAGAATTCTTTAAATTGATAGCTAGGAACTGAGCTTAACTTCTCTACTGCCTACCATCCTCAGTCTGATGGACAAACAGAGAGAGTGAACCAGTGCCTTGAGAACTATCTGAGATGTATGATAAGCCAAAGACAGTCCAAATGGTTCAGGTGGCTCTCTCTAGCTGAATTATGGTATAACACCAATTACCACACAACTCTAAAAATGACAGCATATCAAACTCTCTATGAAAGCAACCTGATCACTTTGCTATATTGGCCCATACCTTCCAACAACTTGCAATGAAATAGGGCAGTGGGTTGAAGAGAGAAACAAAATGGTTCATAAGAGAATTTAAGTGAAGCTCAAACAGAATGAAGTTGTACGGAGATAAGAAGAGAAGTGAGAGAAATTTCGACATTGGTGATGAAGTATACCTTAAACTCCAACCCTACAGACAAAATTCTCTGAGTTTGAGGAAAAACATGAAACTCTCCTCCAAATACTACGGGCCATACAGAATCATTCAAAAATTTGGCACAGTAGTTTACAAATTACAACTCCCTCCAAACAACCTCATTCACCCAGTCTTCCATGTTTCCTTACTCAAAAAGAAGATCAACTCCAGATATTATTCCATCACCCAACTTACCTCTCACAGACATAGAAGGCCAATTCCAAACATTTCCAGTCAAATCCTTGAACGCCGCATCATCCCAAAGAACAACTCTGCAGTACCGCAAGTCCTTTTCAAGTGGTCCAACTCTGGCCCAGAAGAAGCTACTTCAGAAGAATTTTCATTCATCTCCAAGAAGTTCCCAAATTTTGATTTCAGTGGACAGGAATCATCTCAACCGGAGGGCAATGTTACAAGTGCAACCAAGACTGGGCAATTCAATTCAAACTCAAATTGGGTAAGAACTCGAACTATCAGAAGAACGGCTCCATCTCCATCCTAGAGCACGACCCAGATCAAAGCCCAGAGCGTCAGTCCAAAGCAGTCAAGACATCCAAGGGCGTCGCCGTTTCAGAGCAACTCATCCAAGCCGTTGATCTTGCCTAACGGATCAATCCATCCAATGGTGTCTGAAGTTTATTAGTTAAATTAGGAGTATCAGAACTTGTTCTTATCCTTTTCTTTCTTGCAAACTAGGTCAATCCGTACTGGTTATTTACCGTTCAAATTTAGCCGTTGTTGGTTGTGTTTTTTCAGTTTTCCGGCCCTATAAGAGTCCGTTGCTTCATGTAATTGTCTTTATGGTTAATGGAATAGCACATAGTTGGTAGTAATTTCTCTTTCGTCTAATTTACTTCTTCCCTTTTGTTTATTATCCCTCTTTATTTCTTCTCAAAATCCTCTTTTTATCTGAAATTCTTGCTGAAAACCGTTAATGAGAACTCATGGGTGTAACAAAATCATAGAAATTTTGTGAAACTGCTCCATGATTCTGATGACGAAAGTATAGAAAGTTATGAAACATAACCGATCTTTATTTATAGAACTAAGTGATTTCAATCACCAACATAGATATTAAACTAATCGACGGTTAATATTTCGATCTCTGTCATCCAAGTGACAACTGAGTAATTAATCACCAGCATTAAAGTAATATAATAAGCCTGTTGATTCAATCAATTGATTGACCTACCAATCAATTTTAAACCGTTGATCTTACTTATTCAGTTTCAATCTGGTGCGTACATGTGTCATTAAGTATTTTTTCCTTTGAAATTCCTATTTTGATATTTGATATAAAAAAATTATTGAGATATTTAGTTTTATTCCAACTCTTATGTGATGGATAAAAAGGAGATATTTTCTCACAAGTGTACAATAGAGACCTACATAATATATAATTCCTAATAAATTACTA
The DNA here is from genome assembly GCA_028274465.1 of Plantago ovata. Lineage (NCBI taxonomy): Eukaryota > Viridiplantae > Streptophyta > Magnoliopsida > Lamiales > Plantaginaceae > Plantago > Plantago ovata. The sequence continues at coordinate 52,085,718 of CM051458.1, forward strand.
CTATATATATTCCCACACCACCGTAATATATTTTCTTAGGATATTCTTAGCGATTTGAAGAACGGCTCTTGTCAATTCCAGATATTATTTTTCCCTCTATCTCGATTTAATAAAACAATAATATTTTACAAAATTTTACGCTTCACACGCCTAGCGTGTGACGCGGTTCCTAGTATATGATAAAGGATAAAGTATAATCGAGGTCCGTCATTTGATGATCTATTAATTATATTGAATCATTGATCCACGTGAGAAATAAAAGAAATGAATGAATGTTATGCAACCGTAATTAATTAATAATTTATATTATTAATGTAAATTTGTGATTAATGTACGGTTAAATTGACACTAAAAAAAATGGTTTTTAGCCACGGATCTATCCGTAGCTAAAAAGATCGATCCGTGGCTAAAAAGTGTTAGCCACAGATAGGTCCGTTACTAATAATCTCGTCGTCATTTTTGGCGTAACAGCTTTATAGCCACGGATATTATCCGTGTCGAAAGGTGGCGACGGTTTGTGACGGTTAATGGTTTGACCGGGTTGGATCCGGACTACAGGCTCTTTTAGGGACGGATAAATTGTATCCCTTTGTATGTATATTGTTTAAAAGCAATTAGCCCGTTAATTCAGCAACGGATAGAGATTATCCGTCGCTGCGTTTAGCAACGAATAAAATCTATCCGTTGCAAATTTACTCGATTTAATTTTTTTCATATTTGTTTCTTTTTATATTTTGTAGGGTATTTATAGATTTAATTATACGAAAATCATACGAATTAATATAGAAAAATTTTCAAATATACAAATCAATTAAAACATAATTAAAGTTTTCATACTAAATAAAGAAACTAGTACGTACGTACGAAATAAAGAAACTGCAGTGTACAAAGATAAACATAGGTCATAACTACAATGTACGAAGATAAACTACATGCTAGCTAAGGGTGCCGGTTCACCACGACACCCCATAGTGATGGGGAACGTTTGCTGCTGCCGCCGCCGACTCGTTCCAATATGCATCCCACAAATCGTAATGCTCGGGGATGATGTAGTTAGCCCAAGCATGGGACTCGCTCTCGACACGTAAATATTTGGCGCGGTAAACCCTTTGCTTGTAGATTTCGCACGCCTCATAGTTGAAGACCTTCCACAAAACTTCTGCAGCCATACTGGGGACCCAATAGTACGTCTGCAGGAGTTCAGTTAATTCAGATAAGCCAAACAAACTAACATAGTACTCAAGCTAGTAGGCTCCGCCTACACATTTTGAATGCGGACGTACTGTCAAGAAAATAGTAGTGGGCGTCGCCTACCCATTTTGAATGCGGACGTACTGTCAAGAAAAAAATTATGGGCACCGCCTACCCATTTTGAATGCGGACGTAATAAAAAAAACTAGAACGGTTGTAAGTAAAGTACCTTCAGCTCCTCGAAATAGCCCCGCTTCATAGCCACGGGAAACGTACTCCACTTCTGGCCGCCACTCGGACGTCCAGGAGCCGGCAACGGATGGTTGCGCATTATCGTGTGTAGCCTGTGCGTAGGAGACACCGGAACGAACCTGTCATACACAGTTTCAAAAGATAGCTATTAAATACAACTATATATATATATATAAGCACACGAGAACTATACCAATAAAAAATAACATACTTTCTGCCAAAATAGTGCAACACCGCCAGGCCATTGTGCATCTGGCCCGAAAAACAAGGGGGGAGTTCCACGTCGTCTTGTGGTGGTTGTGCTCCACCGTTGTTCATTGTGTCCGTATGTAGAAAATTAGGTAGACAATCTAAGTTGAAAACAATAATAATTAGTAACAAATAAAGAAAAGCTAAATTATCAATTAACTTATCAAATAGAGTCTATATTCAACTTCTGAAGATCGGTTTACATGATTACCGAAGTACAAGCACATTGTCCCTCTGACACACTGATGAACCGAATTTGTCAGACTCAATTAATCAAATAAATTTGTTTTTAGCCAAAGGCAATTCACAACTACAACGAAAACCGTAGTGTAGCAGTAAAATAACCTCGAGTGTCGATCTCTAAGGACTATAACTAGCTTTATCTAATTTAACTTAAACTATAAACTCAACAATCGACTTAGCACAGATTTTCTTATCAATAATAATGGAAGTTAGTGATAGTATAATCATTCAAAGCATCAGGTTAATAATCATGCATGAAGTACTTGAACGTTTGCATAGAAATCTAAGATCATGAATTGTCGAATGTGTTCCGTTCAATTCAACACTACGAAGACAGAGGGCTTAGATAGATCGAAGAAATAAAGCAATAAGTCAAGTCTGAATCGCGTTACAGCCAATCATGCATAATTAAGAACCCTAGCTAAGAAATCACATACTATCACCAACGATAGATTTAGCTACTCATAGATAGATTGCAATCAACAAGAATCAAAGCAGGATTGAATGAAAACATGTTGAAAGAAATAAATATAAATAGAAAAATTGTGAGATACAATGTTACCGACGAAGGTTGTCAATCTCCGAAGAATTGCGAACTCACAAGCAAGAATTGATAAACAACGAGGTCCAATTGCTATGCTTAATCCTCCAAATTGATAAGAAAAAGAGTCTCCTATGCTAAGAATTCCCAGAACAGGCTCTGGAGAATTCGTCCCTAAAACTAATGTGAAAATGTATGAAAAACGTAGAGAATGGAGCAACTATATATAGGAGTTCGGAAACTGGGCGGCGAATCGCCCCTGGTCCCAGGCGAACCGCCTGGGAGCTCCAGGTCGGTGGAGACGCGTTTTTGACGCGTTTTTTGTCTTCTTTTCCTTTTCGGACTTGGATTTTGCCTTCTAGTGACCTTTAAGCGTTGAAACTCGACCCCTAGACCTCAAATCTCGTCCGAAACCTTCTAGATACACCACGGATGACCACGAAACACCGAATCTTCGTTCTCTTCAATATAATTGCCCATAAAAACATGAATTTCACCTAAAACCTGAAAAATGCAAACTAAAGGGAAACGTGACACTATTCTAATAAAATGCACTATAATATAGCTAAATTAACATAGAGGATAGCTAAATAGGTGAAAAAAGACTCGAATGAAGGTGTAAAATACACGTTCATCAAACTCCCCAAACCGAACCTTTGCTTGTCCTCAAGCAACTAAGCTAGACTCTAATGCAAAAAACCAATGCAACACACAAAATGGAGTCTCATGCCAAATGAAATGAACTAATCTATTGAATCTATCAAAAACTCATGAACAAAGACGATACAAATCATAACATGGATATTGGTTGAAGAATGCCTCGATTGACTCATACACATTCACATATGTACTATGTTAAACAAGATAGTCTCTCGTAACATTCTCTACCTGGACCTAGTCAGTGACGACGTAATGAAACATGTTAAAATACGAATGGTTGTCCCATGCCTATGAAACTGAGGACTTACTGTTGTTCACCAAGTTAAGACTTTCCCACAAAGAGGTCGAACCAATACTGACTCTCATCAAACGAAGGAGGGTTCTCTAAAAGTTCATACACCCCTATTCTACCCATCTCTCAAGCAAAGCCTTAAACTTTTCACCACTTCCTGAATGGCAGGACGAGGGTGGTCTAGAACAGATGACACGCAAACAATTAAAAGACAAAAATTACAACTCGATTACGAACATTACAAGAATTGAAAAACGAGACAAACACTTTGCTAAACTGCTTTTTGGCTTTCTTTGGACGCTTCTTTGCTTTTTTGGGGTCTTTTTTTTTTTTCCTTTTCCAGATTTTTTCTTTTTTCCTGGAATTTTCTCCTTTTTTTTTTTTTTGATTTTTTCTTTTCTCTTTTTTTATATAGCCAGCAGTAGCACAACGAAAAAGAAATTACAATGACTCACAACGACCTCCCCAAACCTATTCGAAAGAATAGGTTGAAGCACAAACTTTACGAAAAAGGAAAACAGACTCACAACTCATACTTAAATCGAAAAACAAGTCTAATGATAGCGTAACCCCCTCCCCAAACCTATTCGAAAGAATAGGTTGCAAACAAAGGTTCACACAATCTCACACTACCTCCTTCCTAGGCATTTAGCAATCTCAAAGCAAGGTGAAGACTTGTTGCTTCTTAGGTACATAATTACTCGGGAAAACAACCATAAGATCCTAACATGCATCATCCTATTATAAAGGCCTTCGTGAACTGCAGTAGAGAAAACACCACAAAGTGATGTTGAGACTACCAAGCTTAACTAAGTGCAACATAAATGTGACAAGCCAAGCGAGAAAAACCTCAAACAAATTCATAGAGATGAAACATATGATTAAGGTCATAACTAGTTAATCTACCCAATAAAAAAGTTCAAAAAATTTGGCAATAAACTCCACATAAAACATGCAAGACTATACTAGGATGAATGTAGTGTATGTAGTGTATGCAACTAAATTACTAGGAAAGCGATAAATGTGCCAATGCTAATGCAAACGAATTTCAACAAAATGCAAGGTACTATACTCAAACTACCAATGCCAAGCTCCAAACTAACAACAATAGTTCACTTAAATCCCATCCCCCTCATGAAACTAAAGCTAGTCCCTAGCAATAAGAGAATGAGGAAATAAGAAGTGATACTAGATGTTACCGCGTGCTTTGGCCTCGGTCGGCTGAGTACACAAGATGTAAGGTATTGAGATTGCTTGAGGGCCCTTGTTGGTGATCATCGGAGCCCGTGGTGGTGGTGGTGGTTCTACTAATAGATCGAATAGGGCCAACTCCTCCATCAATATTCATGGCATCCTCATTGTCCCTATTGTCTTCATTGTCACCATCATCATCATTAGAAGAATTGCGTTGTCGAAGAGAAGCCTCAAGATTATGAAAGTATGTATGTCCTAGAGACAACCATTTGCAAGATGATATGTACTTAGATCATAATCAGTTTATTATTATTATTTATATTGCATATTAATTGGCTCTACATCTTTGGATTATTTATTTGGTTGTTTTAAGATAATTCTATAAGATGTTCCCATGGACTATATGTTATTACCAAGTGTGTGAGAACTTGGATGACAGAACATAAGTCCTAAAATAGTCCCAATCGAGGTCATTGAGATTTGGGATATCAATGACGCACGTTAAAGATTGGCATGCGATCTGCATCATATTCTTAGAGGAATGTAGTGACTCTCACAACTACGAATGACTTGGTCATTCATGATGGATGCATGGTACACCTTAGAGGGTGTTGATGAAAGTATATATATGTCCTAGAGACAACCTACGATAGGGACGATATGTACTTGATCACATTCAGTTATTGTCATTTATTTAAGTACATTTATTTATACATCATTAAATACAATTGGCATTACATTTTATGAATACATTATTTGGTTGTTTGAATTATTCGATAAAATGTTCCCAAGGACTTAAGGTGATCACCAAGTTAGTGGGAGCTTGTGTGTCAATAATTAAGTCCTAAAATAAGCCACTAGCTGAAGGTCATTGAGATACGGGATATAAATGATGCGATTGAAGCTAGCATATGTTGCATTAGATCCTTCGAGGATGTAGTAGGTCTTACTGCTACGAATGAACTTGGTTATTCATGATGAACATATGAACACTTTGGAGAGTGTTGGCATACCCAACCGAGAAACCATTTGGTAAAGCTATTTAAGTGTCTATGGTAGTATCGGTGTGTAGGGTGATGTTAGTAGTCCTTAGACTTGAGGCCAATACTACATCATATGTGGAATAATGTACTTTGACTATGCGCAACGCTTGCACTCTTAAAGTAGGGTAGATACGGCATGCGTTGGGTACATTAGGAAACATATGGTGTGAGTGATTGGGCCAAGATAGGATTCATTCCTCCATCATAGATACAAGGAGAGAATACTCACTTCTCATATTTAGTGCGATCACAAAACTGGTGGCCACCGTATGTGAATATGTCAAAATGGTGTTTGGACATAATTCATAGATCGACTAATAAGATTGAGAGACAATGAATGAAGTTATTAGAATAGACACATAACCATATTCTAGACTCATTCGAGTATTCGTGAATGAAGGGACGGTATCATCAAAGTACCTTACGCTACAGGTGGTTTGTTTTCCTCACAAACGTTCCTTGCATATTAATATTGTCTGATAAATTGTCTAGGAATTTATTATGATCTTAATTAGATTATTGCTTAATATGCAAGGCCCTATGGGTCACACTTCAAGGTGGTGTTTCTACAAACGAGCTATGTATATAGGATTAAATATTAATTAGATTAATGTTGAATTACTATATATAAATATAATGGAATTATTATTAATTATATTAATATTAATTCATTATATATATGGAATATATTTTAGAAATATAATTAATTGAATTTAATTGGATTTAATTAATTAATTGAAGACTTGTGTATTTGGACGGAATTTAGAATTAATGGCCCAATGAAAAGAAAATGAATTAAAAAGGAAAAAATTGGGGTGGGCCGATTTGGC
>CM051458.1:52092312-52226560 GCA_028274465.1 Plantago ovata
GGCCCAGCATATGTGGGGTTGGGCCAAGCGGCCCCACAATCCCGTTGACACCATAGGCTGTCAACGTGATTTGTTGGTTTTTTTTCTTTTCTTTTTGATTTTTTATTTTCTTTTCTTTTCTTCTTTAAGTCTTTGATTTAATTTCTCCTTGATTGAGATAATTAAAAGGCTTATTTTTGTTAGTCAGTTGATAACTTTGAAGTCTTTTAGTCAGTAAGATTTACTGGACAAAATCTTACGTGATTTTCTGAACTAACTAACTGACTAAATCAGAAAGAAAGAAGTTAGTCTTCTATTCTATTCCAACAATACGTAAATATTCTTCTCTGATAGTCAGAAAGAATAATTTTCTCAGTAGCTCAAAACACAGAAGAACCTCCTAGCGTTCTTGTGGAAACATTCCGTGGATACCAAGTCGAAGGAATTAATCAACCTGTTGATGAGCCATCTTGGAGATTTTGTTGACGAAGATTTCATCTCTGACGAAGAAGAAATCAAACAAAAGCGTGGACGAGGAGATTGCAAGGCTTTGTCTGGAGATTGGAACAGCTACCGGTGTCAATTTGCTTATCTACTGGAGGACACGTAAGTGATTTCTTCCAGTTTAATAAACAGTATAGTCATATCAGTTTTAGTGAGATTAAAAATTTTTAAACTTTCGCTGCTTAGCCTTAGAGGCAAATTTCTCACTTTTACTAACAGTGGTATCAGAGCTAGGCTGAATCATGACTATATTGTTTATGTATTTTTCAATTATTGTTGTTGTGTTATTATATATACATATGTTAGTTAAAATTTCAGATTCTTTAATTGGATTTAAAGAGAAGAAAGAAAGATGGGTTTTGTTTTTAAGTTTTATTCCAGATTTTATTATTGGATAATTTAAAAGGAAATTTTAAATCATCAAAAAAAAAAAATGAAAAGAAAGAATAAAAAAGAGTCGACTTATTCTCTTCGACTTCGCCGGAAAGGTTCCGGCGCCGGAGCTCGGCTCGAACGCGTTTGACCACCATCTTTCCTCGTTTCCGGCCTCATCTCCTCTGTCCTTTCAAGATCTTAAGAAGTAGGTTGATTTGGTTTTGGGTTATGGAGCTTGAAGACTCCATTATGGTGATTTCAAGCTTTGTAACATTAACCGAATCAAGCCAAAATTTATATGGAGAAGAGCACTTGAACATGGGGAGATGAAGCAAGCAAGAATCGGGTCGAACGGAATCGACTTGGTCGGTTCCGATCGACCCGATCGGAATCTATAAAAAAAAAAAAAATTTGTTTTCTTCGTTTTTTTGGAAAATTGATTGCTTGCGAATTCATCTTGGATGTGATATTATGTTTTAGAACATGATTTGGACCTTCAATTCGAAGTTGGAATGAAGATTAAAGGTTTTGGAAACTTTTCTTAGTTGCAGGGACTTGATTGAAAGATTTCAGAAACTTGTGGGTGGCCAATAGCAAGAAAGGAAACGACAGGGACTTGTTCTCCAATTTGACAGTTTCTGTCTTATTGGGGCTCAAGCCCCTGAACTTCTGTGCATTGCGAATTTGCCCCCAAAATACTGAAACTTTCAATTGACCCAGCAGAAACTTAATTTCAGCTTTCTGTGAATTGTAAAGAGTCCCTAGAGTTTTAGAAACTTATGATTTAATTTATAAATAGTTTATAAGTAACATTTAAACCCTTCTAATGCTTTTGGAAAGTGATTAAAATGTTTAGAGACATAAATATAAGTTCATAGTATTTAATAACACGTTTATTGGTTTATAAATGGTTTATGAACTACATTTCAATAATATATATTGCTTTAGAAGATTATATTATTATTAAAACTTGTTTTAAATATTTGAAAATTCTTAGAGAACTTATAAATGAGATTTTAACTTACATATGATGATAATAATCCACAGCAACTACTTATATGCTCCAACTTGGTTGTATCACATGTATTGAATGTCTACATGAGCAATTTAATATTTAAATATTGTATTTAAATATCGTTAGTCCTTTTATTGTATGGGTAGGCGGCACCCATTAGTTTCGGACCGCTGTCATATGCATGGGTAGGCGGCACCCATTACTTGCTAGTCCGCAATTGATATGTATGAGTAGGCGGCACTCATTACTTGTTGGACCGCATTGCATGAGCCTTGGGTAGGCGGCACCCATTATGTGATGCATGTTAGGGATCTTGGTCAAGCGATTAAATACCCCATTTAAATGTTCCCCAATTAATTTAAGTCTCGATTAAATCGCATGATGTCACCCATCATAATTGAAGGTAAATGGACTTACTAATCTCGTGGGTAATATGCACCATAGTGCTTACTCCGTTTGCCGTAAGAAAGTTGCCTTCATAGGGCCATTGTTGGTGCCGTATGATGGTTATGACTTACTTGAATTATGTCAAGTCGCCATAGCGTCAGACATATTTTGAGGACATCGATCAAAATGGTTTTGATCAACCAAAGTTGTATTGTACAATTGGTTTGGAGACCTACCTGTTTGGTTATTATAGTGATCATCCATAGCTGGGGCTATAATAGTGCAAGCATGATTGGCTCACTACAACTATTATAAAATAATGGTTCGTACTCTCTAAAGGGGTCAGGAGTATGTGAAAATAGTGAGAACTGAATAAAGCTAAAGTCCTAGTTTATTTAGTCTGATTGTGATCATAGAAGTTATTTTAGAGTATTAATTTCAGTTTTATTTATTTACTTCTCTAGGTCTGAAAAGATGGCCAATTTATCCATAAGAATGATCTTGGAGAAATGCACTCTTACTGGTCCAAACTTTATGGATTGGATCCGTAACATTCGTTTGGTGCTTAGGCAAGAGAAAATTGAGTACGTCTTGGACGAACCAATCCCCCCCTCCTACTGTTGCTGCTGAGCTTGCTAAGTTTGACAAATTGCTCACCAGAAGCACAAAGATGATGCTGCTAATGCACAGTGTGTTATGCTAGCTGCAATGACTATGGAGCTGCAAAGGCAACATGAAAACATGATGCCATATGAAATGCTCGTGCACCTCAAAAGCCTCTTTGGAACTGTTTCTAAGAGTGTTGAATTTGATCTTCTTAGAGAAATATTCAAAATGAGGATGTCTGAAGGAGGAAATGTATCTGAACATGTGCTCAAGATGATTGGACTCATTGAGAAACTAGCAACTGCTGGAATCAAATTTGAGAACCGTGTTTCAGTCATCATCATCCTTCAATCATTGCCGGTTTCATATTCCACATTCATCATGAATTACAATATGAATGCCAAAGATGCTACACTTCCTGAAGTCCACAATATGCTTAAGACCTATGAACAGGCTCAACCTAAGAGGAAGTCTGTTATGTTGGTTGGATCATCTGCGAAGGCTCACCCTAAGGGCTATGGCTCAAAGGGTAAGACTAAGCAAACCAAGAAGCCAAAGATTGGACCTAAGGCTAAGGTTTTTAAGCGTAAGGCTAGAAATCAGAAGAAGGTGGTGAACATGGAGAAGGATAAGTGTCTTTACTGCAAGCAGAAAGGACACTGGAAGAGAGACTGCCCAAAGGCAATTGCTGATGGAGTTGTGACCACGCATGGTGCATCTGGCTCCCATCAAGGTATGTTTGTCATTGAGATAAATATGTCTACACAAAACTCGAATTGTTGGGTATTAGATACTGCTTGTGGCTCACACATTTGTAACAATTTGCAGGGGCTCATTGATAGCCGACAGGTTAGACCAAGGGAAATTGATCTACGCGTAGGAAATGGATCGCCCGTTGCTGCCCTACGTGTTGGAACTTATAGATTAAATTTACCCTCGGGTTTTGTTTTAGAATTGAATAATTGTTATTTCGTTCCTTCTATTGTAAGAAACATTATTTCCATTCCTATGTTAGACAATGAAGGGTTTTCCTTCCGTTTTGCCAATAATAATTGTTATTTTTCGCATAATGGTATTGATATTGGAAATGCTCCTCTTATGAATGGTTTGTACTTACTTGAATGTAGACATAATTTATTTCATATACAAAACAAACGACCAAAGCTTGATAATTCAAGAAATATCACTTACTTGTGGCATTGTAGACTTGGTCACATTAATGAGACAAGAATTGCAAGGTTAAGAAAGTTAGACTATTTAGCACCATTTGATTTTGAATCATATGGGAATTGTGAATCATGTCTTAAAGGAAAAATGATCAAGAAACCTTTTTCCGGAAAAGGTACTCGTGCTAAACAAGTACTTGAGTTAGTTCACTCTGATGTGTGTGGACCTTTTAAAACTCAAGCTAGGGGTGGGTATTCTTACTTCATAACCTTTACCGATGATTTCTCCAGATTTGGCTATGTGTATCTTATGAAACACAAATCTGAAGCTTTTGAGAAATTCAAAGAATATAAGGTTGAAGTAGAGAAAACAACTTGAAAGAAGTATTAAGACTCTTCGATCAGATCGAGGAGGAGAATACTTAAGTAAGGAATTCTTGGATTACTTAAAGCTTAATGGAATTCAATCACAATGGACTCCACCAGGAACACCACAAATGAATGGTGTTTCTGAGAGGAGAAATCGAACTTTGTTAGACATGGTAAGATCCATGATGAATTTCACAACTCTTCCAATCTTCTTATGGGATACGCGTTACTAGGCTCAATCTATATTCTGAATAGGGTTCCATCCAAATCAGTCGAGAAAACACCATATGAGTTATGGTATGGCAAGAAGCCAAGTCTTTCACATATGCATGCCTGGGGTTGTCCAGCATATGTGAAAATAATGCTCGCAGGGAAACTGGAACCCAAAAGTGAGAAATGTTATTTTATTGGATATCCTAAGGAAACCAAGGGTTACTACTTCTATCTGCCTGAGGAACATAACATCATTGTTTCCAGACAGGCTGCCTTTCTGGAAGATGATTATGTCTTCAAGCAACATAGTAGAAATGAGATAGAACTCGAGGAAATCCAAGAACAAGAAAATAACATTGAGGTTAATGAATTGTCAAATAGTTATGACAATGATTCAGTGGGAGCTCAAGGAGGATCTTATGGCTCGAGCACATCTCTGGGAAGATATCTGCCAGCCAGTGGGAGCATTTTAGGAAATTTGACTAATTCTCAAAATGCCCCTACCAAGCCGACATTGATTGAACCGACTGGAACGGTTCAACAGGTCATGACAGAACCAACTCCCCAGGATACAGTTGCAACCGTTGCACCTCAACCACGTGCAACTGTTGCATCTGACCCGCCTTCAACTGTTCAACAGATTGAACAAGTTGAACCATCTAACAATCAGAATATACAGCCAGTACAACCAAACAAACCCGCATTCCGTCGGTCTAAAAGGTTAGAAGTGAGAGCTTCCAAGAAGATAAGTTTACTCTTGGAGGATGATAAGTTTGAACTTGACTTATCTCACAAAGATGACCCTAAGACTTACAAAGAAGCAATGTTTTCAAGAAGGTGGGAAGAAGCCATGAAATTCGAAATAGACTCAATGTATGAGAATCAAGTATGGGACTTGGTTGATGCACCAGAAGGGGTTAGACCTATCGGTTGCAAATGGGTTTTCAAGAGGAAAACAGATGCTGATGGCAACATACAGACATACAAGGCTAGGATGGTGGCGAAAGGTTATAGTCAACGATATGGTATCGATTATGACGATAGCCAAGCTTAAGTCTATTCGAATTTACTTGCTATAGCAGCATACTATGATTATGAGATTTGGCAAATGGATGTGAAAACTGCTTTCCTTAACGGAAATCTCGAGGAAGAGGTGTATATGATACAACCTGAAGGTTTTACATCTAAGTCAAATCCCAAATTAGTTTGCAAGCTAAAGAGATCCATTTATGGACTAAAGCAAGCCTCAAGGAGTTGGAATATTCGCTTTGATGAGGCAGTCAAATCGTTTGACTACATCAGGTGTGCGGAAGATCCATGCGTTTATGTTAAACGCAGCGGTGCTGGAATTGTTTTCATGGTTATATATGTTGATGACATATTAATCATGGGAAACAATGTCCAAATGTTACGATCCACAAAGGAGTGGTTATCTAAGACTTTCTCGATGAAAGACTTAGGTGAAGCCTGTTACATTCTTGGAATCAAAATCCATAGGGATAGATCCCGAAGATTATTAGGGTTGTCACAGTCCACATATGTCGACAAAATAGTGAAACACTTTAGTATAGTTGGATCCAATAAAGGTTTCTTACCAACTAGACATGGCGTTGCTCTCACTACGAAGGATAGTCCTTCTACAGATGAGGAAATCGAACACATGAAAAGAAACCCATATGCATCAGCTATTGGATCTATCATGTATGTCATGAATTGTACAAGGCCAGATGTGGCATATGCGCTTAGCTGTACTTGTCGACACCAACAGAATCCAGGTATGAAACACTGGACAGCTGTGAAAGCAATTCTTAAGTATCTTAGAAGAACTAAAGATTCCTTTCTGGTATATGGTGGACAACAAGAGTTGCGAATGAGTGGTTATGTCGATGTTGGTTTCCAATCGGATCCAGACGACTACAAATCACAAACTAGGTATGTGTTTACACTCAATGGTGGAGCCGTCACTTGGAAGAGTTCAAAGCAATCCACCTTGGCTGATTCTACGACCGAATCCGAGTACATTGCTGTTGCAGAAGCCTCAAAGGAGGCTGTCTGGATTTCAGAATTCCTAAAGGAACTAGGGGTAGTTCCTAATAGTAGTCCTATAACGGTCTACTGCGACAACGAAGGCGCTGTTGCACAAGCAAAGGAACCAAGATCCACTAACAAGAATAAGCATGTACCTAGGAAGTATCATCTAATTAGAGAGATGATAGCTAGAGGAGAAGTATCTATAGAACGAGTTTCCACTGAGGAAAATGTGGCAGATCCTTTCACCAAAGTGTTGAACATTGACAAACATGTTAGACATTTCAACAACATAGGTGTTAGACACGTAGGTGTTTGGCTCTAGGCCAAGTGGGAGATTGAAAGTATATATATGTCCTAGAGACAACCTACGATAGAGACGATATGTACTTGATCACATTCAGTTATTGTCATTTATTTATACATCATTAAATACAATTGGCATTACATTTTATGAATACATTATTTGGTTGTTTGAATTATTCGATAAAATGTTCCCAAGGACTTAAGGTGATCACCAAGTTAGTGGGAGCTTGTGTGTCAATAATTAAGTCCTAAAATAAGCCACTAGATGAAGGTCATTGAGATACGGGATATCAATGATGCGATTGAAGCTAGCATATGTTGCATTAGATCCTTCGAGGATGTAGTAGGTCTCACTGTTACGAATGAACTTGGTTATTCATGATGAACACATGGACACTTTGGAGAGTGTTGGCATACCCAACCGAGAAACCAATTGGTAAAGCTATTTAAGTGTCTATGGTAGTATCGGTGTGTAGGGTGATGTTAGTAGTCCTTAGACTTGAGGCCAATACTACATCATATGTGGAATAATGTACTTTGACCATGCGCAACGCTTACACTCTTAAAGTAGGGTAGATACGCCATGCGTTGGGTACATTAGGAAACATATGGTGTGAGTGATTGGGCCAAGATAGGATTCATTCCTCTAATAGATACAAGGAGAGAATACTCACTTCTCATATTTAGTGCGATCACAAAACCGGTGGCCACCGTATGTGAATATGTCAAAATGGTGTTTGGACATAATTCATAGATCGACTAATAAGATTGAGAGACAATGAATGAAGTTATTACAATAGACACATAACCATATTCTAGACTCATTCGAGTATTCGTGGATGAAGGGACCGTATCATCAAAGTACCTTACGCTACAGGTGGTTTGTTTTCCTCACAAACGTTCCTTGCATATTAATATTGTCTGATAAATTGTCTAGGAATTTATTATGATCTTAATTAGATTGTTGCTTAATATGCAAGGCCCAATGGGTCACACTTCAAGGTGGTGTTTCTACAAACGAGCTATGTATATAGGATTAAATATTAATTAGATTAATGTTGAATTACTATATATAAATATAATGCAATTATTATTAATTAGATTAATATTAATTTATTATATATATGGAATATATTTTAGAAATATAATTAATTGAATTTAATTGGATTTAATTAATTAATTGAAGACTTGTGTATTTGGACGGAATTTAGAATTAATGGCCAATGAAAAGAAAATGAATTAAAAAGGAAAGAATAGGGCTGTGCCGATTTGGCCCAGCATATGTGGGGCTGGGCCAAGCGGCCCAACATCACGTTGACATCATAGGCTGTCAACGTGATTTGTTGGTTTTTTTTTTCTTTTCTTTTTTGATTTATTTTCCTTTTTCTTTTCTTCTTTAAGTCTTTGATTTAATTTCTCCTTTGATTGAGATAATTAAAAGGCTTATCTGTTTGTTAGTCAGTTGATAACTTTTGAAGTCTTTTGGTCAGTAAGATTTACTTGGTAAAATCTTACGTGATTTTCTGAACTAACTAATTGACTAAATCAGAAAGAAAGAAAGTTAGTCTTCTATTCTATTCCAACAATACGTAAAATATTCTTCTCTGATAGTCAGAAAGAATAATTTTCTCAGTAGCTCAAAACACAGTTGAACCTCCTAGCGTTCTTGTGGAAACATTGCCCGTGGATACCAAGGTCGAAGGAATTAATCAACCTGTTGATCATCTTGGAGATTTTGTTGACGAAAATTTCATCTCTGACGAAGAAGAAATCAACCAGCCGGACGAGGAGATTGCAAGGCTTTGTCTGGAGATTGAGGAACAGCTACCCGGTCAATTTGCTTACCTACTGCAGGACACGTAAGTGATTTCTTCCAGTTTAATAAACAGTATAGTCATATCAGTTTTAGTGAGATTAAAATTTTTTAAACTTCCGCTGCTTAGCCTTAGAGGCAAATTTTCTCACTTTTACTAACAGTTGACTGACCCACCGAGAAACCGTTTGATTAGTTCTATTAATGTGTCTATGGAAGTATCACTGTGTAAGATAATTAATAGTCCTTTGACTTGAGGACAATACTGACTACATGTGTGGAATAATATATCTTGACCATGACCAATGCTTGCACTCCACTTGGGGTAGATACGACATGCGTTAGATATATTATGAAGTGCATGGGAGTAGTAGTTGAACCAAGATAGATTTTATTCCTCGCAATAGACATTGGAGAGAATACTTTACATCTCATAGTTAGGTTGATCGTTAGTCATTGGCCAATGCGTTACGATATATTGATGAACGAGGAATTGTCGGGTTCCAATTAATCAAATAAATTTGTTATTTAGCCAAAGGCAATTCACAACTACAACGAATACCGTAGTGTAGCAGCAGAATAACCTCGAGTGTCGATCTCTAAGGACTATAACTAGCTTTATCTAATTTAACTTGAGAATATAAAAAGCAGACGACTTAGCAAAGGTTTTATCTTAACAGATAATGGAGATTGGTGATAGTATGGTCATTCAAAGCATAACGGGTTAATAATCATGCATAAATTCCTCGGTCTTGCATGGAGATCTTTGATCAATGAATTGTCCAGTTGTAATTATTCAACACTACGAAGATATAGATTTAGATAGATCAAAAGATCAATGAATTGTCCAATTGTGTTCAATAATTATTCAACAATACGAAGATAGAGATTTAGATAGATCAAAGAAATAAAGCTATAACTCAGAGTATAATGTGCGATATAGCCATTAGCATAATTATCAACCCTTCGCTAAGAAATCACATACTATCACCAACGAGAAGTTTAGCTACTCATAGTTGTTATGCAATCAACAAAAATCATACCACGAATGAATGAAAACATGATGAAAGATATATAAAAATAAGTAGAAAAACTGTAAGATACAATGTTACCGAAGGTTGTCAATCTCCAAAGAATCGCGATCTTACAAGCTCCAAACTGCTAAGAAAAAGTATCTCCTAAGCTAAGAACCCCAGAACAGGCTCTGAGAAATTCCTACCTAAAACTACAGAGAAAGGTGAGAGAAAAGGTCTGGAAAAGTTTGAAAAACGGAGAAAAATTGAGCAACTATATATAGGCTTCGAATTGTGTGGGGCGAAGGACCCCACATCCCGGGTGACTCGCCCGGGAGTAATTTTCGGCCCAGAACGCGTTTTCGACGTGTTTTTTGGATTTCTTCCCCTTTTCGAACTCGGTTTCTGACTTCTAGTGGCCTTCTAGCCTCCAGATTCGACCCCTAGATTTCAAATCCTATCCGGAATCTTTCATATACTCCAAATAGGATTCTGGAACACCAATTCCTTGTCTACTTCAATATAATTACCCGAAAAACCTCGTTTTTCAACCAAAACCTATAAAATAAAAACTAAAGGGAAACGTGACACTATTCTAATAAAATGCACTAAAATATAGCTAAATTAACATAGAGGATAGCTAAAATAGGTGAAAAAGACTCAAATGAAAGTGTAAAATTCAGATTCATCAAACTCCCCAAACCGAACCTTTGCTTGTCCTCAAGCAACTAAGCTAGACTCTAATGCAAAAAACAATGCAGCACACAAAATGGAGTCTCTTGCCAAATGAAATGAACTAATCTACTGAATCTATCAAAAAACATATGAACAAGAACCATATAAATCAAAACATGAATATAGGTTGAAGAATGCCTCGATTGACTCATACACATCCACATAAGCACTTATGTCAAGACAAGATAGTCTCTCGTAACATTCTCTACCTGGACCTAGTCAGTGACGACGTAATGAAACATGTTAGATACGAATGGTTGTGCCGTGCCTATGAAACTGAGGACTTACTGCTGTTCACCAAGTTAAGACTTTTCCTCAAAGAGGTCGAACCAATACTGGCTCTCATCAAACGAAGGAGGGTTCCCTATAAAAGATAACACTCCCCTATTCTACCCATCTCTCAAGCAAAATCTTAAGCTATTCACCACTTCCTAAATGGCAGGACGAGGGTGTAGACACCTAAAATTTGATAATTATTGGTGTTTAGGATTCTTTGTAATTAGAGATAATTATCACGAAAATAAGTGATATTATTTAGAAGATAAGGAGAATCATATCATATCTCTAAAGATATGATTTAGCTTGCTCACTAAGTCACCACTAACCTATAAATATGAGATGGTGACTAGAGCTAGATAGTTAGAGATGGAGTCACAAACGACTTCATCAAACTCCATACAATCAAATTGTAGGTAAACTCCAAATCCAAACCCCTACTACCAAATTGTAGGTTAGATCAAATCCGGAACAAGTCATTTGACCCCGATAATCAAGTCTATACCCTTAGAGAGAGGAATCAAGAGATCAACGAAGATTGTAACCCACAAGTTATCAATAAAATCATGTTCCATGTTTTATTGCTTCTTTTAATGTTTATTTGCAGGTTGTGAAAATTCATGGTTAACAAATTGCACGCCCAGTGGGACAATTTTCGCTCTTCATCTCCGCTCTCTCACGATCCAATCATCCAAGTTCATATATTTTCATGGGGGCATGTTAAATTACTTTCGAGGCATGTCAAATCAAGATTCGAGTTGTACCTCAAGGTTTCGAGACAAGTTGCAACCGTCATCAAGTCTTTACAACTCGTCTCGAGGGAGCATTTGTAGACACCTAAAATTTGATAATTATTGGTGTTTAGGATTCTTTGTAATTAGAGATAATTATCACGAAAATAAGTGATATTATTTAGAAGATAAAGAGAATCATATCATATCTCTAAAGATATGATTTAGCTTGCTCACTAAGTCACCACTAACCTATAAATATGAGATGGTGACTAGAGCTAGATAGTTAGAGATGGAGTCACAAAAGACTTCATCAAACTCCATACAATCAAATTGTAGGTAAACTCCAAATCCAAACCCCTACTACCAAATTGTAGGTTAGATCAAATCCGGAACAAGTCATTTGACCCCGATAATCAAGTCTATACCCTTAGAGAGAGGAATCAAGAGATCAACGAAGATTGTAACCCACAAGTTATCAATAAAATCATGTTCCATGTTTTATTGCTTCTTTTAATGTTTATTTGCAGGTTGTGAAAATTCATGGTTAACAAATTGGCACGCCCAGTGGGACAATTTTCGCTCTTCATCTCCGCTCTCTCACGATCCAATCATCCAAGTTCATAGATTTTCATGGGGGCATGTTAAATTAATTTCGAGGCATGTCAAATCAAGATTCGAGTTGTACCTCAAGGTTTCGAGACAAGTTGCAACCGTCATCAAGTCTTTACAACTCGTCTCGAGGGAGCATTTGTAGACACCTACAAATTTGTAACAAATAAAATTGCACAAATGAAATATATTGATCTTGAATTGATTTGGGGTTACAATCTCTAGAGAAAATCTCTGATTCTAGTCAACGACTTGAAAAATCTACGCGAACTATTGTCTTGAGAGCGTCAGTTCAGGGGCCTTCGCAGCTTTATCTTGAACTTGACCGGTCTTGACTTGAATTCGCTTGGAAACGTTAATTCAAGGGCTTCGCGCTTGATCTTGAATTGAACGCCGGATCTTGAGTTTGACCTTCGCGAACGAGCACGTCTTCAAGGGTCGTAGAGACTTGA
Organism: Plantago ovata; assembly: GCA_028274465.1. NCBI lineage: Eukaryota > Viridiplantae > Streptophyta > Magnoliopsida > Lamiales > Plantaginaceae > Plantago > Plantago ovata. The sequence goes on from CM051458.1 coordinate 52,104,893, forward strand.
TCTTGAATTTGGGACGTACGTTGCTTCGATCTTCGAGCGAGTGCCTCCACGAGCTTTTGCGTTGGAATTCGATCTCCCGTTGCTGCTGCAAGTGTCTTCGCGACTTGTTCTTGGAGTTGGCTTTGACTTCTTGAAGAAATGGAGTTGTTCTTGCTTGAAAGATGCCTTTGATCTTCTTGGCTTGCTTAGGAATTCTTCACTTCTGTTTGAGCTCTGGCTTCTGATTTCTGAATTGTGTTTTTTTTGGTGGAGAATGAGCTCCTTATATAGGTGAGGAAAAAGAGAAGGATCAATTCTGATTGGTCGATACAGATTTGATCTTATCTATATTTATTTCTAGCAATTAATTAATAACTGCATCAACTTTATGACATGGCACCATTTGATTGGCCACTAAATAGGCATTAAAATCAATTAATAAATCTATAATAATTGGAATTAAACTCCAATTAAATACAGAAGTTTATTTTTAAATTGATTTAATAGACATTAAATTTAAATGTCTACAAATGCCCCTTCGCGACTTATTTGCGAATAACATCGAAGAGATGTGTATTTGAGCGAGTAAGTTGCGAACTTTTAACTTGGACCGGGTGCGATATTTTAACGTAACACAAGTTGCCCCAAGTAATTTTAATTTAGTATTGGGTTAACTATGTGAACTTAATTAATTAATGGACTTAATTAATTGGACTGGATTAGTCCACCAAATCACGTACGGAGCTACTGTTGAACTGATCATCATGGCCCAAACCCATTTTCCCTTTGACTTTGCAGCAAATATTGACTAGTTTAGGTAGACCACACACACTGGAACATAACCCAAAGTCATCTTCTCCAAACACATCTCTCTGCAACTTCGAACAAAGCAGAGTACAAACTCTTTGAATTTTTTCGTATCGGACTCGTAACTCTCCGCATAAATTTATTCGAATCCGACTTCTACTAGAACTCCAACACGGTTCTAACTGGAATAGAGCCTTAATTTTGATCCGAATACAACATTGGATCGGATTCAAACTCCGATTTCGGCTAGAATTTCAATTCAATCTCAACTTCTAATCGATCTTGGGCAACGATTCTGAACACTATATAAGGAGCATCAACCTCAATGACTTTACTCACCTAAAATCTTCCGAGCGATCCTGAAACCGAAGAGACCATCTTGTCCGTAACTCAATTTAATCGCCCGACCAGGATCTTCATCAACTCGAGGCCTGAGCAGCTCGTAGTACCAAAGGAATTCATCGTCGATTCAGCCGGCCGTTCTCTTGTCACGCCGTGTTAATCACCTTGCCGTGTGCGTGAGATTGTAGTAACTTGGGTTTTATTCTATCTTCTTTTTTTTCTTGCTTTTCTTCTTAATCCCTTTTGTTTATGTCGTACATGAATTGCTTCCCCAACCTTTGAACTCTTGTACCCTTTTTGCCCCTATTTGCGGATAAAGACTTGTGGTTCAATTCAATTCTTCTTGCTTCATGTACTTTTCTGCTCTTTTTGATTTTCTTCCTTTTGCAGAATTTGGATCGTAAGGAATTGCGCATTATTTTGAAGGTTTAAGCCGATCCGTGCATCAATTTTGAGGACTCGGGCAACTTCCACGTTGTCCATCAATTTTGACGACTCGGGAACTTCCACGTTATCCACCAAATTTGGGCAACTTCCACGTTGTCCATCAACCTTGAAGACTCGGGCAATTTCCACGTTGTCCATCAATTTTGACGACTCGGGTAACTTCCACGTTATCCAACAAATTTGAAGACTCGGGCAACTTCCACGTTGTCCATCAACCTTGAAGACTCGGGCAATTTCCACGTTGTCCATCAACTTTGACGACTCGGGTAACTTCCACGTTATCCACCAAATTTGAAGACTCGCTACTTAAGTTTTGCCCCTTATTGAAGACTTTGCTCTTGCGCAATGGTGTTTTTTGAACACTCCTCATCATCCCGCGGGAAATACTTGCGCATCACCGATCGCAAGAAACATATCAAAGACACTATTTTACCTGTCGGGACCCCGCAATTTGAACCTTATGTGGAATTCCCGAAGTTTATTCACAAGCTCCATGTAGAAGAATGGACCACGAGAGCGGGTACGTCCAAGAATGACAAGACGGCAAAGTGGGTTTTGAAAGGTGCACATCATGACGTTCCAACGACTAGTAACCCTGTACCGCTGGTGGGTGCTGATTACTTCTCAACCTTAGGCTCAAAAATCATTGACGGTGAAGTAGCATGGGAAGACACGAAGCTTGACTTTCCCGGAGAATTTCGATTCTACAAGGGTTATTGGGAGTGGACAGAGGATGTACTTTCTCGTTGTAAATTTACTCTTGAGGGTGCCGAGATTTATGGCTCCGTTTATGCGTCATTGTTTACATATGACCGAGACGTGGAGATCATGAAGGCCTTTTGCGAGGCTTGGTGTTCCCGAACTAATACTCTCCTCACTTCTCCTGGGGAGTTATCGATCAGCCTGTGGGACTTACGGCAGAATTGCGGGCTTCCTATTAGAGGAGTAAATTACGATGAAGTTGTTCCTGCCGCAGATGAGCTTGCAAACACCGCTATTACGCAATCATCATGCATGCGTCTTTTCCACGCTTTCCACTTGCTCAATTCTCGTGAGAATAACAATAATGGAGACGACTCTAAAGAACCGTCAGTTTCTATCAATGCTTGGATTGCGTTTTGGTGGAAAGGGAAAACAGTTTACTCTAGGCCTCCCATACGCCCGAATGCCCCATGTGATACTCCTTTCACTAACCAAACGCGTTCGAAGCGGACTCATAATCCGACTGGTGATCTCGAAAGACCCAAGGCTTGGTCACAGGAGGATTTAAGCATGTTTGGGACGCTTGACGTCGCGGCGTCCTCGCGAGATGAAGTATTCTTGGCGGCCCATCTCGCTTGCTGGCTTTGTGTCTTTGTTTTGCCCGTTAAAGACATTGGATATATTCGTCCTGGTGTTTCAAAATGGCTAGCTATTTGGCTTCAGGCAGAAAAATAAGTCTTGCCACTCCTGTGCTGGCCTCAATTTATCGTGGGCTTAATTCGATTTCGGCGTCCCAACGACCTCCTCGTGCAAATTTCCATGCCCCCATGCATTTTGTCTATAGTTGGCTTGCTACTCGCTTCTGGACTCATTTTAATTTGGCCAAAGTTTCAGACAATGCTAATATGGCGAACTTTTCTGGTGAAAATGGAGCTCGGCGTTTCTCACCACTAGCAGCCCGTACAAGAATCTTTAAAGGAGACACCGTTCGTTGGAATATTACTAGTGGTCCTCGCCGTTTCGATTTCTTATATGTGGATAATAACACGACATCGTCTGAGGAACGAAGTTATTTTTCCAGCATTCGCTCTGGCCACTTGACTTTGCGTGATGGCGAGGGTTTTGTTATTGAGCCGTATAATCCTCATCGATTTAGCAGACAATTTGGCTTTTATCAACAATACCCAGGATCTCTTGCTAGGGATGTCCGTTATGCCAATCTTGCTGAGGGTTTGCGCTATTGGAGGACGACCGCCTTGCGTAACTCCAAGGAGAGGGCGTGGTTCCCAAACAAGATCGAGCGCCCTAGAACTTTTTGTTCAAGACAATTCTCTACTTGGTGGGGAGAAGTGTTCTGTCTAAGTGTTGATGGTAGAGTCGATGCTTTGGCTTCTTCGAGACCTAGACATCCTTCTAGGGAGCGAAATAACCGGTCTCCCTGTAAAGATCGTGTGGACGAACATGATGAGGACGACATTTCGTTAGAAGTGGATGAGATAACCACTCACAGAGGTACCCCATTGACTTTTTTTTTTTTTTTTTTTTTTAATGTAGAAAACTTGTTTCGTTGCAGGGAGCGGTAAAAGACAAGCCTCTAGTGGTAGTGAAAGCAGTAACAATGCTGGAGACCGTCACTGGAAAAGGGCGAAGAAAGGTCTCAACATGCAAGATGCAGAGGTTTCTACTCCCGTGAAGACCACAGTCGCTAGCGATAAAGGAAAGGATCAAGGGAAGCATATTGTTGAGGTTGATTCCGGTGACGACTGCTCTGGGGATACGGAAGAAATAAGTAATGTTGCTGATCTACCAAAGAATGCGACTTGTCTGCCTGTTGTCAAAGCTGCATCTCCTTGTGCCTCAGTTTTCCATGCGGGCCATTTTATTTCTACCACATACAAAGACATTGTGGATTTTACTTGGCAACGTCTTCAGGATAAACTTGCAAGTACTAAACTGGATGACATGTCTTCCATTCAAGATGAGATTTGGAAGATTGTGGGCTAACTTAAAGCTTTCGAAGTTGACCTATCTCCAATGAAGAACTTGTTGAAGTCATTCTTTGATCAAGTTACTTTATATGATGCGGCTAGATCTCAGTTGGCGGACAAGCAACCTGATGAGTCTCACACTCAACAACTTAACGAAGCCATAGGTCTTTTACAAAATACGCAGACGAAGGAGAAACTTGAAGCCGATCGCCTTACATCTATGCACGCAGAGCTCAAGGCGCTTAAGCAGAAGATTAAAGACTTGACTTCTTCGGCAAAGGCTCAAACTGATGTCGTGGTTTCGCTGCAGAATGAAGTGTCCGAACTTGAGCAAAAGGTGACCATGCTTAAGGACGTCCCAGTATCGACTAAGGAAGACATAGCAAATCTGGAGTCACTCAAGGCTCAGTTGACCAATGCACTTGAAGACTTGAAGATTGCGAAGACTTTTGCTTGATAATTTCTCTTTTGTTTCTGTTATTTTGTCATCTTTTATCACTCATGCAAAGATTGTTTTTCTTTTCACAAATAAAAATATTGCTTTATGTTTCTCGTTTGCATCATATGTGTATTCGTCTTGATTTTCCATGCAACTTCGTAGCAATACTTTATACATTCGCTTGCAATTCACATCAACAAACCTCTTTTTAAATGTTGCGACTGAACTTAGAATTTCTAAGCTGCCTACGTACCTTACAAAAGGATCAAGTCATCACGTAGTTCAAGATATTTCTTTTTGAAAAGTGGGGGGGGGGGGGTGCCGTACACAGTTTTAACTCGTGCGGGCCAGGAGTATCTATTAATTAACCACCTTAGACAAAGTGGGGGTTGAAGTTTAACCACATAAAACACCTTTGGTGGGGAAGTTAACAGTTTAACCACATATGTTACCATTTGGTGGTTACCGTACACAGTTTATACTCATGCGGGTCAGGAGATGTTGGTGCCCCTGTTTCTTTTGAGGGCACCGTCTTTTTTTTTTTTTTTTTTTTTTATGGGTGCCCCTGTTTCTTTTGAGGGCACCGTCTTTTTTTTTTTTTTTTTTTTTTTTTTTTTTTTTTTATGGGTAGTATCGTTTTAAGAATTTCCCGTTGATTGGGCCAACTCTTAAACCGTCTTCAGCAACTAACTTGTATGCTCCACTGTTGTAAGCTTCTATGATTACATACGGACCATCCCACTTTGACAGAAACTTATTCCCTGTTTTGTGGGTTATGATGATGGGTCTTCTGACAGCGAGCACCAAGTCTCCAACTTGAAAGGATCGTGTGCGCACCTTCTTGTTAAAGGCTCTAGACAGACGAGCTTGGTAGCATTAAGGTCTTTGTTGAGCTTCGAGTCTCTTTTCATCCAATCCTTCTAACTCCTCAAGGCGTAAACAAATGTTTTCTTCTTCAGAGAGACCTTCTTGGATCGCTACTCTTAAGGATGGGATCTGTTGCTCGAGCGGAAGGACTGCCTCTACGACATACACCAATGAGTAGGGCGTTGCTTGTGTAGGAGTTCTATGAGTTGTCCTGTAAGCCCATAAGGCTTCTCCAACTCTTTCATGCCAATCCCTTCTTGTCTTTGCGACAATCTTCTTCAACAAATTGCACAGCGTCTTGTTGAAAGCTTCGGCGAGGCCATTGGCGGCAGCATTGTACATTGAAGATTTCCTTTGCTTGAAACCAAACTTTTCGCATAGCTTGTCGATGAGACTATTGCAGAAAGGCTTCCCATTGTCGGTGATTATGTACCGAGGAATCCCATAGCGATAAATGATGTTTGTGCGAATAAAGTCGGCGACATTCTCTTTCTTAACTTCTTTCAAGGTACAGCTTCGGCCCATTTAGAGAAGTAATCTGTTGCTGCCAAGATATATTGATGGCCAGCAGATGACTTTGTCATCGGTCCTACTACATCTAGTCCCCATGCGTCAAATGGCCAAGACGCGATAGTTGGATGCAATGGCTCAGGCGGTTGATGGATAAAGTTAGCATGGAATTGACACGCTTGACACCTTTTCGCATAATCCATGCAATCTTGGACCATTGTGGGCCAATAGTATCCCATCCTCTTTATTCGGAAGTGTAACTTTGGGCCAGATTGATGCGCACCGCAGACTCCAGAATGAGCTTCCTCCATTGCTTGCAAAGCTTCTTCCTCTCCCAAGCAACGTAAGAAGACTTCATTGAAAGAGCGCCTGTAAAGTGTGTCATTGTAGTATATGAAGCGGGTTGCGCGACGTCTGATTTCTGGCCTTCGTCGTGGTTCATCAGGCAATTTGTCATACTTCAAGTAATCCACCAAACATTGGCGCCAATCCTCTTTCTCAATCTCATGTACTTCTATAGCAAGGATTTCTTCTTTGCCTTCACCATCATTATCATCAAGTGATGGAGGGATAATCCAACTTTGGCAGACAGGAACACTAAACTTTATTTCAGGCATTGTGAGAGTGGAAGCAAGTTTTGCTAAAGCATCTTCTTGCCCATTTTCACCTCTCGGAATGTGTTGGACTGATACTTCTCCCAGCCACGCAATCAATTTCCTAGCATAGTCGACATATGGAACTAGTTCATCCTTTTTAACATCGTATTCTCCAGATAGTTGTTTGACTACCAATTGAGAGTCGCCATACACATCAAGTTGCAAGTGCTTTGCGTCCACTGCCATTTCTAAACCAAGTATTAAGGCTTGGTATTCTGCGACATTATTTGAGCAATTTTGAGTTAGAGTGAATGAGTATGGCATCACACTTCCATCTGGTGAGATAAATACGACTCCAGCCCCCGCACCATTTCTATGAGAAGCACCATCAAAGTACATCTTCCAGGGTTGGGTTACTTCGACTGTCAGGACATCTTCATCGGGTAAGTCATCCATCAGTTCCCAATCGGCAGGAATAGGGTGATCGGCCAGGAAATCGGCTATGACTTGTCCTTTCACAGCCTTTTGGGGTACATAGGTAATCTCGAACTGTTGGAGCTGTAAGTACCATCTTGCCAGCCTATCAGAAAGTACTGGCCTTGTCATGACATACTTTAATGGGTTAGCCTTTGAGACAAGACGAACCGTATGTGCATGGAAGTAATGCTTCAACTTTTGGATTGCAAAGATGAGGGATAAGCATAGCTTCTCTATGGGAGAATACTTCAGTTCATTAGGTGTCATCGTTCGGCTTAAGTAGTAGAGCGCATTTTCCTTTCCTCCATCATTTTCTTGGGCGAGTAGTGCTCCAACAGAACTCTCTTGTGCAGCGATATATAAAATCAACGGGCGGCCTGGTTTTGGAGCTGCTAACACGGGAGGATTCATGAGGTACGCTTTTATGCTCTCAAATGCATTTCTACATGACTGATCCCATTTAAACGGAACATCTTTCTTCATGAGGTGACTGAACGGTTGACATCTTCCAGCGAGATTGGATATGAACCTTCGGAGATACGCTACCTTCCCTCTCAAGCTTTTGAGCTCATGAATGTTGCGCGGCTCAGGCATCTTCACAATTGCATCTATCTTTGCTTGCTCAATTTCTATTCCTCGTTGACGAACTACGAAGCCCAAGAATTTTCCGGATTTTACACCGAATGCACACTTTAATGGGTTCATTTTTAACTGATATCTTCGTAGCCTTTCAAACACTTTCCTTAGATCGTCAAGATGACCTTTCCGTTCCTTGGATTTCACAACCAAATCATCTACGTAGCATTCTAGATTCTTATGAAGCATATCATCAAATATTTTCTGCATTGCTCTTTGGTAAGTTGCTCCAGCATTCTTCAGACCGAAGGGCATCACTTTGTAACAGTAAATTCCTTTCGGAGTACGGAAAGCCGTCAGCTCTTCATCTTTAGGAGACATGCGAATTTGATTGTACCCAGAAGATCCATCCATGAATGACAATGCTTCATGGCCAGTGGTGGCGTCGATCATTAGTTCTGGTATTGGCAATGGAAAGTCATCCTTTGGACATGCAATGTTCAGGTCTCTAAAATCCAGGCATACTCGAATTTGGCCATTCTTCTTTTTCATTGGGACTATGCTAGAAATCCATGTAGGATACTTGACTTCGCGAATAAATCCTGCTTCAATGAGCCTATTTACTTCACCTTCGATTGATGGGATTAGCTGAGGGCGGAAGCGTCTTTGGCCCTGTTTTACTGGACGAGTTCCACTCTTGACTGAAAGTTGATGGACGACTACCTTGGGTTCTAAACCCGGCATTTCTTTGTATGTCCAAGCAAACACATCAATGAATTCTTTCAACAGTGCAAGATATGTCTCCTCTTCCTCAGTGTTGAGCAAAGCGCTTATGTATGTTGGTCGAGGCTGATTTGAATCACCAAGGTTGACTTCCTTCAGTTCATCTACAGTGGCTTTGACACCTTCCTCAAACTCGGGTGGAGCATCCTCAGCATCTTCTTCTTCGATGATATCATCATCTTTCAAAGTGATGTGATATGATGGTGCTATTTCGTCATCCTCAACCTTATCGTGTGGAATCCTTGTGTATACTACTGTATGTAACTTTGCCTTCAAGACTTCCTCGCATGACAAAACGACGTCCTCAACTCTCACCATTCGAGATGGGACCGTACTTCGAAGCTTTTTGGGAAAACTAGAGTCAAGCCTCTTTTCTGCATCTTCCATTTCTTTAGGTCCTAACCTTTGATGTATTGTTTTTCCAACCGGGCCGAGCCTTTGGTGAATTGTCTTTCTAATCGGACCAAGTCTTTGATGTGCTGACTTTCTAACGGGACCAAGCCTGTGGTGTACTGATTTCTTGATTGGTCCAAGTCTATCGAAGATGGACACACGCGATTGTTCATTGGGATCCTGCGGATGATCACTATCCATGTTAGGAGTTTCTCCTTCACTAATAACGTTGGCGCTAGCTTGCTTAAGAGTGATACGGATTGGCTCGGGTTGTGCGAATCCTAGACCTTCTCGGGTTCGACCTCCTTGTCGTGCGTTCGTCTTGAAAGAATTAGATGTCAGGCCCGTGAGTGGAGTACCTTTCTTAGGATCATATCCAGCATTAATCAGAAGTTTTAGCGCATTCGGGCCAAAATGTTCATTTGCAAATCCGTGCTCTGCTGATGGCGCGTGAACGGGGCGAACGAATCACTTGATTGGAGTTGGGGCCGGAGCAGAGATAGCCAACTTTGTTAAAGGCAGAGTGAGCCCTTCCAGTGTCTCATCATGCGGAGATCCCTTTGAACAATCACCTAAGGTAGGTTGATTCTTCTCGCTTTGCTCTGATACAGAAGTGTTGTTTGGCGAGCCTTCCACATCCTCTAGTTCTTCGATACGTTTAACATAGTACTTGGCATCGGCAAAGTGTGATTCGGCTTCGGTGAAGGGCTTATCATCGGCCATTACCTTTTTCACTTCTCCATTGTGGCAATATTGAAAACATTGGTGTAATGTTGATGGAACCACTCCATTTTCATGTATCCATGGCCTTCCTAGGAGCATGTTATAAGATGTTTTGGCATCTATAACATGGAAAAGTGTGGTGGATAACATATCTTCGATCAATAATCCAAGACGTATGATCCCAATTGCCCTTTGTCCCCCTTGGTTGAAGCCTTGAATCATCAAACGACTCTTGGAAAGTTCTTCAACTGTGACGCCTATCTCCTTCATCGTACGTATGGGTAAAATGTTAACAGCGGAACCTCCATCAATCAGTATCCTCTTTACCTTTTGCTCATTGGCATAACCACTTACGAACAATGGTCGATTGTGAGGTTTAGATCCAAGCAAAAGATCTTCATCAGTAAAGGAGATCGTTGCCATACACAGTTCGGTACCATCTTTTGTTGCAACGGTGGGAATAGATCCTTCATACGTATCTTTGATGTTGCAAATGTCTTCAACTTCACGCTCCACAGAAGCAGTGTTAGCACTTTCAGCCTCTTCTTCTAGTGTTATCTTGCCTTCTCGCACGAGCCTCATAACCTTCTCTTTGAAGACAAAACAATCTTGTATTGCATGGCTCACCAAGCGATGGTACTTGCAATACTTAGGGTCATCGACACGACCTTCCTCTTCAGGTCTTTTCATCTCAGGCAATTCGATTAAATTCCTGTTAAGCAACTCATCAAATAATGCTGGGACATGGGAGTTGAGGAACGGGTACTTCTTTCCAGTCATTTCTTTCAAAGTCATCTTTCTCTGTTCTTCCTTCTGCGGAGTGGTATACGGTACCACGTGAGTTGATTTCTCTGCAGGTTTATCTTTGATAGTTTTAGGGACTTTGACTTTTGTAACAGCTGTCGCCATTGACCCTTTCTCTTTATATTGAGGCCTTCCTCCTTTCTTGGCATCTGCGTTGTCATGGAATGTACGTGATCTGTTTATAGGGGGTCCCGAGCTTCCACTTGATGCTATGCTCAATTCCATATCATGTGCTCGAGTGGCTAGTTCTTCAAAAGTCCGCGGTTGGATGCCTTGAAGAATGTAGCGCAGCCCCCAATGCATTCCTTGTATGCACATCTCAATCGCTGATATTTCGGATAGTCGGTCCTTGCAGTTGAGGCTTAGATTTCTCCAGCGATTGATGTAATCCGTGACGGGTTCTTCATTCCATTGACGCGAGTTTGTGAGTTCAATCATGCTGACAGTTCTCCTTGTGCTGTAGAAACGATTAAGGAATTGTCGTTCCAACTCATCCCAACTGTCGATTGATCCTGCCTCCAGGTCCGTGTACCAGTCAAATGCGTTGTTCTTCAGAGAACGAACAAATTGTTTGACGAGGTGGTCACCGTAGGTTCTCGCGTTGTTGCATGTCTCTACAAAGTGCGCAACGTGCTGTCTTGGATTTCCTTTTCCATCAAACTGTTGGAACTTGGGTGGCTGATAAGCATACGGCATTTTCAGGTTATCGATCCTTTGCGTGTATGGCTTGGAGTATGCGTATGATGACTTGGAGCTCTCGTCCAATTTCTCTTTTAAAGTCCCCATGATGAACTCCTTGATTCGATCAGCAGGGATCGTTCCGTCGGAAGAAACCTCGAAGTGTTGAGTTGAAGAACCCTCCTTCTTCTTCCTTTTGTCCTTGGGAGGGGTCTCGTCGTATTCTTCATGTGGCTTTTCTTTGTGACAACTGTCCTCTCCAGTGTCTTGACACATGAGTTTTGCGATTTTAGCGTCTTGATCCCTACTTTGCTTCACAAGGTATTCTATACCCTTGGTGAGAGCTTGTATTTGTTCCGCCAGGGATGCCAAATCTCCCTGTGAATTAGCAGACTTGCTTGCTGATCTATCATCCTTGTCAGATGAGTCTTCTTCGTCGGATTCTGACTCACTCTTATCAATTTCACCGTCAACTTCTTTGTCGTTCAAGTTTTGACTTTTCTTCTTGGGAGGCATGTTGATTTCCTACGTTGATGACTAGAGATGAGAGGTAGAGATGTCCCACTGGGCGTGCCACAAATTTGTAACAAATAAAATTGCACAAATGAAATATATTGATCTTGAATTGATTTGGGGTTACAATCTCTAGAGAAAATCTCTGATTCTAGTCAACGACTTGAAAAATCTACGCGAACTATTGTCTTGAGAGCGTCAGTTCAGGGGCCTTCGCAGCTTTATCTTGAACTTGACCGGTCTTGCCACATGAAGAATACGACGAGACCCCTCCCAAGGACAAAAGGAAGAAGAAGGAGGGTTCTTCAACTCAACACTTCGAGGTTTCTTCCGACGGAACGATCCCTACTGATCGAATCAAGGAGTTCATCATGGGGACTTTAAAAGAGAAATTGGACGAGAGCTCCAAGTCATCATCCGCATACTCCAAGCCATACACGCAAAGGATCGATAACCTGAAAATGCCGTATGCTTATCAGCCACCCAAGTTCCAACAGTTTGATGGAAAAGGAAATCCAAGACAGCACGTTGCGCACTTTGTAGAGACATGCAACAACGCGGGAACCTACGGTGACCACCTCGTCAAACAATTTGTTCGTTCTCTGAAGAACAACGCATTTGACTGGTACACGGACCTGGAGGCAGGATCAATCGACAGTTGGGATGAGTTGGAACGACAATTCCTTAATCGTTTCTACAGCACAAGGAGAACTGTCAGCATGATTGAACTCACAAACTCGCGTCAATGGAATGAAGAACCCGTCACGGATTACATCAATCGCTGGAGAAATCTAAGCCTCAACTGCAAGGACCGACTGTCCGAAATATCAGCGATTGAGATGTGCATACAAGGAATGCATTGGGGGCTGCGCTACATTCTTCAAGGCATCCAACCGCGGACTTTTGAAGAACTAGCCACTCGAGCACATGATATGGAATTGAGCATAGCATCAAGTGGAAGCTCGGGACCCCCTATAAACAGATCACGTACATTCCATGACAACGCAGATGCCAAGAAAGGAGGAAGGCCTCAATATAAAGAGAAAGGGTCAATGGCGACAGCTGTTACAAAAGTCAAAGTCCCTAAAACTATCAAAGATAAACCTGCAGAGAAATCAACTCACGTGGTACCGTATACCACTCCGCAGAAGGAAGAACAGAGAAAGATGACTTTGAAAGAAATGACTGGAAAGAAGTACCCGTTCCTCAACTCCCATGTCCCAGCATTATTTGATGAGTTGCTTAACAGGAATTTAATCGAATTGCCTGAGATGAAAAGACCTGAAGAGGAAGGTCGTGTCGATGACCCTAAGTATTGCAAGTACCATCGCTTGGTGAGCCATGCAATACAAGATTGTTTTGTCTTCAAAGAGAAGGTTATGAGGCTCGTGCGAGAAGGCAAGATAACACTAGAAGAAGAGGCTGAAAGTGCTAACACTGCTTCTGTGGAGCGTGAAGTTGAAGACATTTGCAACATCAAAGATACGTATGAAGGATCTATTCCCACCGTTGCAACAAAAGATGGTACCGAACTGTGTATGGCAACGATCTCCTTTACTGATGAAGATCTTTTGCTTGGATCTAAACCTCACAATCGACCATTGTTCGTAAGTGGTTATGCCAATGAGCAAAAGGTAAAGAGGATACTGATTGATGGAGGTTCCGCTGTTAACATTTTACCCATACGTACGATGAAGGAGATAGGCGTCACAGTTGAAGAACTTTCCAAGAGTCGTTTGATGATTCAAGGCTTCAACCAAGGGGGACAAAGGGCAATTGGGATCATACGTCTTGGATTATTGATCGAAGATATGTTATCCACCACACTTTTCCATGTTATAGATGCCAAAACATCTTATAACATGCTCCTAGGAAGGCCATGGATACATGAAAATGGAGTGGTTCCATCAACATTACACCAATGTTTTCAATATTGCCACAATGGAGAAGTGAAAAAGGTAATGGCCGATGATAAGCCCTTCACCGAAGCCGAATCACACTTTGCCGATGCCAAGTACTATGTTAAACGTATCGAAGAACTAGAGGATGTGGAAGGCTCGCCAAACAACACTTCTGTATCAGAGCAAAGCGAGAAGAATCAACCTACCTTAGGTGATTGTTCAAAGGGATCTCCGCATGATGAGACACTGGAAGGGCTCACTCTGCCTTTAACAAAGTTGGCTATCTCTGCTCCGGCCCCAACTCCAATCAAGGGATTCGTTCGCCCCGTTCACGCGCCATCAGCAGAGCACGGATTTGCAAATGAACATTTTGGCCCGAATGCGCTAAAACTTCTGATTAATGCTGGATATGATCCTAAGAAAGGTACTCCACTCACGGGCCTGACATCTAATTCTTTCAAGACGAACGCACGACAAGGAGGTCGAACCCGAGAAGGTCTAGGATTCGCACAACCCGAGCCAATCCGTATCACTCTTAAGCAAGCTAGCGCCAACGTTATTAGTGAAGGAGAAACTCCTAACATGGATAGTGATCATCCGCAGGATCCCAATGAACAATCGCGTGTGTCCATCTTCGATAGACTTGGACCAATCAAGAAATCAGTACACCACAGGCTTGGTCCCGTTAGAAAGTCAGCACATCAAAGACTTGGTCCGATTAGAAAGACAATTCACCAAAGGCTCGGCCCGGTTGGAAAAACAATACATCAAAGGTTAGGACCTAAAGAAATGGAAGATGCAGAAAAGAGGCTTGACTCTAGTTTTCCCAAAAGCTTCGAAGTACGGTCCCATCTCGAATGGTGAGAGTTGAGGACGTCGTTTTGTCATGCGAGGAAGTCTTGAAGGCAAAGTTACATACAGTAGTATACACAAGGATTCCACACGATAAGGTTGAGGATGACGAAATAGCACCATCATATCACATCACTTTGAAAGATGATGATATCATCGAAGAAGAAGATGCTGAGGATGCTCCACCCGAGTTTGAGGAAGGTGTCAAAGCCACTGTAGATGAACTGAAGGAAGTCAACCTTGGTGATTCAAATCAGCCTCGACCAACATACATAAGCGCTTTGCTCAACACTGAGGAAGAGGAGACATATCTTGCACTGTTGAAAGAATTCATTGATGTGTTTGCTTGGACATACAAAGAAATGCCGGGTTTAGAACCCAAGGTAGCCGTCCATCAACTTTCAGTCAAGAGTGGAACTCGTCCAGTAAAACAGGGCCAAAGACGCTTCCGCCCTCAGCTAATCCCATCAATCGAAGGTGAAGTAAATAGGCTCATTGAAGCAGGATTTATTCGCGAAGTCAAGTATCCTACATGGATTTCTAGCATAGTCCCAATGAAAAAGAAGAATGGCCAAATTCGAGTATGCCTGGATTTTAGAGACCTGAACATTGCATGTCCAAAGGATGACTTTCCATTGCCAATACCAGAACTAATGATCGACGCCACCACTGGCCATGAAGCATTGTCATTCATGGATGGATCTTCTGGGTACAATCAAATTCGCATGTCTCCTAAAGATGAAGAGCTGACGGCTTTCCGTACTCCGAAAGGAATTTACTGTTACAAAGTGATGCCCTTCGGTCTGAAGAATGCTGGAACAACTTACCAAAGAGCAATGCAGAAAATATTTGATGATATGCTTCATAAGAATGTAGAATGCTACGTAGATGATTTGGTTGTGAAATCCAAGGAACGGAAAGGTCATCTTGACGATCTAAGGAAAGTGTTTGAAAGGCTACGAAGATATCAGTTAAAAATGAACCCATTAAAGTGTGCATTCGGTGTAAAATCCGGAAAATTCTTGGGTTTCGTAGTTCGTCAACGAGGAATAGAAATTGAGCAAGCAAAGATAGATGCAATTGTGAAGATGCCTGAGCCGCGCAACATTCATGAGCTCAAAAGCTTGAGAGGGAAGGTAGCGTATCTCCGAAGGTTCATATCCAATCTCGCTGGAAGATGTCAACCGTTCAGTCACCTCATGAAGAAAGATGTTCCGTTTAAATGGGATCAGTCATGTAGAAATGCATTTGAGAGCATAAAAGCGTACCTCATGAATCCTCCCGTGTTAGCAGCTCCAAAACCAGGCCGCCCGTTGATTTTATATATCGCTGCACAAGAGAGTTCTGTTGGAGCACTACTCGCCCAAGAATATGATGGAGGAAAGGAAAATGCGCTCTACTACTTAAGCCGAACGATGACACCTAATGAACTGAAGTATTCTCCCATAGAGAAGCTATGCTTATCCCTCATCTTTGCAATCCAAAAGTTGAAGCATTACTTCCATGCACATACGGTTCGTCTTGTCTCAAAGGCTAACCCATTAAAGTATGTCATGACAAGGCCAGTACTTTCTGATAGGCTGGCAAGATGGTACTTACAGCTCCAACAGTTCGAGATTACCTATGTACCCCAAAAGGCTGTGAAAGGACAAGTCATAGCCGATTTCCTGGCCGATCACCCTATTCCTGCCGATTGGGAACTGATGGATGACTTACCCGATGAAGATGTCCTGACAGTCGAAGTAACCCAACCCTGGAAGATGTACTTTGATGGTGCTTCTCATAGAAATGGTGCGGGGGCTGGAGTCGTATTTATCTCACCAGATGGAAGTGTGATGCCATACTCATTCACTCTAACTCAAAATTGCTCAAATAATGTCGCAGAATACCAAGCCTTAATACTTGGTTTAGAAATGGCAGTGGACGCAAAGCACTTGCAACTTGATGTGTATGGCGACTCTCAATTGGTAGTCAAACAACTATCTGGAGAATACGATGTTAAAAAGGATGAACTAGTTCCATATGTCGACTATGCTAGGAAATTGATTGCGTGGCTGGGAGAAGTATCAGTCCAACACATTCCGAGAGGTGAAAATGGGCAAGAAGATGCTTTAGCAAAACTTGCTTCCACTCTCACAATGCCTGAAATAAAGTTTAGTGTTCCTGTCTGCCAAAGTTGGATTATCCCTCCATCACTTGATGATAATGATGGTGAAGGCAAAGAAGAAATCCTTGCTATAGAAGTACATGAGATTGAGAAAGAGGATTGGCGCCAATGTTTGGTGGATTACTTGAAGTATGACAAATTGCCTGATGAACCACGACGAAGGCCAGAAATCAGACGTCGCGCAACCCGCTTCATATACTACAATGACACACTTTACAGGCGCTCTTTCAATGAAGTCTTCTTACGTTGCTTGGGAGAGGAAGAAGCTTTGCAAGCAATGGAGGAAGCTCATTCTGGAGTCTGCGGTGCGCATCAATCTGGCCCAAAGTTACACTTCCGAATCAAGAGGATGGGATACTATTGGCCCACAATGGTCCAAGATTGCATGGATTATGCGAAAAGGTGTCAAGCGTGTCAATTCCATGCTAACTTTATCCATCAACCGCCTGAGCCATTGCATCCAACTGTCGCGTCTTGGCCATTTGACGCATGGGGACTAGATGTAGTAGGACCGATGACAAAGTCATCTGCTGGCCATCAATATATCTTGGCAGCAACAGATTACTTCTCTAAATGGGCCGAAGCTGTACCTTTGAAAGAAGTTAAGAAAGAGAATGTCGCCGACTTTATTCGCACAAACATCATTTATCGCTATGGGATTCCTCGGTACATAATCACCGACAATGGGAAGCCTTTCTGCAATAGTCTCATCGACAAGCTATGCGAAAAGTTTGGTTTCAAGCAAAGGAAATCTTCAATGTACAATGCTGCCGCCAATGGCCTCGCTGAAGCTTTCAACAAGACGCTGTGCAATTTGTTGAAGAAGATTGTCGCAAAGACAAGAAGGGATTGGCATGAAAGAGTTGGAGAAGCCTTATGGGCTTACAGGACAACTCATAGAACTCCTACACAAGCAACGCCCTACTCATTGGTGTATGGCGTAGAGGCAGTCCTTCCGCTCGAGCAACAGATCCCATCCTTAAGAGTAGCGATCCAAGAAGGTCTCTCTGAAGAAGAAAACATCTGTTTACGCCTTGAGGAGTTAGAAGGATTGGATGAAAAGAGACTCGAAGCTCAACAAAGACTTGAATGCTACCAAGCTCGTCTGTCTAGAGGCTTTAACAAGAAGGTGCGCACACGATCCTTTCAAGTTGGAGACTTGGTGCTCGCTGTCAGAAGACCCATCATCATAACCCACAAAACAGGGAATAAGTTTCTGTCAAAGTGGGATGGTCCGTATGTAATCATAGAAGCTTACAACAGTGGAGCATACAAGTTAGTTGCTGAAGACGGTTTAAGAGTTGGCCCAATCAACGGGAAATTCTTAAAACGATACTACCCATAAAAAAAAAAAAAGACGGTGCCCTCAAAAGAAACAGGGGCACCCAAAAAAAAAAAAAAAAAAAAAAAAAGAGAGACGGTGCCCTCAAAAGAAACAGGGGCACCAACATCTCCTGACCCGCATGAGTATAAACTGTGTACGGTAACCACCAAATGGTAACATATGTGGTTAAACTGTTAACTTCCCCACCAAATGGCAACATATGTGGTTAAACTGTTAACTTCCCACCAAAGGTGTTTTATGTGGTTAAACTTCAACCCCCACTTTGTCTAAGGTGGTTAATTAATAGATACTCCTGGCCCGCACGAGTTAAAACTGTGTACGGCACCCCCCCCCCCCACTTTTCAAAAAGAAATATCTTGAACTACGTGATGACTTGATCCTTTTGTAAGGTACGTAGGCAGCTTAGAAATTCTAAGTTCAGTCGCAACATTTAAAAAGAGGTTTGTTGATGTGAATTGCAAGCGAATGTATAAAGTATTGCTACGAAGTTGCATGGAAAATCAAGACGAATACACATATGATGCAAACGAGAAACATAAAGCAATATTTTTATTTGTGAAAAGAAAAACAATCTTTGCATGAGTGATACAAGATGACAAAATAACAGAAACAAAAGAGAAATTATCAAGCAAAAGTCTTCGCAATCTTCAAGTCTTCAAGTGCATTGGTCAACTGAGCCTTGAGTGACTCCAGATTTGCTATGTCTTCCTTAGTCGATACTGGGACGTCCTTAAGCATGGTCACCTTTTGCTCAAGTTCGGACACTTCATTCTGCAGCGAAACCACGACATCAGTTTGAGCCTTTGCCGAAGAAGTCAAGTCTTTAATCTTCTGCTTAAGCGCCTTGAGCTCTGCGTGCATAGATGTAAGGCGATCGGCTTCAAGTTTCTCCTTCGTCTGCGTATTTTGTAAAAGACCTATGGCTTCGTTAAGTTGTTGAGTGTGAGACTCATCAGGTTGCTTGTCCGCCAACTGAGATCTAGCCGCATCATATAAAGTAACTTGATCAAAGAATGACTTCAACAAGTTCTTCATTGGAGATAGGTCAACTTCGAAAGCTTTAAGTGAGCCCACAATCTTCCAAATCTCATCTTGAATGGAAGACATGTCATCCAGTTTAGTACTTGCAAGTTTATCCTGAAGACGTTGCCAAGTAAAATTCACAATGTCTTTGTATGTGGTAGAAATAAAATGGCCCGCATGGAAAACTGAGGCACAAGGAGATGCAGCTTTGACAACAGGCAGACAAGTCGCATTCTTTGGTAGATCAGCAACATTACTTATTTCTTCCGTATCCCCAGAGCAGTCGTCACCGGAATCAACCTCAACAATATGCTTCCCTTGATCCTTTCCTTTATCGCTAGCGACTGTGGTCTTCACGGGAGTAGAAACCTCTGCATCTTGCATGTTGAGACCTTTCTTCGCCCTTTTCCAGTGACGGTCTCCAGCATTGTTACTGCTTTCACTACCACTAGAGGCTTGTCTTTTACCGCTCCCTGCAACGAAACAAGTTTTCTACATTAAAAAAAAAAAAAAAAAGTCAATGGGGTACCTCTGTGAGTGGTTATCTCATCCACTTCTAACGAAATGTCGTCCTCATCATGTTCGTCCACACGATCTTTACAGGGAGACCGGTTATTTCGCTCCCTAGAAGGATGTCTAGGTCTCGAAGAAGCCAAAGCATCGACTCTACCATCAACACTTAGACAGAACACTTCTCCCCACCAAGTAGAGAATTGTCTTGAACAAAAAGTTCTAGGGCGCTCGATCTTGTTTGGGAACCACGCCCTCTCCTTGGAGTTACGCAAGGCGGTCGTCCTCCAATAGCGCAAACCCTCAGCAAGATTGGCATAACGGACATCCCTAGCAAGAGATCCTGGGTATTGTTGATAAAAGCCAAATTGTCTGCTAAATCGATGAGGATTATACGGCTCAATAACAAAACCCTCGCCATCACGCAAAGTCAAGTGGCCAGAGCGAATGCTGGAAAAATAACTTCGTTCCTCAGACGATGTCGTGTTATTATCCACATATAAGAAATCGAAACGGCGAGGACCACTAGTAATATTCCAACGAACGGTGTCTCCTTTAAAGATTCTTGTACGGGCTGCTAGTGGTGAGAAACGCCGAGCTCCATTTTCACCAGAAAAGTTCGCCATATTAGCATTGTCTGAAACTTTGGCCAAATTAAAATGAGTCCAGAAGCGAGTAGCAAGCCAACTATAGACAAAATGCATGGGGGCATGGAAATTTGCACGAGGAGGTCGTTGGGACGCCGAAATCGAATTAAGCCCACGATAAATTGAGGCCAGCACAGGAGTGGCAAGACTTATTTTTCTGCCTGAAGCCAAATAGCTAGCCATTTTGAAAACACCAGGACGAATATATCCAATGTCTTTAACGGGCAAAACAAAGACACAAAGCCAGCAAGCGAGATGGGCCGCCAAGAATACTTCATCTCGCGAGGACGCCGCGACGTCAAGCGTCCCAAACATGCTTAAATCCTCCTGTGACCAAGCCTTGGGTCTTTCGAGATCACCAGTCGGATTATGAGTCCGCTTCGAACGCGTTTGGTTAGTGACAGGAGTATCACATGGGGCATCCGGGCGTATGGGAGGCCTAGAGTAAACTGTTTTCCCTTTCCACCAAAACGCAATCCAAGCATTGATAGAAACTGACGGTTCTTTAGAGTCGTCTCCATTATTGTTATTCTCACGAGAATTGAGCAAGTGGAAAGCGTGGAAAAGACGCATGCATGATGATTGCGTAATAGCGGTGTTTGCAAGCTCATCTGCGGCAGGAACAACTTCATCGTAATTTACTCCTCTAATAGGAAGCCTGCAATTCTGCCGTAAGTCCACAGGCTGATCGATAACTCCCCAGGAGAAGTGAGGAGAGTATTAGTTCGGGAACACCAAGCCTCGCAAAAGGCCTTCATGATCTCCACGTCTCGGTCATATGTAAACAATGACGCATAAACGGAGCCATAAATCTCGGCACCCTCAAGAGTAAATTTACAACGAGAAAGTACATCCTCTGTCCACTCCCAATAACCCTTGTAGAATCGAAATTCTCCGGGAAAGTCAAGCTTCGTGTCTTCCCATGCTACTTCACCGTCAATGATTTTTGAGCCTAAGGTTGAGAAGTAATCAGCACCCACCAGCGGTACAGGGTTACTAGTCGTTGGAACGTCATGATGTGCACCTTTCAAAACCCACTTTGCCGTCTTGTCATTCTTGGACGTACCCGCTCTCGTGGTCCATTCTTCTACATGGAGCTTGTGAATAAACTTCGGGAATTCCACATAAGGTTCAAATTGCGGGGTCCCGACAGGTAAAATAGTGTCTTTGATATGTTTCTTGCGATCGGTGATGCGCAAGTATTTCCCGCGGGATGATGAGGAGTGTTCAAAAAACACCATTGCGCAAGAGCAAAGTCTTCAATAAGGGGCAAAACTTAAGTAGCGAGTCTTCAAATTTGGTGGATAACGTGGAAGTTACCCGAGTCGTCAAAGTTGATGGACAACGTGGAAATTGCCCGAGTCTTCAAGGTTGATGGACAACGTGGAAGTTGCCCGAGTCTTCAAATTTGTTGGATAACGTGGAAGTTACCCGAGTCGTCAAAATTGATGGACAACGTGGAAATTGCCCGAGTCTTCAAGGTTGATGGACAACGTGGAAGTTGCCCAAATTTGGTGGATAACGTGGAAGTTCCCGAGTCGTCAAAATTGATGGACAACGTGGAAGTTGCCCGAGTTCTCAAAATTGATGCACGGATCGGCTTAAACCTTCAAAATAATGCGCAATTCCTTACGATCCAAATTCTGCAAAAGGAAGAAAATCAAAAAGAGCAGAAAAGTACATGAAGCAAGAAGAATTGAATTGAACCACAAGTCTTTATCCGCAAATAGGGGCAAAAAGGGTACAAGAGTTCAAAGGTTGGGGAAGCAATTCATGTACGACATAAACAAAAGGGATTAAGAAGAAAAGCAAGAAAAAAAAGAAGATAGAATAAAACCCAAGTTACTACAATCTCACGCACACGGCAAGGTGATTAACACGGCGTGACAAGAGAACGGCCGGCTGAATCGACGATGAATTCCTTTGGTACTACGAGCTGCTCAGGCCTCGAGTTGATGAAGATCCTGGTCGGGCGATTAAATTGAGTTACGGACAAGATGGTCTCTTCGGTTTCAGGATCGCTCGGAAGATTTTAGGTGAGTAAAGTCATTGAGGTTGATGCTCCTTATATAGTGTTCAGAATCGTTGCCCAAGATCGATTAGAAGTTGAGATCGAATTGAAATTCTAGCCGAAATCGGAGTTTGAATCCGATCCAATGTTGTATTCGGATCAAAATTAAGGCTCTATTCCAGTTAGAACCGTGTTGGAGTTCTAGTAGAAGTCGGATTCGAATAAATTTATGCGGAGAGTTACGAGTCCGATACGAAAAAATTCAAAGAGTTTGTACTCTGCTTTGTTCGAAGTTGCAGAGAGATGTGTTTGGAGAAGATGACTTTGGGTTATGTTCCAGTGTGTGTGGTCTACCTAAACTAGTCAATATTTGCTGCAAAGTCAAAGGGAAAATGGGTTTGGGCCATGATGATCAGTTCAACAGTAGCTCCGTACGTGATTTGGTGGACTAATCCAGTCCAATTAATTAAGTCCATTAATTAATTAAGTTCACATAGTTAACCCAATACTAAATTAAAATTACTTGGGGCAACTTGTGTTACGTTAAAATATCGCACCCGGTCCAAGTTAAAATTCGCAACTTACTCGCTCAAATACACATCTCTTCGATGTTATTCGCAAATAAGTCGCGAAGGGGCATTTGTAGACATTTAAATTTAATGTCTATTAAATCAATTTAAAAATAAACTTCTGTATTTAATTGGAGTTTAATTCCAATTATTATAGATTTATTAATTGATTTTAATGCCTATTTAGTGGCCAATCAAATGGTGCCATGTCATAAAGTTGATGCAGTTATTAATTAATTGCTAGAAATAAATATAGATAAGATCAAATCTGTATCGACCAATCAGAATTGATCCTTCTCTTTTTCCTCACCTATATAAGGAGCTCATTCTCCACCAAAAAAAACACAATTCAGAAATCAGAAGCCAGAGCTCAAACAGAAGTGAAGAATTCCTAAGCAAGCCAAGAAGATCAAAGGCATCTTTCAAGCAAGAACAACTCCATTTCTTCAAGAAGTCAAAGCCAACTCCAAGAACAAGTCGCGAAGACACTTGCACCAGCAACGGAAGATCGAATTCCAACGCAAAAGCTCGTGGAGGCACTCGCTCGAAGATCGAAGCAACGTACGTCCCAAATTCAAGATCAAGTCTCTACGACCCTTGAAGACGTGCTCGTTCGCGAAGGTCAAACTCAAGATCCGGCGTTCAATTCAAGATCAAGCGCGAAGCCCTTGAATTAACGTTTCCAAGCGAATTCAAGTCAAGACCGGTCAAGTTCAAGATAAAGCTGCGAAGGCCCCTGAACTGACGCTCTCAAGACAATAGTTCGCGTAGATTTTTCAAGTCGTTGACTAGAATCAGAGATTTTCTCTAGAGATTGTAACCCCAAATCAATTCAAGATCAATATATTTCATTTGTGCAATTTTATTTGTTACAGAGGGTGGTCTAGAACAGATGACACTCAAAAACAAAAGAAAAGATAGAAAATTACAACACGATTACGAACATTACAAGAACTGGAAAATGAGACACAACACTTTGCTAAACTGCTATTTGACTTTCTTTTTTTGGACCCTTCTTTGCTTTTTTGGGGTCTTTTATTTTTTTCTTTTTTTTTCTTTTTTCTGGAATTTATATTTTTCTTTTTTTTTCGATTTTTTTTTAGCCAGCAGTAGCATAACGAAAAGAGAAACAAAAATGACTCACAACGACTTCTCCAAACCTATTCGAAAGAATAGGTTGGAGTACAAAATTTACAAGAAAGGAAAAATAAACTCACAACACAGAAATGAAAAACGAAAAACAAGTCTAATGATGGTGTAACCCCCTCCCCAAACCTATTCGAAAGAATAGGTTGCAAACAAAGGATCACACAACCTCACACTACCTCCTTCCAAGGAATTTAGCAATCTCAAAGCATGGTGAAGCCTTGTTGCCTCATAGGTACATAATTACTCGGGAAAACAACCATAAGACCCTAACATGCATCATCCTATTATAAAGGCCTTCGTGAACCGCAGTAGAGAAAACACCACTAAGTGATGTCGAGACTACCAAGCTTAAATAAGTGCAATACATAAATGTGACAAGCCAAGCGAGAAAAACCTCAAACAAATTCATAGAGATGAAGCATATGATTAATGACATAGTTAGTTAATCTACCCAATAAAAAAGTTCAAAAAATTAGACAATAAACTCCATATAAAACATGCAAGACTATCCTAGGATGAATAAAGTGAATGCAACCTATAAACTAAGAAAGCGGTAAACGTGCAAATGCAAATGCAAATAAAAAACAAGATACCAATCAACACAAAGCCAAACAATACATAACATCGCGGTTCACATCCCATCCCCCTTATGATACTTAAGCTAGTCCCTAGCAAAAGAGAATGAGTAATAAGAAGTGATACTAGATGTTACCGAACGGTTTGGCCTCGGTTGGCTGAGAGTGGACATGTGAAAAGACTAGTCATCGGGATTGTAATCCCCATAATAGTCCCTCCACATGTCAGACAGGAGATCATTGGACCGCTGTAGAGCCTCCTATTGCTGCTGAATGAGCTGTTGTTTCTCCCACCTTTCTTGCCTATCCTCACGGCGATGCTCCTCGAATATATCCGAATCGCGGTTGCGCTGGGCAATGTGCCCGTCGAGGTCTTGTCGCAGTCCTTGGACAGAAGTGGTCAAGGCTTGTAACGACCCGACCAATCCGGCCGGCGTGGTTACTCATGGGCGCTCTCCGGGGTGATATACTGGCCCCACAGACCAACACGGGTTCTAATCCGCGCACTTTGTCCTCACTCGTGCGCGCACCGGGAACTTCCCAGTGGGTCACCCATCCTAGAATTTCTCCAGAGCAAGCACGCTTAACTCTGAAGTTCTTCTAGGTGGATTCCCGAAAAGAAAGGTGCACCTTGATGGTATGAGTAGCGTTCTCAACCATTTTAAACTTCTGAAATCTTGGGTGTTACAATCACCCCCTCTTAAATTGCGCAACGTCCTCGTTGCGCGCTGTCCCGAGACCAACCATCCGTGCAGGATTCTAGAGGTGGCCCCTACGGGCTCAAGAGATGGCTCCCACCGTCGATACGGTGTAGCACTTTGCCCCGTATGGCACTTAGCTCCTGCAGTTCCGGATAGTCCCGCTTTGATACCATTTGTAACGACCCGGCCCACTAACGGGCCGAGACCCAGCCCAACGGGCCGGCAAGGTTACTGATGGGCGCTCTCCGGGGTGATATGCTGGCCCCACAGACCAACACGGGTTCTAATCCGCGCACTTTGTCCTCACTCGTGCGCGCACCGGGAACTTCCCAGTGGGTCACCCATCCTAGAATTGCTCCAGAGCAAGCACGCTTAACTCTGAAGTTCTTCTAGTTGAATTCCCGAAAAGAAAGGTGCACCTTGTTGGTATGAGTAGCGTTCTCAACCCTTTTAAGCTTCTTCTGAAATCTGGGGCGTTACAAGGCTGCAGTACGAGCATCAACTCTATCGAAACGGTCGTCGAGGTAGGCCCGGAATTCAGAGAAGTCAATACCTCTAGACCCCTGTGGTGCTCGAGGCGGTGCATGTGGTGCTCTGTGGACAAAAGGATATCCGGGATAGGGGCTTGGCCATCATCAGCTTCCATAGCATCCTCATAATCATTCTCATTATCTGAATCGCTCGGCTGGAAGGGTGCTTCCACATCAGCAGCGGCAGCCGTGGGGTTCTTCATTTGATACCTAGCAAGCTGTACATCAATAGTCGAGGGTGAAAGGGCAGCGACCTCGCAATCCCCCTCGTCAATGTCCTCGACCCCATGATATTTGCAGTAGGCAGTGATGAAGCTCGGAAAGATGAAGGGTTTCTTCTTCTTTTCTCAGTGGCGCTCATACTCTTCATACATGATGTGACCGATGTCGATCCTATGTTTGTCTATCAAGCAGTAGAGGAGCTCGGCATAATTTGGCTGTATCCAAGTGTCATTCTTTCTCGGGATCAAGTTGAAGATGCAGAATTTCATCATCACCTTAGCCTCGATACTAAGGTCGCTCTGATGGATCCGTGCAGGTTCTGCTCCGACTTATGAATACCTGTATTCCCTGTTGCAGATCACATCCGTAATGTATCTTCCTATCCCCCTAGAAGCCCTCGAATATTGGTAGGCATGGTTGCTCCCTGTGAACTCCCGTTGCCCAAAATGGATGAATGAAGAAATTGATTCTGGTGTCCATGGTATAATTAGGCCTCGAACTAGTACCCCCTCCTTCTCCTCGAGATCAGTGAATCCAGCGTAGAACTCTTGGAGGAGGCTCATGTTGTACCCCTTGAATCTGTTTGAACTATACCAAACCCAATTCCTTTTTGCCGCCAATCGGGAGAGCGTCCTGTGACCCTGCCGTTCGAGCTACCTCATCCGGAATATCAATCCGCCTGTCTGGTATGATCGATCTCCCACCTAGGGCTAGCTCCGCTTCGAGCCTCTGTCGGACATCTATCGCAGCTAGAGACAGCTCATACATGTCGTGAGAAGGTTGGGAGCTTGATGCTACCCCCTTTCCCTTCTTGCTCGAGCCAGCTTTCCTTGATCGTCTTGGAGCCATGATTCCTACAAACAACAATTAGTATCTTGTATGACACAAAACAGACTTATGCATATGCAAATGTACGAGCGAACAAATGAGCGATATCGACAACAATCGAACTCCTAAAAAACCCAATGTCTAGTCTAGCTACTTCATCACGCGACATATCAATGTAACTACTACAAGCACATATCACATTATGCTCTTGCTAGACAACAAATGCCTTGAATCACAAGGCTCAATTCATACCATAGTAACAAAAATCTAACATCATAAATCCTCAACTTCATCAATCATGCATTCTACCATTACACCCATCATTATCATATCAACAAACACAAGTTTAAACATGGAATGAAAGTAAAAGATACATTGCCTAACAAGATATATCATCTAATAGCAAAAATCTCAAACCAACAAACCAAGCCTAATTGAACATGCAATTGATAGTGAATAACGCTTCTAATCAAACAAATCATCAACCCATACATCATACAAGCTTAATTGAAGCATAAATCAAAAAACCCCCAAATTTGAAAAATTAGGGTTCATGTGAGATTACCTCAAATCCGAAGATTGAATGAACTAGGAAAAGATTTGTTCAGATGAAAAGAAAGAGCACGTAACGGGCTTCGATTGAAGCTAAAGAACACACAATTTGATGGAAATATGAAGAAGTTATGAAGGATTGAAGATATTTTGAAAATGGGGGAATTTTTTGGAGTTAGATGAAGAAGATGGAGAAAAATGAGAGAAATGGGGGGAGCTCCCCGTTTTTTTCTCTGCAGAGACGCGGGGCGATTGCGGGGCGAATCGCCCCGCATGTGGGGCGAATCGCCCCGCGCGTCCAGAGAGCGTCGCGCTCTCTGGACTCGTGGGGTGATTCGCCCCCCACCTCCTGAGGTGGGGAGATGAAACTTTTCGAAAAAAAGCGGTTTTTAAGTCCCCGAAAACCATTTTACTCATAAAACCACTCGTAAAGGCTCACTCAAACAAAAACAAATGCACATACGACACAGAGACGAACAAATTCACATATTAAAAGCAAATTGTTCAAGAATGAATGCATGCAATAAAGCGGTAAAAAAGCGATAAAAACTCCGGGTTGCCTCCCGGATAGCGCCATTGTTTAAAGTCTTTGACTCGACTCCTGTCTGCGCCTAGCCCTTCTTCTTCTTGAGGGTACTAGACCCCCCTTCATGGATCTCCTCCTCATGCCACGAACCTGTGAATAAGAATGAACATAGACAGCAAGACCACAGTAGTTAATAGTGTGAGAAGTATCAGGTGGATCAGATATGGCTCGCAGCACATGTTGCTTGCCATCCACCTCAATGGTGCAAGTCCTTCGGTAGATGTCTATCACGGAGCGTAGCTTGGTCAAGAACGTTCGTCCCAAGAGAACGACATCCCCCATCCCAGGTGTAGACGCCGACATAACTACAAAATTGGTGTATACAGAAGCTTCACCAATCTTGACCAATACATTCTTCACAACGCCTTCGGGTCTCACAAAGGATCCATCCGCCAGTTGCACAATAGTCCTTATGCTCAGATAGTTTTCCAAGGCTACTCTTCTCGAACACATTCATAGGGAGCACATTAGAGTAGGATCCCGTGTCTAGTGTGGCACGGACATCTTCAAGCTCACCAATCCCGACTTTAACATCGAAACTTTGAGGGAGTGGCTCGGTATCCTCTTGCTCCTCCTCACTCTCGTCAGAACCAAGGTCCTTCTCTTCTTCCTTAGCCTGTGGAGGTTCTTCCTTCTTGCAACACTCGCACTTAGAAACCTTCTTGATGGTGATTTCGACAGGTAGATCACCCACCAAGGTAATGGACATCGACTTCTCAGTGTTGCTAGGTAGCTTGCCTTGCTCCCTACTTGCTCCTCGGTCGATCAAATCTTGCATCTTTTGATGGGCAAGCCTAGTGCTCTCTTCCAACCGATCAAGCCTCGCCCTAGTCTTCTCAGAATCTTCTTCATAACGTTTGAGGAAACTTTGGGTGTGATCAACCATCTTTTGCAAGTTCTCCATCAGTTTAGCCGACTTCGACTTAGGTTGCTCTTTCGGAGCGGGGTTTTCGCAGTGGTCATTACCATAGTTAAGCCTACTAAGGTCTTGGTTAGGGCCATAAGTTTGGCTAGCCGGTGCATATCCTTGATTGTTTCGGAATCCTCTTCTCCAAAATCCACCTCGAGGATTCCTACCATCTTGTCCGTAGCTAGCTTCTTGAGTACCAAACTCCGTAGCAAAGGCTTCCTCTCGCCTTCTTGAGCCCAGTTGCCATCATCATACGCAAGCTCCGATCTACACATATGAGCCCTATGCCCATAGTTCATGCATATTCGGCAAACTTCGTTCGAAACAGTTGTTCCAGTCGCGCTCTTGAGGACTTGCTTCAATTCGTTGGTAAAGCACTCGAATTGATATCCATTCCCCCTATACATAGGGGCTTCTTGAGTAGGTGGAGCTTCAGGTCCACGTCTCCTAACCATTTCCCTTGGGTCCGTGAACTGCGAACCCTTAGCAAGCCTTTAGAAAACTGTCCAGACGGCTTCTGCGGTTTCCTCCCAAATATTGCCACGGCATTGGAAGTCCACCAGTTGTTGGTTCTCGAAGGTTAGTCCATTGTAGAAGTGTTGGACTAGATCAGAAAGCTCAAAACCATGGTGAGGGCACTTGTTTGTGAGGTCTTGGAACCTCTCAAACGCGGTGTAGATGGTCTCATCATAGTCCGGTTTGAATCCAGTGATTTGCGCCTTTAGCGCGGTAGTCAAGGTGTGTGGGAAGTATTTTTCCATTAAAGCTGAAAAAACCTTCTCCCAAGTGTCCAGCGAGCCTGCTGGTAGAGAACTCAACCATGACTTGGCTCTGTCGCCAAGTCCCATAGCAAAAACCTTCATCCTCAACTCATCCGTTGTTATTTCAGCTCCGGGTCGTGGGAGTTGGTTGACGAAATCATCGATATCGTGCAAGTACCCCATCACATCTTCCCTTGCTAAGCCATAGAACCTCGGAAGTTGTTGGAATGCGTGGTTCTTGATTTCCAGATCTCGAGTTGCAGACGAAAGAACAATCGCCGGCCCCCTCATACGATCCTTGGAGGGTTGAACCCATGCTTTCAGTGGTCAAGCTTCTGCCATTCCGTCGATTTCCTTGAAAAGACTGTGTAGAGATTCAGAGAAATCGGTATCCTCTATTTCCTCTAGTGTACGCCTTTGAAGTAGTCGCCTTCTTTGGTGGTAGACTCTGTCGATCTCAGCAATTGAATCAGCAAGCGGTGTTCCTTCAGATCGTGTATGTGGCATACACTATCTGTAACAAACTAGGAAAGGAGTATTAGAAAGAGATTAAAAAGGAAAACTAAAACTACTAGAACTAGGAATTGAATGATGAAAATATAAACAAATTAAACAGAAAAAAGGAGTATAGTCCCCGGCAACGGCGCCAATTTGATGAACGTGGAATTGTCGGGTTCCAATTAATCAAATAAATTTGTTATTTAGCCAAAGGCAATTCACAACTACAACGAAAACTGTAGTGTAGCAGCAGAATAACCTCGAGTGTCGATCTCTAAGGACTATAACTAGCTTTATCTAATTTAACTTGAGAATATAAAGAGTAGACGACTTAGCAAAGGTTTTTCTTAACAGATAATGGAGATTGGTGATAGTATGGTCATTCAAAGCATAACGGGTTAATAATCATGCATAAATTCCTCGGTCTTGCATGGAGATCTTTGATCAATGAATTGTCCAGTTGTAATTATTCAACACTACGAAGATATGGATTTAGATAGATCAAAAGATCAATGAATTGTCCAATTGTGTTCAATAATTATTCAACAATACGAAGATAGAGATTTAGATAGATCAAAGAAATAAAGCAATAACTCAGAGTATAATGCGCGATATAGCCATTAGCATAATTATCAACCCTTCGCTAAATAATCACATACTATCACCAACGAGAAGTTTAGCTACTCATAGTTGTTATGCAATCAACAGAAATCATACCACGAATGAATGAAAACATGATGAAAGATATATAAAAATAAGTAGAAAAACTGTAAGATACAATGTTACCGAAGGTTGTCAATCTCCGAAGAATCGCGATCTTACAAGCTCCAAACTTCTAAGAAAAAGTATCTCCTAAGCTAAGAACCCCCCAGAACAGGCTCTGGGAAATTCCTACCTAAAATTACAGAGAAAGGTGAGAGAAAAGGTCTGGAAAAGTATGAAAAACGGAGAAAAACTGAGCAACTATATATAGGCTTCGAATTGTGTGGGGCGAAGGGCCCCACATCCCGGGCGACTCGCCCGGGAGTAATTTTCGGCCCAGAACGCGTTTTCGACGCGTTTTTGGATTTCTTCCCCTTTCCGGACTCGGTTTCTGACTTCTAGTGGCCTTCTAGCCTCCAGATTCGACCTAGACTTCAAATCCTATCCGGAATCTTTCAGATATTCCAAATAGGCTTCTGGAACACCAATTCCTTGTCTACTTCAATATAATTGCCCGAAAATCTCGTTTTTCAACCAAAACATGTAAAATAAAAACTAAATGGAAACGTGACACTATTCTAATAAAATGCACTAAAATATAGCTAAATTAACATAGAGGATAGCTAAAATAGGTGAAAAAGACTCAAATGAAAGTGTAAAATACACATTCATCATATATTCAAAATGGTGTTTGGATATGATCGAAGATCAACTAACAAGAATGAGAAAGAAATGAATAAGTTATTGGAAGAGACACGATATCAAGTTCTAGACTTATTCGAGTATTCGAGAATGAAGGGACTATATTAGCCTTACACTAAAGGTGATTTGTATATCCTTACAAACGTCCTCATATATTAATGTTGTCCGGTAAACCGTCTAGGAGTTTCACCGTGAACTTAATTAGATTAGTGATTAATATATAAGGCCCTACGGGTCACACTACGTGATTAGTACTCTACCATATCGGGTTTAGTAATAAATAGATATTAATAGATTAATATTATTTATTATTAATAAATAGATGTTAATTAGATAAACATTATTTATTACTAAATGTGAATAATTAAATTGAGTCAAATTGGATTTGGAACAATTAAAATAAAATGTATAAATTGGATCAAATTTGATTTGGACTTTAAAATGCAATTGGGCCGAAATTGCATCAAAGAGGAGAAAAAGAGAAAGCTGGGCCAAAGCCCAGCTAACTGATTTGTCTCGGGCGCGTGCACCACACGCGCCCGGGTGATTTATCTCGGGTGCCCGCACCACACGCGCCCGGTAGTTGAATTATGGGTGGGGACTTGGTCCCAACCTTCTCACCACTTGGTCTCTCTTTAACAAACATGCGGGGCCCACTATGCATCATGTGTGAGTTGGTTTTGTCTTGTGCTATATGTATAGTAATAGATGAAGAAGGAAATGTACGTAAATTAATTTTGCATGCATACTTCCTCTTCTCTTTACAAGCAAGAACAAATACTACACATCACATATTTTGTCCTTTTCTGAAAAAGATAAAAATAATACAGTACACTCCTTCCATATAATTCACATATATCCCAACCTTGTTCAAAGAGTTTCCTAGCACTCTACGGTAGAGGAAAATCTGTGGATACCGAGGTTAAGGAATTCAAGCTGGAGAATACGGAGGATTGGGATTTTCTTGGAGCAGAGCTTGAAGACTTGGAGCTCACTGAAGAGGATTACGAAGCCTACGACCGTGAGTTCGCAGAGGAGGAGATCGAGGAGCAACAATTGGATTTTGCTGAAGAAACTGACGAGGAGAATTTGGAATTGCTAAATCTGTAAGATTTTTCTCCTCTATGTATCACATGTTGAATAACTGTTATCAAGATAGGTCGTAAAATTTTCGAAATTCCGCTGCGTATGGTTAGAGCAAAACGACCCTATATTCCTATAGTGGTATCAGAGCTTGGCTTGATTTATCGATTATTTACATGTTAAATTTCATATGCTTTATTTACGTTGTTTATTAAAGCATGTTTCGCTATTATAATTATGCATGATAAACTAGGTTTATTGCTTAATTATTTTATTTAGTTAAAATGTGAGTTAAATATTATAATCAAATAATTATTTGGGTATTTAATTAATTAATGGTAATTAATTAACTAATGAGATAATTAGTGGGGGAGTTGCTGTGTAGTGTGTGTGGCTCGTGAAAACAGGAATGGAAGTTAATTTTTGGTTTTGACTTTTACCTGGGGTAAAATTCCTTTTACAATATTTAAAGGGCAATTTACATCTACACCCCTTGTTAGTTTTTTTTATTACAGATCTTACCTTCTTAGTTTAACAATTACTTACAGTCCCCTGTTAGTTAAAATCAATTACAATTAGCTCCACGAACTTGACTTTTCGCGCACTAAGAGCTGGAAATGACAGTTTTAGCCTTGCCGGAATCTCATTTTTGGCTTGAGCCAAACAGCTTCAGTTTACTTTATTTACACATTTACCTCTAAACTATTTTATTTTACAAAATTAACTTTAATTTATTTCAAATTAACCACAAAAAATAAATAAATTTATAAATGAACTAATAATAATTGTAAAATTACCCCAATTTAAGGTTTTGTTTCAAATCTACCCAAAAATATAAGTTAAAAAAAAAAATCAAATATAAAATTAAAAAAAAAAAAGAAAACAAAGGATCTGGTCGGAGCTCCGACCAGACCACAGCTCCGGTAACCGGAGCTTACCGGAGCTGGTAATAGCTCCGATCTAGCTCCGATCGGAGCTATTAAAGAGCTTCGGTTAGGAGCTATTACCAGCTCCGATCGGAGCTGTTAAAGAGCTCCGATCGGAGTTGGTAACAGCTCCGATCGGAGCTGTTAAAGAGCTCCGATCGGAGCTCTTTACCAGCTCCGATCGGAGCTCTTTACCAGCTCCGATCGGAGCTGGTAATAGCTCCGATCGGAGCTCTTTACCAGCTCCGACCGGAGCTCTTTAACAGCTCCGATCGGAGCTATTAAAGAGCTCCGATCAAAGAGCTCCGATCGGAGCTCTTTAACAGCTCCGATCGGAGCTGGTAATAGCTCCGATCGGAGCTATTAAAGAGCTCCGATCGGAGTTGGTAACAGCTCCGATCGGCAGTTCCGGTACCGGAAAAATGTAAGATGAAGGTGAAGATGATGTAAAAAAAAGGAAAAGAGAAAAGATAAAAAGAAAAAAAAGGAAAAATGATATAAAAAATGCTAAGGCCTTGTTTGGCCGGTTTTGTTTTTAAATTGAATAACGGCGAAGTCAAACTTTTTCCGGGCTAAGGGGGTAACTGTAATTGTTAAACTAATAAGGGCAATTTTGTAGTTAGAGCTCGTAGCAAGGTAGGTAAATGTAATTTTCCCATATTTAAAAAAAAAAATATTGTTCCTTTTCCAGTTTTCACGTCACTCCATACATGGCCGGTTTTCCGTTTCGGCTTCGGCCTTTAATTCAAAAAAAAAAAAAATTGTTTTGAGATTTGGAATCTGTAACTCATGAGACAACGAGTGTATAAACTGGGAACGAAAGAAAACGTGATTGGTGGAGCTTAGAGCTCGCCGGAAACTCGTCGGAAAATTTTGAAGCTCACGGGTTCTAAATTTTTCGGGCCAAAATCTGGTTTAAATTACTCCCACTAATACGGATTGAGATTCAAAGGGGTTAATTCGAGTTTCATTAACTTTGGAAGTGATTTGGATGTTTGAAATTCTAAAATAAAGTTTGGGGACCTGTTTGAGGTTTTTCAGAAAAGTTAGGGGCGGACAGTTGGAGAATTAGACTAAGTTTGGGGGCTGAAAATAATTTACACAGTGTAAAATTACCTCAATGCCCCTTAATGTTTAATTGCACTGTAAAACACCCGGAACTTGTTTCTCTTTGCATTTTGCCCCAGAAAACTTTAGAAGTCTCTCATTTACACCCAGTAAATAGTATTTGTAACTTTGGAGATTTAAAAATTAATATATTTTAGAAATATATTATTATTTAATCCTTTAGAAGGTTGTAATAATTATTTAATATAATATTTAACTCACATTAGGTTTGGCCTTGCATGTTAAGAGTTTATTAAAGTTATTTAATTTATGTAACTTTATTATTTATCCATTTTAGGCATGAATAGGATAAAGCCCTTAAGTATTGCATGTGTAGGACACAAGTTATTTAATGCATGTTTAGGATCTTGGTCATATGTTTAAAATTACCCCAATATTTAAATGTACCCCAAATTAAATTTTATGTCTTGGACTTGATGAACGTTGGAATGTCGGGTTCCAATTAATCAAATAAATTTGTATTTAGCCAAAGGCAATTCACAACTACAACGAAAACCGTAGTGTATCAGTAGAATAACCTCGAGTGTCGATCTCTAAGGACTATAACTAGCTTTTTCTAATCTAACTTAAGAATATAAATCAACAGACGACTTAGCAAAGGTTTTTCTTAACAGATAATGAAGATTGGTGATAGTATGGTCATTCAAAGCATAGCAGGTTAATAATCATGCATAAATTCCTCGGTTTCGCATGGAGATCTTTGATCAATGAATTGTCCAGTTGTGTTCCGTAATTATTCAACACTACGAAGATAGAGATTTAGATAGATCAAAGAAATAAAGCAATAACTCAGAGTATAATGCGCGATATAGCCATTAACATAATTATTAACCCTTCGCTAAGAAATCACATACTATCACCAACGAGAAGTTTAGCTACTCATAGTTGTCATGCAATCAACAGAAATCATACCACGAATGAATGAAAACATGATGAAAGATATATAAATATAAATAGAAAAACTGTAAGATACAATGTTACCGAAGGTTGTCAATCTCCGAAGAATCGCGATCTTACAAGCTCCAAACTGCTAAGAAAAAGTATCTCCTAAGCTAAGAACCCCCCAGAACAGGCTCTGGAGAATTCCTACCTAAAACTACTGAGAAAGGTGAGAGAAAAGGTCTGGAAAAGTATGAAAAATGGAGAAAACTGAGCAACTATATATAGGCATTCGAATTGTGTGGGGCGAAGGGCCCCACACACCGGGCGACTCGCCTGGTGTGGGGCGATTCTCCCCACGTCCCGGGCGACTCGTCCGGGAGTGTTTTTCGGCCCAAAACGCGTTTTCGACGCGTTTTTGGATTTCTTCCCCTTTTCGGACTCGGTTTCTGCCTTCTAGTGACCTTTTAGCCTTCAGACTCGACCCCTAGACTTCAAATCCTATCCGGAATCTTTTAGATTCTCCAATTAGGCTTCTGGAACACCAATTCGCTGTCTACTTCAATATAATTGCCCAGAAAACCTCGTTTTTCAACCAAAACCTGTAAAATAAAAACTAAAGGGAAACGTGACACTATTCTAATAAAATGCACTAAAATATAGCTAGATTAACATATAGGATAGCTAAAATAGGTGAAAAAGACTCAAATGAAAGTGTAAAATACACATTCATCATACTCCCCAAACCGAACCTTTGCTTGTCCTCAAGCAACTAAGCTAGACTCTAATGCAAAAAACAATGCAACACAAAAATGGAGTCTCATGCCAAATGAAAATGAACTAATCTATCGAATCTATCAAAAAACATATGAACAAAAACCATACAAATCATAACATGAATATTGGTTGAAGAATGTCTCGATTGACTCATACACATTCACATAAGCACTTATGTCAAGGCAAGATAGCCTCTCGTAAAATTCTCTACCTGGACCTAGTCAGTGACGACGTAATGAAACATGTTAGAATACGAATGGTTGTCCCGTGCCTATGAAACTGAGGACTTACTACTGTTCACCAAGTTAAGACTTTTCCTCAAAGAGGTCGAACCAATACTGGCTCTCATCAAACGAAGGAGGGTTCCCTAAAAAAGATAACACTCCCCTAATCTACCCATCTCTCAAGCAGAGCCTTAAGCTATTCACCACTTCCTGAATGGCAGGACGAGGGTGGTCTAGAACAGATGACACTCAAACAAAAAGAAAAGATAGCAAATTACAACACGATTACGAACATTACAAGAATTGGAAAATGAGACACACCACTTCGCTAAACTGATTTTTGGCTCTTTTTTGGACCCTTCTTTGCTTTTTTGGGGTCTTTTCTTTTTTTTTTCTTTTTCTCTTTTCCAGTTTTTTTTCTTTTTTTCTGGAACTTTTTCTTTTTCCTTTTTTTTCGATTTTTTTAGCCAGCAGTAGCACAACGAAAAAGAAACAATAGCACACAAACGACCTCCCCAAACCTATTCGAAAGAATAGGTTGGAGTACAAAATTTACGAAAAAGGAAAAATAAACTCACAACACAGAATTGAAAAACGAAAAACAAGTCTAATGATAGCGTAACCCCCTCCCCAAACCTATTCGGAAGAATAGGTTGCAAACAAAGGATCACACAATCTCACACTACCTCCTTCCTAGGCATTTAGCAAGGTGAAGACTTGTTGCCTCTTAGGTACATAATTACTCGGGGAAAACAACCATAAGACCCTAACATGCATCATCCTATTATAAAGGCCTTCGTGAACCGCAGTAGAGAAAACACCACTAAGTGATGTCGAGACTACCAAGCTTAACTAAGTGCAATACATAAATGTGACAAGCCAAGCGAGAAAAACCCCAAACAAATTCATAGAGATGAAGCATATGATTAATGGCATAATTAGTTGATCTACCCAATAAAAAATTTCAAAAAATTTGGCAATAAACTCCACATAAAACATGCAAGACTATCCTAGGATGAATGTAGTGTATGCAACTAATATTAAGAAAGCGGTAAACGTGCAAATGCAAACTAAAAAACAAGATACCATGCTCAACATCACAAAGCCAAACAATACTTAACATCATGGTTTACATCCCATCCCCCTCATGAAACTTAAGCTAGTACCTAGCAAAAAAGAATGAGTAAATAAAAAGTGATACTAGATGTTAGCGAACGGTTTGGCCTTGGTCGACTGAGTATTTAAGAGTACCTCCCCACGGTGGCCGCCATTCTCTTGGTCCGATGTAGCAAAGAGACCTAGGAAGCTTCAAAGATCTCACCATGGTGAATGGACTGGTTTGCCTTGCAGGCATATCCAATAAGGACTTCATCAATAGGAGGATATTCACTTTGACTTTATCGAGGTTCTTGTTTAGTGGTGACTCCTGTGTATCTTGCTTGTCAAGCTTTCCATCTCGGAGGAGTAGATTCACCTCTTTGTACTCAAGAACCTTAGTAGTAACGGAAGGAAGTGGCTCTGGATTGATGCGAATGTCTGTGAGTAAAGAAACAGGGGAGCTGGGGTCGTCCAGCTCCCCAGAACCGCCCCCAGCTCACTGGTCATGGGAGGCGGTTCGCCCCCCACCTTCAGGGGGGCGTCGTCTTCCAATCCTTCCTCCTCTTCAAGTTTTCGAACCTCTTCTACCTCCACACATTTTAACAAGCTGAAGTTTTCCGTAAGATGCTCAGTTACTTCAACTTCTTCAACAACTTTTGCTATACGAAGGTCATCTTCAACTTGCTCGGCTTGTGCAATTTCATCTTCCTCTCTGATTTCTTCGACTTCAAAATACTCCTCAGATGAGCTTCCTACTTCACCTCGATCCACTTCCTTTCCGGTGATGTGAATTGGTATGACCTCATCAGATTGTGTTGAACCTCTAGCGTACTTACGGAGGACTTCTTCTGCCTCGTCGACCGTACATTCTCCCAGACCGCCGCTCAACCTATCCACTCTAAGTCGTTCCTCTTCACGAAGTCCACCAACGAAGCACCAAATCAACTCCCCATCTTCGAAATGGTGATGGGGGCACTCACGTTTATACATCTCAAAACGTTCGTAGGCGTCACAAAACTGCTCATACTCTCCTTGCTCGAAATATTGGATCCTATCACGTAAGGCAATCGTCTCATGATAAGCCATGAACCGCGCCAAGAACTCCTCTACTACTTGGCCCCAAGTTTTCAGCGATCCTGGTTCTAACCTTGCAATCCAACGCCTCGGCTCATACCCAAGAGTAAAAGAAAATAATTTCCAGCACAATTGGTCCTTAGTAAACCCTTCTGCTGGAATTCTTTCTATTTCCTCCTCATAGGATCGAATGAAACTCCATGGGTCCATCCCTACTCCATCTTCGTACCTTGGTAAGTACCTCACCATGGACTCCGTCACCTCATACCTCCTTAACTCATCTTCTAGGTATACGGAAGATCCTCTCCTCACCTACGAGAATTGGGGTGTCATGGGAGCGCGCATGGACATCATACATGTATTTCTGTAGTAAGAGTAACTCAAAACTAAAAATTAGTTCTATTAGCGTAATCAAACACAATATAACCAAAAATTTCGAGAGCACAAACACGCAAGGTAACCAAGATCAGATTAGATGA
The DNA here is from genome assembly GCA_028274465.1 of Plantago ovata. Classification (NCBI taxonomy): domain Eukaryota; kingdom Viridiplantae; phylum Streptophyta; class Magnoliopsida; order Lamiales; family Plantaginaceae; genus Plantago; species Plantago ovata. The sequence continues at coordinate 52,143,926 of CM051458.1, forward strand.
ATTTACTGAAGAAGATAGGAGGAAAGAAATAGGGTAAGAAAGTGAAATTTCTAAGACACAATCCAAGAGCTGTTCTGGGAATTGAATGCTGAAAATATAAAAAAGCTAAACAGAAAAAGGAGTATAGTCCCCGACAACGACGCCAATTTGATGAACGTTGGAATGTCGGGCTCCAATTAATCAAATAAATTCGTATTTAGCCAAAGGCAATTCACAACTACAACGAAAACCGTAGTGTAGAAGTAGAATAACCTCGAGTGTCGATCTCTAAGGACTATAACTAGCTTTATCTAATCTAACTTAAGAATATAAATCAACGGACGACTTAGCAAAGGTTTCTCTTAACAGATAATGGAGATTGGTGATAGTATGGTCATTCAAAGCATAGCAGGTTAATAATCATGCATAAATTCCTCGGTTTCGCATGGAGATCTTTGTTCAATGAATTGTCCAGTTGTGTTCCGTAATTATTCAACACTACGAAGATAGAGATTTAGATAGATCAAAGAAATAAAGCAATAACTCAGAGTATAATGCGCGATATAGACATTAGCATAATTATTAACCCTTCGCTAAGAAATCACATACTATCACCAACGAGAAGTTTAGCTACTCATAGTTGTCATGCAATCAACAAAAATCATACCACGAATGAATGAAAACATGATGAAAGATATATAAATATAAATAGAAAAACTATAAGATACAATGTTACCGAAGGTTGTCAATCTTCGAAGAATCGCGATCTTACAAGATCCAAACTGCTAAGAAAAAGTATCTCCTAAGCTAAGAACCCCCAGAACAGACTCTGGAGAATTCCTACCTAAAACTACTGAGAAAGGTGAGAGAAAAGGTCTGGAAAAGTATGAAAAACGGAGAAACCTGAGCAACTATATATAGGTATTCGAATTGTGTGGGGCGAAGGGCCTCACACACCGGGCGACTCGCCTGGTGTGGGGCGATTCGCCCCACGTCCTGGGCGACTCGCCTAGGAGTGTTTTTCGACCCAAAACACGTTTTCGACGCGTTTTTGGATTTCTTCCCCTTTTCGGACTCGGTTTCTGCCTTCTAGTGACCTTTTAGCCTTCAGACTCGACCCCTAGACTTCAAATCCTATCCGGAATCTTTCAGATACTCCAATTAGACTTCTGGAACAGCAATTCCTTGTCTACTTCAATATAATTACCCGGAAAACCTCGTTTTTCAACCAAAACCTGTAAAATAAAAACTAAAGGGAAACGTGACACTATTCTAATAAAATGCACTAAAATATAGCTAGATTAACATAGAGGATAGCTAAAATAGGTAAAAAGACTCAAATGAAAGTGTAAAATACACATTCATCAGGACTAGGTCTAAACAACGTCACCCATCATAATTAAATGGTGCACTAATCCTTTTCGTTCGAGAGTATTTACACCCTAGTGTTTGCTCCATTCAACGAGGCTAAGTCCTATTTATAGATGCATGGTAGCATTGTGTGATGGTTATGACTAACTTATCTATGTCTTGTCGCCCTAGCGTCGGAATAGTTTAAGGACGTCAGTCAAACTTGGTTTGACCAAACAAGAGTTACTTGGAGTAATTGGTTTAGAGGCCTACCAGTTTATTTATTATAACGGTTCAGCCCTAGCTGGGGTTATAATAAAGTTAATGCGGATCTTGTCCACTATGATTGTATTTGATATAATTCCGTACTCTTTTATGTGGGGTCATTGAGTATGCTAAAATAGTGGGAGCTAAGTATTGCTAAAGTCCATGTATATTTAGTTGCTGATTATGATCATGAAATTTGCCTTAGTTTAATTTCATTCTTTATATTTACTTCTCTAGGTCAAGCAAAATGTCTAACCTATCCATCAAAAGCATCTTGGAGAAGCATGTTCTGACTGGGCCGAACTATCTGGATTGGATCCGGAATGTGCGTTTGGTTCTCAGGCAAGAAAAAGTTGAGTATGTGTTGGACACACCTATCCCAGTCGCACCTACTGAAGCTGTTGCACTTGAGGACTATGAACCAGCTCCCCGCAAGAAGCATGTTGATGATGCTTCCAATGTACAGTCTGTCATGCTCGCTTCCATGAGCATGGAGCTGCAGAGGCAACACGAGCATATGATGCCCTATGAGATGTTGGAGCATCTCAAGAGTCTCTTTGACTCTCAACCTAAGAGCCTCAAGTTTGACTTGCTGAAAGAGCTCTTAAGGTCCAGGCTCCAGGAAGGAGGCAACGTATTAGACCACGTTCTCAAATGATAAGTATGATTGAAAAGCTAGCATCTGTTGGCATATCATTTGAGAACAGTGTGTCTGCTGTGATTGTTCTCCAGTCACTCCCTAACTCGTTCTCGACGTTCATTGTGAACTTCAACATGAATGACAAGGAGGTGACGCTGTCGGAGCTCCACAACATGCTGAAGACTTATGGTCAGACCATAAGCAAAGGAAAGATTGTTCTCATGGTGGGATCTACTTCAAAGACCGGTCCATGGAATGGTTCCAAGAACAGGTTCAAGAAGAAGAAGAAGGCTAAGGTTGGACCGAAGCCTCAAACACTCAAGCCCAAGGGAGGGGTGCAGAAGCAGGCAAAGGTTGCGAAGGATGCCTGCCTCTATTGCAAGGCAAAGGGGCACTAGAAGAGGGACTGTGAGAAGGCTAAGGCCGATGGAGCTTTGCATGGTGCATCTGGCTCCAAAACAGGTATATTTGTTATTGAAATTAATATGTCTACAAATAATTCCAATTGCTGGGTATTAGATACAACATGTGGCTCACACATTTGTAATAATGTGCAGGGCCTAAGTGACAGCAGACTGGTTAGAACAGGGGAAGTCGACCTACGCGTGGGGAATGGAGCACGAGTTGTTGCTGAGCGTGTAGGAACTTATAGACTAGACTTGCCCTCGGGATTTATTTTAGAACTAAGTAATTGTTATTTTGTTCCTTCAATCATCAGAAATATTATTTCTATTCCTATGTTAGAAATTGATGGTTTCTCATTTCGTTTTGCAAATAGTAATTGTTACATTTTGCATAATGATGTTAATTATGGGATTGCACCACTCGTGAATGGTTTATATTTACTTGATTGTAGACATAATATGTTTCATGTGCAAAACAAGAAGCCTAAATTAAGTAATGTGAAAAATCCTACCTACTTGTGGCATTGTAGACTTGGCCATATAAATGAGACGAGAATTGCACGATTAAATAAGTTGGACTATTTAACTTCATTTGATTTCGAATCATATGGACAATGTGAATCATGTCTCAAAGGAAGGATGACCAACAACCCCTTTCTAGGAAAGGGAGTACGAGCCGAGAAGGTACTTGAGTTGATCCATAGTGATGTATGTGGACCTTTCGCAACTCAAGCTAGGGGAGGTTATTCATACTTCATAACCTTTACTGACGACTTCTCTAGATTTGGACATGTGTATCTTATGAAGCACAAGTCCGAAGCCTTTGAGAAGTTTAAGGAGTATAGAAACGAAGTAGAAAAACAACTCGAAACAAGCATTAAGTCTCTTCGATCTGATCGTGGAGGCGAATACTTGAGTAGAGAATTCACAGATTACATAAAAGAGAATGGGATTAGATCTCAGTGGACACCTCCTGGAACACCACAATTAAACGGTGTTTCCAAAAGGAGAAATCGAACTTTGTTAGACATGGTGAGATCCATGATGAGCTTCTCTACTCTTCCGACATTCTTATGGGGATATGCATTACAAAACTCAATATACATTCTGAATCGCGTTCCATCAAAGTCAGTCGAAAAGACACCATATGAGTTATGGCATGGTAAGAAGCCTGTTCTCTCACACATGCGAACCTGGGGTTGTCCAGCATATGTGAAGAAGATGCTCACTAGCAAATTGGAAACAAAAAGTGAAAAGTGTTATTTCATCGGTTATCCTAGGGAAACCAGAGGTTACTTTTTTTATTCTCGCGATGATTTCAAGATCATCGTTTCTAGGAATGCGACTTTTCTAGAAGACGACTATGTCTTCAAAGATCAAGATCGTAGTAGAATAGAATTGGAAGAAATTCAAGAACCGCGAAATAACAATGAGGTTGAAGAGTTGTCAAATGGAGTTGACAACAATTCAGTGGGAGCAGTAGGAGATACAAATGCTAGAAGCGAAATACTGGGTAAGCTTCTTGCATCCAGTGGGAGCGCAACAATGAATGTGTCGCAACCACTAAATTCTCCTACTTCACCGGCAATACCAGTTGTGGAAACTGACTTGCCCCCACACCAGGAACCTGTCACGGACAATGTTCCTGAGATAGCTCAGGTTGTAGGACAACCTGACAATCAAGAACCTCAACGCAATCAGAATGTAGAGCGAGAACAAACGACAATAGTTATACCACAAAGAGTAAGGAAGGGAAGGGTTATACCTGAACAAGTAATTGCAGTACGTAGGTCGGAAAGGGAAAGAGTTCCAAAGAAAAAGGTGAGTTTACTCTTAGAGACTCATGAAGATGATGTTGTAAATTCACCTGATTTGGATGACCCTAAGACTTACACCGAGGCAATGTCGGACATTGACTCGGAGAGGTGGCAAGAAGCCATGGAATCCGAAATAAACTCGATGTATCAGAATCAAGTTTGGAACTTGGTTGAATTGCCAGATGGGGTTAGACCTATTGGATGCAAATGGGTTTTCAAGAGCAAAATCGATGCCGATGGCAAGATACAAACCTACAAGGCTAGGTTAGTGGCAAAGGGTTATAATCAAAGACAAGGTATTGATTATGATGAGACCTTTTCGCCAGTAGCTAAAATTAAGTCTATTCGGATTTTACTTGCTATAGCTGCATATCATGATTACGAGATTTGGCAAATGGATGTGAAAACCGCTTTCCTCAATGGAAATTTGGAAGAAGAGGTGTATATGATACAACCTGAAGGATTCACATCCAAGTCATCTCCCAAATCAGTATGCAAGCTGCAGAGGTCCATATATGGACTGAAGCAAGCCTCTAGAAGCTGGAATATCCGCTTTGACGAAGCTGTCAAATCGTTTGACTTTGTCAGAAGTATGGAAGATCCTTGCGTATATATAAAACGCTGCAATGAAGGAATTGTTTTCATGGTCGTATATGTCGATGACATTCTGATCATGGGAAACAATATTCCTCTCCTACAGTCAGTAAAAGATTGGTTGTCCAGAATCTTCTCAATGAAGGATCTGGGTGAAGCCTGTTACATACTTGGCATCAAAATCCATAGGGATAGAGCCAACAGGATGTTAGGGCTGTCACAATCCACCTATATTGACAAAGTGATTAAACGCTTTCGATTGGAAGAATCCAAGAGGGGTTTCTTACCAGCAAGTCATGGTGTTATTCTTTCGTCGAATGATAGTCCTTCGACTGAAGAAGAAATGGAACACATGAAAAGAATCCCATATGCATCTGCAATTGGATCTATCATGTATGTCATGAATTGCACCAGGCCAGATGTGGCCTTTGCGCTAAGTGTCACTTGTCGTCACCAAAAGAATCCAGATCTTAAGCATTGGACTGCTGTTAAACGATCCTCAAGTATCTTAGACGAACTAAGGATCAATTTTTGGTGTTTGGTGGACAACCGGAGTTGATAGCATCTGGGTATGCTAATGCCGGTTTCCAATCTGATCTGGATGATTACAAATCACAAACTAGGTATGTGTTTGTACTCAATGGTGGGGCTGTTAGCTGGAAAAGTTGCAAGCAAGCAACTATTGCTGATTCTACGATCGAATCCGAGTACATTGCTGCATCAGAGGCTGCAAAAGAGGCCGTCTGGATGTCTGAGTTCCTCAAGGAACCAGGGGTAGTTCCAAATGTTGGACCGATAAAAGTTTACTGTGACAACACTGGGGCTGTTGCACAGGCAAAGGAACCAAGATCCACCAACAGGAACAAGCATGTACCTAGGAAATACCATGTAATTAGAGAACTGGTATCTAGAGGAGAAGTATCTATAGAACATGTCCCCACTGAAGATAATGTGGCTGACCCTTTCACCAAAGCCTTGAGCTCGGAGAAACATGTTAGACATTACGAGAACATAGGTGTTAAACAAATGGATGATTGGCTCTAGGCCAAGTGGGAGATTTAAAGTATGTATGTCCTAGAGACAACCATTTGCAAGATGATATGTACTTAGATCATAATCAGTTTATTATTATTTATATTGCATATTAATTGGCTCTACATCTTTGGATTATTTATTTGGTTGTTTTAAGATAATTCTATAAGATGTTCCCATGGACTATATGTTATTACCAAGTGTGTGAGAACTTGGATGACAGAACATAAGTCCTAAAATAGTCCCAATCGAGGTCATTGAGACTAGGGATATCAATGACGCACGTTAAAGATTGGCATGCGATCTGCATCATATTCTTAGAGGAATGTAGTGACTCTCACAACTACGAATGACTTGGTCATTCATGATGGATGCATGGTACACCTTAGAGGGTGTTGACTGACCCACCGAGAAACCGTTTGATTAATTCTATTAATGTGTCTATGGAAGTATCAGTGTGTAAGGTAATTAACAGTCCTTTGACTTGAGGACAATACTGACTACATGTGTGGAATAATATATCTTGACCATGACCAATGCTTGCACTCCACTTGGGGTAGATACGACATGCGTTAGATATATTATGAAGTGCATGGGAGTAGTAGTTGAACCAAGATAGAATTCATTCCTCGCAATAGACATTGGAGAGAATACTTTACATCTCATAGTTAGGTTGATCGTTAGTCATTGGCCAATGCGTTACCATATATTCAAAATGGTGTTTGGATATGATCGAAGATCAACTAACAAGAATGGGAAAGAAATGAATAAGTTATTGGAACAGACACGATATCAAGTTCTAGACTTATTCGAGTATTCGAGAATGAAGGGACTATATTAGCCTTACACTAAAGGTGATTTGTATATCCTTACAAACGTCCTCATTGATGAACGTATTTTTGACGCGTTCATCTTGTCTCTTTTACCTTCTTTTGCTATCTTCTAGCCTTGTTTTTTGGTTAGTTTTGTAGAATAGTGTCACGTTTTGTGTTTTCTGCATTTTCAGGCACTTAGGTACGAAACGGCGTTTTTGGAGCTAAAAACGAGCCTTTTTTGATGGAAAAGATGGCCCCGTTGAAGTTCCCTAATCTCCGTGGCTTGTTCGTGAGTGTCTGAGCCTCAATAAGCATTGAGAAGGATGAGTCCAAGGCACCCGAGGGCCGTACGAGGGCAAAAAGATTGAGTTGGAAGACAAAAATCTGCCCAGGAGCCAAGCTAAGCGCCTGGAATAGTGAAGCGATCCGCTTCATTTTCCAGGAGTTTTGGCACAGCAGCCAAGCGAAGCGCTTGGAGGGCCCAAGCGCTTCGCTTTCCAAGCGCTCCGCTTGGCCTCTCCAAGCGGTCCGCTTGGTAGCGGTTACGTTTTCGGATTTTCCTTCTTTAATCTGATCTTCAGTTACTTTTTCCATACTTTGGAGCATTGGCTTCGTTTTGGCAGAGCTCCTAAGCCCCAAAACTGAGAGAAAATTCAGATTACATTGTATTTTAGATTGGATTTAAGGTTTTGGCATAGGATTGCATCCATTGTTTCATCTACGGAGAGGTTTTCATCAATACCCACCGATTAGTGACAGCTTGGTGGTAACATTGTATCATTATCTCTTGTCTAGTAGTTTGATTTGATGTATTCTATTTACAATTCATATGATTTGATGTCTATGTTGATGAATATGAGTAGCTAAATCCTTTGTGTTGGTGGTAGAATGTAGAATATGCATGCTATGGGCTATGTTTATGCTTACATGAGATTGTGAGTCAATCTTGCTGCAAATTCATTCATATGATTCTTAGTTGCCTATAAAATATATTCGAATTGAGTATAGTGACAAACTCTTGGTCAATGAAAGCTATAGGATTGTATGTTAGAGATTTGCAGCATGCTAGATAAATGGTGTTAGTGACAAGCACCTCTAAAGTATTGATAGTGATCTTTTATGATGTGTGTCTTGAAAGTTACCTAGACGAGTTGCTTAGCAGACTTGATCGAAGGTTTTACGCACTGAACTTGTGAGCATATTCGTAACCCATGCATGTGTATTTGATTTCTACCACCAACCGTTTTCCAAACTTGATTACAACAATCTGATTTCTCGTTGCTTTGTTCTAAGAAAACAATTCTATTCTATAAACACTTGGACACGTTGTCTGAAATAACTAGCAAAAACCACAAACAAATCCACGTTAGGTCCCGAGAGAACGACACTCGGGGACAACTTGCCATTGCACTCTAGTTTGTGTAGTGATAAGTGTTCTTTGGCTATTAAACAAATTTAATTGGTGAAAAACGACATCATCAATTTGGCGCCGTTGCCGGGGACTTAACTCCTTTGGTTGGTGTTTTTGTTTTGTTTTTTTCAGCCAACATCTCTTCTTTGCCTTATTTCTGTCTTTTGTTTCTTTTTGACTTGGAAACTCACTACTCTTCATTTCAGGTGAGTGCATGCCTAGAACCCGAACGGGTAGACCTATTATTGAACCTTTTGTAGACGAGATCGATCGTTTGTTTCAAAGTAGAAGGAGGAATTTGAATCTCGAGTTTGAAGAAGTAGCATCTAGAGCTTCCACTTCTGGTATTCGGGAAGAATCTTCTTCTTATCTTTTGGAGCCAATTCTTGAATCTGTTTTCTTGGAAGGTCAAATGGTGGAGCGGCCTATACGTACACTTACTAAGCCTACGGTTGGGGCTAGAGGACCAGCAATTGTCCTCAATGATGCCACAAGGAACTTGGAGATCAAGAATCACATGTTCCAACAACTTCCCAAATTCTATTGGATGGCTAATGAGGACGTGATTGGGTTCTTGAATGAGCTCGAGAATTTTGTTCTCCATCTTGGGCGACCAGGAGCTGCAGTTACGGATGATGATCTCCGTTTGAAGGTCTTTTCTATGGGGCTAGGTGATCGTGCAAAGGCTTGGCTTAATACTTTGGAGGCCGGGTCTTTGACAATATGGGATCTTTGTTTTGATAAGTTCATGGAGCGTTACTACCCCGCTTCCAAGATGATGGCTATGAAGAGCCAAATTAGCTCCTTCGAGCAGAGGTATGATGAGGCTTTCCACGAGGCCTATGATCGATTCATGGGGTTGCATCATCGATGCCCACATCACGGGTATGATAAAGGTCAGCTTCTCCAATTCTTTTACAATGGTTTACATCCCGAGATTCAATCTCAAGTGGAGAGTATTTGTGGAGGTAGTATGGGGGAGTTGCTTCCTTCTCAAGGTCAAGTGAAGATGGACATGATGTACCGGAATTCCCAAAACCGGAATGTGAGGGCTCGTGTGCTCCAAAAGGAGCAAAGAGGTGAGGCCAAGGTAGTGGTAGAACAAGATGCCTTCGATGGGTTCGCCCATGAAGTGAATCAAGCTTTGAGGCAAAGCGTTCCTTCTCCTTCTACGGAAGTTTGTGGTGTGTGCAAGAACTATGGGCACCCGGCCTATTTATGCCGTTCTGAATTTGCTAGAGAGCAATATATCACGAACGATGTCCGTCAAGAAGTGTATGCTGCTGAGGGAGAGCAAGTAGTTGGAGATGTGAACTACGGGCAAGGGTATGGCAATACGAGGCCACAAAACCGTGGGGGACAAGGACCCCGAGGTGGGTACCAGAATCAAGGCAACCGTGGTTATCTTCATAACCCGGATCAATATGCCTATGGGCCTAATCAAGATAGAAGTCGTCTCAGCTATGGGAACAATTGGTATGAAGGAGCACCGCCTTCTAATCATACACCTCCACCTCAGGTTGCTAGTTCGGGACCACAAGGTGGAGGGATGCTTCCTTCACCTCTTCTCTCTTCTCTCAACGATCTTGTGTTGAAGACGAATAAGTTTATGGAGCATTATTATCGTAATGAAGCTACTAACAATCAGCGGTTTGAGAAGCTTGAGGCTAGTAGTAGCAACCTCCATAAGAAGTTGCAAGAGTTGATAGATCGGGGGGCTAGTAGAGAGCAAGGGAAGTTTCCCGGGAACACGGAGAAGGCTATGGCCATAACCGTGGTGACTGATTTGCCCGTGGAGATCACGGTTGTGAGAGACAATGCACGAGTTGAGGTGCCAAGTTGCAAGATAACTGAAACTTGCAAGGTGAGTGAGGAGGTCGAGACTCCTAAGGTGGTTATGGAAGAGGAAGTTGTCGCACAATCTGATGCGATAGTTGAAGAGGTGAAAGAAAACTCATCGTCTGAGGATGAGATGGTGGATATGGTGGAAGTGCCCATCCAAGAGAGCTTCGATGTTGAAATCGTCTTGGGGAAGAAGGACGGAATAGTGGCAACTCTAGACACGGGAGCGGGTGTGAATGTTATACCCTTGAACGTGTATGAAGAGTCGGGTTTGTCTGGCTTGAGACCTATGAAATGCATGTTGCAATTAGCGGATGGGTCCATGAAAAAGCCATTGGGTGTGATTGAGAACTTGGCGGTGAGGGTGGCCGGTGTAGAGGTGAAGACTAATTTCATCGTTATGCCTACATCTTCTGCTAAGCTCAAAGATGTGGTTCTCTTGGGTAGAGCCTTCATCAACAAAGTGCATATGGTCATAGACATGTATCGCCGAACATGTCACTTTGAGGTAAATGGCAAGCAACACACGTTGCGAGCCATTGTTGATTCATGTGCTTATGTTGATACTAATGAACTTGTAGGATTTTTTGGTCCACTTTATGTTCGTCAAGATGTGCAGGGAATTGATGCTTTGAGAGGCAATTGGAGGGGGAAGTCTAGTACCCGAGGCGAAATCAATTCCGCATTAGTTGTGAAGAGTCGAGCCAACGACTTTTAAACGAAGGCGCTTCTCGGGAGGCAACCCGAGGTTGTAGGTACTTGCATATAGATTAGGAGCATGTTTAAATTTTGTTTCGTTGATTAGACAAGGTTTTTGGGATGAAAATTTAGCAAAAGTCGAAAAAAAATGGATTTTGGGAGCTCCAGGTCCCAAGCGAGCCAAGCGGTTCGCTTGGATTTCCAGTAAGAATTTCATTCTTACTGGAAATCCAAGCGGAGCGCTTGGCAGGTCCCAAGCGGACCGCTTGCCAAGCGCTTCGCTTGAGACGGCCCAAGCGCTTCGCTTGGCTTTCCTTAAGGAAGCCAAGCGGAGCACTTGTGCATCAAAGCTCCCCACTTCATTTTTTTTCCTCCATTGCCGATTTAACACCCCAAAAATCTCAATCTCTCTCAATTCTCCACCAATTCTTGCAATCTTGTGCACTTTACAAAGCCCATCACCCCCTCTATCATCTAAACCGATCAAATTTCACGTTTGAAGCATCCATAACAAGGAATCAAAGGTACCTCTCATGAACCCTAACTTTCTTGAATTTGGGATTTTATCTTAATTAGCTTCAATTGTGTTATGCATTGGTAAATTAGAGTTTGATGATGATTGTTGAGCATGTTTCTTACTAGATGTGATGTCTAAATTCGAATATTTCTCCTCTTGATTTATGATGAATTCTATTGCTCGAATTTTTGCTATATAATTGTTTGATGATTGTTAGCTTTGAATTTGAAGTTATGTTATGATTACGGTGATGTTGTGATTGCATGAGAATGTGTTGGATTGGTTGGGTAATTCAATTGGAGAGTTTGTTTGCTTGGTTTAGATTCGTATGGATTTATCGTAACGAAGTGTTAAAGCTTCTCGATTTGTTCATATGAACTTTAGCAAGCCCTCAAACTCACCATGAGATTACTTGAGTGAGTATTGGAGTCTAGGAGTCAAGTCTAATTCTCATTGTCTCTTGAAGTTATCTAATAAGATTATTCTAGGTACAATGGCATCGAGAAGAACCAAGAGATCAAGGGGAGAAGGGACCTCGAGTGCCCAACAAACGGCCACACACGGCGAGTATCGCCAATCGGGGAGGGCAAGGCAATTCGAAGCGAGTTTCCATGCCCACAAGCACATGTACATTTCTGAGAGGAGCATTCGCTTCACGGATGGTGAGAGCGAGTTGGATGGTGTCAGAGAGCTTAGCAAGCTCATTACTGAGCGAGGGTGGAAGTACTATGGCAAGGTCATGCCAAATTGGGACCAAGCAGTAGTGGAGGACTTCTACATTGCCTTCACGGACTACAATGAACGGACCGATGAGGTTCCCGTTCGCGGTGTTAGGGTCAGTTTACTCCTTTGAGCATCACTAGCTTCATTATGCGATTGGATAGGCCACTGGCGCGGGATCCAAACCGCCATCCTACATCCAACGAGAGACTTGATCCCGCGGAGCTCTATGTCTACAACCGGGAGTCTGATTATTACCCCATGGAGATACTGAGTGGCATTACCGTGGAAGATTTTGAATTGCCTGATGAACCACCCCGAATTTTGCGCCACAACGATCTCTCCTTCGAGGCAAGGATGATGTTGAAGTTCGTTGAAGCCAATCTGATTCCTAGCACACATGTTTCCGAGGTTCAGACCTATTACGGAGTCTTAGTCCATGCTCTCTTGCATGATTTGCCTCTCACTCCTGGCATCGTCATCTTCGAGGAATTCAAGCGCCGCCGTAATACAAACCGGAAGCTTGCCTTTGGTAACTTGATCACGGGAATGTGCAAGGAGGCCGGAGTTTCCGACCTCGTACTGGACAAGAAGCCAAAGAAATCCATCAACATTGATACGTACAATGAGATGTTCGGGACTTGGTGCATTCAGCAAGGAGAACCCATGCAACCAAGAGTTACGCGCCATGTGACACCTCCTCCACCTCCACCTACGGCCGGACAAGGAAGCTTCGACTTTTCGGAGTTCAACCAGATCTTGGTCGATCAGTTTGGGAACTTCCAAACCACCATGTTGGAGGCTCAGTCGACCCAGCTTACCGAGCAATTCCGGGGATTTGAGGAGCGCGAAGACAAGAGGTGGGAGGACTTCCGTGTGATGGAGGGGCAGCGTTGGGATGATTTCCAAGGGCGTGTAGATCAGCGTTGGGAAGCCGCTCGAGTAGAGGACACTAGGCGTTGGAGAGCCCACCAGGAGGAGATGATGAACCGCCATGATGCCCTAGCTCGCCGAATTTCGGGGTATCCTTTCTATGATCAGACCGGTGGTAGTGGGAGTGCCTTTCCTAACACCCCCTACGACCCCTTCTCCTAGAGACACCAGCCGACAGAGGCCACATTTATCGGTAGCATTTTTATATTATCGTTATTTTGGCTTGTTTACTATTGTTGGTTGAAACTCTTTTCATTTCGATTTGGTTGTATGATGTTGTGACTTATGACTCCTGTACTCTTAGTTTGCTTTTGTAGTTGTGGCCTGTGTGCCTTTGGTCGTGATTCGTTTAGTCTAGTGTTTGTTTTAGTGCCTTAGGTTATTAAGATAGGAAAAAATATCGAAAATCTGGAACCAGAGCCAAGCGAAGCGCTTGGAAGGGCCAAGCGGTCCGCTTGAATCTACAGTAAATCAAAAAAAATTACTGGAATTTCAAGCGGAGCGCCTGGAGCCTCCCAAGCGCTCCGCTTGGCTCCCGCCAAGCGGTCCGCCTGGACCCTGTACCCAGATTTTCCTCGTTTTTTCCATTCTTCTCACCTTTGGGCACCCGTTTTCACTTGTTTCTTAAGTCTTTTCAGGTACTACTCTTTTATAGGAGTTGGACACGAACCTTTATCTCAGGGAAGTGTACTTTCAATCCAATTTTTCCTTTTCATTTAACTTTTCTTTGCTCGAGGACGAGCAAAAGTTTAGGTTTAAGTACTATATGCTTGTGTGGTTCGTACATGCCTAATTTTACTCAAGTTCATGTGATTTGTCGTGTTTTTTCAAAAAATTTCATGCATATCATCCCTAGATTAGTTGTTGCACGTTGTTGTGTGTGGAGTTTATTGCCAAGTCTTTTGAACTTTTTTATTGAGTAGACTAAGTGTTTATGACCATTGATCATATGTTGCATCACTTTGCAAGTAGTTTGAGGCTTGTCTCGCTTGGTTTGTCACATTCACATGTGCACTAGTTAAGCTTAGTAGTCTCGACATCACCTTGAGTGGTGTTTCTTCTGCTGCGGTTCACGATGGCCTTATGAAATGATGCACGTTTGAGTCAATGGTTGTAACCCGTGTAATTATGTACGTAAGAGGCGACAAGTTCTTCACCTCGATTAGAGATTGCCAAATGCCGAAGGAGGTAGTGTGAGGTGTGCGATTCCTTGTATTAAACCTATTCTATCGAATAGGTTTGGGGAGGGGGTTGCCTTATCGATCTTGTCTTTCGTCTTTGAGTCGTTGTAAAGTTTTTTTTTTCTTTTTCCTTTTGTTTTGTGTCCCAACCTATTCTTTCGAATAGGTTTGGGGAGGTATCTTTGTAAAAGAGTCTTTCCTTTTTCTTTTTCGACTTTGTGCTCAAACCTATTCTTTCGAATAGGTTTGGGGAGGTGTTTTTGACACTTAGTACTGCTGCTTGCCCCTATATATAAAAAAAAAGAAAGAGAAAAAGAAAAGAAGAAGAAAAGAAAAAGAAATATATAAAAAAAAAAGGAGAAAAGAAAAAAAAAAAGAAAGAAAATAAAGAATAAGACCCAAAAGCAAAAGAAGGGTCGTTGCAAGCCAAAAGCAGTCTCGTAGTGTCAAGTGTCATGTAAATATTTTGTCCTTGTGAAGTTATCGAGTTGTAAATTCTATCTTTCGTTTCGTGTCGCCTTTGTCCAAGGCCTGTTCTTGACCACCCTCGTCTTGCTATTCAAGAAGTGGTTGAAAGAGGCTCATTCTTGAGAGTCTGGGAAGAATAGGGGAGTGTTATCTTTCTAAGGGAACCCTCCTTCGTTTGATGAGAGTCAGTATTGGTTCGCCCTCTCTTGAGGAAAAGTCTCGCTTGGTGAACAGTTGTAAGTCCTCAGTTTCATAGGCACGGGGCAATTGTAGTATGATAACATGCATCATTGTGTCGTCACTGACCAGATCCAGGTAGAAGATGTTACGAGAGACTCCTTTGCCTAACCAAGTGCACATGAGAATGTGTATATTCGCAATCGATGCATTCTTCAACCTACTTGCATGTCATGCTCATTTGATTTTGTTCATAAGCATTTGGTAGATTCAATAGATTAGTTCACTTTACTTGGCATGAGACTCCTTTTGTGTTGCATTTAGGATAGTTTGTTGCTTGAGGACAAGCAAAGGTTTGGTTTGGGGAGTTTGATGAACGTATTTTTGACGCGTTCATCTTGTCTTTTTTACCTTCTTTTGCTATCTTCTAGCCTTGTTTTTTGGTTAGTTTTGTAGAATAGTGTCACGTTTTGTGTTTTCTGCATTGTCAGGCACTTAGGTACGAAACGGCGTTTTTGGAGCTAAAAACGAGCCTTTTTTGATGGAAAAGATGGCCCCGTTGATGTTCCCCAATCTCCGTGGCTTGTTCGTGAGTGTCTGAGCCTCAATAAGCATTGAGAAGGATGAGTCCAAGGCACCCGAGGGCCGTACGAGGGCAAAAAGATTGAGTTGGAAGACAAAAATCTGCCCAGGAGCCAAGCTAAGCGCCTGGAATAGTGAAGCGATCCGCTTCATTTTCCAGGAGTTTTGGCACAGCAGCCAAGCGAAGCGCTTGGAGGGCCCAAGCGCTTCGCTTTCCAAGCGCTCCGCTTGGCCTCTCCAAGCGGTCCGCTTGGCAGCGGTTACGTTTTCGGATTTTCCTTCTTCAATCTGATCTTCAGTTACTTTTTCCATACTTTGGAACATTGGCTTCGTTTTGGCTGAGCTCCTAAGCCCCAAAACTGAGAGAAAACTCAGATTACATTGTATTTTAGATTGGATTAAAGGTTTTGGCATATGATTGCATCCATTGTTTCATCTACGGAGAGGTTTTCATCAATACCCACCGATTAGTGATAGCTTGGTGGTAACATTGTATCATTATCTCTTGTCTAGTAGTTTGATTTGATGTATTCTATTTACAATTCATATAATTTGATGTCTATGTTGATGAATATGAGTAGCTAAACCCTTTGTGTTGGTGGTAGAATGTAGAATATGCATGCTATGGGCTATGTTTATGCTTACATGAGATTGTGAGTCAATCTTGCTGCAAATTCCTTCATATGATTCTTAGTTGCCTATAAAATATATTCGAATTGAGTATAGTGACAAACTCTTGGTCAATGAAAGCTATAGGATTGTATGTTAGAGATTTGCAGCATGCTAGATAAATGGTGTTAGTGACAAGCACCTCTAAAGTATTGATAGTGATTTTTTATGATGTGTGTCTTGAAAGTTACCTAGACGAGTTGCTTAGCAGACTTGATCGAAGGTTTTACGCACTGAACTTGTGAGCATATTCGTAACCCATGCATGTGTATTTGATTTCTACCACCAACCGTTTTCAAACTTGATTACAACAATCTGATTTCTTGTTGCTTTGTTCTAAGGAAAACAATTCTATTCTATAAACACTTGGACACGTTGTCTGAAATAACTAGCAAAAACCACAAACAAAGCCACGTTAGGTCCCGAGAGAACGACACTCGGGGACAACTTGCCATTGCACTCTAGTTTGTGTAGTGATAAGTGTTCTTTGGGTATTAAACAAATTTAATTGGTGAAAAACGACATCATCACTCATATATTAATGTTGTCCGGTAAACCGTCTAGGAGTTTCACCGTGAACTTAATTAGATTAGTGATTAATATATAAGGCCCTACGGGTCACACTACGTGATTAGTACTCTACCATATCGGGATTAGTAATAAATAGATATTAATTAGATTAATATTATTTATTATTAATAAATAGATGTTAATTAGATTAACATTATTTATTATTAAATGTGAATAATTAAATTGGGTCAAATTGGATTTGGAACAAATAAAATAAAGTGTATAAATTGGATCAAATTTGATTTGGACTTTAAAATGCAATTGGGCCGAAATTGCATCAAAGTGGAGAAAAAGAGAAATCTGGGCCAAAATCCCAGCTAACTTATTTGTCTCGGGCGCGTGCACCACATGCGCCCGGTTGATTTATCTCCGGCGCGTGCACCACACGCGCCCGGTAGTTGAATTAAGGGTGGGGACTTGGTCCCACCATTCTCACCACTTGGTCTCTCTTTAACAAACATGTGGGGCCCACTATGCATCATGTGTGAGTTGGTTTTGTCTTGTGCTATATGTATAGTAATAGATGAAGAAGGAAATGTACGTAAATTAATTTTTCATGCATACTTCCTCTTCTATTTACAAGCAAGAACAAATACTACACATCACATATTTTGTCCTTTTCTGAAAAGGATAAAAATAATACAGTACACTGCTTCCATATAATTCACATATATCCCAACCTTGTTCAAAGAGTTTCCTAGCACTCTAAGGTAGAGGAAAATCTGTGGATACCGAGGTTAAGGAATTCAAGCTGGAGAATACGGAGGATTGGGATTTGCTTGGAGCAGAGCTTGAAGTCTTGGAGCTCACTGAAGAGGATTACGAAGCCTACGACCGTGAGTTCGAAGAGGAGGAGATCGAGGAGCAACAATTGAATTTTGCTGAACAAACTGACGAGGAGAATTTGGAATGTCTAAATATGTAAGATTTTTCTCCTCTACGTATCACATGTTGAATAACTGTTATCAAGATAGGTCGTAAAATTTTCAAAATTCCGCTGCGTATGCTTAGAGCAAAACGACCCTATATTCCTACAGATTAGCCACTGCAGCTATGGGGTTTTCCATCCGGTATCTCTCTAATAGCCCGTGAATTGTTGAAGGGGAAAGAGCGGTGCTCTTAGAGTCTCCCTCAGCAATGTCCTCTACCCCATGGAACTTACAGTAAGCGGCGATGAAACTCGGAAACTCAGAGGTTTTCTTCTTCTTTGCCCAATGTCGTCCACATTCTTCACGGTTGATGCTCCCAATGTCTATATGGTGCTCCCTCAATAAGCAGTCGAGGGGCACCCCAAAGGAGGGCTGGGTGTCCATGTCATTATGTTTTGGAATCAAGTTAGCGATACAGAACTTCATCACCACTGTCGACTCAAGACAAAATCTGTTGTGATGAGGCCGCCCCGGTTGCTTCCTAGTCTCTCGAACCTTGCAGTCCTAGTGGCAGATTTCTGCCGTGATATTGGTTTCAATCCCTTTAGTGGTACGTGAATAGACATAAGAGTGCTCACTCCCGGTGAATTCTCGTTCCACCTTATGGATAAACCGCGAAGTTGTTGCAAAAGTCCATGGCTCGAACAAACCTCTAACGAGATCACTCTCCTTCTCTTGAAGATTAGTATACCCAACATAGAACTCATGGAGAACGTCCTTCTCAAACCCTTCGACATGGTTGGAATCGAACCACCTCCAATACCTCATTGCAGCCAAACGAAAGTGCTCCTCTCTCTTTGTGGCATGGTTCCTACAAACATCCATTAGTACCTCGTACACAAAAAGCTTCATGCATATGCAAATGAAAGAGTGAAACAATTGAGTAACTCCATCGTCATGCCTAATCTTCAAAACACCAAGTCTAATCTAGCTACCATAATGCAACGTATCAATATATCAAAACATATCTCAACAAGCTTTATGCTAGATAACTAGTAACCTCAAATCATAAGATTCATTCAAACCATAGTACTCAAAAATTTTACCAAAAAGTCTCAAACCCCATCAATCAAGTGTTCTACCAACATGTCTACCTTTATCATACCAATAATCTCATCATATAACATGGAATGAAAGAGAAGAAGCAATGCAAAACTAGACATAGACATCAAGTAAGCAAAAAATCCCAATTTATCAAACCAAGCAAATATGAGCAAGCAATTGGTAATGAAAATTGATTCTAATCACATAAACAATCAACCCACACATTATATAAGCTCAATTGAAGCATAGATCGAGAAACCCCCAAATTTGAAAAACTAGGGTTCATGTGAAGTTACCTCAGATCTGAAAAAACAAATGAACTAGGATGAAATTTGTTCAGATAGAATTAAAGAACACGTAATGGGCGTCGATTGAATCTAAAGAACACCAAATTTGATGGAGAATTGAAGGAATTATGGAAGAAAGAAGATTTTTTGAGTTTTGGGTGTTTTGGAGTAAGAGGGGTGAAGAAGATGAGAGAATGAGAAATTGGGGGAAGAAATCCGCTCATATTACTTTCAGGAAACGGGGGCGATTCGCCCCGCCAGAGAGCGTAAAGCTCTCTAGCGGTGTGGGGCGAATCGCCCCCCACTGCCAGAGAGCTTGAAGCTAGCTTCAAGCTCTCTGGCAGTGGGGGGCGATTCGCCCCCGCCAGAGAGCTTGAAGCTAGCTTCAAGCTCTCTGGCCATGTGGGGCGATTCGCCCCCCACCTCCAGAGGTGGGGAGACGAAAGTTTTTCGAAAAACTCAATTTTTATCCCCGAAAATCATTTCCCTCATGAAAAACACTCGAAAAAATTCACTCAAACAGAAACATAAGCACAAAACAACACATAAACGAACAAATTCACATAAAGAAAGGCAAATTGTTCAATGTATGAAGGCATGCAATGCAATAAAGTGATAAAAAAGCGATAAAAACTACGGGTTGCTTCCCGGATAGCGCCATTGTTTATAGTCTTTGACTCGAATTCTTCTTGCATCTTAGTTCTTCTTTTTTAGGGTACTAGACTTCCCCTTCATGGATCTTTTCCTCATGCCACGAACCTGTGAATGAGAATGAACTTAGACAGCAAGACCAAAGTAGTTAATTGTGTGAGAAGCATTGAAGTGAATATTTGGATCACATATGGCTCGCAACACATGTTGCTTGCCATCCACCTCAATGGTGCAAGTTCTTCGGTAGATGTCTATCACGGAGCGTAGCTTAGTCAAGAACGTTCGCCCAAGAGAACAACATCCCCCATCCCAGGTGTAGACGCCGGCATAACTACAAAATTGGTGTACACAGAAGCTTCACCAATCTTAACCAATACGTTCTTCACAATGCCTTCGGGTCTCACAAAGGATCCATCCGCCAATTGCACAATAGCTTTATGCTCAGATAGTTTTCCAAGGCCACTCTTTTCAAACACATTCATTGGGAGCATATTAGAGTAAGATCCCGTATCTAGTGTAGCACGAACATCTTCAAGTTCACCAATCCCAACCTTAACATCGAAACTCTCAGGAATTGGCTCGGGATCCTCTTGCTCCTCATCACTCGCATCAAATCCAAGGTCCTTCTCTTCTTCCTTGGCTAGTGGAGGTTCTCCATCCTTGCAACACTCACATTTAGCAACCTTCTTGATGGTGATTTCAACAGGAAGATCACCCACCAAGGTAATAGACATTGACTTCTCAGTGTTGCTAGGAAACTTCCCTTGCTCCCTACTTGCTCCGCGGTCAATCAACTCTTGCATCTTTTGATGGGCAAGCCTAGTGCTCTCTTCCAAATGATCCATCCTAGCCCTAGTCTTCTCAGAATCTTCTTCATAAAGCTTAAGAAAACTTTGGGTGTGATCAACCATTTTCTGCAAGTTTTCCATGAGTAGAGCTGTCTTCGACTTCGGTTGCTCTTTGGGAGCGGGATTTTCGCAGTGATCATTACCATAGCTAAGCTTACTACGGTCTTGGTTAGGGCCATAAGTTTGGCTAGCTGGTGCATATCCTTGATTGTTTCGGAACCATCTTCTCCAAAATCCACCTCGAGGATTCCTACCATCTTGTCCATAGCTAGCTTCTTGAGTACCAAATTCCGCAGCAAAAGCTTCCTCTTTGCTTCCTTGAACCCAATTGCCATCATCATATCCAAGCTCCGATCTACACATATGAGCTCCATGCCCATAGTTCTTGCATATTCGGCAAACTTCATTCGACATGGAGGTTCCAGTGGAGTTCTTGAGGACTTGTTTCAACTCATTGGTAAAGCACTCGAATCGATCACCATTCCCCCCATACATAGGGGCCTCTTGAGTAGGTGGAGCTTCAGGTCCACGTCTCCTAACCATTGCTCTTGGATCCTTGAATTGCGAACCTTTAGCAAGTCTTTCGAAAACCGCCCAAACGGCTTCCGCGGTTTCCTCCCAAATATTGCCCCGGCATTGGAAATCCACCACTTGCTGATTCTCAAAGGTCAGTCCATTGTAGAAGTGTTGGACAAGATCCGAAAGCTCAAAACCATGGTGAGGGCACTTGTTCATGAGGTCTTGGAACCTCTCAACGCGGTGTAGATGGTCTCATCATAGTCTTGTTTGAATCCAGTGATTTGCGCCTTAAGCGCGGTAGTCAAGGTGTGAGGAAAGTATTTCTCCATGAATGCTGAAAAAACCTTTGCCCAAGTGTCAAGCGAACCCGCCGGTAGAGAACTCAACCATGCCTTGGCCTTGTCGCCAAGCCCCATAGCAAAAACCTTCATTCTCAACTCATTCGATGTTATTTCAGCTCCAGGTCATGGGAGTTGGTTGACGAAGTCATCGATATCGTGGAAGTACCCCATCACATCTTCCCTTGCCAAGCCATAGAACCTCGGAAGTTGTTGGAACATGTGGTTTTTTATTTCCAGATCTCGAGTTGCAGACGAAAGAACAATCGCCGGTCCCCTCATATGATCCTTGGTGGGTTGAACCCATGATTTCAGTGCTCTAGCTTCTGCCATTACGACGATTTCTTCAAAAAGACTGTGTAGAGATTCAGAGAATCGGTATCCTCTATTTCCTCTAGTTCACGTCGTCGAAGTAGTCGCCTTCTTTGGTGGTAGACTCTGTCGATTTCAGCGATTGGTTCAGCAAGCGGTGTTCCTCTAGATCGCGTACTTCGCATACACTATCTGTAACAAGCTAAGAAACGAGTATCAGAGAGATCAAATTACCTAAACTACTATAACTAGGAATTGAATGCTGAAAAAATAAATAAGCTAAACAGAAAAAATGAGTATAGTCCCCGGCAACGGCGCCAATTTGATGAACTGAATTTGTCAGACTCAATTAATCAAATAAATTTGTTTTTAGCCAAAGGCAATTCAACCCTACAACGAAAATCGTAGTGTAGCAGTAAAATAACCTCGAGTGACGATCTCTAAGGACTATAACTAGCTTTATCTAATTTAACTTAAACTATAAACTCAACAATCGACTTAGCACAGATTTTCTTATCAATAATAATGGAAGTTAGTGATAGTATAATCATTCAAAGCATCAGGTTAATAATCATGCATGAAGTACTTGAACGTTTGCATAGAAATCTAAGATCATGAATTGTCCAATGTGTTCCGTTCAATTCAACACTACGAAGATAGATGGCTTAGATAGATCAAAGAAATAAAGAAATAAGTCAAGTCTGAATTGCGTTACAGCCAATCATGCATAATTAAGAACCCTAGCTAAGAAATCACATACTATCACCAACGATAGATTTAGCTACTCATAGATAGATTGCAATCAACAAGAATCAAAGCAGATTGAATGAAAACATGTTGAAAGAAATAAATATAAATAGAAAAATCGTGAGATACAATGTTACCGACGAAGGTTGTCAATCTCCAAAGAATTGCGAACTCACAAGCAAGAATTGATAAACAACGAGGTCTAATTGCTATGCTTAATCCTCCAAATTGATAAGAAAAATAGTCTCCTATGCTAAGAATTCCCAGAACTGGCTCTGGAGAATTCGTCCCTAAAACTAATGTGAAAAGGTATGAAAAACGTAGAGAATGGAGCAACTATATATAGGAGTTCGGAAACTGGGAGGCGAATCGCCCCTGGTCCCAGGCGAACCGCCTGGCGTGCCGGGCGAACCGCCTGGGAGCTCCAGGTCGGTGGAGACGCGTTTTGACGCGTTTTTGGTCTTCTTTTCCTTTTCGGACTTGAATTTTTCCTTCTAGTGACCTTTAAGCCTTGAAACTCGACCCCTAGACCTCAAATCTCGTCCGGAACCTTCTATATACACCACGGATGACTACGAAACACCGAATCTTCGTTCTCTTCAACATAATTGCCCATAAAAACACGTTTTTCACCTAAAACCTGAAAAATGCAAACTAAAGGGAAACGTGACACTATTCTAATAAAATGCACTATAATATAGCTAAATTAACATAGAGGATAGCTAAATAGGTGAAAAAAAGACTCGAATGAAGGTGTAAAATACACGTTCATCACACACCGACACTAGCTACTAATGGAAGTGATGGCGTTTCAGAGGGCCAATGTGTTTGTATTTTTTATGCATGTAAACCACATGACCACACCTATATTTAAATGTATGTTAAGTGTAGGCGGGGTCTGGGAACGAGGGGAAGTTCGTACTGTTTATTGTATGCATACCATCAAACAAAGTCCATTTATTAATAGGCCAGATGATAGAGAATGATTGAAATAGGCATGTACAGTGACAGGGGCATTTATAACATATGTTGTTGTCACGGTACCAGCCTACTACCATCATTCACAACACAAGGCCTTATTACTCTTATATTGTGAAGTTGTTTATTGAAAATATAATTAAATTGAAGAAAGTATTTATCAATATATGTAAGTCCTATTGTGTGTTCAGTACGTACATAAAGTTCGATTAAGTGAAATGTCGGTGAGACTTATTAATGGGTGATAACCAATAAAACGCTTACTGATCGACAATAAATGTATACTATCAGTTTTCACCCAAGGAAAGCCTAAACCAACGCATCGAAACTAATATATGTATAGCATCATCACACTAAAATACAAACTCTTAATGTGTGTTAAGAAAAATACAACCAGTTCGATTAAATGTCGGGGAGACATTTCTATGGGAACAAACCAATGTAACACTTACTGATCGACAGTAAACATATACTATTAGTTAGTACCCAAGAAAAGTCTTACCAACTGGTCGAAACCAATTATAATTTGTTGGTCCCTTTAAACAACAAGAAAAGACTAGAGGGGGGGGTGAATAGTCTTTTCAAACTTTTCGTCGTTTAAAACTTTCTCAGCAAGTGCTTATTACTTTTCAGTAATGAGTTTGCTGGTACTTAACTTTCTCAGCAAGTGCTTATTATTTTTCAGTAATGAGTTTGCTGATACTTAAAGACAGAGTGCGGAAGTCTTTTACAATAAGTTCTTTTATCAGAGAGCTAGTTTCAGCAAGTGAGAAGAGTAACAAAGTACGATAAATGTAACTTGCTGAAAACTGAGTGCAGTAAAGTAAATCACACAAACACTTTTATAGTGGTATCTGAGAGTGGCGTAATCTCTCAACTAATCCAGTTTGTCCTTTCTAGGACTGAATCCACTATGATAAAATATGAGGTTCCTTACAAATCCTATCACTAATGTTTCTCATAAACCAAAGCAAACTTGCCTTGTTTCCAACCTGAACTAGAGAACTATAACCTTGTTCTCCACCAAATTTAGGATTATAATCAGCAACACTATGCTTGATTAATTCCCCCTGAATTTCACGCCTGTAAAGGGTGTTTATCAGTTAGAGTGATTTGGGATGAGATGACTTGAGTATAACTTTTCAGCTATAACAAGTTATCTAAAGAAACACAACTTGTAGTACTTTGCAGTAAGCAAGTTTGTTGTTTTCGGTGTCAAGACTTGTTCTTGTTCCAAAGAAAGAACACTTAACTAATTTCTTAGCCGTGAATGTTCTACTTCTTCACAAGTACCTTTTGTTTCAAGCTTAAGTCTTGGAACGGATCAATAGGCAGTAAAGAGTAGAGAAGGATTTGAATGTTTAAAGCACAAGTGAGAGTTTGATCACGTTGTTGACACACCTTCTACTCTTGCCTGATGACCTCTATTTATAGTGTCTCAAGGGAGCCATTTGAATTTCAAATTCTAAGGCTTTGTACCTTAAGATGTCACTATCTTGCTTTTGTACTTTCACCAGCGTTCTTCATTTGTCTTCTTGTCTTCATGTTCTTCGCGTGCCTACTTTGCATTTAATGTTCTTTTGAATCAAATTCAAATATGAACGTTGGAGCCAAAATACAAGTACTCTTCAGCAAGGAGATCACATATGCTGTCAGCAAGTGGTCAGTCTTAGTTTCAGCAAGCACAACCTACTATGTCATGTAGATTTTCACTTATGCAAGTTGTTGCTGAGATTCTCACTTTCTGAAGCAACATGTGCCTTTGTAGATACCTTTCTCAGAATTCTTCTAAGTCTTCAGTCTTTGAATCTTCAACATTCTGAGCGGTTCTAGGTCTTCAATGGTTCCTTTGTAAAAATAAAGTACATCATCAGCAAGCTTAAGAACCTAACTAGTACCTACACTAAGTCTTTCAGCAAACATTCCTCTTTTACAATGTCCTTAAAATTCTAAATTTCTATGGACCTTAAGAGTACTAGTTACTTGACTTTCCTTAATTTAGCATGGTTAATTGCTCATCAAAATTACAAGTTTCCTAAAAAAGTTTCCCCCTTTTTGATGTTAGCAATCCATGGCTAAATTAATTGTTACCCTTTTAGAGGTTCCTGAATAAATCACTTGATTAATGCAAACATACTTGAATAAAAAAACAGTAAGAATAAATAATTTGCATAATCAATAACCAATAAGAGTCAAAACGTTCATTGTTGATAGTTATCTTTCAGTAAGTTTACAAGAAAGTTCGCAAATAACTAAAACAATCAGCAAGCAAAACAAAGCTTTTCAAGGGTCTATTCTATTCTAGCAGATGATTCTCTAAGAATCTCTTTTACACTCTTTTCAGCAAGAGCAGTGAATTCAACACAGTCCTTCTCGTAATATTCAAGTAGCTTACGGACTTCAAGTTGAATAATTCTTGCATTCTTGCAGGCAGTATAGTGATGGTTTTCACCATTCATCTCTTTGTAGTGTCTTACCCACAAGTGCATGCCCCAATTGCTAGTATGTAGTAGCTAAGTGTCTGAAATTCCCTTGTTGGCATGAATCTTCCTTAACCAAAGAAGGTCTTCTTCTTGATCCTTTGCAGTGAGATAGAAATACTCATAAGGAATCAAGCCATATTTCTTTTTGGACTTCTTAGTCATAGGATCATTATAGGCAGCAACATCCATCGGCTTGATTAGATCAGGCTCTTGTTTTATCTTCTTGCTGATGGAAGTTCTTCTTACTAAAATTTCAATGTTCAACCATTTCACAACAATGTTCCTTGGGTAGGGAGGAGGATCCCTTTCTTTCTTTGTTACCTTTAACTCAATCCAAGTGTACATATAGTTCAGTACAGCAGTTGGAAAGAAGTCATTAGCCAATAGGTCTTCTAGCTTTATGATCCAGCAACCATGGAGGTTTCTGACCACATTCTGAGTGGTTTCCTCATTGCTGGTCTTTGTATAATCAATGTCAGTGCCTATAGCAATGTTAGCTAGCCTTCTTTCTTCTTGTCTTTGCTTTCTTCTTCTTAACTTAGCATTTTCTTGATCCTTTGCTGAAGATATGGAGTCAGAAGAGAAATGTTTGGACTGGCCAGATAGAGTCAAAGCAGAAAGAGGCTTGGCCCTTATAGCTTGATCTATTGTTTGGTCATTGTTGGTCCCTTTAAACAATAAGAAAAGACTAGGGGGGGGGGGGTGAATAGTCTTTTCAAACTTCCGTCGTTTAAAAACTTTCTCAGCAAGGGCTTATTACTTTTCAGTAATGAGTTTGCTGATACTTAACTTTCTCAGCAAGTACTAGTTACTTTTCAATAACGAGTTTTACTGATACTTAAAATCAGAGAGCAGATGTCTTTGTACAATAAGTGCTTTGTCAGTAAGTGATAGTTTCAGCAAGTGAACAGAGTGACAGTGTACAGATAGATATGCTTTGCTGAAAACTAAATGCAGTAAGTAAATCACACAAACACTTTTATAGTGGTATCTGAGAGTGGCGTAATCTCTCAACTAATCCACTTTGTCCTTTCTAGGACTGAATCTACTAAGATAAGTTTGAGGTTCCTTACAACACCTATCTAGAGCGATTCGACAGAAACCAAAGCACACTTGCTTCGTTTCCAACCTAACTAGAGAATGAAACCTTGTTCTCCACCAAATTTGGGACTTATAATCAGCAACACTATGCTTGACTAAATTCCCCCTGAATTTCACGCCTGAAAGGGTGTTTTTCAGTTAGAGAGGTTTGGGATGAGATAACTTGATTATAACTTATTCAGCTACAACAAGTAATCTAAGAAACAAAACTTTGAATACTTTGCAGTAAACAAGTTTGATTGTTTCTGGTGTCAAGACTTGTTCTTGTTCAAAAGAAAGAACACTTAACTAATTTCTTAGCCGTGTATGTTCTACTTCTTCACAAGTAGCTTTTTCAAGCTTTAAGTCTTGGAACGGATCAATGGCAGTAAAGAGTATTTGAAGGGTATATGAGTTTAAGCACAAGTGAGAGTTTAATCACGTTGTTGATACACTTCAACTCTTTGCCGGATGACCTCTATTTATAGTGAATCAAGGGAGCCGTTTGAATTTCGAATTCTAAGGCTTTGTTCCTTAAGATGTCACTATCTTACTTTTGTACTTTCAGCAGCGTCCTTTATTTGTCTTCTAGTCTTCATGTTCTTCGCATGCTTACTTTGCATTTAGTGTTCATTTGAATGAAATTCAAATATGAACGTTGGAGCGCAAATGCAAGTACTTTCAGCAAGGAGGTCACATATGTATTTCAGCAAGTGGCCAGTCTCAGTTTCAGCAAGCACAACCTCCTCTGTCATATAGATTTTCACTTATGCAAGATGTTGCTGAAGTTTCCACTTTCTGAGCAACATGTGCCTTTGTAGATACCATCTTCAGAAATCTTCTTTAGTCTTCAGTCTTCGAATTCTTCAAGTTTCTGAACGGTTTTAATGCTTCAATAGTTTGTTTGTGTAAACAAAGTACATCATCAGCAAATGCTTCAATAGGTTGTTTTTCTTTTCAGAAAACAAGATACATCATATGCGAATAAAACACCTATCTAGCACCTACACTAAGTCTTAGCAAACGTTCCTCTTTTACAATGTCCCTAAAATTCTAAATTCCTATGGACCTTAAGAGTACTAGTTACTGGACTTTCCTTAATTTAGCATGGTTAATTGCTCATCAAAATTACAAGTTTTCTAACAAATTTCCCCTTTTTTGATGTTAGCAATCCATGGCTAAATTAATTGTTACCCTGTTAGAGGTTTCTGATGTTGAATAAATCAGTTGATTAATGAGAGCATACTTGAATAATAAAACAGTAAGCATAAGTAGATTGCATAATAAAAAAGCAATAAGAGTCAAAAGCTTTATTGCTGATAGTTATCTTTCAGTAAGTTTACAAGAAAGTTCAGAGATAACTACACAAATCAGCAAACAAAACAAACGTAGCTTTTACAAGGGACTTAAGCTATTCCAGCAGAAGATTTCCTCAGAATCTCCCTTACACTCTTCTCAGCCAGCGCAGAAAATTCAACACAGTCCTTTTCGTAATCTTCAAGTAGCTTACGGACTTCAAGCTGAATGATCCTTGCATTCTTGCAGGCGGTATAATGATGGTTTTCACCATTCATTTCTTTGTAGTGCAATACCCACAAGTGCATGCCCCAATTGCTGGCATGGAGAAGTTGTGTATCTGAAATTCCCTTGTTAGTATGAATCTTTCTTAACCAGAGAAGATCTTCTTCTTGATCCTTGGCAGTGAGATAGAAATACTCATAAGGAATCAAGCCATATTTCTTCTTTGACTTCTTGGTTAGAGGGTCAGAATAGTAAGCAACATCAATTGGTTTGATTAAATCAGGCTCTTGCTTCATTTGCTTGCCAATGGATGTTCTTCTTACCAAGACTTCCAAATTCAGCCATCTTGCAACATTGTTTCTTGGGTAGGGAGGAGGATCCCTTTCTTTTCTTTTCACCTTTAATTCAATCCAAGTGTACATTTGATTCAGTACAGCAGTTGGAAAGAAATCATTTACCAACACATCTTCCAGCTTTAAGATCCAGCAACCATGAACATTTCTGATCACATTTTGAGTTGTTTCTTCATTGCTGGTCTTTGTGTAATCAATGCCGGAGCCAATGGCAATGCTGGCTAGCCTCTTTTCTTCCTGTCTTTACCTTCTTCTTCTTGACTTTGCATTTTCTTGATCTCTTGCTGAAGATCTTGAGTCAGAGGAGAAATGTTTTGAGTGGCCAGACGGAGTTAGGGCTGTGATTGGTCTAGCTCTTATTGCTTGAGCTATTGTTTGATTGTCATCATCATCATCATCTTCATTCAGATCTTGATGACTCTCAGTATGACAGTATTCATGAGTTTCAGAAGATGTTCTTCTCCTTTTCGGATTTGTTGAAATTAACTCAGAATCTGTTTCAGCTCGTTTCTTAGAACTTTTCTCTCTTTCAGCAAGAGGTTCTATTGTCAATGGCGCTTCAGCAGGGGTTTTCTTTCTTGAAGATTTTCTTTGTTTATCTTCCCCCTTAGACATGGATTGCATCATTGGTTGAATGTGCAGAGAGAAAAACTCATTGCAATTTTTAGCAAGAGTACTTAGGCTATTGTACTTAAGAATAATTGTTTGCTGATCAGCGGTCAGCTTGGACAGTTCTTGTTTTATACTCACCCAGTTCTCCTCATGTCTGCGCTCATTGTCGACTTTTTCTTCAATGAAAGTCTGAGCCTTTTTCAATGCAGTCTTTGCCAGTTTGAGTGCTTGACTGACATCTTCTTCATAGCTTTTATGATGTAGACTTATGTCTTTTTGAGCTATGGTAAGAGAAGTAGTGCGTTTCAGCACAGTAGCCAGTATTTTTCCTATGTCAAGCGGACTCTCAGCAAGCAGTGCATCGTCCTCTTCTTTGCACGTTTTGTGGTCTTCCATTAGTGCTTTAATTCTTGGAGTAAAATCCTCCACACTAGGGAATGGCACTAAAGAAGGAGTTACGGAATGAACATTAAGCTCAGTAGCGAATTGATCATCATTGGTCAGCAAACGGCATCTTATATCATCTCCTACATCATTTTCATCATCAAGAGGAGGAATTGTAACCACTGCGGGTTCAACTTTCTTTGTTAGATCTTCTTCGTTTGCTGAGAGATCTTCTTCGTCATCAGATTCATCAAGGCCAGCAACCTTGGTTCCTAAATCTGTAGCTTCATTCACTTTGGGTTGAGTGGTTGCTGAGGGCAACTCTTGAGACTCAACAACTGGAGTTTCACCAGTAGTAAGTGGAACGGAGGGGACTTCCGTATGCTTCACTCCTGAAGATTGAGCAATGTCTAGATTCTGCGTATGCCTTGCATGAATTTGTAGACTGTTTTGAAGTGCTCTTTGATAATCTTCATCCATTTCTTCATCCTCAAGGTTTGGTTCAGTGACCTTGGCATCGAGTGAATTTAACTCGGGATCAGAAAGCTTACTTTTGCCTAATTTCATTTCAGCACGCTTTCTGGCGTACTCTTCTTCAGGTTTAGCAACTTGTTCAGTTGCTTGAGTACTTGTCTCAGCAGGAGCAGGATTGTATTCTTGTTGCTGACTTGTTGTGTGATCAGCTTGTTGATTTTCAGTATCATGACGTTCAGTCTCAGCAACTGTCAGTTTAAGTCCACCAGCATCAGGACTAGGACCTTGATTATCATCATCGTCATCCTTTTTGTCCTTAGAATCTTTTCCTTCATCATCACTTGGATCTTTGGGAATGTTCTCATCTTCTTCTTCTTCATCATCGTCCGTCAGTATGACCAACTCAAGATGTTTGTACATTGCTACACTTATCACTTCCTCTTCTTCATTGATTTTGTGGGGATCAGCCACCACGGGTACAAAGGAACCCTTGAGCATCACAGCTTGTTTAGCTGGAGAGGAACTCTTGAATTTAGCTTTCATATTCTCTCTGATTAGAGCAATCGGACTTGAACTCATGAGCAGAGAATATGTCAACTCTTCTGGAAGTATGGAGTGCACAAACGTCTCGAGTTTCAGCAGAGAAAGTCTCTTTTTCTCGTTGGACAGATGAAGGTGAAGATCAGAAAAGTCCATCCTTCTGTACCTTTGCCAGTTGCTGACAGATTTAGCAACTCTGGTCAAGGTAGTTCTCTTGAAGTCCGAGTAAAGTTCCTCTGAACTTACTTTCAGAACTTCAGTGATGTGAAGCACTTCAGTGGTCTCCTTTTGAGCCTGAAAAAGAATAAAATTAAGTTCAGGAAGTTTTGGAGAATAGTTTTAGAGTCAAAAGCTGGAACATGAATTGGTGTTCCAGAAGCCTATTTGGAGTATCTGAAGGTTTCCGGATAGGATTTGGAGTCTAGGGGTCGAATCTGGAGGTTAGAAGGCCACTAGAAGTCAGAAACCGAGTCCGAAAAGGTGAAGAAATCCAAAACCGCGTCGAAAACGCAGAATTCCGCGAAAAAAACGGGGGGCGAACCGCCGCATGGCTGGGGCGAA
Organism: Plantago ovata; assembly: GCA_028274465.1. Taxonomy (NCBI): domain Eukaryota; kingdom Viridiplantae; phylum Streptophyta; class Magnoliopsida; order Lamiales; family Plantaginaceae; genus Plantago; species Plantago ovata. The sequence continues at coordinate 52,175,254 of CM051458.1, forward strand.
CCGCCCCGTGATATTTCGGGGCCTATATATAGTGCTCAGTTTTTCTCCGAAAATCATATCTTTCCAGACCTACTTTCTCACCTCTCTCTATAGGTTTAGGTAGGAACTTCCCGGGGCCTGTCCTGGGAGTTCTGTAGCATAGGAGATACTTTTTCATAGCGGATTGGAGCTCGTAGGATCGCAATTCTTCGGAGATTGACAACCTTCGGTAACTTGTATCTTACAGTTAATCTACTTATTTTATTTATCTTTCAATATGTTTTCTGTTGATTGCATGCCTATTATGAGTAGCTAAACTTATCGTTGGTGGTAGTATGTGAATTCTTAGCGAAGGGAAGATAATCATGCTAATGGCTATATCGCGCATTATACTCCTTGTCATTGCTTTATTTCGTTGATCAGTTGTAACCAAAATTCTCGTATGTTGTATTAATTATTATGCACAATTGGACACTTGTCGACCATCAGACCAATTATCTTCGTAGTGTTGAGCAATTACGAAACACATTAGGACAATCATCAGACCAATTATCTTCGTAGTGTTGAGTAATTGCGAAACACATTAGGACATTAGTTGTTGACTTGTCAGACCTATTATCTTCGTAGTGCTTAATATTTGCAACAGGACACTAGATTGATTCAAAGATCTCTATGCAAGACCGAGGAATTTATGCATGATTATCGACCCGTTATGTTAAGAAGGACCATACTATCACCAATCTCCATTATCTACTAGAAACCCCCTTTTGCTATCTATCTGCTGTTTTATATTCTCTTGTTAAATAGATAAAGCTAGTTATAGTCCTGAGAGAACGACACTCGAGTCATTCTACTGCTACACTACGGTTTTCGTTGTAGTTGTGGATTGCCTTTGGCTTATTACAAATATATTTGACTGAACCGGGACCTGACAAATCTCCGTTCATGAAATTGGCACCGTTGCCGGGGACTATACTCCTTTTTTCTGTTTAATTTGTTTATATTTACAGCTTTAGATTCCTAATTCTATTAGTTTTAGTTTTCCTTTTTAATCTCTCTCTGATACTGCTTTCCTAGTCTGTTTCTAATCACCTTTCCTAGTCTGTTTCAGATTGTGTATGCCGCATACACGTTCTGCAGGAACACCGCTTGCTAATTCAATTGCTGAGATCGACAGAGTCTACCACCAAGGAAGGCGACTACTTGAAAGGCGCGCACTAGAGGAATAGAGGAAATCGATTTCTCTGAATCTCTACTTAGTCTCTTCAAGGAAATTGACGGAATGGCAGAAGCTAGACCACTGAAGGCATGGGTTCAACCCACCAAGGATCGTATGAGGGGACCGGCGATAGTTCTTTCGTCTGCAACCCGAGATCTGGAGATCAAGAACCACGCATTCCAACAACTTTCGAGGTTCTATGGCTTATCAAGGGAAGATGTGATGGGGTACTTGCACGATATCGATGATTTCGTCAACCAACTCCCACGACCCGGAGCTGACATAACAACGGATGAGTTAAGGATGAAGGTTTTTGCTATGGGACTTGGCGACAGAGCCAAGTCATGGCTGAGTTCTCTTCCAGCAGGCTCGCTGGACACTTGGGAAAAGGTCTTTTCGGCTTTCATGGAGAAATACTTCCCTCACACCTTGACTACCGCGCTTAAGGCGCAAATCACTGGATTCAAGCAGGACTATGATGAGACCATCTACACTGCGTTCGAGAGGTTCCAAGATCTCACGAACAAGTGCCCTCACCATGGTTTTGAACTTTCTGACCTAGTCCAACACTTCTACAATGGACTAACCTTCGAGAACCAACAAGTGGTGGATTTCCAATGCCGAGGCAATATTTGGGAGGAAACCGCAGAAGCCGTCTGGGCAGTTTTCGAAAGGCTTGCTAAGGGTTCGCAGTTCAAGGACCCAAGAGCAATGGTTAGGAGACGTGGACCTGAAGCTCCACCGACTCGAGAAGCCCCTATGTACAGGGGGAATGGGGATCAATTCGAGTGGTTTACCAACGAATTGAAGCAAGTCCTCAAGAGCGCCACCGGAACAACTATGTCGAACGAAGTATGCCGAATATGCAAGAACTATGGGCATGGGGCTCATATGTGTAGATCAGAGCTGGCATACGATGATGGCAACTGGGCTCGTGGAGGCGAAGAAGAAGCCCTTTGCTACGGAGTTTGGTACTCAAGAAGTTAGCTACGGACAAGACGGTAGGAATCCTCGAGGTGGATTTTGGAGAAGAGGATACCGTAACAATCAAGGATATGCACCGGCTAACCAAACTTATGGACCTAACCAAGACCGTAGTAGGCTAAACTATGGTAATGACCACTGCGAAAACCCCGCTCCGAAAGAGCCACCGAAGTCGAAGTCGGCTCAACTGATGGAGAACTTGCAAAAGATGGTCGATCATACACAAAGTTTTCTGAAATGGTATGAAGAAGATTCTGAGAAGACTAGGGCAAGGCTCGATAGATTGGAAGAGAGCACTAGGCTTGCCCATCAAAAGATGCAAGAATTGATCGACCGAGGAGCAAGTAGGGAGCAAGGCAAACTGCCCAGCAACACCGAAAAGTCGTTGTCCATTAACCTAGTGGGTGATCTACCTGTTGAAATCACCATCAAGAAGGTTGCTAAGTGCGAAAGTTGCAAGAGGGAACTTCCCTCACAAGCCGAAGAAGAAGAAAAGGACCTTGGTACTAACAAGAGTGAAGAGGAGGAAGAGGATCCCGAGCCACTCCCTCAAAGTTTCGATGTTAAGGTCGGGATTGGGGAGCTTGAAGATGTCCGAGCCACACTAGACACAGGTTCCTACTCTAATGTGCTCCCTTTGAATGTTTTCGAGAAGAGTAACCTTGGAGAACTAACTGTGCATAAGGCTATTGTGCAACTGGCGGATGGATCCCTTGTGAAACCCGAAGGCGTTGTAAAGAATGTATTAGTCAAAATTGGTGAAGCCTCTGTCCACACCGATTTTGTAATTATGCCAGCATCAGCACCAGGAACGGGGGATGTCATACTCTTAGGACGAACATTCTTGACTAAGCTACGCTCCGTGATGGACATCTACCAAAGGACATGCACTATCGAAGTGGATGGCAAGCAACATGTGTTGCAAGCCATATCCGATCCACCTGATCCACCCGATACTTCTAACACTATTGATTACAGTGGTCTTAACACCTATGTTCACTCTTATTCACAGGATCAAAGCACGGGAAGGAGACTCATGAAGGGGAAGTCTAGTACCCTCAGAAGGAAAAGATAGGCGAAGACAGGAGTCGAGTCAGAGACTTAATACAATGGCGCTATCCGGGAGGCAACCCGGGGGTTTTTATCGCTTTCTTTACCGCTTTATTGCATGCATTCTTACTTGAACAATTTGCTTTTCATATGTGAATTTGTTCGGTTCTGTGTCGTATGTGCTTATGTTGTGTTCGAGTGCGACTTTTCGAGTGATTTTTTGAGGAAAATGATTTTTCGGGGACTAAAAACGCATTTTTATTTCAAAAAAACGTTCGTCTCCCACCTAGGAGTGGGGGGCGAATCGCCCCACGTCTAGAGCGTGCGCGCGCGCTCCGGACGCGAGGGGCGGTCCGCCCCTGGTGTGGGGCGAACCGCCCCACACTTCCAGATTCTAAAAAACGGGGGTTTCTTCCCCAAACCCCCATTTTCCTCCATTTTCATCTTCCAAACTCCAAAATTTCCTCCATATTCAAAATAACTTCAAATCTTCATAACTTCTTCATCTCTCCATCATTTTGTGTGTTCTTTAGCTTCATTAGAAGCCCGTTACGTGCTCTATCTTTCTATCCGAACAAATTTCTTCCTATCTCATTCAATTTCCGGATTTGAGGTATTATCACATGAACCCTAATTTTTACAATTTGGGGATTTTTTGATTTATGCTTCAATTAGGCTTGTATGATGTATGGGTTGATGATTTATGTGATTAGATTCGTATTTCATTGTCAATTACATGTTCAATTAAGCTTGGTTTGATGATTTGAGATTTTTGCTAATTGGATGATATATGTCTTGTTAGAGAAATATCTCTCTTACTTTCATTCCATGTTTAAACATGTGTTTATTGATATGAAATTGATGGATGTATTGGTAGAATGCATGATTGATGAGATTGAGGATTTATGCTAGATTTTGATTTTTATGATATGGATTGAACCTTGTGATTCAAGGCAATTGTTGTTAGCAAGAGCATAATGTGATATGTTATTGTAGTAGTTACATTGATATGTTGCGTAATGAATTAGCTAGACTAGGCTTTGGGATTTTGAGGAGTTGGTTTTTTGAGAATTTTACTCGTTTGTTCACTCGTATATTTACATATGCATAGGTCTGTTTTGCATCGTACAAGATACTAATTGCTGTTTGTAGGAAATCATGACACCGAGGACAAGGAGATCCGACTCTAGAAAAAAGGGGAAGGGAGTGGCATCAAGCTCCCAACCACCTCACGATTTGTACGAGTTGTCTGCCGCTGCGATAGAGGTGCGACAACGGCTAGAGGCGGAGATGGCCGACGGAGGAAGGTCGATCATCCCAGATAGGAGGATTGACATTCCTGAGTCCGCGGCAGATAGAGCGGGATATAGGACGCTGTCACGTTTGGGGTCACAAAGGAATTGGGCATGGTACAGTTCCAGCAGGTTCAAAGGGTACGACGAGAGCCTCCTCCGAGATTTCTACACTGGATACACGGATCTCGACGAGAAGAATGGGGTGCTAGTCCGAGGCCTGATTATACCATGGAACCCAAAGTACATTTCTTCCTTCATCCATTTCGGGAACCTGGAATTTACATGGAGCGACCACGCCTACTTGTATTCGAGGACCGCTAGGGGGATAGGGAGACACATCACCGACGTGATCTGCAACAGGGAGTACTGATATCCGGAAGTCGGGGCAGCACCTGGACGGATCAGTTATAGAGACCTTAGCATCGAAGCTAAGGTGATGATGAAATTTTGCATCTCCGACTTGATCCCGAGGAAGAATGACACATGGATTCAGCCCTACTACGCCGAGCTCCTCTACTGCCTCACAGACGGACATCAGATCGACATAGGGCACATTATGTATGAAGAGTACGAGCGCCACTGGGAAAAGAAGAGGAAGCCTTTCATCTTCCCAAGCTTTATCACAGCCTACTGCATATATCATGGGGTCGAAGATATTGAGGAGGGGGATTACGAGGTCGCTGCCCTTTCACCCTCGACCATTGAGGTACAACTCAACAGGTATCAGTTGAGGAACCCCACAGCAGCCGCTGCTGATGTAGGATCACCATTCCAGCCAAATGATTCCGATCATGAGGATGCTATGGAGGCAGATGTTGGCGAAGCCCCTATCCCAGATATTCCGTTTGTCCATCGAGCACAGCATGCACCAACTGGAGCACCACAGGGGTCTGGATGATTTGACTTCTCTGAATTCCGTACCTACCTCGACGGCCGTTTCGACAGAATTGATGCCAACAACGCGGCCATGCGACAAGACATCGACAGGCACATTGTCCAGCACAACCGCGACTGGGAGATATTCGAGGAGCATCGCCGAGAGGATAGGCAACACATGTGGGAGCAGCAACAGCAGGAAGCTCTACGACAGTCCAATGAGCTCATGAATGACATGTGGAGTGACTTTTATGGGGACTACCATCCCGATGATTAGTCCTTCCATATGTCCACTCTCAGCCGACCGAGGCCAAACCCTTCGGTAACATCTAGTATCACTTCTTATTACTCATTCTCTTTTGCTAGGGGGCTAGCTTAAGAATTATAAGGGGGATGGGATGTGAACCATGATGTTAAGTATTGTTTGGCTTTGTGTCGATTAGTATCTCGTTCTTTGTTTGCATTTGCATTTGCACGTTTATTGCTTTCTTAGATTTTTTAGGTTGCATTTCACTACATTCATCCTAGGATAGTCTTGCATGTTTTATATGGAGTTTATTGCCGAATTTTTTGAACTTTTTATTGGGTAGATCAACTAGCTATGCCATTAATCGTATGGTTCATCTCTATGAATTTGTTTGAGGTTTTTCTCGCTTGGCTTGTCACATTTATGTATTGCACTTAGTTAAGCATGGTAGTCTCGACATCACTTAGTGGTGTTTTCTCTACTGCGGTTCACGAAGGCCTTTATAATAGGATGATGCATGTTAGGGTCTTATGGTTGTTTCCCGAGTAATTATGTACCTAAGAGGCAACAAGTCTTCACCATGCTTTGAGATTGCTAAATGCCTAGGAAGGAGGTAGTGCGAGGTTCTGTGATCCTTTGTTTATAACCTATTCTTTCGAATAGGTTTGGGGAGGGGGTTACACCATCATTAGACTTGTTTCTGTTTTTCATTTTCGTATCGTGAGTTTATTTTTCCTTTTTCGTGAATTTTGTCCTTTCGAATAGGTTTGGGGAATCATGTGAGTCATTTTGTTTCTCCCTTTGTTATGCTACTGCTGGCTAGAAAAAATCGAAAAAAAAAAAAGAAAGAAAAAATTCCAGGAAAAAAAGAGAAAAAGAAAAAAAGAAAAAAAGAAATCTGGAAAGAAAAAAAAAAGAAAAAGAGAAGACCCCAAAAAAGCAAAGAAGGGTCCAAAAAAGAAAGCCAAAAGCAGTTTAGCAAAGTTTTGAGTCTTTTTCATTTTTGTAATGTTCGTAATCGTGTTTTTCTATTTTTTATCTTTTTTGTCTTGAGTGTCATCTGTTCTAGACCACCCTCGTCCTGCCATTCAGGAAGTGGTGAATAGTTTAAGACTTTACTTGAGAGATGGGTAGAATAGGGGAGTGTTATCTTTTATAGGGAACCCTCCTTCGTTTGATGAGAGCCAGTACTGGTTCGACCTCTTTTGAGGAAAAGTCTTAACATGGTGGAACAGCAGTAAGCCCTCAGTTTCATAGGCACGGGGCAACCATTCGTATCTTAGCATGCTTCATTACGTCGTCACTGACTAGGTCCAGGTAGAGAATGTTACGAGAGACTATCTTGTCTTGACATAAGTACTTATGTGGATGTGTATAAGTCAATCGAGGTATTCTTCAACCTATATTCATGCTTTGATTTATATGGTTTTTGTTCATATGTTATTTGGTAGATTCGGTAGATTAGTTCATTTTATTTGGCATGAAACTCCATTTTGTGTCTTGCTTGTTTTTGTATTAGAGTCTAGCTTAGTTGCTTGAGGACAAGCAAAGGTTCGGTTTGGGGAGTTTGATGAATGTGTATTTTACACTTTCATTCGAGTCTTTTTCACCTATTTTAACTATCCTCTATGTTAATTTAGCTATATTTTAATACATTTTATTAGAATAGTGTCACATTTCCCTTTAGATTTATTTTACAGGTTTTGGTTGAAATTCGAAGATTTCTGGGCAATTATATTGAAGTTGACAAGGAATTGGTGTTCCAGAAGCCTATTTGGAGTATCTGAAGGTTTCCGGATAGGATTTGGAGTCTAGGGGTCGAATCTGGAGGTTAGAAGGCCACTAGAAGTCAGAAACCGAGTCCGAAAAGGTGAAGAAATCCAAAACCGCGTCGAAAACGCGGAATTCCGCGAAAAAACCGGGGGGCGAACCGCCGCATGGCTGGGGCGAACCGCCCCGTGATATTTCGGGACCTATATATAGTGCTCAGTTTTTCTCCGAAAATCATATATTTCCAGACCTACTTTCTCACCTCTCTCTATAGTTTTGGGTAGGAACTTCCCGGGGCCTGTCCTGGGAGTTCTGTAGCTTAGGGGATACTTTTGCATAGCGGATTGGAGCTCGTAAGATCGCAATTCTTCGGAGATTGACAAGCTTCGGTAACTTGTATCTTACAGTTTAATCTACTTATTTTATTTATCTTTCAATATGTTTTCTTCTATGATTTCTGTTGATTGCATGCCTATTATGAGTAGCTAAACTTATCGTTGGTGGTAGTATGTGAATTCTTAGCGAAGGGAAGATAATCATGCTAATGGCTATATCGCGCATTATACTCCGTGTCATTGCTTTATTTCGTTGATCAGTTGTAACCAAAATTCTCGTATGTTGTATTAATTATTATGCACAATTGGACACTTGTCGACCATCAGACCAATTATCTTCGTAGTGTTGAGCAATTACGAAACACATTAGGACAATCATCAGACCAATTATCTTCGTAGTGTTGAGTAATTGCGAAACACATTAGGACATTAGTTGTTGACTTGTCAGACCTATTATCTTCGTAGTGCTTAATATTTGCAATAGGACACTAGATTGATTCAAAGATCTCTATGCAAGACCGAGGAATTTATGCATGATTATCGACCCGTTATGTTAAGAAGGACCATACTATCACCAATCTCCATTATCTGCTAGAAACCCCATTTTGCTATCTGTCTGCTGTTTTATATTCTCTTGTTAAATAGATAAAGCTAGTTATAGTCATGAGAGAACGACACTCGAGTCATTCTACTGCTACACTACGGTTTTCGTTGTAGTTGTGGATTGCCTTTGGCTTATTACAAATATATTTGACTGAACCGGGACCTGACAAATCTCCGTTCATCAGATTCTGGTGCAGAAGTTTCAGCAACCTTCTGACTTGTATCTTGAGAAGTCTGTAAAGAAATCATTATATTAGCAAAAGAATGAGTTTCAGATAGTGAAGTTTTGCTTATGGTTGAGTTAACTACCTGCTGAAGAAGGGCAGGTGGTGACTCAGTCCTTTTAGCAACGACAACTTCTTCAATATCTGGGACTTGTTCTTCAGCACACTTCTTCTCTTGCTCTAATTGAGAAGGTTGTGCAGATTCAACAATCTCCCTTGTCTCTGTAATGACAAGTTGAGCAGAGACATCTTGATCTTTTATTTCACTGCTGGTCATGAAAACATCTACTGATTTGTTGGAGTTGTCATCAATCTCCAATTCCATTTGCTGGATTAGTTCTGTCAGCACCAGCTGAACTTTGTCAATGGATGTTTTCGGTGAACTAGGTCGAGTATTCTCAACATCACGAGATGTGTCGTCGAATAGTGTCTCTTGTGGTGTAACAGAAACCTCTGGGACTTGAACCATTGCATTCTCAGCAACTGGTTCTTCAGCAAATGCGGTTTCAGCAACTTGGTGAGTTGCTTGTTCAGCAACCATCTTTTCAGCAGCATCAGCAAGTGTCGCGTTTCTCAGATCAGCAGCAATATCACTTGCTGGTTCCAGAGTGTGATCATGTAGATTATCTACAATGTAGATATCTGGCATTGGGGCAGGAATTTTGTTTCCACTGTCTTGTGGTCTTATCTCAGCAGATATACCAACATTTAGTTGATTGTTGAAGGCTTCTGCAAACACTTCAACCTTGTTGTAGGCTTCGATAAGCACGTCATCAACATCTACTGGAGTATCTTGTGTTTCAGCAACTCCTGGAGCATCATCCGAAAGATCATGGACAATTGGAACTGACTTGCGAGCCAGTGTTTTCTTTCTTGGGTTCTTTGTCCGTTTCTTCTTAGTGATGGGGTCAGCTGATGACGCTGCAGTTTGAGTGTCATCATCAGCTTTCCTCTTTTTCTTCTTAGATTTTTCAAGTTTCTCTCCAGCAGCAGCATCTGTAGTAGTTGCATTTTCAGCAACGGCTGTTGTACATTTATCTTGTTGATCACCATCTACAGCAGTTTCATCAACAACTTTTTCAGCTGTTTGATGAATGTGCATTTTACACTTCCATTTGAGTCTTTTTCACCTATTTTAGCTATCCTCTATGTTTATTTAGCTATATTTTAGTGCATTTTATTAGAATAGTGTCACGTTTCCCTTTAGTTTTTATTTTACAGGTTTTGGTTGAAAAACGAGCTTTTCCGGGCAATTATATTGAAGTAGACAAGGAATTGGTGTTCCAGAAGCCTAATTGGAGTATCTGAAGGTTTCCGGATAGGATTTGAAGTCTAGGGTCCAATCTGGAGGTTAGAAGGCCACTAGAAGTCAGAAACCGAGTCCGAAAAGGGGAAGAAATCCAAAAACGCGTCGAAAACGCGTATCTGGCCGAGTTTTACTCCCGGAAAAATCGCCCCACACCAGGCGAATCGCTCGGTGTGTGGGGCCCTTCGCCCCACACAATTCGTAGCCTATATATAGTTGCTCAGTTTTTCTCCGTTTTTCATACTTTTCTAGACCTTTTCTCTCACCTTTATCTGTAGTTTTAGGTAGGAACTTCCCAGAGCCTGTTCTGGGGGTTCATAGCTTAGGAGATACTTTTTCTTAGCAGTTTGGAGCTTGTAAGATCGCGATTCTTTGGAGATTGACAACCTTCAGTAACATTGTATCTTACAGTTTATTCTACTTATTCTTATTTATCTTTCAACATGTTTTCTTCTATGATTTCTGTTGATTGCATGCCTATTATGAGTAATAGGCATGCAATCAACAGAAATCATAGAAGATAACATGTTGAAAGATAAATAAGAATAAGTAGAATAAACTGTAAGATACAATGTTACCGAAGGTTGTCAATCTCCGAAGAATTGCGATCCTACAAGCTCCAAACTGCTATGAAAAACTGTCCCCTAAGCTATGAACCCCCAGAACAGGCTCTGGGAAGTCCCTACCTAAAACTACAGAGAAAGGTGAGAAAGTAGGTCTGGAAAAGTATGAATTTCGGAGAAAATCTAAGCAACTATATATAGGCCCTGAAATACTGTGGGGCGGTTCGCCCCACACACCGGGCGGTTCGCCCGGTGTGGGGCGAGTCGCCCGACGTCCCGGGCGGTTCGCCCGGGAGTGTTTTTCGCGGAATTCCGCATTTTCGACGCGTTTTTGGATTTTTTCCCCTTTTCGGACTCGGTTTCTGTCTTCTAGTGGCCTTCTAACCTCTAGATTCGACCCCTAGACTCCAAATCCTATCCGGAAACCTTCAGATACTCCAAATAGGCTTCTGGAACACCAATTCCTTGTCAACATCAATATAATTGCCTGAAAATCCTCGATTTTCAACAAAAACCTGTAAAATAAAATTTAAAGGGAAACGTGACACTATTCTAATCAAATGTACTAAAATATAGCTAAATTAACATAGAGGATAGCTAAAATAGGTGAAAAAGACTCAAATGAAAGTGTAAAATACACATTCATCAAACACCCCAAACCGAACCTTTGCTTGTCCTCAAGCAACTAAGCTAGACTCTAATACAAAAAACAATGCAAGACACAAAATGGAGTCTCATGCCAAATAAAATGAACTAATCTACTGAATCTACCAAAAAACATATGAACAAAAACCATATAAGTCAAAGCATGAATATAGGTTGAAGAAAACCTCGATTGACTTATACACATCCACATAAGCACTTATGTCAAGACAAGATAGTCTCTCGTAACATTCTCTACCTGGACCTAGTCAGTGACGACGTAATGAAGCATGCTAAGATACGAATGGTTGTCGGCCTATGAAACTGAGGACTTACTGCTGTTCCACCATGTTAAGACTTTTCCTCAAAAGAGGTCGAACCAGTACTGGCTCTCATCAAACGAAGGAGGGTTCCCTATAAAAGATAACACTCCCGTATTCTACCCATCTCAAGTAAAGTCTTAAGCTATTCACCACTTCCTGAATGGCAGGACGAGGGTGGTCTAGAACAGATGACACTCAAGACAAAAAGATAAAAAATAGAAAATTACAACACGATTACGAACATTACAAGAATTGGAAAATGAGACACAACACTTTGCTAAACTGCTATTTGGCTTTTCTTTTTTGGACCCTTCTTTGCTTTTTGGGGTGTTCTTTTTTTTTTTTTTTTTTTTTTTTAGCCAGCAGTAGCATAACAAAAAGAGAAACAAAAATGACTCACACGACTTCCCCAAACCTATTCAAAAGAATAGGTTGGAGTACAAAATTTACGGAAAAGGAAAAATAAACTCATGATACGAAAATTGAAAACGAAAACAAATCTATGATGGTGTAACCCCCTCCCCAAACCTATTCGGAAGAATAGGTTATAAACAAAGGATCACACAACCTCACACTACCTCCTTCCTAGGCATTTAGCAATCTCAAAGCATGGGGAAGACTTGTTGCCTCTTAGGTACATAATTACTCGGGAAAACAACCATAAGACCCTAACATGCATCATCCTATTATAAAGGCCTTCGTGAACCGCAGTAGAAAAAACACCACTAAGTGATGTCGAGACTATCAAGCTTAACTAAGTGCAATACATAAATGTGACAAGCCAAGCGAGAAAAACCTCAAACAAATTCATAGAGATGAAGCATACGATTAATGGCATAGTTAGTTGATCTACCCAATAAAAAACTTCAAAAAATTCGGGAATAAACTCCATATAAAACATGCAAGACTATCCTAAGAAAGCAGTAAACGTGAAAATGCAAATAATTTCACGAGTTTATCATAAGCAAGATAAGTATAGAGATAACCAGCGATAACCTCCTCCCCAAACCTGAACGTCGTCGCTCGTCCCGAACGTCGAAAGTGGATCCAAGGTGAGACTTAATGCTTGTATAAGTGACCTATAATACTCAATCAAACTCGTGAGATAAAATCTAAAGCGATAAAGAAAGCGATAAAATCTTCGGGTTGCCTCCCGGATAGCGCCATTGTTTAAAGACTTTGACTCGACTCCTGTCCGCGCCTAGCTCTTCTTTTTGCGGGTACTAGACTTCCCCTTCATTGATCTCCCCTTCATGCCACGAACCTGTGAATAAGAAAGAACATAGGCTGCAAGACCACAGTAGTGAGTAGTGTAAGAATTATCAGGCGGATCAGGTGGATAGTGCAAGTTCTTTGGCAGATGTCCAACATGGAGCGTAGCTTAGTCAAGAACGTGCGTCCCAAGAGAATGACATCCCCCGTCCCAGGTGCAGACGCCGGCATAACTACAAAATTGGTGTATGCAGATGCTTCACCAATCTTGACCAACACATTTTTCACAACGCCTTCGGGTCTCACAAAGGATCCATCCTCCAGTTACACAATAGCCCTATGGTCAGATAGTTTTCCAAGGCTACTCTTCTCAAACACATTCAAAGGGAGCACGTTCGAGTAAGATCCCGTGTCTAGTGTGGCACAGACATCTTCAAGTTCGCCAATCCCGACCTTAACATCGAAACTTTGAGGAAGTGGCTCGGGATTCTCTTGCTTCTTTCCACTCTTACCAGTACCAAGGTCCTTCTCTTGTTCCTTGGCTAGTGGAGGCTCTTCATCCTTGTAACACTCGCACTTAGCAACTTGCTTAATGGTGATTTCCACTGGTTGATCTCCCACCAAGTTGATCGACATGGACCTCTCAATGCTGCTATGTAACTTCCCTTGCTCTCTACTAGCTCTAGCTTCCAATTGATCCAGACGAGCATTGATCTTTGCCGAATCCTGCTCGTATCTCTTCAAAAACACTTGAGTGAAATCCACCAATTTCTGTAAATTATCCAAGAGAGTTGCTGACTTGGATGTAGATGCTTCGTCCTTAGGAGTAGGATTACTACGGTTACCCAAGTGAACATCTTCTCGTGCTAGATCTGATCTACACATATGAGCCCCATGCCCATAATTCTTGCACACCCTACATACGTCGTTGGAGAGAGAAGTTCCGATTAGGCCACTTAGAGCTTGCCTCATCTGATTGGCGAAACCTTCGAACCTATCGCCACTCACACCATTCACTTCATGCATTGGGATCTCCTGGTTTGGTGGGGCCTCAGGTCCACGCCTTCTAACCATTGCTCTTGGATCCTTGGATTGAGATCCTTTAGCAAGCCTTTCGAAACACGCCCATACATCCTCGGCGGTCTCTTCCCAGATAGTACCACGGCATTGGAAATCCACCACCTGTTGACTCTCATATGTGAGTCCATTGTAGAAGTGCTGGACAAGATCAGGAAGCCCAAAACCATGGTGTGGACACTTGTGCATGAGGTCCTTGAACCTCTCGAAAGCGGTGTAGATGGTCTCATTATAGTCCTGTTTGAATCCTGTGATTTGCGCCTTAAGCGCGGTAGTCAATGTGTGAGGAAAGTATTTCTCCATAAAAGCAGAATACACCTTGTCCCAGGTGTCTAGTGATCCGGCTTCCAGAGAGCCTAACCATGCCTTGGCTTTATCACCAAGCCCCATAGAAAAAACCTTCATCCTTAGCTCATCATCCGTTATCCCTGCTCCGGGCCTTGGAAGATTGTTGATAAAATCGTCAATATCATTCAGGTATCCCATAACATCTTCCCTAGCCAACCCATAGAACCTCGGGAGTTGCTGGTACATGCAACTTTTGATTTCCAAATCTCGAGTTGCAGCAGAAAGAACAATAGCTGGACCTCTCATCAGTGCTTTGTTGGGTTGAACCCATGATTTCAAAAGTGGGCGAGCCATCACAAGACCTGAATATCTGTGACAAGCTAGGAAAGGAGTATCAGAGAGAGATTAAATAGGAAAACTAAAACTACTAGAATTAGGAATTGAATGCTGAAAATATAAACAAATTAAACAGAAAAAAGGAGTATAGTCCCCGGCAACGGCGCCAATTTGATGAACGCGGGTTTGTCAGTTCCGGTTCAAGCAAAATAGATTTGTTATTTAGCCAATGGCAATTCACAACTACAACGAAAACCGTAGTGTAGCAGTAGAATGACCTCGAGTGTCGTTCTCTCAGGACTATAACTAGCTTTATCTATTTAACTAGAGAATATAAAACAACAGACGTAATAGCAAACGGTTTTCTAACAGATAATGGAGATTGGTGATAGTATGATCCTTCAAAGCATAACGGGTCGATAATCATGCGTAAATTCCTCGGTCTTGCATGGAGATCTTTCATCAATCTAATGTCCTGTTGCAATTATTAAGCACTACGAAGATAATGATACTGACAAGTCAAGCACTATTGTCCAATTGTGTTCCGTAATTATTCAACACTACGAAGATATACACGCGCCTAGGTCGACGAGGGTCCAATTGTGCAAAATAATTAATACAACATACGAGAATTTAGGCTGAGCCTGATCAACGAAATAAAGCAATAACACGGAGTATAATGAGCGATATAGGCATTAGCATGATTATCTTCCCTTCGCTAAGAATTCACATACTCCCACCAACGATAAGTTTAGCTACTCATAATAGGCATGCAATCAACAGAAATCATAGAAGAAAGCATGTTGAAAGATAAATAAGAATAAGTAGAATAAACTGTAAGATACAATGTTACCGAAGGTTGTCAATCTCCGAAGAATTGCGATCCTACAAGCTCCAAACTGCTATGAAAAAGTGTCCCCTAAACTATGAACCCCCAGAACAGGCTCTGGGAAGTCCCTACCTAACTACAGAGAAAGGTGAGAAAGTAGGCCTGGAAAAGTATGAATTTCGGAGAAAATCTAAGCAACTATATATAGGCCCCGAAATACTGTGGGGCGGTTCGCCCCACACACCGGGCGGTTCGCCTGGTGTGGGGCGAGTCGCCCCACGTCCCGGGCGGTTCGCCCGGGAGTGTTTTTCGCGGAATTCCGCATTTTCGACGCGTTTTTGGATTTCTTCCCCTTTTCGGATTCGGTTTCTGTGTTCTAGTGGCCTTCTAACCTCCAGATTCGACCCCTAGACTACAAATCCTATCCGGAAACCTTCAGATACTCCAAATAGGCTTCTTGAACACCAATTCCTTGTCAACTTCAATATAATTGCCCGGAAATCCTCAATTTTCAACCAAAACCTGTAAAATAAAATCTAAAGGGAAACATGACACTATTCTAATAAAATGTACTAAAATATAGTTAAATTAACATAGAGGATAGCTAAAATAGGTTAAAAAGACTCAAATGAAAGTGTAAAATACACATTCATCAATGAGGGGACCGGCGATTGTTCTTTCGTCTGCAAATCGAGATCTGGAAATCAAGAACCACGCATTCCAACAACTTCCGAGGTTTTATGGCTTAGCAAGGGAAGATGTGATTGGGTACTTGCATGATATCGATGATTTCGTCAACCAATCCCACGACCCGGAGCTGAAATAACAACGGATGAGTTGCGGATGAAGGTTTTTGCTATGGGGCTTTGCGACAGAGCCAAGTCATGGTTGAGTTCTCTACCAGCAGGCTCGCTGGACACTTGGGAGAAGGTTTTTTCAGCTTTCATGGAAAAATACTTCCCTCATACCTTGACTACCGCGCGAAAGGCGCAACTCACTGGATTCAAACAGGACTATGATGAGATCATCTACACCGCGTTTGAGAGGTTCCAAGATCTCACGAACAAGTGCCCTCACCATGGTTTTGAGCTTTCTGACCTAGTCCAACACTTCTACAATGGACTAACCTTCGAGAACCAACAAGTGGTGGATTTCCAATGCCGAGG
This sequence comes from Plantago ovata, assembly GCA_028274465.1. Classification (NCBI taxonomy): domain Eukaryota; kingdom Viridiplantae; phylum Streptophyta; class Magnoliopsida; order Lamiales; family Plantaginaceae; genus Plantago; species Plantago ovata. The sequence continues at coordinate 52,191,578 of CM051458.1, forward strand.
CAATATTTGGGAGGAAACCGCAGAAGTCGTCTGGGCAGTTTTCGTAAGGCTTGCTAAGGGTTCGCAGTTCAAGGACCCAAGAGCGATGTTTAGGAGACGTGGACCTGAAGCTCCACCGACTCAAGAAGCCCCTATGTATAGGGGGAATGGGGATCAATTCGAGTGCTTTACCAACGAATTGAAACAAGTCCTCAAGAGCGCCACTGGAACAACTGTTTCGAACGAAGTTTGCCGAATATGCAAGAACTATGGGCATGGGGCTCATATGTGTAGATTGGAGCTTGCGTATGATTATGGCAACTGGGCTCAAGGAGGCGAAGAGGAAGCCTTTGCTACGGAGTATGGTACTCAAGAAGCTAGCTACGGACAAGATGGTAGGAATCCTCGAGGTGGATTTTGGAGAAGAGGGTTCCGAAACAATCAAGGATATGCAGCAGCTAGCCAAACTTATGGCCCTAACCAAGACCGTAGTAGGCTTAACTATGGTAATGACCACTGCGAAAACCCCGCTCCGAAAGAGCAACCGAAGTCGAAGTCGGCTCAACTGATGGAGAACTTGCAAAAGATGGTTGATCACACCCAAAGTTTTCTCAAACGTTATGAAGAAGATTCTGAGAATACTAGGGCAAGACTTGATAGGTTGGAATAGAGCACTAGGCTTGCCCATCAAAAGATGCAAGAGTTGATCGACCGAGGAGCAAGTAGGGAGCAAGGCAAACTGCCTAGCAACACTGAGAAGTCGATGTCTATTACCTTGGTGGGTGATCTACCTGTCGAAATCACCATCAAGAAGGTTGCTAAGTGCGAGTGTTGCAAGGGGGAAGTGCCCCCACAAGCTAAGGAAGAAGAGAAGGACCTTGGTTCTGGCGAGAGTGAAGAGGAACAAGAGGATCCCGAGCCACTCCCTCAAAGTTTCGATGTTAAGGTCGGGATTGGTGAGCTTGAAGATGTCCGTGCCACACTAGACACGGGATCCTACTCTAATGTGCTCCCTATGAATGTGTTCGAGAAGAGTAGCCTTGGAAAACTATCTGAGCATAAGGCTATTGTGCAACTGGCGGATGGATACTTTGTGAGACCCGAAGGCGTTGTGAAGAATGTATTGGTCAAGATTGGTGAAGCTTCTGTATAGACCAATTTTGTAGTTATGCCGGCGTCTACACCTGGGACGGGGGATGTCGTTCTCTTGGGGCGAACGTTTTTGACTAGGGTACGCTCCGTGATAGACATCTACCGAAGGACTTGCACTATTGAGGTGGATGGCAAGCGACATGTGTTGCGAGCCATATCTGATCCACCTGATACTTCTGACACTATTAACTACTGTGGTCTTGCTGCCTATGTTCATTCTTATTCACAGGTTCGTGGCATGAGGAGGAGATCCATGAAGGGGAAGTCTAGTACCCTCAAGAAGAAGAGCTAGGCGCAGACAGGAGTCGAGTCAAAGACTTTAAACAATGGCGCTACTCGGGAGACAACCCGGAGTTTTTATCGCTTTCTTTACCGCTTTATTGCATGCATTCATACTTGAACAATTTGCTTTTCATATGTGAATTTGTTCGTCTCTGTGTCGTATGTGCTTATGTTATGTTTGAGTGAGATTTTTCGAGTGGTTTTATGAGAAAAATAGTTTTCGGGGACTTAAAAACCGCATTTTTTCGAAAAGTTCGTCTCCCCGCCTCAAGACGTGGGGGGCGAATCGCCCCCCATGGGGCATGGGGGGCGAACCGCCCCACGAGTCCAGAGCGCCGCGCGCACTGGACGCGCGGGGCGATTCGCCCCACATGCGGGGCGACTCGCCCCGCGCCCCTGCAGAAAGTAAAAACGGGGGTCTCCCCCATTTTCAAAATATCTTCAATCCTTCATAACTTCTTCATATTTCCATCAACTTGTGTGTTGTTTAGCTTCAATCGAAGCCCGTTACGTGCTCTTTCTTTTTATCCGAACAAATCTCTTCCTAGTTCACTCAATCTTCGGATTTGAGGTAATCTCACATGAACCCTAATTTTTCAAATTTGGGGGTTTTTTGATTTATGCTTCAATTAAGCTTGTTTGATGTATGGGTTGATGATTTGTGTGATTAGAAACGTTATTCACTATCAATTATATGTTCAATTAGGCTTGGTTTGTTGATTTGAGATTTTTTCTATTAGATGACTATATCTTATTATGCAATGTATCTTTTACTTTCATTCCTTGTTTAAACATGTGTTAGTTGTTATGATAATGATGGATGTAGTGGAAGAATGCATGATTGATGAAGTTGAGGATTTATGATGTTAGATTTTTGTTACTATGGTATAAGTTAAGCCTTGTAATTCAAGGAATTTGTTGTCTAGAAAGAGAATAATGTGATATGTGATTGTAGTAGTTACATTGATATGTTGCATAATGAAGTAGCTAGACTAGATATTGGGTTTTTGAGTTCGATTTTCGTAGATATTGCTCGTTTGTTCGCTCGTACATTTGCATATGCATAAGTCTGTTTTGTGTCATACAAGATACTAATTGTTGTTTGCAGGAATCATGGCTCCAAGAGGATCAAGGAAGGCTGGGTCGAGCAAGAAGGGGAAGGGGGTAGCATCAAGCTCCCAACCTTCTCACGACATGTTCGAGTTGTCTCTAGCTGCGACAAGACCTCGACGGGCACATTGCCCAACGCAACCGCGATTGGGAGACATTCGAGGAGCATCGCCGAGAGGATAGGCAAGAAAGGTGGGAGCAGCAACAGCTCATTCAGCAGCAACAGGAGGCTCTACAGCGATCCAATGATCTCCTGTCTTACATGTGGAGGGACTTTTATGGGGATTACAATCCCGATGATTAGTCTTTTCACATGTCCACTCTCAGCCAGCCGAGGCCAAACCGTTCGGTAACATCCAGTATCACTTCTTATTACTCATTCTCTTTTGCTAGGGGCTAGCTTAAGTATCATAAGGGGGATGGGATGTGAACCGCGATGTTAAGTATTGTTTGGCTTTGTGTTGATTGGTATCTTGTTTTTTGTTTGCATTTGCACGTTTACCGCTTTCTTAGTTTTTAGGTTGCATTCACTACATTCATCCTAGGATAGTCTTGCATGTTTTATATGGAGTTTATTGCCGAATTTTTTGAACTTTTTTATTGGGTAGATTAACTAACTATGCCATTAATCATATGCTTCATCTCTATGAATTTGTTTGAGGTTTTTCTCGCTTGGCTCGTCACATTTATGTATTGCTCTTAGTTAAGCTTGGTAGTCTCGACATCACTTAGTGGTGTTTTCTCTACTGCGGTTCACGAAGGCCTTTATAATAAGATGATGCATGTTAGGGTCTTATGGTTGTTTTCCCGAGTAATTGTGTACAAAAGAGGCAACAAGTCTTTACCATGCTTTGAGATTGCTAAATGCCTAGGAAGGAGGTAGTGTGAGGTTGTGTGATCCTTTGTTTGCAACCTATTCTTTCGAATAGGTTTGGGGAGGGGGTTACACTATCATTAGACTTATTTTTCGTTTTTCATTTCTGTGTTGTGAGTTTATTTTTCCTTTCCCGTAAATTTTGTACTCCAACCTATTCTTTCGAATAGGTTTGGGGAAGTCATTTGTGAGTCATTTTGTTTCTTTTTCGTTATGCTACTGCTGGCTAAAAAAAATCGAAAAAAAGAAAAAATTCCAGAAAAAAAAAGAACAAAAAACTGGAAAAGAAAAAAGAAAAAAAGAGAAAGACCCCAAAAAAGCAAAGAAGGGTCCAAAAAAGGCCAAATAGCAGTTTAGCAAAGTGTTGTGTCTCATTTTCCAATTCTTGTAATGTTCGTAATCGTGTTGTAATTTTCTGTCTTTTCTTTTGTTTTTTAGAGTCATCTGTTCTAGACCACCCTCGTCCTGCCATTCAAGAAGTGGTGAATAGCTAAAGACTTTGCTTGAGAGAAGGGTAGAATAGGGGAGTGTTATCTTTTATAGGGAACCCTCCTTCGTTTGATGAGAGCCAGTATTGGTTTGACCTCTTTGAGGAAAAGTCTTAACATGGTGAACAGCAGTAAGTCCTCAGTTTCATAGACACGGGACAACCATTCGTATCTTAACATGTTTCATTACGTCGTCACTGACTAGGTCCAGGTAGAGAATGTTACGAGAGACTATCTTGTTTTAACATAAGTGCTTATGTGGATGCGTATGAGTCAATCGAGGTATTCTTCAACCTATATTCCTGTTCTGATTTATATGGTTCATGTTCATATATTTTTTGATAGATTCAGTAGACTAGTTCATTTCATTTTGCATGAGACTCCATTTTGTGTGTTGCATTGTTTTTTGCATTAGAGTCTAGCTTAGTTGCTTGAGGACAAGCAAAGGTTCGGTTTGGGGAGTTTGATGAATGTGTATTTTACACTTTCATTTGAGTCTTTTTCACCTATTTTAGCTACCCTCTATGTTAATTTAGCTATATTTTAGTGCATTTTATTAGAATAGTGTCACGTTTCCCTTTAGTTTTTATTTTACAGGTTTTGGTTGAAAAACGAGGTTTTCCGGGCAATTATATTGAAGTAGACAAGGAATTGGTGTTCCAGAAGCCTAATTGGAGTATCTGAAGGTTTCCGGATAGGATTGGAGTCTAGGGGTCGAATCTGGAGGTTAGAAGGCCACTAGAAGTCAGAAACCGAGTCCGAAAAGGGGAAGAAATCCAAAATCGCGTCGAAAACGCATATCTGGCCGAGTTTTACTCCCTGGCGAATCGCCCCACACCAGGCGAATCGCCCTTCGCCCCACACAATTCGTAGCCTATATATAGTTGATCAGTTTTTCTCCGGTTTTCATACTTTTCCAAACCTTTTCTCTCACCTTTCTTTGTAGTTTTAGGTAGGAACTTCCCAGAGCCTGTTCTGGGGGTTCATAGCTTAGGAGATACTTTTTCTTAGCAGTTTGGAGCTTGTAAGATCGCGATTTTTCGGAGATTGACAACCTTCGGTAACATTGTATCTTACAGTTTTTTCTACTTATTTTTATATATCTTTCAACATGTTTTCTTCTATGATTTCTGTTGATTGCATGACAACTATGAGTAGCTAAACTTCTCGTTGGTGATAGTATGTGAATTCTTAGCGAAGGGTAATAATTATGCTAATGGCTATATCGCGCATTATACTCTGAGTTATTGCTTTATTTATTTGATCTATCTAAATCTCTATCTTCGTATTGTTCATTAATTATTGCACACAATTGGACAATTCATTGGTCTTTGACCTATCTAAATCTATATCTTCGTAGTGTTTGATAATTACAACTGGACAATTCATTGATCAAAGATCTCTATGCAAAATCGAGGAATTTATGCATGATTATTAACCCGTTATGCTTTGAAGGACCATACTATCACCAATCTCCATTATCTGTTAATAAAAACCTTTGCTAAATCGTCTGCTATTTTATACTCTAAATTAGATTAGATAAAGCTAGTTATAGTCCTTAGAGATCGACACTCGAGGTTATTCTACTGCTACACTACGGTTTTCATTGTAGTTTTGAATTGCCTTTGGCTAAATAACAAATTTATTTGATACGTTGGACCCGACATCCACGCGTTCATAACTGTTGGAGTCTTATCTTGCTGACTAGTGGTGACAACATCTGCAACTGTTGTATACCTTTCTTGCTGACTTGTGCTGACAACATTTGAGGCTGTTGCCTTCTTTGATTTCTTGTCAGCAAGCTTAGGTCCATTTTGCTTGTAGAAGGCTCTTCCCACATTGCATACTGATTTCTTAATCGGCAATGGGTTTCTCAGCTGAATCCTGAAGTGTTCAATGATATAGCATATTTTTAGTCCATACATGACTGGGAAGGTAGGTGAGACCTTGTTGTCTTCAACCTTGACCTTAAATTTAGTAACACAATCAACAAGTCTGTTGAAAATGTACTTTGCCCAGTTAAGCTCAGTTTTGTTCTCATGTATATGCATCAGCAGCGGCCACCTTCTCAAGCCTACTTGGTCAATTCCTCCAACTTGGGAGTCTAAGACTTTGATGAGTAGCAGAGCGACTAGACCAAGTGAATGGCAGAGATGATTCCTCTTAACGTGTTTTGTCCAAGTCACGGGAGCAATCTCTCCTTTCTTCATTTTCTCGTTTCTGACATCACTGTAGAAGGCCTCGATTTCTTCATCAGTGGCAGTGATGTCATCTTCAGTTCCAGTAGTTGGAATCTGAAAGATGTTGGCTAAATCAATCCATTTTAGGATGATTTGCACACCTTGAACTGTGGTGGAAATCACTTTTTCAGTGACTCATTGTCCATCAGTCAGAGTTTGGATTTCTGCATTGTTGTAGAATTGATAGTGTATATGTCCTAGAGACAGTCCTTATTAAGGGCATGCATCCCTTATAGAGGGCATATAAGTACTATTACACAGGTCAACGTAATATAATATATGTTTGTTGTTTGACTATTGAGTATCGCATTCATATTTATATTACACCAGGCATGCAGCATGTCATATCTCTATTTCTGTCTGTATTGATATTAAACATGTCCCCTCAGATAGATGACCTATCACACCGATAGTGGGAGCTATGTGAGTTATTATCTATCCCAAACTCTCCCTAGTCGAGGTTCATCTCGGATGTAGGGGTCTGAATGAACCAGCTGAGACTAGTATGCGTGGAGGTTATACTTGTTGGAGCAAGTGTGAGCCGATCCCACGACCACGGAACGGATTGTTGGACAATCAAGAAACGTTCCCATAATTGCGCATAGTTGTTCGAAGGATGATTACCGAACAATGGAAGTACCCACCGGACACTCCCATCGGTGTATACTCTACACCGAAGTGTCTATGGGAACCGGTAAGTTGTCAAAGTGATGCCAGTCGTCCTTTGGACTTACAGGACTTTATCATCACATTTGTTGCCCCATATCCTTGGTGGACCCGTCGATGTCAGCTCTGAATAAGCAGTTGACCTAAGACACGATCCAGGATTATGGCTACATACAAATGGGGATGATAAGTGTTTCTGTGAAGGATTCATCTCTCATGTGTAGCACATGAGAGTACTGCTCATAGTCGTCATAGTTGTGTTGGTAAAGTCACTGGGCAGTGCATCGATATATTATGATAGTCATAAGTATATCTTTGTAACCAAGCAAGTCCCTAAGACGCCCGTGGATGTATTATTGGGATAGACACATCATCGATCCTAGATGCATTCGAGTCAGTCAGATGAAGGGACGTTACCATCGCCGCGTTGAGCGCAACAGACTTCGCAACGAAAGTGTTTGCTTTGAGAAACCTCTCAAACGTCCTCATGTATTAATATTGCAAATGGAACCGTCTAGGAATTCCATTTTGCCTAGTCTAGGACTTGCTTAATACAATGAGGCCCTATGTGTCACACTATGTGGTGATTCAGCTTATTTGAATATCCTTGAAGATGGAATCGCAATTGATTTGTAATTAATTGTGATTGATGGATTATAATTGATTTGGAATTAATTATAATATTTAGTGGCTCAATTAATGATTTGGAATTATTAATTGAATTGGCTAATTAATTGTATTTTATGTAAATACAATTAAAGATTATATTTTAGAAATATAATAGAGGTTTGATTTGAAATGATATGTTAATTTAGAATTAACATATGCACATGGGCAAAATCTACTTGGAGTTTGAATTGCCTTAGAACTATAAGTGGGTCCCAAAATCGGGACCCACCTATTACCCCTGGGAGCGCGCGCGCGCAGATGTTATAGGGGAAGGAGCCTCTATTAGAAGTCCAAGGGATAAGTTAGATTTTCCGGATTGAGTTTTAATTTGATTGAGAATAATCTAGACTTGAAATTGGTTTCCTAGTGCGATAAGAACTAGATTCTTATTCCTTTACGATGTCTAATTGCTTATGCTTTAGGCTTCTATTGACTACTATATATAGTAGACTATTAGAGAGCTTTTAACATAGACATTCACACAGTTGAATACCCAGTTTTCTTAGAGAAAATAAAAAGCTCTCCCCTTCCTCTATAGCCACGCGCGCCACCCCTCTTACCGGAGAAAAACCGCCGCCCCATCTTCTTGGTCACACAATGAATATCCTAGCATTTTTCCGATAGGCTGTTCATCCGTGGATACCAAGGTTGAGGTTCTAGGAGCTGGAAACTAACTTTTATTGTCTTGCAGATAATCAAAGTTTTGTAGATATCTTCGACTTCGACGAAGGAGAAGATTCACCGGATTATTACGAAGACTTGGAAGCTGTGCTTGCTTTTGGAGTACGGTTAGTCTTCTAATTGACGTGTTTAAATATATACGACATATACATAATCAATTAACCTGCATGTTAAGAAAATTATTGAAATTCCGTTGCGTACCCTAGGGGTAACTCTGACCGTATTTTCTTACAAGAATTCCATGGCATCTAACATACTCACTTTCTTAGGGCGAGCAATTATGAAGGAAAGTAGGCCTTGTTGTTTTATCAACTCAAGTGCCTCTTCATTTTCTCCATCTAATTCTTGTTCATAGAAGTATCTTATATAGTTCTCTTTGGCAAATCCGCCCCATTGCATCATCTGTTCACACTTTGCAGTGTCAAAATATGCAGGCGGCATGGGTCTCTCCGTTGTACGGTCGTTCTTGAACACAATTTTCACTGTGTTGGTTGCCGGAGTTATAACCGGAGTAGTGCTTTTTCCAGCACTATCAGCTTTCGATGACTTTGAGGTCTTAGAGGACTGTCTCTTTGGGGCCATTTCTTATATAGAGCGGTAGAAGTGTATGAAAAAGATTAACTTGCTTTTTGACCGGAGGTACAGTGAATTCAGGCACATGCTATAAAAATTTGCAGAGAAAGGAAATGTGAGTTAAAGAATTTTGTCTTTCTCTAACTCTTTGTTTATATAGTATCTCTGGTGTGCAAGAAGCTCAATCGTTTTTGAGTTCTCAGCAAGGGTATAACAGAGATTCAACAACGTTAGTGGAGCCTTTGCATTAAATGCGTATTGGTCCACAAACAAAAATTGTCAGAGCACTCTTTCTCTTTGTAATGTTAACCGTTAGATCAAAAACTACTTTAAATCAATGGCCACGATTGTATTTCATGTCATGATTAATAGCGAGTTTATCTGTGCCCGATTAACGTCACAAATTGATTTTACCTAGATTTATGGGATTTGATTGCTTGCTGAAGTAAACAAGAATCTTTTCAGCGAATTTGTGTAACAAGCCTTATTATTTGCTGAAAGTTCCCCCTTAATCAAATATCTCATATTTTCTTAAATTAAAAGACATTTCTGAGTTCCCGTCTCAGTAAATTCTTTTTGTCTTGAGATATCTTTTGGTAAAATCTGAGAAGTGAGTTTGCTCTTTGCTGAGTTCTCGTCTCAGAATTTTCCTTTGATACTTGAATACCTGTTTCAGTATCTTTGATTGTCTGAATGCCCGTTTTAAGCAATCCTTGAGGTTTTTCTCTTACTGAGTGCCCGTCTCAGCAAGTGAGCAAGTTTCCTAACAAATACCCGTTTTGAAGGAATTACTTGCTGAATGCCTGTTTCAGCAATCATGTAATGAACTATCATTTCTTTTTAGAGGAAATCAGTGGAAGGAGCTTTTATTTAAGCAAGCATACTTTGGCTTGCTGAATGCCTGTTTCAGCAATCTGCCAATTGTATCCCTTACTATTGAGGTAATTCAATCAATCCAAGGTTATACCTTAGCATTGCGAATCTATTATCTGGTAGGGGCTTGGTAACGATGTCAGCAAGTTGATCATCAGTACCTACTTTCACAACCTCAATGTCTCCTTTTTCCACATGATCTCTAATGAAATGATGTCTAATATCAATGTGCTTTGTCCTTGAGTGGAACGTAGGATTTTGCATGATAGCAATAGCACTTGTATTATCACAAAAGATTGGTGTTTTCTTTGCAGAAATACCATAATCTCTTAATTGTTGCTGAATCCATAGGATTTGAGTTGTGCAACAACCAGGCGCAATGTATTGATGAACGTGCATTTTACACTTTCATTTGAGTCTTTTTCACCTATTTTATCTATCCTCTATGTTAATTTAGCTATATTTTAGTGCATTTTATTAGAATAGTGTCACGTTTCCCTTTAGTTTGTATTTTACAGGTTTTGGGTGAAAAACGAGGTTTTTCTGGCAATTATATTGAAGTAGACAAGGAATTGGTGTTCTGAAGGCCTAATTGGAGTATCTAGAAGATTCCCGATAGGATTTGAAGTCTAGGGGTCGAGTCTGAAGGCTAAAAGGTCACTAGAAGGTAAAAACCGAGTCCGAAAAGGAAAGGAAATCCAAAAACGCGTCGAAAACGCATTTCTGGCCGACAGAAGGTCCCGGGTGAGTCGCCCGGGACGTGGGGCGAATCGCCCCACACCAGGCGAATCGCTCGGTCTGTGGGGCCACTGGCCCCACACCTCCCGAATGCCTATATATAGTTGCTCAGTTTTCTCCGTTTTTCATGCTTTTTCAGACCTTTTCTCTCACCTTTCTCATTAGTTTTAGGTAGGAATTCTTCAGAGCCTGTTCTGGGTATTCTTAGCTTAGGAGATACTTTTTCTTAGCGTTTTGGAGATTGTAAGATCGCGATTCTTCGAGATTGACAACCTTCGGTAACATTGTATCTTAAAGTTTTTCTATTTATATTTATTTATCTTTCAACATGTTTTCATTCAATCTTGCTATGATTTCTGTTGATTGCATGACATCTATGAGTAGCTAAACTTCTCGTTGGTGGTAGTATGTGATTTCTTAGCGAAGGGTTAATAATTATGCTAATGGCTATATCGCGCATTATACTTTTAGTTATTGCTTTATTTCTTTGATCTATCTAAAACCTATATCTTCGTAGTGTTGAATAATTACGAAACACAATTGGACAATTCATTGATCAAAGATCTCTATGCAAAACCAGGGACTTCATGCATGATTATTAACCTGCTATGCTTTGAATGACCATACTATCACCAATCTCCATTATCTGTCAAGAAAACCTTTGCTAAGTCGTCTGTTGATTTTATATTCTTAAGTTAGATTAGATAAAGCTAGTTATAGTCCTTAGAGATCGATACTCGAGGTTATTTTACTGCTACACTACGGTTTTCGTTGTAGTTGTGAATTGCCTTTGGCTAAATACAAATTTATTTGATTAATTGAGTCTGACAAACTGGTTCATCAAATTGGCGCCGTTGCCGGGGACTATACTCCTTTTTTCTGTTTAGCTTTTATATATTTTCAGCATTCAATTCCTAGTTCTAGTAGTTTTTAGTTTTCCTATTTAATCTTTCTCTGATACTCCTTTCCTAGTTAGTTACAGATAGTGTATGCGACATACACGATCTAGAGGAACACCGCTTGCTGATTTAATTGCTGAGATCGACAGAGTCTACCACCAAAGAAGGCGACTACTTCGAAGGCGTGAACTAGAGGAAATAGAGGATACCGATTTCTCTGAATCTCTACACAGTCTTTTCAAGGAAATCAACGGAATGGCAGAAGCTAGACCACTGAAACCATGGGTTCAACCCTCCAAGGATCATATGAGGGGACCGACGATTGTTCTTTCGTCTGCAACTCGTGATCTGGAAATCAAGAACCACGCGTTCCAACAACTTCCGAGGTTCTATGGCTTAGCAAGGGAAGATGTGATGGGGTACTTGCACGATATCGATGATTTCGTCAACCAACTCGCACGACCCGGAGCTGAAATAACAACGGATGAGTTGAGGATGAAGGTTTTTGCTATGGGCTTGGAGACAGAGCCAAGTCATGGTTGAGTTCTCTACCCGCGGGCTCGCTGGACACTTGGGAGAAGGTTTTTTCAGCTTTCATGGAAAAATACTTCTCTCACACCTTGACTACCGCGCTTAAGGCGCAAATCACTAGGTTCAAACAAGACTATGATGAGACCATCTACACCGCGTTTGAGAAGTGCCCTCACCATGGTTTCGAGCTTTCGGATCTAGTCCAAAACTTCTACAATGGACTAACCTTCGAGAACCAACAAGTGGTGGATTTCCAATGTCATGGCAATATTTGGGAGGAAACCGTGGAAGCCTGTCTGGGCGGTTTTCGAAAGGCTTGTTAAGGGGTCGCAATTCAAGGACCCAAGACCAATGATTAGGAGACGTGGACCTGAAGCTCCACCTACTCAAGAAGCCCCTATGTATGGGAGGAATGGGGATCGATTCGAGTGCTTTACCAACGAATTGAAGCAAGTCCTCAAGAGCACCACTAGAACATCTGTGTCGAACGAAGTTTGCCGAATATGCAAGAACTATGGGCATGGGGCTAATATGTGTAGATTGGAGCTTGCATATGATGATGGCAACTGGGTTCAAGGAGGCGAAGAGGAAGCCTTTGCTATGGAATTTGGTACCCAAGAAGCTAGCTACGGACAAGATGGGAGCAATCCTCGAGGTGGATTTTGGAGAAGAGGGTTCCGAAACAATCAAGGATATGCACCGGCTAGCCAAACTTATGGCCCGAACCAAGACCGTAGTAGGCTTAACTATGATAATGATCACTGCGAGAATCCCGCTCAGAAAGAGCAACCGAAGTCGAAGACAGCTCTACTGATGGAGAACTTGCAAAAGATGGTTGATCACACCCAAAGTTTTCTCAAACGTTATGAAGAAGATTCTGAGAATACTAGGGCAAGGCTTGATCGATTGGAAGAGAGCACTAGGCTTGCCCATCAAAAGATGCAAGAATTGATTGACCGAGGCGTGAATAACGTGTATTTTACACTTTCATTTGAGTCTTTTTCACCTATTTTAGCTATCCTCTATGTTAATTTAGCTATATTTTAGTGCATTTTATTAGAATAGTGTCACGTTTCCCTTTAGTTTGTATTTTACAGGTTTTGGGTGAAAAACGAGGTTTTCCGGGCAATTATATTGAAGTAGACAAGGTATTGGTGTTTTGAAGGTGTATTTGGAGTATCCAGAAGATTACAGATAGGATTTGAAGTCTAGGGGTCGAGTCTGAAGGCTAAAAGGTCACTAGAAGGCAAAAACCGAGTTCGAAAAGGAGAAGAAATCCAAAAACGCGTATATGGCCGAAAAAACCTCCCGGGCGAGTCGCCCGGGATGTGGGTCGAATCGCCCCACACCAGGCGAATCGCCCGGTGGGTGGGGCCCTTCGCCCCACACCTGCCGAATGCCCTATATATAGTTGCTCAGTTTTCTCCATTTTTCATACTTTTCCACACCTTTTCTCTCAGCTTTCTCATTAGTTTTAGGTAGGAATTCTCCAGAGCCTGTTCTGGGGATTCTTAGCTTAGGAGATAATTTTTCTTAGCGTTTTGGAGCTTGTAAGATCGTGATTTTTCGGAGATTGACAACCTTCGGTAACATTGTATCTTACAGTTTTTCTATTTATATTTATATATCTTTCAACATGTTTTCATTCATTCGTGTTATGATTTCTATTGACTACATGACATCTATGAGTAGCTAAACTTCTCGTTGGTGATAGTATGTGATTTCTTAGCAAAGGGTTAATAATTATGCTAATGGCTATATCGCGCATTATACTTTGAGTTATTGCTTTATTTCTTTGATCTATCTAAAACCTCTATCTTCGTAGTGTTGAATAATTACAGAACAGAATTGGACAATTCATTGATCAAAGATCTCTATGCAAAACCGGGGACTTCATGCATGATTATTAACCTGCTATGCTTTGAATGACCATACTATCACCAATCTCCATTATCTGTTAAGAAAAACCTTTGCTAAGTCGCCTGTTGATTTATATTCTTAAGTTAGATTAGATAAAGCTAGTTATAGTCCTTAGAGATAGACACTCGAGGTTATTCTACTGCTACACTACGGTTTCGTTGTAGTTGTGAATTGCCTTTGGCTAAATACAAATTTATTTGATTAATTGAGTCTGACAAACCGGTTCATCAAATTGGCGTCGTTGCCGGGGACTATACTCCTTTTTTCTGTTTAGCTTTTTTATATTTTCAGCATTCAATTCCTAGTTCTAGTAGTTTTTAGTTTTCCTATTTAATCTCTCTCTGATACTCCTTTCCTAGTTTGATACAGATAGTGTATGCGACATACACGATCTAGAGGAATTCCGCTTGCTGAGATCGACAGAGTCTACCACCAAAGAAGGCGACTACTTCGAAGGCGTGAACTAGAGGAAATAGAAAATACCGATTTCTATGAATCTCTACACAGTCTTTTCAAGGAAATCGACGGAATGGCAGAAGCTAGACCACTGAAGGCATGGGTTCAACCCTCCAAGGATCGTATGAGGGGACCGGCGATTGTTCTTTCGTCTGCAACTCGTGATCTGGAAATCAAGAACCACACGTTCCAACAACTTCCGAGGTTCTATGGCTTAGCAAGGGAAGATGTGATGGGGTACGTGCACGATATCGATGATTTCGTCAACCAACTCCCAAGACCCGGAGCTGAAATAACAACGGACGAGTTGAGAATGAAGGTTTTTGCTATGGGACTTGGCGACAGAGCGAAGTCATGGTTGAGTTCTCTACCGGCGAGCTCGCTGGACACTTGGGAGAAGTTTTTTTCAGCTTTCATGGAGAAATACTTCCCTCACACCTTGACTACCGCGCTTAAGGCGCAAATTACTGGGTTCAAACAAGACTATGATGAGACCATCTACACCGCTTTTGAGAGGTTCCAAGACCTCATGAACAAGTGCCCTCACCATGATTTTGAGCTTTCGGATCTAGTCCAACACTTCTACAATGGACTAACATTCGAGAACCAACAAGTGGTGGACTTCCAATGCCGGGGAAATATTTGGGAGGAAACCGCGGAAGCCGTCTGGGCGGTTTTCGAAAGGCTTGCTAAGGGGTCGCAATTCAAGGACCCAAGAGCAATGGTTAGGAGACGTGGACCTGAAGCTCAACCTACTCCAGAAGCCCCTATGTATGGGGGAATGGGGATCAATTCGAGTGCTTTACCAACGAATTGAAGCAAGTCCTCAAGAGCGCCACTGGAACATCTGTATCGAACGAAGTTTGCCGAATATGCAAGAACTATGGGCATGGGGCTCATATGTGTAGATTGGAGCTTGCATATGATGATGGAAACTGGGTTCAAGGAGGCGAAGAGGAAGCCTTTGCTACGGAATTTGGTACTCAAGAAGCTAGCTACGGACAAGATGGTAGGAATCCTCGAGGTGGATTTTGGAGAAGGGGGTTCCGGAACAATCAAGGATATGCACCGACTAGCCAAACTTATGGCCCTAACCAAGACCGTAGTAGGCTTAACTATGATAATGACCAATGCGAAAATCCCGCTCCAAAAGAGCAACCGAAGTCAAAGACAGCTCTACTAATGGAGAACTTGCAAAAGATGGTGGATCACACCCAAAGTTTTCTCAAACGTTATGAAGAAGATTCTGAGAAGACTAGGGCAAGGCTTGATCGGTTGGAAGAGAGCACTAGGCTTGCCCATCAAAAGATGCAAGAGTTGATCGACCGAGGAGCAAGTAGGGAGCAAGGCAAGCTGCCTAGCAACACTGAGAAGTCGATGTCCATTACCTTGGTGGGTGATCTACCTGTTGAAATCACCATCAAGAAGGTTGCTAAGTGCGAGTGTTGCAAGGAGGAAGAACCCCCACTGGCCAAGGGAGAAGAGAATGACCTTGGTTCGGATGAGAGTGAAGAGGAGCAAGAGGATCCCGAGCCACTCCCTCAAAGTTTCGATGTTAAAGTCGGGATTGGTGAACTAGAAGATGTCCGTGCCATACTAGACACGGGATCCTACTCTAATGTGCTCCCAATGAATGTGTTTCAGAAGAGTAGCCTTGGAAAACTATTTGAGCATAAGGCTATTGTAAGAAAATATGGTCAGAGTTACCCCTAGGGTACGCAGCGGAATTTCAAAATTTTCTTGATTATGCATATGTCGTATATATATAAACACGTCAATTAGAAGACTAACCTTACTTCCAAAGCAGCTTCCAAGTCTTCATAATAATCCGGTGTATCTTCTCCTTCGTCGAAGTCGAAGATATCTACAATACTCTATATATCTGCAAGACAATAAGAGTTAGTTTCCAGCTCCTAGAACCTCAACCTTGGTATCCACGGATGAACAGCCTATCAGAAGAATGCTAGGATATTCTTTGTGTGACCAAGAAGACGGGGCGGCGATTCCTCCGTGAGGTGGCGCGCGCGGGTGGCTATGAGGAGGGGAAAGCTTTTTATTTTCTCTAATAAAACTGGGTAGAATAACTGTGTGCAAAACTGTATCCAAAGCTCTCTAATAGTCTACTATATATAGTAGTCAATAGAAGCCTAAAGTATAAGCAATTAGACTTCGTAAAGGAATAAGAATCTATTTCTTATCGCACAAGGAAACCAATATCAAGTCTAGATTCATTCCCAATCAAATTAAAACTCAATCAGGAAAATCTAACTTATCCCTTGGACTTCTAATAGAGGAAGGAGTTGAAGCTCCTTCCCCTACCTTATCCATGCGCGCGCGCGCGCCTCCTAGGGACAGTAGGTGGGTCCCAATTTTGGGACCCACTTATAGTTATATGTCAATTCAAACCCCAAGTAGATTTTGCCCAAGTGCATATGTTAATTCTAAATTAACATATCCTTTCAAATCAAACCTCCATTATATTTCCAAAATATAATCTTTAATTGTATTTACATAAAATACAATTAATTAGCCAATTCAATTAATAATTCCGAATCATTAATTGAGCCACCAAATATTAATATTAATTCCAAATCAATTATAATCCATCAATCAATTAATTCTAAATTAATTGCGATTCCATCTTCAAGGATATTCTGATAAGCTGAATCACCACATAGTGTGACCCATAGGGCCTCATCGTATTAAGCAAGTCCTAGACTAGGCAACATGGAATTCCTAGACGGTTCCATTTGCAATATTAATAGGTGAGGACGTTTGAGAGGTTTCTCAAAGCTAACCCTTTCGTTGCGAAGCCTGTTGCGCTCAACGCGGTGATGGTAACGTCCCTTCATCTGACTTGCTCGAATGTATCTAGGACCGATGAAGTGTCTATCCCAATAATACATCCACGGGCGTCTCAGGGAGTTGCTTGGTTAAGATATACTTATGACTATCATAATATATCATTTGCACTGGCCAGTGACTTTACCAACACAACTATGCAGACTATGAGCAGTGCTCTCCTGTGCTATACTTGAGAGATGAATCCTTCACAGAATCACTTATCATCCCCATTTGTATGTAGCCATAATCCTGGATCGTGTCTTAGGCCAGCTGCTTATTCAGAGCTGACATCGACGGGTCCACCAAGGATATGGGGCAACAAATTTTATGATAAAGTCCTGTAAATACAAAGGACGTCTGACATCACTTCGACAACTTACCGGTTCCCATAGACACTTCGGTGTAGAGTATACATCGATGGGAGTGTCCGGTGGGTACTTTCATTGTTCGATAAAGCTTCTTCGAACAACTATGCGCAGTTATGGGAACGTTTCTCGATTGTCCAACAATCCGTTCCGTGGTTGTGGGATCGGCTCACACTTGCTCCAACAAGTATAACCTCCACGCATACTAGTCTCGTCTGGTTCATTCAGACCCCTACATCCGAGATGAACCTCGACTAGGGAGAGTTTGGGATAGATGATAACTCACATAGCTCCCACTATCTGTGTGATCGGTCATCTATCCGAGGGGACATGTTTAATATCAATACAGACAGTAATAGAGATATGACATGCTGCATGCCTGGTGTAATATAAATATGAAAGCGATACTCAATAGTAAAATGCAACAAACATATATTATATTATGTTGACCTGTGTAATAGTACATATATGCCCTCTATAAGGGCACCATGCCCTTAGTAAGGACTGTCTCTAGGACATATACACTATCAGCTATTGTGGAACTGGCGGATGGATCCTTTGTGAGACCCGAGGGCTTTGTGAAGAACGTATTGGTTAAGATTGGTGAAGCTTCTGTATACACCAATTTTGTAGTTATGCCGGCGTCTACAGCTGGGATGGGGGATGTTGTTCTATTGGGGCGAACATTCTTGACTAAACTACGCTCCGTGATAGACATCTACCGAAGGACTTGCACCATTGAGGTGGATGGTAAGCGACATATGTTGCGAGCCATATCTGATCCACCTGATCACTTCAATACTTCTCACACTATTAACTACTGTGGTCTTGCTGTCTATGTTCATTCTTATTCGCAGGTTCGTGGCATGAGGAGAAGATCCATGAAGGGTAAGTCTAGTACTCACAAGAAGAAGAGCTAGGCGCAAGAAGGAGTCGAGTCAAAGACTATAAACAATGGCGCTATCCGGGATGCAACCCGAAGATTTTATCGGTTTTTTACCGCTTTATTGCATGCATTCATACTTGAACAATTTGCTTTTCTTATGTGACTTTGTCCGTCTCTGTGTCGTATGTGCTTATGTCTTTGTTTGAGTGAACTTTTTCGAGTGGTTTTTTGAGTAAAATGGTTTTCGGGGATTAAAAAACTGCGTTTTTTCGAAAGTTTCGTCTCCCCACATCATCGCCCCCCACGGGGGGCGAATCGCCCCACAAGTCCAGAGAGCTCCGCGCTCTCTGGACGTGCGGGGCAATTCGCCCCACATGCGGGGCGGTTCGCCCCGCACGGGGCGACTCGCCCCACACCAGGGGCGACTCGCCCCACGAATCTGGAGAAGTTAAAAACGCGAGAAAGCCTCATTTCTCTACATTTTCTTCATCTTCTTCACTCCATACTCCCCAAAATCCAAAACGAAACGAAAAAAACTTCAGTCCTTCATAAAATCTTCAATCTTCCATCAAATTTTGTGTTCTATAGCTTCAATCGAAGCCCATTACGTGCTCTTTCTTTTCATCCGAACAAATTTCACTCTAGTACATTCGTTTTCCAGATTTGAGGTATCTTCACATGAACCCTAATTTTTCAATTTGGGGGTTTTCTGATTTGTGCTTCAGTTTGACTTATATGATGTATGGGTAGGTTGTTTGCGTGATTAGAAACATTATTTACTATCAATTGCATGCTCAATTATGCTTGGATTGTTGATTCGAGAATTTTGCTACTAGATGTTTTTATCTTGTTTTGCAATGTATCTTTTTCTTCGATTCCATACATATGATTGTGTTTACTGATTTAATAATGATGGATATAATGGTAGAATGCATAATTGTTGAGTATGAGGATTTATGATGCTATAATTTTTGGCTACTAAGGTATGAATTGAGCCTTATTATTTAGGTTATTGGTTGTCTAGCACGAGCATAATGCGATATGTACATGTCTAAATTATTTTGGGGTGTTGCATAGTAGTCCCTATATATATATATATAACAAAAAAAAAAAAAAAAAAAAAAAGAAAGAGGAAAAGAAAAGAAGAAGAAATGAAAAAGAAATATAAAAAAAAAAAGAGAAAAGAAAAAAAAAAGGAAATAAAATAAAGAATAAGACCCAAAAGCAAAAGAAGGGTCGTTGCAAGCCAAAAGCAGTCTCGTAGTGTCAAGTGTCATGTAAATATTTTGTCCTTGTGAAGTATCGAGTTGTAAATTCTATCTTTCGTTTCGTGTCGCCTTTGTCCAAGGCCTGTTCTTGACCGCCCTCGTCTTGCTATTCAAGAAGTGGTTGAAAGAGGCTCATTCTTGAGAGTCTGGGTAGAATAGGGGAGTGTTATCTTTTTAGGAAATCCTCCTTCGTTTGATGAGAGCCAGTATTGGTTCGCCCTCTCTTGAGGAAAAGTCTAGCTTGGTGAACAGTTGTAAGCCCTCGGTTTCATAGGCACGGGGCAATTGTAGTATGATAACATGCATCATTTTGTCGTCACTGACCAGGTCCAGGTAGAAGATGATACGAGAGACTCCTTTGCTTAACCAAGTGCACATGAGAATGTGTATATTTGCAATCGAGGCATTCTTCAACCTACTTGCATGTCATGCTCATTTGGTTTTGTTCATAAGCATTTGGTAGATTCAATAGATTAGTTCACTTTACTTGGCATGAGACTCCTTTTGTGTTGAATTTAGGATAGTTTGTTGCTTGAGGACAAGCAAAGGTTTGGTTTGGGGAGTTTGATGAACGTATTTTTGACGCGTTCATCTTGTCTTTTTTACCTTCTTTTGCTATCTTCTAACCTTGTTTTTTTGTTAGTTTGGTAGAATAGTGTCACATTTTGTGTTTTCTGCATTTTCAGGCACTTAGCTACGAAACGGCGTTTTTGGAGCTAAAAACGAGCCTTTTTGATGGAAAAGATGGCCCCGTTGAAGTTCTCCAATCTCCGTGGCTTGTTCGTGAGTGTTTGAGCATCAATAAGCATTGAGAAGGATGAGTCCAAGGCACCCAAGGGCCGTACGAGGGCCAAAAGATTGAGTTTGAAGACAAAAATCTGCCCAGGAGCCAAGCTAAGCGCCTGGAATAGTGAAGCGCTCCGGTTCATTTTCCAGGAGCTTTGGCAAAGCAGCCAAGCGATGCGCTCCGCTTGGACTCTCCAAGCGGTCCGCTTGGCAGCGGTTACGTTTTCGGATTTTCCTTCTTAGATCTGATCTTCTGTTACTTTTTGGAGACTTTTTGAACACTAGCTTCGTTTGGGAGAGCTCCTAAGCCCCAAAACTCAGAGAAAACTCAGATACATTGTATTTTAGATTGGATTAAAGGTTTTGGCATAGGATTGCATCCGCTGTTTCATCTACGGAGAGGTTTTCGTCAATACCCACCGATTAGTGACAGCTTGGTGGTAACATTGTATCATTATCTCTTGTCTAGTAGTTTGATTTGATGTATCCTATTTACAATTCATATGATTTGATGTCTATGTTGATGAATATGAGTAGCTAAATCCCTTGTGTTGGTGGTAGAATGTAGAATATGCATGCTTTGGGTTATGTTTATGCTTACATGAGATTGTGATTCAATCTTGCTGCAAATTCCTTCATATGATTGTTAGTTGCCTATAAAATATATTCGAATTGAGTATAGTGACAAACTCTTGGTCAATGAAAGCTATAGGATTGTATGTTAGAGATTTGCAGCATGCTAGATAAATGGTGTTAGTGACAAGCACCTCTAAAGTATTGATAGTGATCTTTTATGATGTATGTCTTGAAAGTTACCTAGACGAGTTGCTTAGCAGACTTGATCGAAGGTTTTACGCACTGAACTTGTGAGCATATTCGTAACCCATGCATGTGTATTTGATTTCTACCACCAACCGTTTTCCAAACTTGATTACAACAATCTGATTTCTCGTTGCTTTGTTCTAAGAAAGCAATTCTACAAACATTTGAACTCGTTGTCTGAAACTACTAGCAAAAACCTCAAACAAAGCCACGTTAGGTCCCGAGAGAACGACACTCGGGGACAACTTGCCATTGCACTCTAGTTTGTGTAGTGATAAGTGTTCTTAGGCTTTTAAACAAATTTAATTGGTGAAAAACGACATCATCATTATGTGATGTTTATGCTTTCGTAATTGTGGTGGTGTTAGTTTCATAAGTCGTTTTATGATTTTAAGTGTGTCTGTTATGATTTTAAGGGTGTGTAATGTTATGGTACCTTAGTTTTGTAACTGAAGGAGTGAAGGTGTATTGTTATGGTTAAAGGGATCTTGTTATACTTTTAAGGGGTTATGAAATTGATTTAAGCGGGGATTTTATATTTTTAGATGTTGATGATATTATACTTTTAAGGTCTTATGTTATGGTTTTTAAGTGGGTGTGATATTATGCTACTTTAGTTTTGTTGCTGAAAGGGTTTCGGTGTACTCTTATGGTTTTAAGGGATCATGCTATATTTTTAAGGGGTTATATTTTTGTTTTAATGTATAATATTGTGCTTTTAAAAGTTCTGCTGATATTTTACGTTTTATGTTTTTGCAGTTGTTGATGCTTCTAAATTAACGATGTAGGGAGAGAAGATCAAAGAAGAGGCAAGCCCAAGTTTGTTTGTACAACTGCTGGTGTTTTGGATTATGATAGAGCTGAGGACAATTGAATGAAAGATTGATAGTTGGCTAGATTGATAATTGGCGAGTTACATCAAAAGTCAACAATATTCTCAAGAAGTAGGATTTGTGATGTCCTGGGCAAAGTGTTTATGTTAGATATTATTGAAGTAGTTTCTGATCAACAATTAGTTTTTGCCCTTTTGAACAATTAGTTCGTGTATATACTTAAGCAATGGTTTAGTATAATACTATTGTATGTTCTGGTTATTGTTTTTAAACAATGATGCTATGGTTTTAAGGGTATACATTATGGTTTTAACACGTCTTGTTATGGCTTTAGTATACAAGATGCTCCGACTGTTGGTATCATGTTGCAGCTAGTATTGTTTTAGATTCTAAAGAACCGAGCAAAATTGAAAAAGTGATTGAGAAAGTGCAAGTTAAGGTAAGAACCGGCAAGATTTCGAAGAAGTAGGGGTGTGTAATGTGTTTTGGCTGGACAAAGTGTGCATGTTGGATGTTATTTTGGAGTACTGTATGATTTGAACAATTAGTGCTTTTAAGATAATTAGTTTGTGTATGTTTTTAAGTGGATTTAATATGCAACCATTGTATGTTTCTTATTTGTTTAGTTTTAATGAAGTTTACTTTGTCCATTAAGATCTTAACTTGAGCTCCTAGAACGATAATAGTGGGTACTTAAACCACAACTTGGATACTTAAAACCACATCAAGGGAACTTATAGCCACACCAACTGCTACATGAAATATATAAGACTGTTAGGAAACTTGTAATTTTGATGAGCAATTAACCATGCTAAATTAAGGAAAGTCCAGTAACTAGTACTCTTAAGGTCCATAGGAATTTAGAATTTTAAGGACATTGTAAAAGAGGAACGTTTGCTGATGACTTAGTTAGGTGCTAGATAAGTTATTTCTTTGCGTATGATGTATTTTATTTTCTGAAAGAAAATAACTTATTGATGCTTAGCTTATGATGTATCTTATTTTCTGAAAAGAAAATAACCTATTGAAACATTTGCTGAAGATATACTTTGTTTATTACAAACAAATTATTGAAGCAAATAGAAACCGCTCAGAATCTTGAAGACTTTTGAAGATCTGAAGACTTGAAGAATTTGAAGATCTGAAGCACTAGAAGATTGTTGAAGACTGGTATCTACAAAGGCACGTGTTGCTCAGAAAGTGGATGTTGGTCCCTTTAAACAACAAGAAAAGACTAGAGGGGGGGGGGGTGAATAGTCTTTTCAAACTTTCGTCGTTTAAAAACTTTCTCAGCAAGTACTTATTACTTTTCAGTAATGAGGTTGCTGATACTTAACTTTCTCAGCAAGCGTAAGTTACTTTCCAGTAGCTTGGTTTGCTGATACTTAAAATCAGAGAGCGGAAGTCTTTGAAACGATAAGTGCTCTTTCAGCAAGTAAAGAGAATTCAGCAAGTGAAGTGAGTGACTGTGTACAAACAGATATAATTTGCTGAAAGCTAAATGCAGTAAGTAAATCACACAAATGTTTTTATAGTGGTATCTGAGAGTGGCGTAATCTCTCAACTAATCCACTTTGTCCTTTCTAGGACTGAATCCACTAAGATATGATTGAGGTTCCTTACAATCTCCTATCTAAAGCGATTCAACAGAAACCAAAGCGCACTTGCTTTGTCTCCAACCTAAACTAGAGAACTCAACCTTGTTCTCCACCAAACTTAGTAATTTTAATCAGCAAAACTATGCTCGATTAAGTTCCCCCTGAATACCACGCCTGAAAGGGTGTATTTTCAGTTAGAGAGTTTTGGGGTGAGATGACTTAATTATAACTTATTCAGTAACAACAAGTAATCTAAGAAACACAACTTGGAATACTTTGCAGTAAACAAGTTTGATTGTTTCTGGTGTCAAGACTTGTTCTTGTTCGAATGAAAGAACACTAAACTAATTTCTTAGCCGAGTTTGTTCTACTTCTTCACAAGTAGCTTTTTCAAGCTTTAAGTCTTGGAACGGATCAATGGCAGTAAGAGTGATTGAAGGTTTGTGAGTTTTTAAGCACAAGTGAGAGTTTGATCACGTTGTTGACACACTTCAACTCTTTGCCGGATGACCTCTATTTTTAGTGCAAGTAAGGAGCCGTTTGAATTTCAAATCCTAAGGCTTTTGTTCCTTAACATGTCACTATCTTGCTTTTGTACTTTCAGCAGCGACTTTGTTTGTCTTCTAGTCTTCATGTCCTTTGCGTGTAAGCTTTGCAATAAATGCACATTTGAATAGAATTCAAACAGTAACATTGGAGCACAAAATCTCGTACATTCAGCAAGAGGTCACATATGTTCATCGGCAAGTGTTCAGTCTCAGTTTCAGCAAGCACAACCTACTCTGTCTTTCAGATTTTCACTTATGTAATGCTGTTGCTGAACATTCCACTTTCTGAGAAAACACGTGTCTTACCAGTCTTCAGCAATCTTCAAGTCTTCAATTCTTCAGATCTTCAAAAGTCTTCAAGATTCTGACCGGTTTCTTATTTGCTTAAATAATTTGTTTGTAATAAACAAAATATATCTTCAGCAAATGCTTCAATAGGTCATTTTCTTTTCAGAAAATAAGATTCATTAAAGCTAAGCATCAATAAGATATTTTCTTTTCAGAAAATAAAATACATCATACGCAAAAGAAATAACTTATCTAATATCTAACTAAGTCATCAGCAAACGTTCCTTTTTTACAATGTCCTTAAAATTCTAAATTCCTATGGACCTTAAGAGTACTAGTTACTGGACTGATCTTAATTTAGCATGGTTAATTGCTCATCAAAATTACAAGTTTCCTAACAAATTTCCCCCTTTTTGATGTTAGCAATCCATGGCTAAATTAATTGTTACCCTTTTAGAGGTTTTTGATGTTGAATAAATCAGATGATTAATGCAAGCATACTTGAATAAATAAACAGTAAGCATAAGTAAGTTGCATAATCAAAAACCAATAAGAGTAAAAAAGAATTCATTGCTGAAAGTTATCAATCAGAAGTTTACAAGAAAGCATAGATAACTAGGAATCAGCAAACAAAAACTTTAACAAAAACTATTTGCAGGGACTTAAACTCTTTCAGAGGATTTTCTCAAAATCTCTCTTACACTCTTCTCAGCAAGTGCAGTGAATTCAACACAATCCTTCTCGTAGTTTTCCAGAAGCCTACGGACTTGTAGTTGAAGAATTCTTGCATTTTTGCAGGCAGTATGATGATGCTTTTCAGCATTCATTTCCATGTAATTAGTTACCCACAAATGCATGCCCCAATTGCTGGCATGGAGAAGTTGTGTATCTGAAATGCTTCTCGGATGAATCTTTCTTAACCAGAGAAGATCTTCTTCTTGATCCTTAGCAGTGAGATAGAAGTACTCATAAGGAATCAATCCAAGTTTCTTCTTAGGTTTGTTTGTTACCGGGTCAGCGTAGTAAGCAATGCCAGGTGGTTTGATCAGATTTGGTTCTTGCTTGTATGTCTTACCAATGGCAATTCTTCTTACTTGGACCTCTAGATTCAACCATCTCCCAGCAACATTTCTTGGGAGGGATTCTTCCCTTTAATTTCTTTGGACCTTGAGTTCAATCCATTTGAACATTTGATTCAAAATGGCTGTAGGAAAGAACTCATTTACCAGCAAGTCTTCCAGCTTTAAAATCCAGCAACCATGAATGTTTCTGATTACATTCTGAGTGGTTTCCTCATTGCTGGTCTTAGTATATTCAATGTCGGAGCCAATAGAAATGCTGGCCCGCCTTTTCTCTTGCTGTCTTTGCCTTCTTCTTCTTGATTTAGCATTGTCTTGATCTCTTGCTGAAGAGTCAGACGAAAAATGCCTTGAGTGGCCAGACGGAGTTATGGCTGTTAAGGGTCTAGCTCTTATGGCTTGAGCTATTGTTTGATTGTCATCATCTTCTTCATCATCTTCATTCAGATTGTGATGACTTTCAGTGTGATAGAAATCTTGAGTTTCAGCAGCAGTTTTTCTCTTTTTGGTACTTGCTGAATTTAACTCAGTTTCTGCTTGTCTTTTAGAACTTTCCTCTCTTTTAGCAAGAGGTTCTAATGGAAGTGGCGCATCAACAGCAGGAGTAGGAGGGGTTTGATTGCTTTTTCTAGTGTTCTTCTTTTCCCCCTTAGACATGGATTGCAACATCGGAGTGATGTGCAGAGAATAAAACTCATTGCAATTTTCAGCAAGAGTGGAGAGACTGTTATACTTCATGATGATTGCTTGTTGGTCAGAGTTCATTGTTGCCAACTCTTTTTGAATATTCATCATGTTCTCTTCATGTCTTTTCTCTGTAGCGGCCTTCTCATCCATAATATTCTGAGCCTTGACAAGAGCAGTTTTTGCAAGCTTGAGCGCCTGACTTACATCTTCTTCATAGCTCTTATGATAAAGACTGATGTCTCTTTGAGCTATTGTCAAAGTTGTAGTGCGTCTCAGCACTGTAGCCAATATCTTTCCAATGTCAAGTGGGCTCTCAGCAAGCAATGCCTCATGTTAAGCTTTGCAGGCATCATGGACTTGCTTTAGTGCTAGAATTCTGGGAGTAAACTCCTCAACTCTTGGGAACGGCACTAAATGAGGTGTTAAGGAATGAACCTTAATTTCAGAAGCAAATTGATCATCACGCGTCAGCAATTCGGCTCTTAGACCATCGTCTAAATCATTGATGTAATCAGGAGGAGGAATCTGAACGACTTTTGGGTCTCGCTTGGATTGTTCATCATCATTTTCTGACAAGTCGTCATCATCCTCAGATTCATCAAGTTGAGCGACTTTTAAGCCTTTGTCAGTAGCTTCTCTTCCTTTTTGTTGAGTGGTTGCTGATGGCAACTCTTCAGACTCAACGACTGGAGTTTCACCAGTAGATAGTTGTTTCAATTGAGTTTGTGGCTCAATTACTGGAGTTTCGCCAGTAGTTAGTTTTAATTGAGTAGTTGCTGAAGGCAACGTTTGAGACTCAATAACTGGAGTTTCGCCAGTAGTAAGTGGAAGGGATGGAACTTCCTTTGATTTTGGTCTTGAAGATTCACCAATTTCCAGATCCTGCGTATGCCTTGCATGGATCACGAGACTATTTTGTAGAGCTCGTTCGTAATCTTCATCTTCTTCATCCTCATCTTCAAGGTTTTCTTCAGTAACCTTGGCATCAGAAACTGGACTCTTGCCATTTTTCAAGGCAACCCTTTTTCTGGCGTATTCTTCTTCAGTATCAGCACCTTGTACAGGTGCTTGATTTTCACCAGCAGGAGGAGGTTGAGATTCTTGCTGAGATTGTTGTTGTTCAGCTTGTTGATTGTCAGATTGAGTATTTTCAGCAACTGTTAACTTCAATCCACCAGCACCAGGACTTGGACCTTGATTGTCATCATCGTCATCTTTCTTGTCCTTAGAATCTTTCCCTTCATCATCACTGGGATCAGTGGGAATGTTCTCATCTTCTTCTTCTTTTTCATCATCTGTCAGAATGACTAGCTCAACATGCTTGTACAAAGCAACACTTGTCACTTCCTCTTCCTCAGTTAATTTGTGGGGATCAGCCACCACAGGAACAAAAAGACCTTTGAGCATCACAGCTTGTTCAGATGGAGAGGCACTCTTAAATTTGGCCTTCATATTCTCTCTGATTTGAGCAATCAGATTTGAGCTCATTAGCTGAGAATATGTCATTTCTTCAGGAAGGATGGAGTGGACAAATGTCTCGAGCTTTAACAGTGAAGTTCTCTTTTTCTCATTTGAGAGATGAAGGTGAAGATCTGAGAAGTCCATTCTTCTGTATCTTTGCCAGTTGCTGACAGACTTAGCAACTCTTGACAAAGTTGTCCTCTTGAACTTCAAGTAAAGTTCTTCAGAACTTACTTGCTGATCTTCAGTGATGAGTACCACTTCAGTGGTCTCCTTTTGAGCCTGAAAAAGAATTTTATTTAGATCAGGAATGGTTTGGAGAATTGTTTTAGAGTTTATATCTGAAACATGATTTACCTGCTGAGAGTCAGCAAGCTCATGTAGTACAATTTCCATTCCATGAGGAGCTTGAGTAGCATCCTTCATTTGTTCATCCTGAAATAAATTAAAATTAGACACAAGTACTAAGCTGTCAAACTTAGTTTTTATACAAAAATTATTAACTACCTGCTGAGCAGGGAGTGTTGGTTCTGGTGCAGAGGCTTCAGTAACCATCTGACTTGCATCTTGAGAAGTCTGTAGAGAAAGAATAATTTTAGCAAAAGAACAATTTTCAGAATTAGAAGTTTTACTGATGGTGGAATTAACTACCTGCTGAGGAAGGACAGGTTGTGGCTCAGTCCTTTCAGCATTAACAGTTTCTTCTGCTTCTGGGACTGTTTCTTCAGCAGATTTCTGATTTTGCTCTAACTGAGAAAGCTGTGCGGTTTCAGCAATCTACCTTGTCTCTGAATTGACAAGTTGAGCAGAAGCATCTTGACCTTTAAGCTCACTGCTTGTCATGAAGAGATCAATTGACTTGTTGGATGATTCTTCAATCTCCAACTCCATTTGTTTGCTTAAATCTTCCAGTACAAGCTGGACTTTGTCAATTGAAGTCTTGGGTGAACTTGGGCCAGTATTCTCAGCATCAAGAGATGCGTCTTTGAATAGTGCTTCTTGAGTTTCAGCAACTTTAGAAACTGGAACCATTGCTATTTCAGCAGCTGGTTCAGCAACTGGTTTCAGCAACTGGTCCATCAGCAAGCTGGGTTTCAGCAACTTGATGAGTTGCTTGTTCAGCAACCATCTCTTCAGCAGCATCAGCAAGTGCCGCTCTTTGCAGATCAGCAGCAATGTCGCTTGCTGGTTCCATAGTTGGATCATTTGGAATATCTACAATGTAGATATCTGGGACTTGGGCAGGAATTTCATTTCCACTGCCTTGTGGTCTATTCTCAGTAGAATTATCAACGTTAAGTTGATTGTTGAAGGCTTCCGCAAACACTTCAACATTGCTGATATATGTTTCAGTAATTACTTCAGCAACATCTACTGGCAAATGCGTTTCAGCATTTGTCTGGGAATCGACTGAGGAGTCTTGGACATTAGGGACTGACTGAGAAGCCAGTGTCTTGTTTCTTTTGTTACTTGTCCGTTTCCTCTTAGGTACGGGATTTGCTGATGACGGTGCAGTCGGAGTGTCATCATCAGCTTTCCTCTTTTTCTTTTTAGATTTGTCCAGTTTCCCAGAGTCATCTATTGTTGCATTTTCAGCAACGGCTGTTGTACACGTACCTTGTAGATTTTCTACAGCAGTTTCATTTGTGTTACCACCACCAACAGCAGTTTCATCTCTAAGTTGCTGAGTGGTAACATCTGCAGCTGTTGTATACCTTTCTTGCTGGCTTGAGCTGACAACATTTGCAGTTGTTGTCCTCTTCGTTTTCTTTCCAGCAATCTTAGGTACATTCTGCTTGTAGAAAGATCTTCCCACATTGCACACAGATTTCTTGATTGGCAATGGGTTTCTTAGCTGAATCCTGAAATGTTCAAGGATATAGCATATCTTGATTCCATACATAACTGGAAAGGAAGGTGAGACCTTGTTGTCTTCTACCTTTACCTTAAGCTTAGTTACACAATCAACAAGCCTGTTGAAAATGTACTTAGCCCAGTTAAGTTCCGTTTTATTTTCATAGATATGCATCAGCAATGGCCATCTTCTCAGGCCTACTTGGTCAATTCCTCTAACTTGGGAGTCAAGTACTTGTAGAATTCCATTGTATCAATCATGCTCACTTGCTTAGTGCGAGTAGAGATAAAGTTCATGAGGCCTTGCTGCTTGATAAACTCAAGCGCCTCTTAATTTTGGTCATCAAGTTCTTGTTCAAAAAAGTACCTAATGTACTTTTCTTTTGCAAACCCTCCCCATTGCATCAACATCTCACACTTTGCAGTGTCAAGATATGACGGAGGCATAGGTTTTACAGTGATTCGGTCGTTTTTCAACACAACTTTCGTTGTGTCTTGGGCCAGAGTAGTCACCGGAGCAGTCACCGGAGCAATGCGTGTTTCAGCACTGTCAACCTTTGACGATTTTGAGGACTTAGATGACTGTCTCTTGGGAGCCATTTCATATATAGCAAGAAAGATTGTACGAAAAGAGATAGTTTGCTTTTTGTCCGGAGGTACAGTAGTTTCAGGCTAGAAATTGCAGAGAAAGGAAATGTGAGTTAAAGAATTTTGTCATTTCTCTAACTCCTTCTTTATATAGTGTCTCTGGTGTGTGAGAAACTCAATCGATTTGAGCTCTCAGCAAGGGTAAAACAGAGAAACACTGGAGATAGTGGAGCCTTTGCATTGAATGCGTAATGGCCCACTAACTAAAACCGTCAAAGCACTCTCTCTCTTTGTTTTGTTAGCCGTTAGATTAATAACTCCTTTTAATCAATGGCCACGATTGAATTTCATGTCATGATTATTGCGAGTTTATCTGTGCCAGCTTAACGTCACAAATTGATTTTACCGAGTAATAAGGGATAGATTGCTTGCTGAAATAGACAAGAATTTTTTCAGTGAGTTTGAATTAACAATCTAGATACTTGCTGAAAATTCCCCCTTACTTAGATATCTCATATTTTCTAAGTTTAAAAGACATTTCTGATTTCCCGTATCAGTAAATTCTTTTGCACTTGAGACATCCTTTGGTAAAATCTGAGAGATGAGCTTTTGCTCTTTTTCTGAGTTCCCGTCTCAAAAAATTCCTTTGATACTTGAATACCTGTTTCAGTATCCTTTGATTGTCTGAGTACCCGTCTCAGCAATTCTTAAGTTCTTTCACTTTACTGAGTGCCTGTCTCAGCAAATGGTCAAGTTTCCTAACAAATACCTGTTTTGAAGGAATTACTTGCTGAATGCCTGTTTCAGCAATCATGTTGTGACTTTGGCTTTTGGACAGGAATACTTTGGCTTGCTGAATACCTGTTTCAGCATTCTGCCAAGTGTATCCTTTATTGAGGTAGTTCAATCAATCCAAGTTTATACCTTAGCATTGCGAACCTATTATCCGGTAGGGGCTTGGTAAAGATGTCAGCAAGATGATCTTCAGTACCTACTTTCACAACCTCAATATCACCTTTTTCCACATGATCTCTAATGAAATGATGTCTAATATCAATGTGCTTGGTCCTAGAGTGAAACTTAGGATTTTGCGTAATTGCAATAGCACTTGTATTATCACAAAAGATTGGTGTTTTCTTTGCAGAAATACCATAATCTCTTAATTGTTCCTGAATCCATAGGATTTGAGCTGTGCAACAACCAGCTGCAATGTATTCAGATTCAGTAGATGAATTGGCGACACACATTTGCTTCTTGCTGAACCATGATATTAATCTAGTACCCAAAAACTGACAAGTTCCAGAGGTACTTTTTCTATCAAGAGTTGATCCACCATGATCAGCATCAGAAACTTTAGGATACCATAATCCAACATTGACTGTACCTTTAACATATTTCAGTATTTTAATTGTCTTTTTGTAGTGTGATTCTCTTGGATCAGATTGGAATCTTGCACATACACAAACAGCATACTGAATGTCAGGTCTACTTGCTGTTAGATACAACAAGGAACCAATGAGCTTCCTATACTTTTGTTCTTTGATCCTAAACTTTATGAGCATTTCTTTCGCATACTTTGCTTGATTTATGAATATTCCATCTTTGAGTTGCTTGACTTGCAACCCTAGGAAATAATTCAATTTTCCCATCATACTCATTTCAAACTTATTAGTCATGAGTTTGGCAAAATCATCACAAAGTTGCTTGTCCTTAGATCCAAAAATTATGTCATCCACATAAATTTGAACTAAGATTAATTTACGATCATGGTTCATGGTAAAAAGAGTTTTGTCAACTTCACCTTTCTTGAAACCATTTTCCAGCAAGAATTTAGCCAAGGTATCATACCATGCTCTTGGTGCTTGCTTTAGACCATATACAGCTTCTGAAGCTTATATACCATCTTGATTTCTGAGGGAAGTTCAAAGCCAGGGGGTTGTTCTAGGTAGACTTCTCCAGCAAGTTCACCATTTAAGAATGCACTCTTAACATCCATTTGGTAAACAATGAAGTCATTGTGAGCAGCAAAGGCCAAGAAAAGCCTAATTGCATCCAATCTTGCAACTGGAGCGTAAGACTCATCATAGTCCAATCCTTCAGTCTGACAGTAACCTTGAGCAACTAAGCGTGCTTTATTTCTTGTTACTTCACCAGACTCGCTCAGCTTATTTCTGAACACCCACTTTGTACCAATAGCTTTCTTATCTTCAGCAAGTGGCACAAGTTTCCAGACTTGTTTCTTTCAAATTGATCCAATTCTTCTTGCATTGCCTTTATACATTCAGAATGCTTCAAAGCTTCTTCTATGGTTTTAGGTTCAATTTCTGATACAAAGCAAGAGAATAGAGATTCTACTTCTACGACAGTTGCTTCTTCAGCAAGTCCTTGAGTAGCTCTGGATCTAGTCACTTGGCGTTTATTAATATCGCCAATCATATCCGTAGAGGGATGATCTCTAATCCATTTATTAACAGGTTTCCTGTTTGTTGGATCAGGGTATGTTTGCTCATCAGCATGTGACTCTTCAGTATGTATTTGTTCAGTACTACTGGGAATTTGTGTCTCTGCTAAGATTTGTTCGTCAGCAACTGCTTGTTCAGCATTGCTGGATTGAGGTATTTAATCAGCAGCATTGGAGATTGCGTAATTTCAGCAACTTCCGGAGCAACTGCATCTTTTGCTGGAAATTTTTTGTCATGAACTATTTTTATCTTGTCATGACTTGGGGAAGGAGAGTCATTGTCAGAATCATCATTTAGTTCAATTGACTTAATTTGCCTAGCATCAGATTCAGTTCTTTGCTCATGTATGATTAGCTTTTTCATATATTCTGATATTTCTTCTTCAGCAGGCACACCTTGTGACTTTTCGTAGAATACAACATGCACAGATTCTTCATCTTTTGTGCCTTTTTGTTCTAAACTCTATAAGCTTTACTGTGCAAGGAGTAGCCAAGAAATATCGCTTCGTCTGCCTTTGGTTGAAATGTTCTTAGGTATTCTCTACCATTGTTAAGAACGAAACACTTGCAACCAAATACTCTAGATGATGATGTTAGGAGGTCTACCAACAAACAATTCATAAGGAGTTTTGTTGTATTCCTTAGTAATCAAACATCTATTCTGAGTATAGCAGGCGGTATTAATCGCTTCAACCAGTAAGCCTCACTTATTTCAGTGTCAGCAAGCATTGTTCTTGCGGCTTCTTTCAGGGTACGATTCTTCCGTTCAGCAACACCGTTTTGCTGTGGTTGCCTTACTGAGGATAACTGATGTTGAATACCTTTTGAGGTACAATATTCAGTTATGTACTGGTTTACAAACTCAGTACCATGGTTTGTCCTTATGACTTTTACCTTGTCATTTTTCATGACTTCAAGCTTATTCAGCAAGTTAGGTATTTCAGTCTTGGTTTCAGATTTGTGCTTGATGAATACTACCCAAGTGAATCTTGAATATTCATCTACCACGACTAGACCATACTTCTTACCAGCATAGCTTGTTGAAGAAGATTCAAACAAGTCCATGTGTAAGAGTTGTAAAGGTTTTGTAGTTGACGGTACTGCCTTGTTCTTGAAAGAAGATTTGGTTTGCTTTCCTTGCTGACATGCATTGCAAACACCATCCTTCTTAAAAGTAACCCTAGGTAATCCAACTACAAGTGCCTTTTTAGACAGCTTATTCAGCGCCTTGAACTTTAGATGACTTGTTCGTTTATGCATAACCATGCTTTTTCAGCAAGGCAGTCATGATCTGAGACAAGGCATTTTTCAACTTTTGCTGAAGACCAATCAACGGTGTACAAGCCTCCTGATCTTCTTGCAATCATTATACCTTTTTAGTCTCAAAATCTACAAGTTTACATTCATCACTTTTAATTTCGATGAAGTATCCTTTGTCAGCAAATTGACTCATGCTGAAAAGGTTAAACTTAAGATTTTTGACATAAAGAACTCCAGAAATGTTATGCATCCCAACTTCACATCACCATAGCCTTTTGTAGATCCGGAGCCTCCACCAGCAAACTTATTGTTGGACCTTTAGACCACCGTCTATAGTTTATAAGGTTATTCTTGTTGCCCGTCATGTGCTTTCCACAACCACTATCAAAGTGCCAGATTGCATCGTTTGTCTCCGTGGCTGCAGTCTGCACAATCAAGAGCAAACAAGTTAATTATCCAATGATGGATGTCCATTAACATGTTCAAGAATGCGTCCAGTGGAAACCCAAGTCTGAAGTTTTTCAACTTTGACTTGTTTTCTACTTGCTGAGGAACTAGGAGGTTTTGAGCTGAAAGACTTTTGACTCGTGCTGGTCAAATCCACTTTCTGATGTGGTGTCTTGCTCTGTTGACCTTTTGCTGAACATACTTTTCAGTAAGTTCTTTTCTAGCAAGGTTCCTTCTAGTCCTAGCATTGGGAGTCTTTTCAGAACTCTTAGGCTGGTTTTCTTCATCTCTTTGAAGTATCTTGGCTGACTTTGCTTATACTCATGAAAGAGTTGACTTTGCTTGGTTTTGACCTAGTCCACTCTTCGGAGAATGCTGACTTTAGCTTCAGCAACCTTACTTGATTCAGGTTTGTCAGCAAAGGACTTCTGATTACTTTTAGTAATCTTGCCTTTAGACTTAACAACTTGCTTTTCAGCAACTTGTTTGGCGGAATGCTTCACGGCATTCTTTTTTTTCCAGTTTGCTTCTCAGCAACCTGTTTTCCTTTTAAAGTCTTGTTACTTTGAGTAGCAACAGCGGCTTTATGGTCATAGGTAATGTGATTGCATGTTTCAAGAACCTTAGTTTGACCAAACTGATAGTCACTGGTGGACTACTATCAGTAGCACGTACAAAGGAGATAGGTGATTATCTTTTACTCAAGATTTCTACGTTATCACCTTCACACGTTGCTCCTAAACTTCTTTCTGAGAATGGATCTCTCAAGTAAGAGTT
>CM051458.1:52226660-52262472 GCA_028274465.1 Plantago ovata
TATTTAAGCAAACAAATGGAGTTGGCAGATTGAAGACTCATCCAACAAGTCAATTGAGCTCTTACTGGACAAGCAGGTGCAGCTCAAGGTCAAGATGCTTCTGCTCAACTGTCATTTCAGAGCCCAGGGAGATTGCTGAAACCGCACAGCTTTCTCAGCTAGAGCAGAATCAGAAGTCTGCTGACGAAGAACAGTCCAAGAAGCTGAAGAAACTGTTAATGCTGAAAGGACTGAGCCACAACTGTCCTTCTCAGCAGGTAGTTAATTCAACCATCAGTAAAAAACTTCAAATTCTGAAATTGTTCTTTTGCTAAAATTATCTTTCTCTATACAGACCTCTCCAGATGCAAGTCAGATGGTTGCTGAAGCCTCTGCACCAGAACCCAACACTCCCTTGCTCAGCAGGTCGTAATAATTTTGGGATAAAAACTAAGTTTGACAGCTTAGTACTTGTGTCTAATTTAATTTATTTCAGGATGAACAAATGGAGGTGCTACTCAAGCTCCTCATGGAATGGAAATTGTACTACATGAGCTTTGCTGACTCTCAGCAGGTAATCATGTTTCAATATAAACTCTAAAACACTTCTCCAAACCATCCTGATCTAAAATAAAATTCTTTTTCAGGCTCAAAAGGAGACCACTGAAGTGGTACTCATCACTGAAGATAGCAAGTAAGTTCTGAGAACTTAACTTGAACTTCAAAAGGACAACTTTGTCAGAGTTGCTAAGTCCGTCAGCAACTGGCAAAGTACAGGAGAATGGATTTCTCAGATCTTCACCTTCATCTTCAAACGAGAAAAGAGATCTTTCTGCTGAAGCTCGAAACATTTGTCCACTCCATCCTCCTGAAGAAGAACATATTCTCAGCAATGAGCTCAATCTGATTGCTCAAATCAGAGAGAATAGAAGGCAATTTAAGAGTGCCTCTCCAGCTGAACAGCTGTGATTGCTCAAAGTCTTTTGTACCTGTGGTGGCTGATCCCCACAAATTAATGAGGAAGGGAAGTGACAAGTGTTGCTTTGTATAAGCACGTTGAGCTAGTCATTCTGACAGATGACGATGAAGAAGAAGAAGATGAGGAACATTCCCACTGATTCCAGTGATGATGAAGGGAAAGATTCAAAGGACCAGAAAGACGCGATGATGACAATCAAGGTCCAAGTCCTGATGCTGGTGGATTAAGTTAACAGTTGCTGAAAATACTCCATCTGACAATCAGCAGCTTCACAACAACAATCTCAGCAAGAATACAACCTCCTCCTACTGATGCTGAAAATCAAGCACCTGTGCCAGGTGTGATACTGAAGCCGAATAACGCCGAAACAAGGGCTGCCTTGAAAAATGGCAAAAGTCCAGTTTCGATGCCAGGTTACTGAAGAAACCTTGTGATGAGGATGAAGAAGATGAAGATTACCAACGCGCTCTACCAGAACAGTCTTGTGATCCATGCAAGGCATACGCAGGATCTAGAAATTGGTCAATCTTCAAGACCAAAACAAAGGAAGTTCCATCCCTTCACTTACTACTGGAGCAACTCAAATTGAGCCACAACCTCAATTGATAAACTAACCCTGGCGAAACCCAGTAATTGAGCACCAACTCAATTGAAAAACTCTATACTACTGTTGAAACTCCAGTTGTTGAGTCTGAAGTGTTGCCATCAGCAACCACTCAACAAAAGGAAGTGAAGCTACTGACAAAGGCTCAAAAGTTGCTCAACTTGATGAATCTGAGGATGATGACGACTGTCAGAAAATGAGGATGAACAATCCAAGCGAGACCCCAAAGGTGTTCAGATTCCTCCTCCTGATTACATCACTGATATAAGTGATTCTTTAAGAGCAGTTGCTTTACAAGATGATCAGTTTGCTTCCGAAATTAAGGTTCATCCTTGACACCTCATTAGTGCCGTTCCCAAGAGTTGAGGAGTTTACTCCCGAATTCTAGCACTAAAGCAAGTCCATGATGCCTGCAAAGCTGAAGATGAGGCATTGCTTGCTGAGAGCCCACTGACATTGGAAAGATATTGGCTACAGTGCGAGACGCTACAACTTTGACAATAGTCAGAGGAGAAAGACATCAGTCTTTATCACAAGAGCTATGAAGAAGATGTAAGTCAGCGCTCAGGCTTGAAAGAATGCGCTCGTCAAGGCTCAGACTTACATGGATGAGAAGGCCGCAACAGAGAAAAGACGAAGAGAACATGATGAATATTCAAAGAGGTTGTCAACAATGAACTCTGCCCCACAGCAAATCATCATGAAGTATAACAGTCTTAACCACTCTTGCTGAAAATTGCAATGAGTTTATTCTCTGCATATCACTCCGATGTTGCAATCCATGTCTAAGGGGAAAAGAAGAATACTAGAAAAACCAAACCCCTCTGCTCCTGCTGTTGATGTGCACTTCCAATAGAACCTCTTGCTGAAAAAGAGCAAAGTTCTAAAAGACAAGCAGAATCTGAGTGAATTCAGCAGTACCAAAAAGAGAAAAACCGCTGCTGAAACTCAAGATTTCTGTCATACTGAAAGTCATCACAATCTGAATGAAGATGATGAAGAAGATGTGACAATCAAACAATAGCTCAAGCCATAAGAGCTAGACCCTTAACAGCCATGACTCCGTCTGCCACTCAAGCATTTTCTCTGACTCTTCAGCAAGAGATCAAGACAATGCTAAAACAAGAAGAAGAAGGCAAAGACAGAAGAGAAAAGGCTGCCAGCATTGCTATTGGCTCCGGCATTGAATATACAAAGACCAGTAATGAGGAAACCACTCAGAATGTAATCAGAAACATTCATTGGGCTGGATTTTAAAGCTGGAAGACTTGCTGGTAAATGAGTTCTTTCTACAGCCCAATGAATCAAATGTTCAAAGGATTGAACTCAAGGTCCAAAGAAATCAAAGGGAAGAATCCCTCCCAAGAAATGTTGCTGGGAAATGGTTGAATCTTGAGGCCTATGTAAGAAGAGTTGCCATTGGTAAGACATACAAGCAAGAACCAAATCTGATCAAACCACCTGGCATGCTTACTCGCTGACCCAGGTAACAAAGAAACCTAAGAAGAAACTTGGATTGATTCCTTATGAGTACTTCTATCTCACTGCTAAGGATCAAGAAGAAGATCTTCTCTGGTTAAGAAAGATTCATCCGAAAGCATTTCAGATACACAACTTCTCCATGCCAGCAATTGGGCATGCATTTGTGGGTAATTAATACATGGAAATGAATGCTGAAAAGCATCATCATACTGCCTGCAAAAACGCAAGAATTCTTCAACTACAAGTCCGTAGGCTTCTGGAAAACTACGAAAGGTTGTGTTGAATTTACTGCCTTGCTGGGAAGATGTAAGAGAGATTTTGAGAAAATCCTCTGAAAGAGCTTAAGTCCCTGCAATAGTTTTTGTTAAAGTTTTGTTTGCTGATTTTTTATGTTATCTATGCTTTTTGTAAACTTCTGAATGATAACTATCAGCAATGAAATCTTTTTGACTCTTATTGGTTTTTGATTATGCAACTTACTCATGCTTACTGTTTAATTTATTCAAGTATGCTTGCATTAATCAACTGATTTATTCAACATCAGAAACCTCTAAAGGGTAACAATTAATTAGCCATGGATTGCTAACATCAAAAAGGGGGAAATTTGTTAGGAAACTTGTAATTTTGATGAGCAATTAACCATGCTAAATTAAGGAAAGTCCAGTAACTAGTACTCTTAAGGTCCATAGGAATTTAGAATTTTAAGGACATTGTAAAAGAGGAACGTTTGCTGATGACTTATTTAGGTGCTAGATAAGTTATTTCTTTGGTATGATGTATTTATTTTTGAAAAGAAAATAACTTATGATGCTTAGCTTATGATGATCTTATTTTCTGAAAAGAAAATAATCCTATTGAAGCATTTGCTGAAGATATATTGTTTATTACAAACAAACATATTGAAGCAAAAGAAACGCTCAGAATCTTGAAGACTTTTGAAGATCTGAAGACTTGAAGAATTTGAAGATCTGAAGACTAGAAGATTGCTGAAGACTGGTATCTACAAGGCACGTGTTGCTCAGAAAGTGAAAATTCAGCAACAGCATTGCATAAGTGAAAATCTGAAAGACAGAGTAGGTTGTGCTTGCTGAAACTGAGACTGACCACTTGCTGATGGAACATATGTGACCTCTTGCTGAATGTACGTGAATTTGCGCTCCAATGTTACTGTTTGAATTCTATTCAAATGTGCATTTAATGCAAAGCATTACACGCGAAGGACATGAAGACTAGAAGACAAACAAAGACGCTGCTGAAAGTACAAAGCAAGATAGTGACATGTTAAGGAACAAAAGCCTTAGGATTTGAAATTCAAACGGCTCCTTACTTGCACTATAAATAGAGGTCATCCGGCAAAGAGTTGAAGTGTGTCAAAACGTGATCAAACTCTCACTTGTGCTTAAAACTCACAAACCTTCAAACACTCTTAC
This sequence comes from Plantago ovata, assembly GCA_028274465.1. Taxonomy (NCBI): domain Eukaryota; kingdom Viridiplantae; phylum Streptophyta; class Magnoliopsida; order Lamiales; family Plantaginaceae; genus Plantago; species Plantago ovata. The sequence goes on from CM051458.1 coordinate 52,231,135, forward strand.
TGCCATTGATCCGTTCCAGACTTAAAGCTTGAAAAAGCTACTTGTGAAGAAGTAGAACAAACTCGGCTAAGAAATTAGTTAAGTGTTCTTTCTTTCGAACAAGAACAAGTCTTGACACCAGAAACAATCAAATTGTTTACTGCAAAGTATTCCAAGTTGTGTTTCTTAGATTACTTGTTGTAACTGAATAAGTTATAATTAAGTCATCTCATCCCAAAACTCTCTAACTGAAAATACACCCTTTCAGGCGTGATATTCAGGGGGAACTTAATCGAGCATAGTTTTGGTGATTAAAAGTACCAAGTTTGGTGGAGAACAAGGTTGAGTTCTCTAGTTTGGTTGGAGACAAAGCAAGTGCGCTTTGGTTTCTGTTGAATCGCTTTAGATAGGAGATTGTAAGGAACCTCAATCATATCTTAGTGGATTCAGTCCTAGAAAGGACGAAGTGGATTAGTTGAGAGATTACGCCACTCTCAGATACCACTATAAAAGTGTTTGTGTGATTTACTTAATGTATTTAGCTTTCAGCAAATTAATCTGTCTATACACAGTCACTCACTTCACTTGCTGAAACCTTTACTTACTGAAAGAGCACTTATTGTATCAAAGACTTCCGCTCTCTGATTTTAAGTATCAGCAAACCAAGCTACTGTAAAGTAACTTACGCTTGCTGAGAAAGTTAAGTATCAGCAAACTCATTACTGAAAAGTAATAAGTACTTGCTGAGAAAGTTTTAAACGACGAAAGTTTGAAAAGACTATTCACCCCCCCCCTCTAGTCTTTCTTGTTGTTTAAAGGGACCAACCAAAGACCAATGCGAACTAGTGTAAAATTGAATAATTCTAACATGTCAGGACTGAAACATTCAGTCAATTGAAGTTTTTAAAACTAGTATTATCAAAGCAACAAAATTACAAACAGCGCTAATGTGGTGTTTTCTGATGAAAATTGAATCTGAGTCTTCGAAATTGGCTTCTTGCAAGTAAACTTGTTCGTGATCTTTGAAGCACCAAATGTGGTGTTACAACCATATGAAGTTGTATTTGGTGTTCAGGCGTTGTATGTGGTGTCAAATATTACTACACATTCCGAAATGACTTGTAGTTATCCTTATCATTCCATCTCTCCAGAAAATAGCAGTCAGTCTGGAATCTCACCATACATGTAGCGGTGGTAAAAGTCTGGATCTTCATCCTTTTGTTTCTGAGAAAAAAAAATGTCTTGCTTTAATTTTTTTTTCATTTATGCTTAAAACATATCATGATCTATTAATTCCACAATAGTATACCTAAACAAACATACAATTGACGGACGAAATATTAACTGACATTACTAAAATCCATAGCATCAAACTTCAAACTACAACAACATGCCTTAAAAACCATAAGTGGATGCACTAAAATCATAACAACATGACTCAAAAGCTTTGACAAGTGACAACCACAATAAATCAAATATTTACTCCTAAAACCACAACATGATGCCTAAAAAAAATAATATCATGAGAATGTTGAAATTACCTGCACTTTATTCATCAGTATGAGTATATATGAGGTCTTAAAAGGATAACATGTTCTCTTAGAAGTATAATTATAATAAATGTTTTAAACCAATTATAAACTAGTCGCCAATTGTAAACAAACTGTAAGACCAGTTCTTAAAACCACAACAGTTGTACTTTAAACTATAATAGGTGGCCTTCAAACTCTAATTTGGACAAACATAAACCAATAGTTATCAAAAGCATTACGAATGGTCTTGATAGTGTAATAGAGAAACACGAGATTTTAGAATAATAACATGTTGAATAAGTAAATACTATAACAATGTTGCTTAAAACCAAGACACGGCATATAAAAAAAGCATAACATGACATAAATATTCATAACATGTTGAACAAGGTAAAATACAATAACAACGTTGCTAGAATCATAACATGTTCCCTAATGGGAACCTCTAAAGTCTAAACGTGTTGTGTAAAATCATAACAACAGAATATGAAACCATAACCAGAAGAGCTTAAAACCGTAACATATACGCTAGCTAGAACTGTAACAATCAAACTACCGTAGAAACTGCAATTAACCATAACAACCACTCTTAAAAACTATAATATGTTGATTAAAAACAATTACACTGCGCGATTCAATGAATAAATGCAAAAACATAGTAGACAAACAAAAACAAGCAACAAAGAGGCTTTAAAACAACGTCGATTAAAACCATAACACGCCATTTGAAAACCGTAACATGTTTTATCAAATGAAAATATGCACAAACATACTTCATAAAGATCAAACCATAACAGAAAGGCTTAAAGTATATATTAACGTACGGATTTTGCTGTTTTGCTGCAATTTATTCAATAATATCCAGATCTGAGAAGCATCCTTCTTCATCTGTTCCGATTTGGTGCTTTGAGTATTCTACCAGTTGAATCGGAACATTTCGAACACCAATTCTGATCACAAATCGATTGAATAATCAGGAAAAACAACATTGAATCGGAAAAATAGAGATAAATCAGGAAAATAACAAAATATAATCACAAAACGCATAGAAATCAGATGATTGGTGCTCGATTCACCTGATTAACGTCCATGGAAGCGTTTTCGGATGATATGCTGTGAACATGAGTTTTGATCGGTGAATTTCTGGCGAGATTTGATCGATTTGTAGAGAGAAAAGTGAAAAAAACACAGTGCACGTTCAACTATGTGTTTTGGGGTTTCTGTGATTCTGCGTGTTTTTTGCCCTATTTATACTAAATCGTCCGGTTTAATTTCTTCCCAAAACCGCTGATCCGGTTGATAGGCGTTTTTTTTGTCTAAAACCATGCCTTTCCTATATAATAGGAAAGGCTAGCCTCTCTATATAATTACTCTTATTTCTTTGATCTATCTAAATCTCTATCTTCGTATGGTTGATTAATTATTGCACACAATTGGACAATTCAGTGGTCTTTGACCTATCTAAATCTTTAGCTTCGTAGTGTTTGATAATTACAACTGGACAATTCATTGATCAAAGGTCTCCATGCAAAACCGAGGAATTTATGCATGATTATTAACCCGTTATGCTTTGAAGGACCATACTATCACCAATCTCCATTATCTCTTAAGAAAAACCTTTGCTAAATCGTCTGCTGATTTATATTCTAAATTAGATTAGATAAAGCTAGTTATAGTCCTTAGAGATCGACACTCGAGGTTATTCTACTGCTACACTACGGTTTTCGTTGTAGTTGTGAATTGCCTTTGGCTAAATAACAAATTTATTTTATTCGCGTTGGAACACGACATCCCGCGCGTTCATCACGTTCGCCCCAAGAGAACAACATCCCCATCTCAGGTGTAGACGCTGGCATAACTAAAAAATTGGTGTACACAGAAGCTTCACCAATCTTAACCAATATGTTCTTTACAACGCCTTCGGGTCTCACAAAGGATCCATCCGCCAATTGCACAATAGTCTTATGCCCAGATAGTTTTCCAAGGCTACTCTTCTCAAACACATTCATTGGGAGCACATTAGAGTAAGATCCCGTATCTAGTGTAGCACGAACATCTTAAAGTTCAGAGATCCTCTTGCCCCTCTTCACTCTCATCAGATCCAAGGTCCTTCTCTTCTTCCTTGGCTAGTGGGGGTTCTTCATCCTTGCAATGCTCACACTTAGCAACATTCTTGATGGTGATTTCAATAGGGAGATCACCTACAAAGGTAATGGACATCGACTTCTCAGTGTTGCTAGGCAGCTTCCCTTGCTCCCTACTTGCCCCACGGTCAATCAATTCTTGCATCTTTTGATGGGCAAGCCTAGTGCTCTCTTCCAATCGATCAAGCCTCGCCCTAGTCTTCTCAGAATCTTCTTCATAACGCTGAAGAAAACTTTGGGTGTGATCAACCATCTTTTGCAAGTTCTCCATCAGTAGAGTTGTCTTCGACTTCGGTTGCTCTTTGGAGCGGGATTTTCGCAGTGATCATTACCATAGTTAAGCCTACTACGGTCTTGGTTAGGGCCATAAGTTTGGCTAGCCGGCGCGTATCCTTGATTGTTCGGGAATCCTCTTCTCCAAAATCCACCTCGAGGATTCCTACCATCTTGTCCGTAGCTAGCTTCTTGAGTACCAAATTCCGTAGCAAAGGCTTCCTCTTCGCCTCCTTGAACCCAATTGCCATCATCATATGCAAGCTCCGATCTACACATATGAGCTCCATGCCCATAGTTCTTGCATATTCGGCAAACTTCGTTTGACATAGCTATTCCTGCGGAGTTCATGAGGACTTGTTTCAATTCGTTGGTAAAGCACTCGAATCGATCCCCATTCCCCCCATACATAGGGGCCTCCTGAGTAGGTGGAGCTTCAGGTCCACGTCTCCTAACCATTGCTCTTGGATCCTTGAATTGTGAACCTTTAGCAAGCCTTTCGAAAACCACCCAGACTGCTTCCGCGGTTTCCTCCCAAATATTGCCACGGCATTGGAAATCCACCACTTGTTGGTTCTCAAAGGTCAGTCCATTGTAGAAGTGTTGGACAAGATCCGAAAGCTCGAAACCATGGTGAGGGCACTTGTTCATGAGGTCTTGGAACCTCTCAAACGCGGTGTAGATGGTCTCATCATAGTCTTGTTTGAACCTAGTGATTTGCGCCTTAAGCGCGGTAGTCAAGGTGTGAGGGAAGTATTTCTCCATGAATGCTGAAAAAACCTTCTTCCAAGTGTCCAGCGAACCCGCCGGTAGAGAACTCAACCATGACTTGTGTAAAACCCCAGAAATTTATTCTGCTTATTTAATACTTTATTTATTAAAAAAGGTATTATTAAGTAGAATATTAAAAGAGGTGGGTTTAATAAGTCAAATAAGAAAAGGAGTGGGAATTAATTAAATTTCCTATTTAGACTTTTCTGACTTATTATATATATATATTCTTCAGATACTACGTTAAACACAGAAGAAAGCTAGGGTTCTGTATTTATTCATCTTCGCCGTCGTCAGTAACTCTTGCTGGTAAGAGCTCTAGTACTCTGTTCCGTTCAATTGTTTGAGTTTTGCAAACTCTTTATTCTTTTTGTCCTACTCCGTTATTTGTCCAGAATTTCTCATTGGCCACCTGATCTGTTTCGTTCTGTTCTGCATTCCGTATCCATTGTTTATCAAAGGTAACTTCTCTCTCTCCTCATCAGCCATATGCTTTTCATTAATTGGTCAATTTTGGGGTTATTGTGCAATTTACCCCCCTCAATTCCTTCCTTTTCAATTTCCGTATGATTTGCAGCGTATTTGTTTTGTTTGTTCCTTTTGGTGATGTCATTGCTGATGCAGTGGACCACCATCTCTTGTCCCCTTGTCCCCATTTACTTACTTTGCTCTGTTTAAGTTCAGCTGCTAGTCTAGATTTCGCGTAGTATTTATACTACTCTCATCTGTTTGGTTAGGTACTTAGATCGGGTTAGCAGCTTGTGAGTTTTGGAGCTTACGGTTTAGTTAAGGTAAGGGGATATTCTGACACCAAAGCTTGTATTTTCAATAATATTATTATATATAAAAAGTATGATTTATTGTATGATCAATTTTGTGAATGATTTTGATAAAAACTATTATATCAAGTTATGGGGCTTGATATAGTAGGAAAATAAGGATCAAGTGTGTTACCCAAAGTAAATGTTTTGAAATTGTGCATGTGATGAATGTAAACCGTTTTTGTCTAGTGCATGGACTAATGTTATGTTTGAGCTCCAGATGTGCCTGTGAACTGTTCTGTACCCTTCGGGGAATTTTGTCGTGCTAGGCCTTTCTGTTATGCCCTTTGGTAGGGTAATTTGTTTTGTTCTGCTATGTAAAGCCGACCTCTGTGCCACCGGACTTATACTAGTGGCCATAGGTACATGCCTGTTGAGCCGAAATGTTTCGTTACGTTTCCATGCACCTCTTGTTACGTGTGATATTATTGTAAGTATATATGTATAATTTTGAAGCATTACTTGATCCGGGTGGAGGTGCCAGGATATTCTCTTACTGAGTTTGTAGCTCACCCCTTACTCCTTTTTTTTCCAGACGGTCAGCAGGGTGAGCAGTGTTAGAGTTTGCTTGGGAGTTTTCGAGTTATTGTTCTTTGTAGGATTTCTTTTGTTCAGACCTGGCTTTTAGGTTTGTTAGAGCTAGAGGCTTGTAGCTAGTTTTGAAGACTGTTGTTTGGATTTTAGTTTGCTCTGATATTTACTCTTGGACACAGTTCCTTTTAAAAGTTTATGTTTCCACAAAGTTATGCTTATGTTTTGTTGAGACTTCGTGTTGGCGTAAGACCATCTTACGATACACGGTCGGTCGCGTCTTTTGAAAATCTTTAAAAATCGTATTTTGGTTTTGGGGCGTGACAAAAGTGGTATCAGAGCCAGGTTTGAATCTTTTGGGTGTCTAGACCTCCTTAGGACTTGATCTTGAAAGTTTAGTTTAGGAGTTTGCCTTTGTTTTGTTAGGACCTTTACGTTTCGTTCTTAATCCTTTGGTTAGCTCTGCAACAGCGCGAATATGGCTGGTCGTAAGAAAAGAGGAAGAGGTGGAGGCAATGCAGGTCGTACTGGTGGTCGCCATGGAGACGAACGTGAGAACCCGGAAGCGATGTATCGATCTCCATCACCTCCTCCGCAGCAGGATGATGCTGCTAGAGCACTGAATGCGGTGGCAACCTTGTTGGAGCAGCAACAACAGTTGTTGGCACCGAGACAGTCCTCGGTTTCATGCTTTGAGAGGTTTCAGAGGACTCACTATCCGGAGTTTGAGGGTGGTTCGGATCCACTTAAGGCTGAAAAATGGATCACTGGAATTGAAGAGAGGTTTCGGGCATTGGAGTTTCCAGAGGAAGTTTGGTTGAGGGTCACTGTCCCTCATTTAGCTGGGAATGCTAAGTTCTGGTGGGATGCGACGAAGATTATCCAGGAGAGTGCCGCGAACCCGATGACTTGGGTGCGCTTCAAAGAACTTTTTCTTCAGCAGTACTTTCCCGAGTCCACGAAGTTAGAGTTGCAGTTGCAGTTCCTTAACCTGAAACAGGGGGATATGAGTGTTTGGATTTGGTGGATAAGTTCCATGAGTTGGGACGTTTCTCCCCAGCTTACATGGCGTCCGAAAGCAGCAAAGTCACTTTATTCTGCAATTGTTTGAGGGAGGATATTCGTATGAGTGTGGTCCCTCACATGGATAAGTCTCTGGTTGATGCTGTGGAGCGTGCAAAGGTTGTGGAGAGGGCACTTCCAAAGAATCTACCACCGAAGAGGGATTTGAAGAGGCCGCATGATCAGTTTCGCAGAGGCAACAACTCAGGTGGCAACAAAGTGGCTAAAGGAGATGGGGCTCGTTTTGTATCGAAGTTTTGTCAGAACTGTCAGAGGAATCATCCTGGGGAGTGTCGCTGGAAGACACGTGGTTGCTTTCGTTGTGGTGATACGCGTCACCAGATTAGGGACTGTCCAAAAAATGACCAAGGGCAGCAGTCTGCAGTAGCACCTGGGGGTCGAACACCAAACAAAGGGAAAAGCAATGGGAGGGTTTTCACGATCACCCAAGGCGATGCTAATGCTAGTACCGACGTTGTTACAGGTACTCTTTCAGTTAATTCTGCTGAGGCTTATGTGTTATTTGATTCTGGTGCTTCTCATTCGTTTATTTCCAGAAAGTTTGTCCAGTCAAAGAACTTTTTGCTTTCTAAACTTGTGGATTCTATGCATGTAACTACCCCTTTGAAAAAGAATGTCGTATGTGATGACTATTGTAAAGAGTGCATACTTCGCATAGGTGAGAAAGAGTTTAGTGCCGATTTAGTAGTGCTCGATATGTTAGACTTTGATGTAATTCTGGGGATGGACTGGTTATCGAATTACCATGCTAAGATAGATTGTTTCGAGAAGAGGATCTATTTCCAAGTCCCAGGACAGTCGGAAGCAATGTTCCAGGGAGATGTGTCTACTCAAAAGTCTTGTGTGCCGATAATTTCAGCTGTGCAAGCTCGAAAAGCTTTGAGACAGGGTTGTACCGGCTTTTTAGCTTATGCAATTGATTCCCGGAAGAAAAGTTTAGAGCTTGATGATATTCCGATCATTAAAGAGTATCCTGATGTGTTTCCCGAAGATTTACCGGGTGTACCCCCGGATAGAAATATTGAGTTTGAGATTAAACTTGCCCCGGGTACTGAACCGATTTCGAAGGCACCGTATAGAATGGCACCCGCAGAGTTGCGAGAACTTAAAGTTCAACTTCAGGAGTTACTCGACAAGGGTTTTATTCGACCGAGTGTATCTCCGTGGGGAGCCCCGGTGTTATTTGTGAAAAGAAGGATGGAAGTATGCGCCTTTGTATCGACTATCGGGAGCTGAACAAAGTTACCGTGAAGAATAGGTATCCTCTTCCGAGGATAGATGATCTGTTTGACCAGTTGCGTGGTGCTAAGGTTTTCTCGAAGATCGACTTGAGATCAGGCTACCACCAGTTGAAGATTAAGGCTGGAGATGTGCCTAAGTCAGCTTTTCGCACGAGGTATGGCCACTACGAATTTGTTGTTATGCCTTTTGGTCTAACCAATGCTCCTGCAGCCTTTATGGACTTGATGAATACGGTGTTCAAGCAGTACTTAGACCAGTTTGTGGTGGTCTTTATCGATGACATTTTGATTTATTCGAAGAGTGAGGAAGGACATGCAGAACACTTGAGGTTGGTAATGGAAAGACTGAGAGAAGAGCAGTTGTTTGCGAAATTCAGTAAGTGCGAGTTCTGGTTGGATAGTGTTGCATTTCTGGGCCATGTCGTATCGAGTGAAGGAATTTCTGTTGATCCGTCTAAGGTGGAAGCCGTGACGAGTTGGCCTCGTCCAACCAATGTGACTGAAGTAAGGAGTTTTCTCGGTTTCGCCGGTTATTACAGGAAGTTTGTTGAAGGATTCTCCCTATTATCCTTGCCCTTGACTCGGTTGACTCAGAAAGGAGTCAAGTTTGAGTGGTCTGATGAGTGCGCCAAGAGTTTCGAAGAGCTGAAGAATCGTTTGATCTCTGCGCCGGTTTTGGCTTTACCTAACGAAGTCGATGACTATATTATCTACAGTGATGCTTCGAAAAATGGTTTAGGGTGTGTCTTGATGCAGAAGGAGAAGGTGATAGCTTATGCCTCTCGACAGTTGAAGCCGTATGAACGAAATTACCCTACTCATGATTTGGAATTGGCAGCAGTGATCTTTGCCTTGAAGATATGGCGACATTATTTGTATGGTGTGCGATGTGAGATATATACTGACCATAAGAGCCTCAAGTATTTGTTTACGCAAAAAGAGCTGAACATGAGGCAACGAAGGTGGTTAGAGCTACTCAAAGATTATGATGTGGGTATTAATTACCATCCCGGTAAAGCTAATGTCGTCGCTGACGCACTTAGCAGAAAAGCTCCGGTGATTGCATCCTTGTTGACTACACAGCGAAAGATTCAGGAAGAGTTGGAGAACCTTGAAATCGAGGTGGTTACCAATGGTCATGGGAGCATGATTGCTAGCCTTATTGCTCAGCCGATGTTGATTGATCGCATTAAGGAAGCACAAAAATCTGATCCGGAGTTGGTTAAGATTATTGATGGTGTGGGGAAAGATCTATACCCCAGGTTTGGGATCCATGGAGACGGATCGTTGAGGTACGGAAACAGAATATGTGTTCCATCGAATGTTGAACTGAAGAAAGAGATTCTAACAGATGCTCATAAGTCTCGATTTTCAATACATCCCGGCAGCACTAAGATGTACCGAGACATGATAAAACATTTCTGGTGGAAGGGCATGAAGCGTGATATAGCAGATTTTGTTGCAAGATGCATCACTTGTCAGCAAGTCAAGATAGAACATCAACGAGTTGCTGGTACATTACAGAACTTGGAAATTCCTGAGTGGAAGTGGGAACACATAACCATGGATTTTGTTACTGGTTTACCTCCTACACCGAGGAAGAGACATGATTCTGTATGGGTGATTGTGGATAGACTTACCAAATCAGCTCATTTCTTACCGATAAAGAAGACGACACCACTGGATAAGCTAGCGAAGAAGTATGTGAAACATATAGTGTGCCTTCATGGAGTTCCAGTGAGCATAATTTCTGATCGTGATCCAAGGTTTGCTTCTCAGTTTTGGAAGAGTTTACAGTCTGCTCTCGAAACACAGTTGAAGTTTAGTACGGCTTTTCATCCGCAGACAGATGGACAGTCAGAAAGAACAATTCAGATTTTGGAGGATATGTTGAGAGCTTGTGTTATGGACTTCAAAGGAAGTTGGGGTGATGATCTGAAGTTAGTGGAGTTTGCTTACAACAATAGCTATCAAAGTAGCATCGGCATGGCACCGTATGAAGCTTTATATGGGAGGAAGTGTAGATCTCCGATACATTGGGATGACATTGGTGAGAAGAGATTATTGGGTCCGGAGTTGGCAAGAATTGCCGAAGAAAAGATACCGATAATAAAGAAAAGGCTCGAAGTGGCTCAAAATCGACAGAAAAGTTGGGCGGATTTGAAAAGAAGACATTTGGAGTTTGATGTTGGTGATTCAGTTCATTTGAAAATTTCTCCATGGAAGGGTGTGATGCGTTTTGGAAAACGTGGGAAGTTGAGCCCTCGTTATATCGGACCATTTGAAATTCTTGATAGAGTTGGTGAAGTGGCTTATCGTTTGGCATTACCACCGGACCTATCACGTGTGCATAATGTTTTCCACGTATCATTGTTGAGGAAATATGTACCTGATCCTACTCATGTATTGAGTTATGAACCTCTAGAAGTTCGAGAGGATTTATCCTACGAAGAGGTTACAATTGGTATACTTGATCGTAAGGTGCAAGAGTTGAGACGACGTTCGATACCTTTCGTGAAGGTTCAGTGGTCAAATCACTCACCTAAGGAAGCTACTTGGGAGTTGGAAGAGGAAATGAGAAAGTCATACCCTCAGTTGTTCGAAAATGAAGGTATGTATTTATTTTTATTTCAAGTTTCGAGGACGAAACTTATTTTAAGGGGAGAAGGATGTAAAACCCCAGAAATTTATTCTGCTTATTTAATACTTTATTTATTAAAAAAGGTATTATTAAGTAGAATATTAAAAGAGGTGGGTTTAATAAGTCAAATAAGAAAAGGAGTGGGAATTAATTAAATTTCCTATTTAGACTTTTCTGACTTATTATATATATATATTCTTCAGATACTACGTTAAACACAGAAGAAAGCTAGGGTTCTGTATTTATTCATCTTCGCCGTCGTCAGTAACTCTTGCTGGTAAGAGCTCTAGTACTCTGTTCCGTTCAATTGTTTGAGTTTTGCAAACTCTTTATTCTTTTTGTCCTACTCCGTTATTTGTCCAGAATTTCTCATTGGCCACCTGATCTGTTTCGTTCTGTTCTGCATTCCGTATCCATTGTTTATCAAAGGTAACTTCTCTCTCTCCTCATCAGCCATATGCTTTTCATTAATTGGTCAATTTTGGGGTTATTGTGCAATTTACCCCCCTCAATTCCTTCCTTTTCAATTTCCGTATGATTTGCAGCGTATTTGTTTTGTTTGTTCCTTTTGGTGATGTCATTGCTGATGCAGTGGACCACCATCTCTTGTCCCCTTGTCCCCATTTACTTACTTTGCTCTGTTTAAGTTCAGCTGCTAGTCTAGATTTCGCGTAGTATTTATACTACTCTCATCTGTTTGGTTAGGTACTTAGATCGGGTTAGCAGCTTGTGAGTTTTGGAGCTTACGGTTTAGTTAAGGTAAGGGGATATTCTGACACCAAAGCTTGTATTTTCAATAATATTATTATATATAAAAAGTATGATTTATTGTATGATCAATTTTGTGAATGATTTTGATAAAAACTATTATATCAAGTTATGGGGCTTGATATAGTAGGAAAATAAGGATCAAGTGTGTTACCCAAAGTAAATGTTTTGAAATTGTGCATGTGATGAATGTAAACCGTTTTTGTCTAGTGCATGGACTAATGTTATGTTTGAGCTCCAGATGTGCCTGTGAACTGTTCTGTACCCTTCGGGGAATTTTGTCGTGCTAGGCCTTTCTGTTATGCCCTTTGGTAGGGTAATTTGTTTTGTTCTGTTATGTAAAGCCGACCTCTGTGCCACCGGACTTATACTAGTGGCCATAGGTACATGCCTGTTGAGCCGAAATGTTTCGTTACGTTTTCCATGCACCTCTTGTTACGTGTGATATTATTGTAAGTATATATGTATAATTTTGAAGCATTACTTGATCCGGGTGGAGGTGCCAGGATATTCTCTTACTGAGTTTGTAGCTCACCCCTTACTCCTTTTTTTTCCAGACGGTCAGCAGGGTGAGCAGTGTTAGAGTTTGCTTGGGAGTTTTCGAGTTATTGTTCTTTGTAGGATTTCTTTTTGTTCAGACCTGGCTTTTAGGTTTGTTAGAGCTAGAGGCTTGTAGCTAGTTTTGAAGACTGTTGTTTTGGATTTTAGTTTGCTCTGATATTTACTCTTGGACACAGTTCCTTTTTAAAAAGTTTATGTTTCCACAAAGTTATGCTTATGTTTTGTTGAGACTTCGTGTTGGCGTAAGACCATCTTACGATACACGGTCGGTCGCGTCTTTTGAAAATCTTTAAAAATCGTATTTTGGTTTTGGGGCGTGACAACTTGGCTTTGTCGCCAAGCCCCATAGCAAAAACCTTCATCCTCAACTCATCCGTTGTTATTTCGGCTCCGGGTCGTGGGAGTTGGTTGACGAAATCATCGATATCGTGCAAGTACCCCATCCCATCTTCCCTTGCTAAGCCATAGAACCTCGGAAGTTGTTGAACGCGTGGTTCTTAATTTCCAGATCACGAGTTGCAGACGAAAGAACAATCGCCGGTCCCCTCATACGATCCTTGGAGGGTTGAACCCATGCTTTCAGTGGTTTAGCTTCTGCCATTCCGTCGATTTCCTTGAAAAGACTGTGTAGAGATTCAGAGAAGTCGGTATCCTCTATTTCCTCTAGTTCACGTCTTTGAAGTAGTCGCCTTCTTTGGTGGTAGACTCTGTCGATTTCAGCGATTGATTCAGCAAGCGGTGTTCCCCTAGATCGTGTACTTCGCATACACTATCTGTAACAAGCTAAGAAAGGAGTATCAGAGAGATTAAATAGAAAAAATAAAAACTACTAAAACTAGGAATTAAATGCTGAAAATATAAAAGCTAAATAGAAAAAAGGAGTATAGTCCCCGGCAATGGCGCCAATTTTGATGAACCGGAATTTGTCAGATTCTAATTAATCAAATAAATTTGTATTTAGCCAAAGGCAATTCACAACTACAATGAAAACCGTAGTGTAGCAGTAAAATAACCTCGAGTGTCGATCTCTAAGGACTATAACTAGCTTTATCTAATCTAACTTAAACTATAAAATCAACAAACTACTTAGCACAGGTTTTTCCTATCAAGATAATGGAAGTTAGTGATAGTATGATCATTCAAAGCATAGCAGGTTAATAATCATGCATGAAGTACCCGATCGTTTTGCATAGAGATCTTTGATCATGAATTGTCCAATGTGTTCCGTTATTATTCAACACTACGAAGATAGAGGGCTTAGATAGATAAAAGAAATAAATCAATAACTCAAAGTCAGATTCGCTTTACCGCCATCAGCATAATTATTAACCCTTCGCTAAGAAATCACATACTATCACCAACGATAAATTTAGCTACTCATAGATGCCATGCAATCAACAGAAATCATAGCAAGATTAAATGAAAACATGTTGAAAGATAAATAAATATAAATGGAAAAATTTGCAAGATACCATGTTACCGAAGGTTGTCAATCTCCGAAGAATCGCGATCTCACAAGCTCCAAAACGATAAGAAAAAGTGTCTCCTATGCTAGGAATTCACAGAACAGGCTCTGGAGAATTCTTCCCTAAAACTAATGAGAAAGGTGTGAAAAAAGGTCTGAGAAAGTATGAAAAACGGAGAAAACTGAGCAACTATATATATGGGTTCGGAAGGTGTGGGGCGAGTCACCCCTCGCCCCACACACCGGGTGAATCTCCTGGTGTGGGGCGAACCGCCCCACGTCCCGGGCGAATCGCCCGGGAGCTCCAGCCGGCCATTTATGCGTTTTCGACGCGTTTTTGGATTTCTTTTCCTTTTCGGACTCGGTGTTTGCCTTCTAGTGACCTTTTAGCCTTCAGACTCGACCTCTAGACTTCAAATCCTATCCGGAATCTTCTAGATACTCCAAAAATGTCCCCGGAACACCAATTCTTCGTCTCTTCAATATAATTTCCTGGAAAACCACGTTTTTCACCCAAAACCTGTAAAATGCAAACTAAAGGGAAACATGACACTATTCTAATAAAATGCACTATAATATAGCTAAATTAACATAGAGGATAGCTAAATTGGTGAAAAAAGACTCGAATGAAAGTGTAAAATACACGTTCATCAGTAGTTTGAACCATCGGTGATACATTCTCCGTAAATTCTAGTATATGCATATTTTAAATCTGCATCAAACCATAAACAGATAATAAATAAGAAGAGTTAGAAGAATAAGCAATGTAGAAGAAGATCCAAAGGAGATGAGAGAGAGCATGACAATTGTACTTGTATGTCTCTGTTAGCCAGCAAATGGGCCTATGCCAGTTGGAACGTTATCCAGCTAATTAGGAATATTAGTCATGTGTTCGAAACCCAGCAGGAACTAAATTCGTTTTACTTTTCCCTTTTGACTTCTAACATTTACATTTCAACTCCAAATGAACTATTTTTTTTTTTCTGAACAGAATTGAACTGAACTAAACTGAATGAAGCTGAACAGAACTGGACTGAATTTATTATTTGTATAAAATAAAACTGAACAAATCTGAACAAAACTGAAATGAACTGAAAATAATGAGTTTTCATACGAAGAGAACAAAGCCCAATCCCTTAGTTAATGAGCCCAGCTTTCATTTTATTAATTTGTGATCGTCAGAATTTTAGGTTTGTTAGTGATCGGCTCGTAATTGAATATCATTATAAAATCAAATTCATGCTCGACTCATCAAGTGACTGAATTGTTCGCGAGCTCCTTTAAAATCTTGACTCGTGTTTGCTCCGTATAAAACATAAAACTATTGACCGCAGACCATACTAAGATTGTTTTTGTGTAAAACAGAGTCCACGAAAACAAAATGAAAAATGTAATCCAGATTTTCCTCCTTCACAAAGAAAATTGTTGACTATTATCCATATTCCATATAATATGCAAAGAATAGAACTTGTATAAAGTGTCTATGGCAATTCATCAGTTGCTTAGCGCTACCAGTCAATTCTTTCGGAGAAGCTCAGGCTCTCCAACTCGTTCGCCTTTTCTGTGAGGTGTTATTTCAACAACTGTTTTCGAATGCAGTCAGGAAAAGGTAATTGTCTCCATTAGAAAATCAATTCCTATTCGAATTCAATTCCTATTCGAATTCCTTTAGGTTTAGCTGCAAATTGAAGGCTATATAAAGGGTTGATTGCTGCATGCTCAAGAACATAACAACACGACATTGAAGGCTTGTTCGACTACTTCGACAAGTGATATATTATAGATTATAGGTTCTAGCTTTGAGAGACAAATTTGTTCTGGTTTCTTGCATACTGTTTGGGACTTGTAATTGGCATTGATATAATATATTGAAGCTGGTTGATCTCCGTGGACGTAGGTTATTTACAACCGAACCACATTAAACTCTTGTGTTCTTTCTTGCTTGCGTTCTTGCTTTGTTTTCTGCTTTGGTTGCTTGGGTGTGTGTTTGATTTGGTGCAACAATTTCTTTGAGGTTTAGTTGTTATTGTGAGCTTTTGTGATAAGGTAATCGACTATTGTTGATACGAACTCAACAATTGGCGCCGTCTGTGGGAAGGATCGAAGGAATTTACCGGGAGAATCCAAAGATTGATATAAGCAATGTCGTCAACTAATATCGAGATTGAGAAGCTCACTAAACACACAAATTTCAGCCTGTGGAAACTGAGGGTTAAGGCCTTGTTATCGAATTATGGAGCTGACGATGCTCTGTTGGGAGATGACGGTCTTAAGGAGATTAAAGACGATACAAAGAAGAAAGAAATCAAGAAGAAGGCATTCAATACACTGATTCACTCATTGAGTGACGAAGCATTGAGGGAAGTTGTTTAGTGTACTGATGCAAAGGGTATCGGGGATAAACTTGAAAAAGTTTATAATGGGAAATCATCAGCCCAGATGATGTATCTCAAGCAGAAGTTTCTTGGTTTTAGGAAGGTAGAAGGGAGGTCGATATTGGAGGAATTAGCAGAGTTTGGTAATATCACAACTCACTTGGAGAATGTTGGTGACAAGACAACAGACTCGGACAAGGCTATGGTGTTGTTGAACTCCCTGCCCAACACCTATGAGAACTTCAGAGATTCGTTGATGTTTGGTAAAGTTGAAGTAACTTTGGATTTGATAAGAGAATCATTGAAGACTAGGGAGTTCCATAAATAGAAGAATCTGCAGAAAGGTGGATATTCGGCTGAGAGTCTTGCTATTAAGTACCATGGTTCCAAGAAGTGTTCTTCAAGGGAAAGATTACCAAAGGAGAAATATAAGAAGCAATAAAGTAAGAGGTCATTAGATTCTGTGGAAAATAGGAGGTGCTATCACTGTCACAATAAGGGAAATCTCAAGAAGGATTGCCCTGTGTGGCACAACAGGAAGCCAAAGCAATCTGGGGGAGAGGCAGGAATAGTGGACATTGCACAGGCTACACAATCTTTTGACATATCAGAGGTACTTACGATCTCTACTTCTAATATAGACTTATCCTGGATTCTTGATTCTGGGTGCTCCTTTACATGAGTCCGGTTAAACAATGGTTTACAAACTTCAAATATGGGAAATGTGGAACTGTACTTTTGGGGAACAATCAATCATGGATGGTCAAAGGCATTGGTGATGTTAAATTGAAATTGCATGATGGAACTGTAAGATTGTTAACTGGTGTAAGGTACATACCTGATTTGAGGAGGAATCTGATCTCACTTGGTCGATTTGATGCTATGGGATATTCATGGACTTGTAGTCATGGTGCTCTACAAGTTATGCACGGGGTTCAATCAGGGGTTGAGTCAACACCTCCGACAACGGTACTGGAAGGTGTTAAGAAAAATGGTATTTACTATATATCTGGTAACACAGTAGCTGGAAAAAGTGCAGCAGTTAATGGGAATGACAACACATATCTATGGAACAAGAGGCTTGGCCATCTTGGAGAGAAAGGATTAAATGAACTTACCAAACAGGGATTACTTGGAGGAGACAAGTTCACTAAGTTACCATTCTGTGAGACATGTGTGATGGGGAAGGCGCACAAGACCAGTTTCAACATAGGGAAGCATACTACTAAAGCTAACTTGGATTATGTGCATTCAGATTTATGTGGACCATCCAGGACACCCCACTCAAGGTCGAGGTAAATATTTCATCACATTCATAGATGATTATTCAAGGAAGGTTTGGGTTTATATTCTGAAGTCTAAGGATTAAGCATTTAATGAGTTCAAGGAATGGTTAGCTGAGGTACAGAATCAATCAGGAAGATCATTGAAGTATCTCAGGACTGATAATGGATTGGAGTTCTTATCTACTGAGTTTACTAATTTCTGTAAAAAGGAGGGTTTTACTAGACACAGAACAGTTGCAGGTACACCACAGTAGAATGGAGTTGTGGAAAGAATGAATAGAACTTTATTGGAGAGAGCTAGGTGTATGTTACTGAGTTCTAGGGTAAGCAAAGGTTTCTGGGGAGAAGCTATGGTTACAACAACAATACTTATCAATAAGAGTTCAGCTGTGTCTTTGGAGTTTAAGACGCCGGATCAAGTATTGACTGGAACAACTAGAGACTATTCAAAACTCAAGGTGTTTGGCTGCCTGGCTTTAGCACATATCAAGCAAGATAAGTTGGAAGCTAGAGCATTGAGGTGTATCTTTATTGGTTACCCAAAGGGGGTTAAAGGATATGAGTTTTGGTGCATAGAACCAGGAAAGGGAAAGTGTATTATAAGCAGGGATGTCAAGTTTAATGAAGATGTGTTACCTCTGAAGGACAAGCAGGCAGGTGTTGACAGAGGGGGTTCATCCAACCCCGCACTCAACCTCGATTCTGCAAAAAATACAAGAATTGAGTTAGAAGATGAGAAGTTCACTCTCAGGTGGAGCCCACAGTGGAGGATGATGTTGCGGATGCTAAGCCTATATTACCAGTGAATGAGGATTCTAGTAGTAGCTCAGAGTCAGATGGTGATGATCGACTTGATGAGGAAGTTGGTGAAACTTCAAACTATCATCTTGCAAGAGAAAGAAGTAAAAGGGAGCAGAGGAAATCACCAGATATGTGTGGTTTTCGCAGGGTTAGCAAGACATATCTTGCTCATGCTCTTAGTACTGCGGAAGAAGGTGTTGATTCATCTGAACCACAGAGTTATTAGGAAGCAATTACATGTTCTGAAAATGCAAAGTGGCTTGGAGCTATTCATGAAGAGCTAATGTCACTTGAGAAGAATGATACATGGAAAATTGTGAAAGTTCCTGATGGACAGAAGCTTGTCAGCTGTAAATGGATCTTCTAGAAGAAGGAGGAGCTCAAGGGTACAAAATACATAAGGTACAAGGCTAGATTGGTTGCTAGAGGATTTACTCAAAGAGAAGGAGTGGACTACAATGAGATATTCTCACCAGTGGTTAGGCACACATCTATCAGGGTAATCTTAGCTCTTGCTACTCAGTATGACTTGTTTCTTCACCAAATGGATGTGAAAAATGCGTTTCTACATGGAGAATTGGAAGAAGAGATATACATGACAGTACCAGAGGGAGTTGTTGACAAGAGGCATAAGAGAGCATGTTTGCTGAAGAAATCATTATAATGGTCTTAAGTAAAGTCCAGGACAGTGGTACTTAAAGTTTGATAGCTACATGTCGGAGATTGTATTTGTAAGGAGTGCTTATGACAGTTGCATATATCAGTCTGGGAAGGAAGCTGCTGGGAGAGTTTACTTACTCTTGTATGTGGATGATATGTTGATTACTAGCAGGTCAATGGAGGAGATTGAAACACTCAAAGGGAAGCTGCGGGAAGAATTTGAGATGAAGGATCTTGGGGATGCAAGTAGAATTCTTGGGATGGATATCACTAGGGACAGAAAGGAGAAGAATTTGTTTCTATCTCAGCCTAGTTATCTCATGAAGGTAGTTCAATATGTCAAATTGCAGTAGTGTGGTTACTCCTGTTGCACCTGGGATGAAGTTATCTGAGGAACAATGTCCTAAGGATGATGCTGAAGAAAGGATTATGTCAAGAGTACCTTATGCAAGTCCATTTGGAAGTATTATGTTTACTATGATTTGTTGTAGGCCAGATCTTGCATACGCTATGAGTGTTATCAGCAGATACATTTGGAATCCTGGGAGAAGGCATTGGGATGTTGTGAAGGATGTTCTCAGATACTTAAGTGGCACAAGGATGATGGGACTGAGGTTCAAGAAAAGCAATGATTTCCATAATCCATTGGTTGGATATGTGGATGCATGTTAGGAAACATGTATATTTTGATGAGCAATTAACCATGCTAAATTAAGGAAAGTCCAGTAACTAGTACTCTTAGGGTCCATAGGAATTTAGAATTTTAAGGACATTGTAAAAGAGGAGCGTTTGCTGAAGACTTAGTGTAGGTACTAGTTAGGTGCTTTAGTTTGCTGATGATGTACTTTGTTTTTACAAATGAACTATTGAAGCACTAGAACCGCTCAGAAACTTGAAGATTCGAAGACTGAAGACTTAAGAAGAATTACGAGAATGGTATCTAAAAAGGCACATGTTGCTCAGAAAGTGGAAATTTCAGCAACAGCTCGCATAAGTGAAATCTATATGACAGAGTAGGTTGTGCTTGCTGAAACTGAGACTGACCGCTTGCTAAAATACATATGTGACCTCCTTTCTGAAAATACTTGCATTTTGGCTCCAACGTTCACATTTGAATTCGATTCAAATGAACATTAAATGCAAAGTAAGCACGCGAAGAACATGAAGACTAGAAGACAAATGAAGGACGCTGCTGAAAGTACAAAAGCAAGATAGTGACATCTTAAGGAACAAAGCCTTAGAATTTGAAATTCAAACGGCTCCCTTGATTCACTATAAATAGAGGTCATCCGGCAAAGAGTTGAAGTGTGTCAACAACGTGATCAAACTCTCACATGTGCTTAAAGACTCAATCTTCCATACTCTTTACTGCCTATTGATCCGTTCCAAGACTTAAGCTTGAAACAAAAGCTACTTGTGAAGAAGTAGAACATTCACGGATAAGAAATTATTTAAGTGTTCTTTTTTTCGAACAAGAACAAGTCTTGACACCAGAAACAACTTAACTTGTTATTGAAAAGTATTCCAAGTTGTGTTTCTTTAGATAACTTGTTGTAGCTGAGAAAGTTATACTCAAGTCATCTCATCCCAAACCTCTCTAACTGATAAACACCCTTTTCAGACGTGAAATTCAGGGGGAATTAATCAACCATAGCGTTGCTGATTAAGTGTCCCAAGTTTGGTCGAGAAGAAGGTTTCGTTCTCTAGTTAGGTTGGAAACGAAGCAAGTGTGCTTTGGTTTCTGAAGAATCATTACAGATAGGTGTTGTAAGGAACCTCAAGTTTATCTCAGTGGATTCAGTCCTAGAAAGGACAAAGTGGATTAGTTGAGAGATTACGCCACTCTCAGATACCACTATAAAAGTGTTTGTGTGATTTACTTTATCGCATTTAGTTTTCAGCAAGCTATACTCTTTGTACACTGTCACTCTGCTCACTTGCTGAAACTAAGCACTTATTGTATAAAGACTTCTGCACTCTGTTTTTAAAGTACCAGTAAAACTCGTTATTGAAAAGTAACTAGTACTTCCTGAGAAAGTGCTTAAGGAAACTTGGAAAATGGTTCAAGCTCTTTGCGCTGGATCTGACAAAACCAAGGAAAACAAACTCGAAGTGCTTAAGTTAGAGTTCCAGAACTTTAAACAAGGTACAAATGAGTCACTGGAAGACTTGGATTTCAGATTCACAACTCTAGTAAGTGGGATGGCTGCCTTAGGAGTTGGAAACCTC
The DNA here is from genome assembly GCA_028274465.1 of Plantago ovata. Classification (NCBI taxonomy): domain Eukaryota; kingdom Viridiplantae; phylum Streptophyta; class Magnoliopsida; order Lamiales; family Plantaginaceae; genus Plantago; species Plantago ovata. The sequence continues at coordinate 52,252,296 of CM051458.1, forward strand.
TATTCAGATTCTGAGAAGGTGAAAACCATTATTAGAAGTCTGAACCAAGAATGGATCCATACTCAGAATTTCTATTATAATAAAGGAATGCCAAATATCACACCTACAGAGTTGTTCTCTCATCTTGCTACTGTCAACTACGAGACAAAGCAAAGAGAAAATGTGTTTGCTGAAAAATCGCAAAACATTGTTCTTGCTGCAAAGCCGTAATCTTCTGAAAAGAAGAATGATAAAGAGCCTGCTGATGAAAATGCATTAGTTGTTAAAAACATGAAGAAATTCATCAGTAAGGAACTTGAAAGGCGAAAAGCAAAAGAGAAGCTGAAAAAGCATCTTGGTAACAACTACCATAAATACAAGAATGAAGCTAGCTCGCTGAACAAGCAAGCTCAGCAAGCAAATTCTTCTGAAGAACCAGCAGTTGGCAATGATCTCTACTTTTATTGCAAAAAGCCTGGAGCTTCAAAGCAAATTGTCCTTTGCTGAAAGGCAAATCTGTTGAAAAGAAGAAGAAGTTCAAAAGGGCTTTGATTGCTGAAGAAAAGAAAAAGCTTCAAGCAAAAATCGATGCGCTTTGCATTGATACTAGTTCTGAAGACAGTGAGGTAGAGAGCTCAGACACTGAAGAAGAAGAAGAAGCCACTCTTGATGTAGATATTGGCAAGGAAGTTTGTGGAATAGCTACGGAAGCTTATCCAGATGTGTCAAACTACAAATTCTGCCTCATGGCCGGTCAGGTAAATAGTCCTACCTCTGACTCTGACTCAGAAAGTGAAGATGATATTGACCTTGATAGAATTCAAGGAGAAATCGAAAGAGAAACTACAGAATGCTGAAACTCTGACCAAGCAAACTACGGAAAAGTATGTTTTGCTGAAAGAAGAGTCAGAAAAGAAGGATGTTGAAATATTGCATCTCAAGAAGTTGATTGCTGAAGCTACAGAGAAGAATTCTCAAATGGCAATAGAATTGGAAGAGTATTAGCCCTCAATTCTGAAGTTACTTGCTGAAATACAAGAAATGAAAAAGATGAAAATGAATTTCAAATCTTATGCTGATGCGAGTAATACGCTGACTGAACTAAACTCTTATCTAAGAGATCCATCTCAGAAAGAAGGTTTAGGTGCAACGTATGAAGGTGATGATGAAATAATCTTGAGAAAAGACAAATCACCTATTACCTTTGTTCGTGAAACTGATAATGGTCAACCAGAACTCTATCAGATTGGTCAATCTAAGGTTGCTGAAATATGCAATCAAGTACCTACGACCGTAAAGCCCGTTGTTGCTACTCAAAGTAACTAGACTTTGAAAGATAAACAGGTTGCTGAAAAGCAAACTGTTAAGAAAAAGGATGCTGTAAAGCATTCCGCCAAACAAGTTGCTGAAAAGCAATTTGTTAAGTCAAAAGGGAAGATTACTAAAAGTAATCAGAAGACCTTTGCTGACAAACCTGAACTAAGTAAGGCTGCTGAAACAAAAGCTCAACATTCTCCGAAAAGTTGACTTGGTTTCAAAACCAGGCAAAGTAAACTTTTTCATGAGTATAAGCAAAGTCAGCAAGATACTTCAAAGAGATGAACAATACCAAGCCTAAGAGTTCTGACAAAACTCAAAATGATAGGACTACAAGGAACCTTGCCAGAAAAGAACTTACTGAAAAGTATGTTCGACAAAAAGGTCAACCGAGCAAGACACCACATCAGAAAGTGGACTTGATTAGCAATGATCAAAAGTCTTTCGGCTCAAAACCTTCTAGTTCCTCAGCAAGTAGAAAACAAGTCAAAGTTGAAAACTCAAGACTTTGGTTTCCACTGGACGCTTTCTTGAACATGTTAATGGACATCCAATATTTGATAATTAACTTGTTTGCTCTTGATTGTGCAGACTTCAGCCACGGAGACAAACAATGCAATTTGGAAATTTGACAGTGGTTGTAGAAAGCACATGACGGGCAACAAGAAAAACCTTATAAACTATAGACGGTGGTCTAAAGGTCCAACGATAAGGTTTGCTGGTGGAAGCTTTGGTTCTACTAAAGGTTTTGGTGACGTGAAGTTAGGATGCTGATGAACGTATTTTTGACGCGTTCATCTTGTCCTTTTCACCTTCTTTTGCTATCTTCTAGCCTTGTTTTTTGGTTAGTTTTGTAGAATTGTGTCACGTTTTGTGTTTTCTGCATTTTCAGGCACTTAGGTACGAAACGGTGTTTTTGGAGCTAAAAACGAGCCTTTTTTATGGAAAAGATGGCCCCGTTGAAGTTCCCCAATCTCCGTGGCTTGTTCGTAAGTGTTTGAGCATCAATAAGCATCGAGAAGGATGAGTCCAAGGCACCCGAGGGCCATGCGAGGGCAAAAAGATTGAGTTTGAAGACAAAAATCTGCCCAGGAGCCAAGCTAAGCGCTGGAATAGTGAAGCGCTCCGCTTCAATTTCCAGGAGCTTTGGCACAGAAGCCAAGCGAAGCGCTTGGAGTTCCTGAAGCGCTTCGCTTGCCAAGCGCTCCGCTTGGCTTCTCCAAGCGGTCCGCTTGGCAGCGGTTACGTTTTCGGCTTTTCCTTCTTAGATCTGATCTTTGATCATTTTTTGGATATCTTTTGGACTGTAACTTGGTTTTGGAGAGCTCCTAAGCCCAAAACTCAGAGAATATTCAGATTACTTTGTATTTTAGCTTGGGATTCAAGGTTTTGATTGGGATTCATCCTTTGTAATCATCTACGGAGAGATTTTCTTTGATTTCCACCGGTTAGTGACAGCTTTGGTGGTAACTTGTATCACTCTCTTGTCTTGTAGTTTGATATGATGTGTTCTGATTATTATTCATATGAATTGATGTCTATGTTGATGAATATGAGTAGCTAAATCTTTTGTGTTGGTGGTAGAATGTAGAATTTGCATGCTATGGGTTATGTTTATGCTTACATGAGATTGTGATTCAATCTTGCTGCAAATCCATTCATATGATTCTTAGTTGCCTATAAAATATATTCGAATTGAGTATAGTGACAAACTCTTGGTCAATGAAAGCTATAGGATTGTATGTTAGTGATTTGCAGCATGCTAGATAAATGGTGTTTGTGACAAGCACCTCTAAAGTATTGATAGTGATCTTTCATGATGTGTGTCTTAAATTTGCCTAGACGAGTTGCTTAGCAGACTTGATCGAATGTTCTACGCACTGAACTTGTGAGCATATACGTAACCCATGCATGTGTATTTGATTTCTACCACCAACCGTTTTCCAAACTTGTTTACAAAAATCTGATTTCTCGTTGCTATTGTTCAAAGGAAACGATTCTCTAAACATTTGAACTCGTTGACTGAAAATACTTGCAAAAACCTCAAGCAAAGCCACGTTAGGTCCCGAGAGAACGACACTCGGGGACAACTTGTCATTGCACTCTAGTTTGTGTAGTGATAAGTGTTCTTAGGCTTTTAAAACAAATTTAATTGGTGAAAAACGACATCATCAATTTTGCGCAAGCGCTTCGCTTGGGCTCTATCAAGCGGTCCGCCTGAGACCTGGGAGGAAAATTCTGATTTTTCCGGAAATGAGAGAAATCTTAATCGTCAAGAGGAGTTCATTGAGGGACTTGAGGCTGATCTGGAAGGCGAAGAAGAACATTGTGAAAGCTCCAGGATTGAGTAAGAACTTGAAGAGGCAAACATACTTTTGCGGAGTGGCAAGGAATCAAGACCACCATATCCTTTGATGTATCCTTCTAAAACTAAATCTTTGCCTAATAATACATGTGATAAAAGTGATGATGAGCAGCTGGAGAAGGAGGTTGTAGAAGAAGCCGCACCAACCCCTGAACTTGTTTCTGAGAAGGATAAAGAAGATGATGAAGGGGGTGCACAACAAAAGGAGGGCGGACTCCATAAGTCGCCTAATCCTTATGTGCCCCCTAAACCCCATCTTCCCTTTCCCGGAAGGATGAAGGAAGCTAAGAAGGACATCCGAGACTCACCTATATATGGGATCCTATCAAAAGTAGAGGTGAACGTTCCCCTTCTGGAATTGATTCCAAATATTCCCGCTTACACGAAATTTTTCAAAGAAGTGAGGAGTAATAAGAAGATTTTCCAGAAAGGGGATGTGGCTGAACTTGAAATGGTTAACTCGGTGCTTGAGTTACCTTTGAAGCAAAAGGATCCCGGGAGTTTCATAATTAGTATCACCATGGGAAATGGCCGATCCACAAAAGCAATGCTTGATTTGGGGGCTAGCATTAATCTAATGCCATACTCCATCTACAAGGCGTTGGGGTTGGGAAAAATCCAACCCACTAGCATGGTCATTCAAATGGCTGATCGAAGTGTGAAACGCCCACTGGGATAGTCGAGGATATTCTAGTGAAGGTGGATAGAATCATTGTGCCAACCGACTTTGTGGTGATGGAAACAGCAGACGAGGGTACAAGTTCGAGAAAGGAGCATATTGTGCTTTTGGGCAGACCCTTCATGGCTACCACCAACACATGCTTGGAGCTTCGAGGGAAAAAGATCGCCATGGAGGTACTTGGAGACAAAGTTCAGATCGAGCAATACAAACAGGTATGTGAACCAGACTCTGAGGAAGCTATGATTGAAGAACTTAAATTTGTTGATTGTTATGAATCTGTCTCTTGTGATACTTATTCTGCTCATCATGTTAGCGACCCTTTAGAAGTTGCTCTTACTATGAACCTTGAAGAGGGATTTGTCACCGAAGAAGTGTTAGCTATGACAACCCTCCTAGATAATGCACCCGAAATTCCTCTAGGAGAAGAAGTAGAAGAGTCTCTAGGAATAGATGAGGAAGAAGGAGTGACCCCTCCACCTAGTGACCCAACCCTTGAGCTTAAACCATTACCCAGTCATTTGAAATATGTCTTCTTAGGAGAGAATGAGTCCAAACATGTAATCATATCTTCTAAGCTTGGTAAGGAGGAAGAGGCTAAGTTAGTGGAGGTGTTGAAAAGAAACACCGGAGCCATAGGATGGAGCATAGGTGACATCAAGGGTATAAGCCCGGTGCAATGTACCCACAAAATAGCCTTAGAGGAAGATGCGAAACCTGTTAGGCAACCACAACGTAGGCTAAACCCAGCTATGCAAGAAGTTGTGAAGAAAGAGGTGCTTAAACTCCTAGATGCCAAGATGATTTACCCAGCTCCCGATAGCAAATGGGTTAGCCCCGTCCATGTAGTCCCTAAGAAGTCGGGTATCACGGTCGAAGAAAATGATAAAGGGGAATTAGTACCCGTTAGGAAAACAATGGGGTGGCGTATGTGCATTGATTATAGGAAATTGAATTCTGCCACGAAGAAAGATCATTTTCCTTTACCATTTATTGATGATATGCTTAACCGCCTAGCTGGGCAAGAGTTCTATTGTTCTTAGATGGTTTGTCAGGTTTCTACCAGATTCCTATAGCTCCCGAGGACCAGGAGAAGACCACCTTCACATGTCCTTTTGGCACTTTCGCGTACCGGAGGATGCCCTTCGGATTGTGCAATGCTCCGGCCACTTTCAAACGTTGCATGCTCTCCGTCTTCTCCGACATGGTGAATAAATTTGTTGAGGTATTTATGGATGATTTTTCCGTTTACGATGATTCATTTGATGATTGTCTTTATAAACTTGATCGTGTCTTAGGAGGTGTATTGAATGTAATCTTACATTGAGTTGGGAAAAGAGTCACTATATGGTTAAAGAGGGAATTGTGTTGGGACATGCTATTTCTAAAAGGGGGATAGAGGTAGACAAAGGGAAACTTGAAATCCTTGAAAAGTTACCTCCACCTACTTGTGTGCGTGAATTGCAATCCTTCCTTGGGCATGTAGGCTTCCATAGGAGATTTATCAAAGACTTCTCTATGATAGCTAAGTGCTTGAGTAACTTTCTTGCTAAAGATGTTCCCTTCGAATTCACACAAGAATGTCTTGACGCTTTCCACACACTTAAGGAGAAACTCTTAACAGCCCTTATTGTCGTCTCTCCCGATTGGAAAATTCCTTTTGAAATTATGTGTGATGCTTCTGACAATGCTATAGGTGCTGTTCTTGGTCAAAAGGTCGATAACCGTCAGAGTGATTTACTATGCTAGTAAGACCTTAGATGCTGCTCAGATTAATTATACTACCACTGATAAAGAATTCTTAGCGGTTATTTTTGCTCTAAGTAAATTCAGGTCCTATTTTATTGGGTACAAAGTTTTTGTTCACACTGACCATGCAGCTCTCAAGCATTTGATTGCTAAGCGTGAAACCAAGCCACGCTTGATGCGTTGGGTACTTCTTCTCCAAGAGTTCAAGGTGGAATTAATCGATAAAAGTGGCAAGGAAAACCTTGTGGCGGACCACTTGTCCTGGTTGCCAAACATTCCACAAGATGACACACCCGTCCCAGATGATCTGCGCGATGATCAGTTGATGCGCATAGAGTTGGAACCATGGTACGCCGATATCGTTAACTTCTTAGCCACAAATGTGATGCCAACCCATCTCTCTGGACCTGAACGGCGTTCACTTGTCGCCATTACATATGGGATGACCCGTACTTGTTCCGCAAGGGAGGAGATGAAGTCTTGCGGGGGTGTGTACCCGAGAAAGAGCAATTGTCGATACTGAGATTCTGCCATGAGTTAGAATGTGGAGGGCATTATAGTGGCCAAAAAACCGCTCGCAAGGTGCTTCAATCCGGGTTCTTTTGGCCCAGCTTGTATGAAGATGCGCGCTCATTTGTGGCGCAATGTGACTCATGCCAACGGAGTGGCAACATTGGCAAGCAACAAGAAATGCCCCAGCAAGGTAACTTAGTTGTTGAGCCTTTTGATGTTTGGGGTATAGACTTTATGGGACCATTCCCTAAGAGTAATGCGAATATATCTTGGTTGCGGTCGACTATGTCACCAAATGGGTAGAGGCTGTTCCCACACGGACTAATGATGCCAAGGTTGTACTCTCTTTTCTTCATGATGTGATCTTCAATAGGTTTGGGACCCCGAGGTCCATTTTCAGCGATGGGGGAACTCACTTTGTGAACAAGGTCTTCGCTAACCTCATGAAGAAGTACGGGGTCACACATTTCGTTGCTACTCCATATCATCCTCAAACATCTGGCCAAGTAGAAGTGAGCAATCGGCAAATCAAGAAAATCTTGGAGCGGGTAGTCAAATCCTCGAGAAAGGATTGGTCCACCAAGTTGCCGGATGCACTATGGGCATATAGGACCTCGTTCAAAACGGTGATTGGTACCACTCCCTACCGGCTTGTGTACGGGAAATCTTGCCATCTACCCGTGGAGTTGGAGCATAGAGCACTTTGGGCCATCAAGCAATTGAACTTTGATATGGAGAAAGCCGGTGAAGAAAGACTTTTGCAACTCACCGAGCTAGATGAGCTAAGATTGAAAGCCTTCGAGAGTGGTAAGATATACAAGGAACGGGCAAAGAGGTATCATGATAGAGGCATCATTCGCAAGGATTTAGTTCCAGGACAAAGGCACTCCTCTTCAACTCTCGGTTGCGACTTTTTCCTGGAAAACTCCGTTCTAAATGGGACGGACCATTTGAAATTGTCCGAGTAGCACCCCATGGTGCTGTGGAACTCTTGGACAACCAAACCGGAGCTACCTTCAAGGTCAATGGCCAGAGAGTTAAGCCGTACCTAGAGCCTCTCAAGTCGACTCATGAAGTGGAGGTTGACTTGGTTGAGGTACCTTTTGTATCTTAGTTCATTTCTTTAGTTTCTTGCATTTTCATTATTTGATTTGTAGTTGTGGCTTGTGTGCCTTTTGTCGTGATTAGTTCACTCTAGTTTTTGTCTTGGTGCCTTAGGTGATTAAGAGAGGAAAAACATCGAAAATCTGGAAACAGAGCCAAGCGAAGCGCCTGGAAGGGCCAAGCGGTCCGCTTCAAATTCCAGGAAGTTTTGCAACTTCCTAGAAATTCAAGCGGAGCGCCTGGAGCCTCCCAAGCGCTCCGCTTGGCCAAGCGAACCGCTTGGCGGGAGCCAAGCGGTCCGCTTGGACCCTGTACCCAGATTTTCCTCGTTTTTTCCATTCTTCTCACCTTTGCGCACCCGTTTTCACTTGTTTCTTGAGTCCTTTCAGGTACTACTCTTATATAGGAGATTGGACACGAACCTTTATCTCAGGGAAGTGTACTTTCAATCCAATTTTTCCTTTTCTTTCAACTTTTCTTTGCTCGAGGACGAGCAAAAGTTTAGGTTTGGGAAGGGGGTATTGGATTTTCAGTACTATATGCTTGTGTGGTTCGTACATACCTGATTTTACTCAAGTTCATGTGATTTTTCGTGTTTTTCAAATTTTTGCATGCATATCATCCCTAGATTAGTTGTTGCACGTTGTTGTGTGTGGAGTTTATTGCCAAGTTATTTGAACTTTTTTATTGAGTAGACTAAGTGTTTATGACCATTGATCATATGTTGCATCACTTTGCAAGTAGCTTGAGGCTTGTCTCGCTTGGTTTGTCACATTCGCTTGTGCATTAGTTAAGCTTAGTAGTCTCGACATCACCTTGAGTGGTGTTTCTTCTGCTGCGGTTCACGATGGCCTTATAAAATGATGCATGTTAGAGTCTATGGCTGTAACCCATGTAATTATGTACGTAAGAGGCGATAAGTTCTTCACCTCGATTAGAGATTGCCAAATGCCTAGGAAGGAGGTAGTGTGAGGTGTGCGATTTCTTGTATTAAACCTATTCTATCGAATAGGTTTGGGGAGGGGGTTGCTTCGTTGATCTTGTCTTTCGTCTTTGAGTCGTTGTAAAGTTTCCTTTTTCTTTTTCTTTTTGTTTTGTGTCCCAACCTATTCTCTCGAATAGGTTTGGGGATGTGTTTTTTGACACGTAGTACTGCTGCTTGCCCCTATACAAAAGAAAAAAAAAAGAGAAAAAGAAAAGAAGAAAAGAAAAGAAAAAAAGAAAAGAGAAAATAAAAAAAAATAAGGAAGAAAATAAAGAATAAGACCCAAAAGCAAAAGAAGGGTCGTTGCAGCCAAAAGCAGTCTAGTAAAGTGTCAAGTGTCATGTAAATATTTGTTTTTGTGAAGTGTCGAGTTTTAAATTCTATCTTTCGTTTCGTGTCGCCTTTGTCCAAGGCCTGTTCTTGACCACCCTCGTCTTGCTATTCAAGAAGTGGTTGAAAGAGGCTCATTCTTGAGAGTCTAGGTAGAATAGGGGAGTGTTATCTTTCTAAGGTAACCCTCCTTCGTTTGATGAGAGCCAGTATTGGTTCGCCCTCTCTTGAGGAAAAGTCTCGCTTGGTGAGCAAAAGTAAGCCCTCGGTTTCATAGGCACGGGGCAATTGTAGTATGATAACATGCATCATTGTGTCGCCACTGACCAGGTCCAGGTAGAAGATGTTACGAGAGACTCCTTTGTTTAACCAAGTGCACTTGAGAATGTGTATATTCACAATCGAGGCATACTTCAACCTATTTGCATGTCATGCTCATTTGGTCTTGTTCATAAGCATTTGGTAGATTCAATAGATTAGTTCACTTTACTTGGCATGAGACTCCTTTTGTGTTGCATTTAGGTTAGTTTGTTGCTTGAGGACAAGCAAAGGTTTGGTTTGGGGAGTTTGACGAATGTATTTTTGACACATTCATCTTGTCCTTTTCACCTTCTTTTGCTATCTTCTAGCCTTGTTTTTGGTTAGTTTTGTAGAATTGTGTCACGTTTTGTGTTTTCTGCATTTTCAGGCACTTAGGTACGAAACGGCGTTTTTGGAGCTAAAAACGAGCCTTTTTGATGGAAAAGATGGCCCCGTTGAAGTTCCCCAATCTCCGTGGTTTGTTCGTAAGTGTTTGAGCATCAATAAGCATCGAGAAGGATGAGTCCAAGACACCCGAGGGCCATGCGAGGGCAAAAAGATTGAGTTTGAAGACAAAAATCTGCCCAGGAGCCAAGCTAAGCGCCTGGAATAGTGAAGCGCTCCGCTTCAATTTCCAGGAGCTTTGGCACAGAAGCCAAGCGAAGCGCTTGGAGTGCCCGAAGCGCTTCGCTTGCCAAGCGCTCCGCTTGGCTTCTCCAAGCGGTCCGCTTGGCAGCGGTTACGTTTTCGGATTTTCCTTCTTAGATCTGATCTTTGATCATTTTTTGGATATCTTTTGGACTGTAACTTGGTTTTGGAGAGCTCCTAAGCCCCAAAACTCAGAGAATATTCAGAT